>OX451741.1:1329446369-1330646369 GCA_948472305.1 Vicia faba | reverse complement strand
ACATAGAATTTAGGCTTGATAACTTTTATTTTTTTTTAATTTCCTCTTTTTTCAGAATAATAATATTATTTATTTATTTTCATAAACTAAAAATTGTACATAAATTAATTTAGAATTAAATTAAGTTAGAAATTAAATCTTTTCTTAATAACTTAAAAAAACATTAGAACTAGGGTTTAGCACTTTAATTGTAATTAATTTTTCTTTTTCTCTTTTAAATCTAAAAACACAAAAATACCATTTTTCATTTAATTTTAATTTTAGATAACTTAATTATTTTAATTCCTTTAAAGGGTCCAACGCCCTCGCATTTGATTATTTTCTTTTTCGCGCGTTTCATCTATTTCTGTTGTGAATATAATGTACTTGTACCAAAACCATGTAATAGCTATTAGACATTTCTTTTCTGCAATTTATTTTAAAATGGGTCTGGATTAATTTGGCGTTGTAGACCCTCGCCCTTTGTAATAGCGTAGGACTTTTATCTTTTCCGCACTTTAAATTCCCGCACTTTTAACTGTTAAACAATAACATGAAAGAATGAATGCCCAAAAATAAAATCGAATCGTTAGATCACCAATGCATGACAAGACAAACAATAAACTGAAAATGACACACAATTCGCACACACCACCCCTAGGGTACGCCTCACTGTTGCCTTTCGAAAGGTGATCATCGAGTAGAGGATATTTTAGTAAGTCCTTGTGTCCATTGATCTAGTTGCCTAAAACAAAGTTGCCTCGAATAAGTTGCCTCGGAATAAAAGATCAATGGCATAAGGGTAGCTTCTGAGGTGTCTTCCTATTGCTCTGGTGATCACCACGTCCCTAAAACTCGAATTGACCCGAACACCTCCTACGGTGGTGCTACCTACCTCTCAATGGTGGGATGGCACTACTTTAAAGGACATTTACACAGACGAATTCCTTAGGGTAGGTAGGTTCTCAAGGATACTTGCTCTCATTTCAAACAAATCAAAACATCTTTTCACCAACACATTTTCAAAAAAAACTTTCAAAACAAACTTTTCAAACACTCTGACGTACGAGTTGAACTGAAACCCTTCAAAGAATATTTTTGAAACCCACAATTGAAAAGCAAGCAAACATTTTGAAAACACATTGAGCAAGTATCTAAGAGCCCATGGATAACCATGGATAGAAAGGGTGCTAACACCTTCCCTTTCTATAACCTACCTCCCGAACCGAGAGCAATCTCTTTAAAGGAATTTTTCTGTGCTTTTGTCCTTTCCATTTGGAGAAAATAAAAGACGGTGGCGACTCTTGCTTCCGCGACATTTCGCGAACCAGCTTTAAAACAGTCAGTTCCAGATCCACCGATCACAGGTAGCATAACTGGTAACAACCATCCTGAGCCTGATGATATGCATTCTGACAACATCCATAACCCTGCTATAAGATATTTCCACAAAATCCTGGCCCACACCCTGTTTGGAAAAGAGAGAAACATTTCTTTGGTGTCCCGTGATGAGCTTTTCATTTTGTTTTGTGCTTCACAAAATAGTCCTGTCAATGCGGCTACCTTCATGTTAGCCAATTTTTTTCGCATTATAGAGACCGCTTATAGACCTATCCTTATAGGAGGCCTAGTTACAATGATTGAAAATGCTATTGGAATGAGACAACCACTCCTAAGATTAAACCCCTATGGAGGAATTCGACCCATGAACATCCGTTTCTGTTTTAACACTGACCTTATAGGAAACCTTGGACCACTTCAGTTTGACTTGCTCATTAACCATAACATTGTCCACCAATTTTTTTACCTAATCCTATAATGAGTGTTCATAACAGAGATAACTAGCTTTTTGACTAGGATCCCCCATCTGCCCCTACCTCACCCGAAACACCTCAATCGTATGAGATCTCCGATGATTTTGACCCTGAGACTCCTCCTCATTATTATGATCTTCCTTCCCCTGTTCGTCATGAAGTTACACCAGATGCTTCTCCCGTGTCTATTGCTGTTACTATTCCGGCTAATGCTGGACCTCCGCCTCCTGATTTTACTACCACTATTGCTAATTTGGAGACACAGATTGAAAGTTTACACGGAGAATTGACCACTTTGCGTTCGAACTTTCATGGTTTCATGGATATCATAACAGAACATTTTGATCATCTATATCAACACTTCTATTCTGTTAATGCACCTCCTGGAGGCCCACGTCGTGGCTAGATATACCCTGCTATTTTTTATTTTTTCTGTTCCTTTTTATTAAGGTAGTGAGGGCACTGTCTATTTAAGTTTGGGGCAGGAAACATTATTGTTTTCCATTACTATTTTGTTTTCTCGTTTTCGAGTACTCTGTTATTTCATTTTTTTTTCTTTTGTACCAGTTCTTTACCCAGTAACATTATTTCATATTATTCCTATTTTTAATGTTTTTGGTTAATTAACGCTATTGAGATCTTATTACCTTCATTATACCTACTGTTATTATCATATGTATGCTTTAAAGTACAATTGTTAATATTATATGTATAAGTATCAGTAGCGTTCCAATGAAATCACATGCATCCATTGCCGACTGTCTAGCCAGATGTGACGTTTGTCATATTTCTCCTAGAAAACTGCCGACCGTCAAGCTAGACGTGACGATCGTCATCCAGTCCTGCCATGATGTAACGGTCGAAAGCTTTGTCTGACTTTCATCAGCCTTGCCTCTCACGCCCTGCTACACAAGTGACGACCACCAGCTTTGCCTCCCACGCTCTTAGATCTCGTGACTACATAGTTTGACTACAAGACCACACCGTTTCAATTTTTTTATCTCCATAACTTCCATCATCAATTATTTAAACCCCATAATTCCCATTATCTACCACCATTACCACTCATTCATTCCTTATAATTCCTATAACCTCCCACTTTCAAAACCGAAAAAAACCATTCATTGCCCACTGATAATCTCCACTTATTTAAACCACTTCTTTTATCATCCTAATATCACCACCATTCACTACCTTCTTTGCACTACACAAACACCTTCCCTTCTCGTCTTTGTCAAATATACCATGGCCGCTCGTAGAAATCAACTCAATCGAGGATAACCCGACATGACTCATCTCGTGTTTCGACAAGGCGAAGCTGGTGAACTCCAACAGGAAAGATACCAGAAGTTTTATCAGCAAGGATTGACACCCACACGATATGCCGACAACGACTGTATACGCAATTTAGGGTTGTATGACAATATGCAAGGTTTGCTAAACAAAGCAGGCCTGGGATTTGTAAGCACGATGGGCTTACCCATCCACGAGGCTCTAAATTTGGAGTTCTTAAGCCCCTACTTCTACATCACTCTCACCGATGCTGATGCAAATCTTTTTGGAGCAGCCATATTTCGTATGTTCAACCAGGAATACACGGTGAACCAGGATGCTTTGAGCGACATGTTTCATTTCCCTCGCGGAGACAATATGCAATACCGAATTCCCCCTGAATTGTATTGGAATAGAATGTCATATGAATTATGGGAGAGAATATCCGGTGAGCATAATATCGCTCCTGAAGCGCGTTACTCCTCTCACATCCATAATCCGAACATTCGCTACCTTCATCGCACCCTGGCCAACACTATTTTTGGAAGAACCAACAACAACAAGGTCAACACCAATGAGTTGTATGCTCTCCATTGTGCCTCCGCGCTAAACCTCCGTTTGAACCCAAGCACCTTCCTGATGGCTCACATTCAAAATATTTTAACAAGAGACGGGACTGTGCCCTTTTGTATTGGAAGTATCGTCACTGCAATAGCAGTTCACCTGAACCTGGAAGGGAGAGTCCTAAATCTACCATCTCTGCTAGCAGTGTTCTTGGACATTAACAACTGTCGAGCCGATCGCCTTATTAAGGTAAGAGAAGCAGGAGGTTATTATCTAATGGTGAGGAATAATGAAGTTCGTAGTGTCATTTTGCCAAATCCAAATATTATGAACTTAAGCATTGCAAACAACTGGTTATACAACCTCAACGCCCCCCGGGCCTGGTGTCAATGCACAAGGAAACCAAGGCGAAGCCAATAATGATGTTTTCGACGAAATGGAACAAGAATTAGAACATCAATCACCTCAACCTGACGTTCAACCTCCCGAAGCCCAAGAGCCACAAAATGCCAATCCTCCTGCCACACTAGATGCTATCTATGCTGCAATACTACAACAGAATCAATTGTCTAACCAGCACTACCAGAGCATCGAGACGCGTCAAGAGGAAATGATGCATCTCGTACAACATATGCAAAGAGAGCAACATGATTACACTCACTAGCAAGACCAAAGTATGCTAGAATTCACCGCAGGGATGACAGAAGACATACGGGCTTTGACACTCTATTGAAGGTTTGCATGAAGTTGTTTCCCATGTGGAGGGTCAAAGATATGAAGCAGAATCTTCCAGAAGGGGTGAGCAAGCACGTAGAAGATCTAGACCAAGGATGCATGGTAGATTCCGTGGCCTAGGCGAGGAAGAATGAGTATTTAGCTTTTCACTCTCCTTTTCCAATACATTGAGGACATTGTATAATTTAAGTATGGGGGAGGAAGTATTTCCACTTTTTCCAGTAAATTTTTATTTTTATCTTCTCCCTTCTTTTTATGCAATATTTTGTGTTATTTTTCCGATTCCATCACTTTATTGAGCCCCAACAATTTTTTTTCTTCGATTTAATACATAAATTGACTCACTCGACGAGTATGTAGGTTTCTACCTTTTAACTTTTTGAAACTTTTGCAAGATTTGACGAAATCACTACCGTCTTGACACTCTACAACCCCAGAATTTAATAGACTAGTTAAAGTACCTATTATTCCGAAACCCAGAGCTTTAGTTTTGAAGTAATGCTGAGTAGTTTATCTAGCAATCAGCACCATCTTAAACACAAACTATGCAGAAATTCGATGAATATAAGTGGATGATCTCGGTTATTTATTTAGAAAATGTTACAGGAAATGCACCTATTAAATTGGGTGATCCTCATCCGATCGTTTAATCCAACGAATGTAAGCCCTACGAAGTAACATAAAATCCATTGTAGGTGGTTCAGAGGTGTCTGGTACTGAACTTGGTAGGAAAGACTACAGTTTGATCCCCCGTATCATGCAAATGGGTAAAAAAAGGAAGGTTACCACATTATTGTGCCAGAAACCATTGTGCTAAAAAGATCATAACCACTAACCGACTATTCTGCTATGTACGTGTTAGGATAAAGGGCTTAATGTGATTGCGCTCGAATGAAAATGGGTAAAACAAGACGATTACTTGGGGTGATCTATAATAACATCTGCAACCAGTTTATGTAAGACGGGGTTGTCTAGTGCTGTTACCGTAGTGCTGGAGTATAGAGTGAGCTTTTAATTCTCTAACAAAAACACCAAGCAACCACGTACAAGTTGATTTGTATCATACATTTGCACCTGGCCAATGTTCAGACAAACATCGTACTGAGCACTTTCTTGAGGACAAGAAAAGATTCAAGTATGGGGGAGTTTGATAACACATAAATATATTGCATATTTAGCTTGATTTAACTAAATTATTTTCCATTTTTATTCTCAATTAAATCACTTTGTAGTTGGTATTATGCCGGTATTTTGCTATTTTGCAGGTATTAAATTAATTATGAGAGAAAGAAGAAAAAGGAATAAAAATAAGAAAAAGAAGAAAAAAAGGCTACAATAAAAGTCAACAACAAGCCCAAGCCCAAAAGAAGGAGCGCACACATCAACAAGCGTGACGACCGGCAAGGCAAGCTTGACGAACGACATACATTGACCAAGTAAGTGACGAGCGTCACTAATCCTTTTGACGAATGTCACATCCCCTATTATTTTGACCACGTCCCTAAAAGCTTGCAACGAAAGTGTGTTAACTGCTTCCACCAAGTCAGATACGCGGAGATTCAGTAGCCCTATAATCTCTCCAATAAATCTTCATGAATAGTTACTCGAGATGTATATAAATAGTAGACCTCATGCACTGAAGGAGGTTCACGCGGTTACTGCCCTTTTGTTCTTCGTGCATATTTCACAGAGCTACTACTTTCCAGAATTATTTTTCCTTAGCTATTATTTTCCTTAGCAGGATTTCTACACCAGAAATCTATTGCCCAGTAGTTTATTTCAAGACCTCCAGAATTGTTATTTAAGTTTATTATTTTATTTTTTTCAATTGTTCCTGTTCCGTATCAAAGCAAAACCTACCAACCTGTGGATGAGTGCTTCCTTTAGAGTCAGATGGATTTTTATCAGTCTCCAGTCAATTTATTTCCAGGCTTTTATTTTAATAAATTATTATTTGCCTTTAATTCGATAACCATGTTTACTTTGTTGTCTGGCTTTTATTATTCCGTGATTGAGTTTTATAATATGCTAGGATAGATTTCTATACCGGTATGTAAGATCATAAAACTGGGGGAATTTGGTAATACTATTGGTTGTTTAATTGTTGAACTATTTTCTGGACTAAATTACTTTGTTTTTAATGATGAACCATTTTGTTACGAGAGTAAAAAATGAATAGAAGTTAGGTTTAATAAAGCGAGAGCTTGAGGATCTTTAACTGGACGTAGTAACTAGGCATTGGCTTTAAAAACAGCGAGAGCGCTTTAAAGAGAATTAGAGTTTATTTGTTTTCAAAATAATATTTCTAACTCCGATGGGATAGCGAGAGCATACGTTAGGACTTAAATTTTATAACCTAAATCAACAACCACGACAGTGTGAGACGAGGGTTTTTAAACGAATAAATTTCTACTGAGAATTGTTAGAAACTTCAAGTTACCAAATAGGTTACTAATTCCCGAAGCCCGATCATTACATACTGGTTGTTTACCCCCTCTGATTATTTAACTAGATTCAAACTTACTTTTAGTTCCCCTAATCTAAACCATATATTTTTAGCCTTAGATTTACACCGTAACGCTAGATAACGATACGTTTGACTTTTGGTCCTTTGGGTTAGATAATCTTTAAAACAACGCGATAAGACTGTGCACTTGTAGTCCAGATCATTTAGACTACCATACCAAGTAGATCAATTGCTAACTAATGTCCAATTTCTTGTTTCATGAACTTGAAGGATGAGCTTGAAAAAGAAGCAATGAAGAATGCTCAAAGAAGGATGAGAGAACCACTTGAAGATGAAACCGAGGCAATGGCTATGCTAAGCTTGAAGATTGAAGAAGAATGAGTCTTGGAGGGAACTTAAAGAAGTGAATATGAAGACCTCATTAGAAAATTTAGGACTTATGAATTTGAATGCTCTTATAACACTTTATTTTGTGATAAACTTTGAATGAAAATGTGTATTTGAAATCATAATATCTTTGCAACTTTTTGTGAACTTGTAGAATTTGAATAATTTTGATAAAATACCTTCATGAATTGTAATGGTTTTTGGATGATGACACTATTTGTACCAAACTTGAATGGATTTATAAATGGTAGAAAAAATTTGATGAATCATGGTGATGTATGGATTTTGAATTCCGAAAGTATACCTTGAACACTATTTTGAAATTTGACTTTGTGAAATAAAATCAAATGAATCTTGCACCATGAACAAATGAAATTAATCCATATGAACTTAATATTGAAATGAACAAAATTGAATACACGCGCCACTTCAATAAACCCCTAACTCAATTCCTTTAACTTACAATGATGAGATTGCCTCAATCAAAAAATGAATCCATACATCATCTCTTGCGCTATGGCCTCAATGGTCCACGAAACATCAATGCCTCAAGCCCTCTGAAAAATGAAACAAGCCTTAAAATGTGGAAATAAAAGTGACCATAAAAATATTAAGTCCAAAGAACCTCTGCTGATAATTGAGCGTGCACTGAGATAAATCTCAGGATGATAATGCTTACGAGATTTTGTAAAGAAAGACGTCACAGATTCAATAATCAACAACCCTAGCACAAGAGCCAATAGATGGGAGAAACATGATTCAAGATCAAGATACTTGCAAATTTTCAATTCTATAACGACACAAAGAACCAATGGGATATCATGAGGCCTGAGAAGCCGTGGCAACCTGAATACATAAGAGAGAGGATATAAGGACCTCCTTGGTACTGATTGACAATACAACCGAATTCCACAAGTTGAAGAAAAACCTGGAAGATAAGAATACCTTGATCCCGTCACAAATTCATGAATGTACATGAAAAAACATAAGCCATAAAAATTCTGAAATCAAGAGGGTAAATTTTAGAGTGCAATAGAATCCGAGAGTAAATCACGCGTTACATGTCATTGGTGTTTAAACTTCCAAAAAGGAGTATGATACACCCAAGATTCGCTAAAAAAGCAAGAACCAAAACCAAGAAAAATCACAATTCTTCATCCGACTCACTCTTATACATGATGAATGCGACATATGAGAACGCCAAACTCAATATCTTTTTAGAGACCACCACGGTTAAGGAAACCATGACTTCCATGAGACACTTTCAACAAAGACAAGAAGGATTAAAATACTCTGAAGGGAGAACCTTCATTGAAGCTTTGAAGCCAAGAAGGACTTCAATTTCAAAGAATAAGAAGCTCAAGAAGAAGAAGGCTCCAGTGAAAGTAGTCTACTTTGATTCAGATGCTTCAGAGGAGTGATATATTGATTGGGAAAACTTCCTTAGGGCACGTGGGTGATGATCAAGACAAAATAATATAGTAAAGATTATTTAGAAATATAATCTTGTAATGATTCCAAGTTAATGAAAGTTTGTCCAATTGACATTTGCATGAAATACTCTTTTTCCAAAACTCCTTTTAATGATCTGCTTTAAAGAAGTTTTTAGAAACATTCCTCAACCATTTAAGACAAAAAGATTTAAAAGAAAACTATAAAAAAATAAATGATTTATTTTATTAGAGAAATACTAAATCCTGATTAATATAGCCCAGTGAATGAGCAAACATAGTAGAATTTGAGGATCTAACATATAGCAAACCAAAACAGTTCAAAGGACCATTTAGACAAGTAACAAATAAGTGATTAGAATATGTTTCATTTAAAAAAATCCACTTACATGCTATCAGAAACAATTAATCAAGTTATAAATTTCAAAGGTTTAGATGCTTCAGAGTCTACTGTTCTTCAGAAGCTATTTTAGAGGTTCTGGTCACAGTATCTTCTGATCATCATCATACTTTGATCCTTCATTTAGAAACCAACACTAATCTTTAACAAAATGCATGTTCATATTCTTTTTAATGAAATCAAATCTTTCAATAGTAAGTTTTTTAGTAAATATATAATCCCATTGATGATTTATATCAATGAATTGTATATCTATTACACCCTTTTGAACATGATCTCTAATAAAATGATGTTTGATTTCAATGTGCTTGGCTCTGGAATGTTGAACTGGATTCTTTGTCAAACATAAGAATAATATTATCATAGAAGATAGGTATACTTCTCCCATAAATATGATAATCCTCTAGTTGATACTTCATCCAGAGTAGTTGTGTGTAATAACTAGCAGCTGAGATGTATTCAAATTTTGCTATATACAAAGCAATAGTTGCTTGTTTTTTACTAGCCAAAGATATAAGGTTTTCACCTATGAATTAACAACCTCAACTAGTGGATTTTTGTTCAATTTTATCTCCAACATAGTCAGCATCACAAAATCCAACAAGCTTATAGTCTAAGGGTTTCTTATAAACTAACCCTAGATTAGTTGTTCCCTTAAGATACCTGAAGATCCTCTTAACAAATATTAAATGAGTTTCTCTAGGATCTGATTGATATCTTGTGCACAAACAGACACTGAATAAAATATCAGGTCTATAAGCTGTTTGGTAAAGTAAAGAATCAATCATACCTTTATACAGTTTCTGGTCAACTTTAGTGTCACTTTCCTCTTTGCTCAGATTGCAGGTTGGATGCATTGGAGTTGTCATGGTTTTCTTGTCATCCAGCTTAAACTTATTTAGAGGCTCCTTTATATATTTTGTCTGATGAACATAAACTCCACCTTTGCATTGGTTGAATTGAATTCAAAGAAAGAACTTCAACTCTCCCATCATGCTCATTTTGAATTCAGCCTACATAGTCTTGGAAAATTATTTTCAAAGAGTAGAATTAGTAGAACCAAAGATAATATCATCTACATACTCCTGAACAATCAAGATTTCATTCTTTAGTGTCTTCTTGAAAACTATAGTATCAACCTACTCCTTTTAAAAACCATTTTCTATCATAAAATTACTCAATCTCTCATACCAAGATCTGGGAGCTTGTTTAAGTCCATAGAGAGATTTCTTAAGCTTGAAAACATAATTTGGATGGATAAAATCCTCAAATCTAGGAGGTTGTTTGACATAAACTTATTCAGAAATGACATCATTCAAGAAAGCACTCTTAACATCCATTTGATATAGATTAATATTATGATTAATATCATATGAAATGAGTAATTTGATTGTCTCTAACCTTGCAACAAGTGAAAAGGTTTCAGAGAAATTTAAACCTTCTTGCTGAATGTAACCTTGGGCTACCAGTCTAGCCTTATTTCTTACCACTTCTCCTTGTTCATTAAGCTTGTTTTTGAAGACCCATTTTGTTCCAATAATGTTCTTCTGATGAGGTTGGGTACCAGATCCCAAACACCATTTCTCTAAAACTGGTTCAGATCTTCTTGCATTTCCATAATCCATCCATCATCTGATAGTGCTTCATCAACAAAAGTTTGTTTTATCATGGAGATGAATCCTAGCATATAGTGTTCTACTCTAAATGCATATATTGTCTTCCTATGACTATACTTACCTCCAATTATTAATTCTTCTAGATGTGAAAACTTATACTTGAAGGAGCTCTTGGATTGTGTTACTTCTTGAGAATAATCAAGAGCTTATTCAGTTGCTTCCTGAGCTTCAGAAGTTGGATCAACTTCTAGATGACCATCTTCTGATGGTTGAGCATCTTCTGAATGCACAACTTTTGAAGGTTGAGGAGACTCTAAATAGTTAACCATAATGGGCTGTGTTACAATTGAGCAGTCAATGCTAGAGAAGTCTTCAAATACTTGCAAATCTGCAAGATTCTCAACAAACTCTGACATTTTAGTGCTATACTCTTTGTCATCAAATATGGCATGTATAAACTCTTCAACCATTCTGGTATCAGAGTTACACACTTGTATCCCTTAGAGCGTTCAGAGTATAGTAAGAATATACCCTTTTGAGCCTTGGCATTAAATGTCTTATTATAGACTTTGTTGCTCTGAATGTAACAAGTACTTCCAAAATGATGAAAATAATAAATACTTGGCTTGCTTCCCTTGGAAAGTTCATATTTTGTTTTGTTCAACAATGGTCTAGTACAACTTCTGCCCACAAGTACTTTGGAAAATTGTTTTCATGGATCATGGTTCTAGCCATTTGTTGCAAAGATCTGTTTTTTCTCTCTACAACTCAATTTTTCCATGGGGTTCTAGGATAGGAGAACTCATGGAGAATTCCAAGTTTTTTTTACAGAAAGTCTCAAATGGCTCATTTTCAATTTTTCCTCCATGATCACTTCTGATCTTCAAGATATTTGAATCTTTTTCATTTTGTACTTGTAAGCAGAAGATGCTGAACACATCATATAATTTATCTTTGGATCTAAGGAATTTAATCCAATTACATCTGTTGTAGTCATCAACTATGACCAGTCCATATTTCTCCCCATTAATTGATGCAGCACTAACAAGACCAAACAAATCAATGTGAAACAACTATAAGGGTTTGGAGGTAGAGACAATGTTCTTAGGTTTAAAAGAGGTTTTAACAATTTTTCCTACTTTACATGCACCACAAAGAGCATCTAAGTGATAATTAAAGTCTGACAAACCATTAACAAGTTTTAACTTTCTAAGCTTAGAAATTAATCACCAGTTAGCATGACCTAACTGTAATACGGTGGGAGAACTGACTTGGGTGTTTTGTGTTTTATCGCAATTGTCGCGAATAGCAAGATTCACCACTGACTTTTCTTTTATCCAATAAAGGAAAGGGTGAAAATAACAGGAAAGAATCAATGGGATATCATGAGGCCTGAGAAGCCATGGCAACCTGAATACATGAGAGAGAGGATATAAAGACCTCCTTGGTACTGATTGACAATACAACCGAATTCCACAAGTTGAAGAAAAACCTAGAAGATAAGAATACCTTGATCCCGTCACAAATTCATGAATGTACATGATGAAACATAAGCCATAAAAATTCTGAAATCAAGAGGATAAATTTTAGGGTGCAATAGAGTCCGAGAGTAAATCACGCGTTAAATGTCATTGGTGTTTAAACTTCCAAAAAGGAGTATGATACACCCAAGATTCTCTAAAAAAGCAAGAACAAAAACCAAGAAAAATCACAATTCTTCATCCGACTCACTCTTATACATGATGAATGCGACCAATGAGAACACCAAACTCAATATATTTTTAGAGACCACCACAGTTAAGGAAACCATGACTTCTATGAGACACTTTCAACAAAGACAAGAAGGATTCAAATAATCTGAAGGGAGAACCTTCATTGAAGCTTTGAAGCAAATAAGGACTTCAATTTCAAAGAATAAGAAGCTCAAGAACAAGAAGAAGGCTTCAGTGAAAGTAGTCTACTTTGATTCAAATGCTTCAGAGGAGTGAGATATTGATTGGGAATACTTCCTTAGGGCACGTGGGTGATGATCAAGACAAAATAATATAGTAAATATTATTTAGAAATATAATCTTGTAATGATTCCAAGTTAATGAAAGTTTGTCCAATTGGCATTTGCATGAAATACTCTTTTTCCAAAACTCCTTTTAATGATTTGCTTTAAAGAAGTTTTTAGAAACATTCCTCAACCATTTAAGCCAAAAATATTTAAAAGAAAACTAGAAAAAAATAAACGATTTATTTTATTAGAGAAATGCTAAATCCCGATTAATATAGCTCAATGAATGAGCAACCATAGTAGAATTTGAGGATATTGAGGATCCAACAGATAGCACACCAAAACAGTTCAAAGGACCATTTAGACAAGTAACAAATAAGTGATTAGAATATGTTTCATTTAAAAAATCCACTTACATGCTATCAAAAACAATTAATCAAGTTATAAGTTTCAAAGGTTGAGATGCTTCAGAGTCTACTGTTCTTTAAAAGCTATTTTAGAGGCTCTGGTCACAGTATCTTCTGATCATCATCATACTTTGATCCTTCATTTAGAAACCAACACTAATCTTCAACAAAATGCATGTTCATATTCTTTTTAATGAAATCAAATCTTTCAATAGTAAGTTGTTTAGTAAATATATCATCCTATTGATGATTTATATCAATGAATTGTATATCTATTACACCCTTTTGAACATGATCTCTAATAAAATGATGTTTGATTTCAATGTGCTTGGCTCTGGAATGTTGAACTGGATTCTTTGTCAAACATAAGAATAATATTATCACAGAAGATAGGTATACTTCTCCCATAAATATGATAATCCTCTAGTTGATACTTCATCCAGAGTAGTTGTGTGTAATAACTAGCAGCTGAGATGTATTCAAATTTTGCTATAGACAAAGCAATAATTGCTTGTTTTTTACTTGCCAAAGATATAAGGTTTTCACCTATGAATTAACAACCTCCACTAGTGGATTTTTGTTCAATTTTATCTCCAACATAGTCAGCATCACATAATCCAACAAGCTTATAGTCTAAGGGTTTCTTATAAACTAACCCTAGATTAGTTGTTCCCTTAAGATACCTGAAGATCCTCTTAACAAATATTAAATAAGGTTTGTTCTAAATAGGTTAGTTCTTAGCAAATAATTGACAAGAAAGTAAAACAAACAAAAAGGGTAGCTTCCAAGGAAATGATTATTACAGATAATCTTCAAAGATGAACCATCAATGATGCTTGAAACAAAGAGTTTAAAGTCCAGAAGACTTACCTTGAAGCTGGAATGTGTGCTACGAACTTGAGTTGCTGCCTTGAATGCTCTTGGGTTCGAAATAAAAGAACAGGGGTGTTGTGTTTTTTGGTTCTGGGTTTGAAATAAAAGAACAAAGGTGTTGTGATTTTTGGTTTTGGGTTTAAGAGCGTTTCAAGGATTCAGCCTTCATATTCTATCCTCTCTCTTTTTTTCTTCTCCTCTTTTCTTGTCCAAAATCCCCCCTTTGGGTGTTGTGGAAACAATTTATTTATAGAAGAGTCTTGCTGGAGTTTTGGGGGGAAAACAAATGAAATTTGAACAGTTTGGGTATGTTCTTTTCATAGCTTTCGAGGTGCAACTCTTATATGCTAGTTTGGTGCAAATATGGGAATGATTTAGGAGCAGCATATCATGACTGTTTTGCAGCAGTTTTGGAGTGTTGTGGCAGCTTGGTGCATGGCTGTTTCATAGCAGTACATCAGACTGTTTTTGACGTGGTTTTAGGCTGTTACATGGACAGTACATCAAACTTAGGCTTGGCAGCATATAGGACTTTGCTCAGCAGCCTTAGACCAAAATCATCAAAAGACAAGACAATATTTGTTTCCACCAATTGTTTGTTCTTCGAATGGACCAACAATTGTATGTTATTCGAATCCATCAATTGTATGTTCTTCTAATGGACCACCAATTGTATGTTCTTCGAATCCACCAATTATATGTTCTTCGAATCCACCAATTGTATGTTCTTCGAATGGACCACCAATTGTATGTCCTTTGAATCCACCAATTGTATGTTCTTCGAATCCACCAAATGTATGTTCATCGAATGGACCACCAAATCTACGTTCTTCGAATCTACCAATTGTATGTTCTTTGAATGGACCACCAATTGTATGTCCTTCGAATGGACCACACAACCTTCGACCAAACTCAACAACAGAAGAAACAATATTTGTTTCCACCAAATGTGTGTCCTTCGAATGGACCAGACAACCTTCGACCAAACTCATCAACAGACAAAACAATATTTGTTTCCACCAATTATGTGTTCTTCGAATGGACCACTTACAACCTTTAACAAAACTCATCAATAGACAAAACAATATTTGTTTCTACCAATTGTGTGTTCTTCAAATGGACCATATTCATCTGAATGTACCACTTTGAGCATGCAAGATGATCTCATTGGCATAGTCAAAATGAAAGAATTTATGGATTGCTTTCCTACCAGTAACCATCAGTTGATTAAGTGGTCGAAAGTTCAAATGTCTTAACCTTAAATTCTAATTCATAGTGTAGAAACTATGTGTGTCGAAGGGTTTAGAGGTGGATCAAAGCAAGCATGAAGGAAGCCATTTCCTTATAGATCGAAGCAAGCATGAAGGAAGCCATTGACTTATGGATCGAAGCAAGCATGAAGGAAGCCATTGCCTTGTGGATCGAAGCAAGCATGAAGGAATACATTGCCTTATGGATCCAAGCAAGCATGAAGGAATCCATTGCCCAGTCGAAGCTTATGGATCGAAGCAAGCATGAAGGAAGCCATTGCCCAGTCAAAACTTGGGAAATCGAAGCAAGCTTGCTCTTCTTCGACTTGTCAAAATCTGCCAACCACTCCTTTCAATCAGTCGTGTGATTCAAATAGCTTGAACTAGATTTTGAATTCGACACAGTTATCTGCAGCTGCACACTTTTTCTTTTATCTACTTTTCCCTTTCGACAGTTTCCTCTTCTTCTTTTCAAAGATTCAGAAGTTCTAACTTTCGACCTGATGCTTGAAAGTCCAATATTATCCATGGAAACTATATGGGGAATTAAAAAGTCCAATTGTACTTATGCAAACTTGAGCTTTTGGAAATCTTTGTGAGGAATGCCTTGAGAAAAGAGAGGGAACATTTAGGGGTACAACAACTGCCCCTGTTCAATCTTCTTAAACCTGAAGAGTTAGATTGGCGAGTCCTCCATTCGTGACTTGAAGGTGGAAGATGATTGAACACTAGAGTACCCAAAAATTTGCACTCGATGATGTGTTAGTTGATTGTGTTGGGAATGGGCTTAAAGATGCCATTTGGAGAGATGATGGAGAGTCGTCAGAGATGGGTTTATTGATACCATCCAAACGTGATTGATAGGGATTGGAAGAAGTATCATAATAAATCCTTGGTCGATTTAATCTGAAGGATAACATGTAGTGAGATGAGTATCATAATAATATCCATAACCTGGATTATATCTGACTCGTATTTGAAAGATGTATTGAATGAGTGTCAGAATGACATCTGTCTCTGGGTCGTATCTGAACTGTATTTGAAAAATATACTGAATGAGTGTCAGAATGATATCCGTATTTGGGTCGTATCTGAATTGTATTTGAAAGAATCTAGAGTAAGTGTCAAAATGTCATCCGTCTCTGGATCGTATGAGAACTATATCTACAAGAGAATCTGGAATAATTGTCAGAATGTTATCTGTCTCTGGATCGTATCTGAACTGTATCTAGAAGAGAATCTGGAATAAGTGTCAGAATGTCATCCATCTCTGGATCATATCTGAACTGTATCTAGAAGAGAATCTGGAATAAGTGTCAGAAGGTCATCCATCTCTGGATTTTATCTGAACTGTATCTACAATAGAATGTATGAGAAGGAACCCGTGTAGTATTGCTTCATGATGAGCCCGTGTGAAGCTGCATTTGGAAATGTATGAGAAGGAGCTTGCGTATGGCTTCATGATGAGCCCGTGGGAAACTGCATATGGAGATGTATTAGAAGGAGCCTGGGTAGGGCTGCTTCATGATGAGCCCGTGTGAAGCTGCACCTAAAAATTAGAAGGAACCCGTGTAAGGTTGCTTTCTGATGAGCCCATGTGTGTTGTACCACAATTTCCCCCCCTAAGATCCCTTCATCATATCATGCTGATTCAATCACAACAAGATCATATTAGGGCTTTTGGTTCTCCTCCCTATCTTTAACTTTGCTCTTTGAGGAATCACCAAACACCTTGACTTGTTTTCTTTTGTGATCATGAATATTTTGTATTGAATTTGTTTTTAATTAATAAAATGCAATGTGGGTTTGTCTTACTTGTTAATAATGTAGGTAAAGGCAATGAGGCTTAGCAAGTTGCTCCATGGGTTCATGAGTTTATTTCCATTCCCTAGTCAATAAAGCTTGAGAAGTCCAAACCTCACCATTGAAGTTGTTTTGGAAGGGATGGCATGGCAAGGTTATTTTGGTTCACTACATTTCCAAGTTATCAAGATTGATTCAAAAGTGCAAGGGGTTGATTGAAGAAGTTGTCATGGTTGGACAAGGCCTTGTTCCCATTGGTCACAAGTGCATATTTCTCTAAATTCTTAAGGTATGGAAGTGGTTTTGGTGGCTATGACTTCTTATTTTCATCCTTAGTAACTTTTATTTACAAAGCAAGAGTGTTGGTACAAGAAGGTGGTTCAAAATTGTCAAGGTTCCTTAAAGCATTTTCTTGATCTAGGAGCTAGAGTTTTGAACTTCAAATAAGTATATCTTGCTCATCTTTTGGTATTTTTGAGTGATTCCAAAGACATCCTTCTCTTAAAATGGTTATTAACAAATCACTTCAAAAGTTTCAAGGAGTTTTCACGTGGAAGAAACTTGATAATGAAGAAAGATTACACGTCCTCCAGATGAACCCCCCAATTTCTCATGCGTGACTTCAAATAATCATAACTTCGTCAATTTTTATCACCTTGAGCCCACTATTTTCCATAATGATCTTGAGTATGTGAAATTTATTCCTTCTTTTATATGCAAAGTTAGAAAAATGATGGAAGATGCCCTAAGGATACAAAAGATTATAGGTCATTTCATGATTTTTTGCCAACTTCAACAATTCATAACTCTCTCAAATTTTAGAGATTTTGAATGGTTCATGTTTCAAAGTGTCATTTAAGAGGTCTATTTCATGCCATCTTTTTTTGTCAAGAGCAAATTCAAAGTGGAAGGCCATGTTTGGATGCAAAACATTATAGGCCACTTTTGAAGAAAAATTTGAAATATTTCTAAGTATGGAAAGTCAACCCTTTTTCTCCAACTTTGACTCAATGCAACTTTCAGCTCAATCATCCATTTGATTTCATTCTTTTTCCATTGCAAAGCTTGTAACATCATCTTTATAAAGCATCAAGAATCATTCCCTAAGACCCCTTGAGCTGAGAATGCCATTGATTTGAACTTGGTAACTTGAAACTGAAGTTTCTTCAAAAGTCAGAACTTGAAATCATTGATTTAGCTTCTAAACACATTGTTTCTGCGCGTTTTGGATGAGTTTTGATCAAATTAGAAGTCACACTTTTCTTGTTTGCAACTTCACATGATTTCCCTCCAAACTTCATTATTTCACACGCTTGGGCATTCCATTTGATTCCCTATAAATAGAGGGTCATCCCTCATTCCTTTTCCCAAGCTTGGATAGCCAGAATCACCCTGCCAAACTTGTTCCATAACTCAATTTTCTGCAACTTCGAAATCTGTGTTCAAGCCTTTTTCAATCCAATTTTTCTATCAATTTACCTTCCTTGATCTTCTCTGAAGCTAACCATACAATTACCTTCAAGAATCGTGCCCTATATTGCTCCATAGAAGTCCTGTTTCAGAGCTCTGCAACTCAACTTCAATAGGTAGATTTCTCCATCAATTCTTCAAAACCTTGATATCATTGTGATGCTCTCGTTGCCCTGGTTCTAGTTGCAACACTTAATTTTATCTAGAAACATGTTTTGACCATGAAATTTCAAATCCATTTTTAAAATTTTCCTTCCAAATTGCTTGAGCTACAGATTATATAAATTTGTGGCGAACGTGTGGTTGTCTTCATCTTGAAGAGACGAAGCGAATGGCGTAGGTCTGAGCTTCTGATTTTACAGTTTGTGAGACCTACAATTCACGTTGGCTGGAGGTTAAAGATGACCAACGTGTCATCTTCCAACCAATAAAGGCGTGCCATCTGTTTTTTTTAAATCTGATTTTATTTTTGATTCAATGCTTTATTCACTAATGACCATGATATGCACAGCGCGCCAGACCCCTTGGATTTGATTACTAACGCGTTTTGACTCTCATCCAATGGTCCACATATTTTTAACTTTATTTTTCTTTTCTGTTTTTTATATTTAATTGTTTCAAATTTCAAAAAATCATAGAAAATTCATTTTTAGTCCAAAAAATCTGAAATAATTATGAAAAATATTTTGATTTTTCTCTTTCTGATTTTCATTTTTTCACAATTTTATTTTGAGTTTTGATATTTTTTTATAAATTTTCACTTTATTTGATTTGTTTTAAATGTTTAAAAATACTTTTATGCATTTTTAAATTCTAAAAAAATTATGGAATGACCCAATGATATTGTGGCAAATAATGGTGACCTCATTCATTTTTTATTTCTGACTTTGTTATTTTTTATCATTTTTGGTTTATTTTACTCATTTGTTTTAATTTTAAAAATAGTTTCTGACTTAAAAAAATTACCAAAAATTTTATAAAATTATTTTAGTTCTTTTCTGATTTTTCTATGGTCTTACTTTTTGTTTCTTGATTAATTTGAACATAATTGATATTTTTCTCTTTTATTTCTATTTTAAAACATTTTAAAACCTTTTTTAATGTATATATTAAATGCAATATTATTTTGTGATTATTTTCTGGCTGATCTTGGGTTGAATTTTTGATTATGAAATTTGTTAACATCATTGGATCCATGGTGTTGAGTTTAACTCCATAAAAATGGATGAATGATTTTAATAATAGTTTAATTGAAATTTAATTCAAATGTGGTTTGTATGTTCTTTTCCACCCCTCTTCATCTTATCCCTTTCTTATTGCACTAAGTGTTATTAGATCATGATCTCTAGATCATATCTCAAAACAAATGGTGCATAGATTGCTATTGACCAACCTCAAAATAGGTGCGACTTCTACATAAGTCCACTTACGATTGCTTAACATAGCGCCAAATTTTGTATCGATTCGAATAAATGATCATTCGTGGCCCAAACCTATGTTTGCAAGCCCAAGTATGTTAATTTGATCTCTTTGATCCAATAACCTTGAGATTCATTGTGTGGAGGCTTTGGTTCTACCAATCCTCTAATGGATCTACAACACTTTTGGTCAACGCGGATCACGTAAACATCGTTGATCATTAAATGGTACTTTTGAGGATTCCAAATGGCTGATATACTTGACAAAAAGCAAATGCAACTTGTTGTGTGGAGGCTTTGGTTCTACCAATCCTATAATGAGTTCCAAATGCAAGTTTCAAGATGGTCATCCAA
This sequence comes from Vicia faba, assembly GCA_948472305.1. Lineage (NCBI taxonomy): Eukaryota > Viridiplantae > Streptophyta > Magnoliopsida > Fabales > Fabaceae > Vicia > Vicia faba. The sequence goes on along the minus strand of OX451741.1, from coordinate 1,330,626,110 downwards.
CTAATCACTAATTATTAAATTGTTTTTTACTTTATGCTTTTATTTTTTATGCTTTATATACAATTTACTTTAAGCATTACATTACATTTCATGTCATTTTTATTTTGCTCACTTGAGCTTTTCTTTTCACTTCTAAGACACCTAATTATCAACATGAACCATAAAAAGCTTTAATGATACTTGGACTATTTGGTTACTATCCTTGGCATTATGGAGTATTGGACTTCTTGGACTTAGGATTAGAAACCTTGGCCTATGTTGGAGACCTTGTGACCTTAATTGATATTTTGTCTGGAGTTCTTGAGGTTTACCTCAAGACATTGGGTTGTTTGTTTGTTTTGTGTGCAGGTTATTGTGATTACATTCTTTGTCTGTAATTTGGAATTCACCCGTATACAACCGTTACTCTGCCCAATTTTTGTGAAGGCTTGATACACTTGAAGTTTGGTTCTCTTAAGAGGTCTAGTATTTTTGCTTGCTTGGTTTCAATCCAAAGAATGAGAATTCTATCATGACTCATAATGTCAAGTATTGGCTTATTGTTGGTTAGATGGTTCCTATCCCAAGCTTTTATCTTATGCTTTAGGATAGTCTCTTCTTCTCCTCCCATCTTCTTTAATTTCAAAATCTTCTTTTTCCTTTTGAAAATTCTTCTTGTTTTTAAACTTGAAACACTTTCATAATAAACTTGGACTTATGTCCACGCATTTTCAAAACATTTTCATAAATAAACTTCAATCAACTTAACAATACCTTGAAATTTTTTTTTGTGAGAAGACTAAAAGTCAATCAATCTCATTTTAAACCATTTTTCCACTTTGGCTTTTTATTTTAAAACCTTTCTCAAAATATTAGCCTCTTGTCAATCCTTGTAGTGATGCAAACAGCTATACTTCTACAATATGTAGTAAAGAGAGATATTTTCCACATGGGTGTTGAGTGAGGCATTGTTGATTTTAAAATAAAAGCCATATCCTCCACTTTGAGATGATGCAATTTCTCCTTTCTCATAATTGTGGGTAGTAAGTATGTTTTTCCACACGGACAATGATGATGATGTCTTATCTTATAAAATTAATTAACATACTTTTAAAATTTTTTTTTTATAAAAGAGGAACTACGTGTACCCTGATCCCCTATTGAAAGAAAGGTGGTACGTAGGCACTAAAGGTTCGCAACCGCGGCAGGTGCAAAAATCATAAAAATATACTTCTTTTCTCACCTCCACCATCCATTTTTATACAACATTTTATAGCCAAAATATAAATTTTTTACAAAGAGGTTCCTGTGGAGTACCGTAGATGTTTAGGGTGCTAATACCTTCCCTTTGCTTAACCAACCCCCTTACCTTGAATCTTTCCCCCTCTTTTTGGGTTACTCACTCTTTTCCCATTCCTTTGGAAACAATAAAGCGCGGTGGCGATTTTTATTTTGATCTTTATAAGTCTAGTCAATCCAATGGCTTAGTCTTAAACATTTCTACCGCTACAGTGTGAAGCTGCATCTGGAAATGTATGAGAAAGAGCCTGGGTAGGGCTGCTTCATGATGAGCCCGTGTGAAACTGCATCTGGAAATTAGAAGGGACCCGTGTAAGATTTCTTCATGATGAGCCCGTGTGAAGCTATATCTGGAAATGTATGAGAAGAAATCTGTGTAAGATTGCTTCATGATGAGCCCGTGTAAAGCTACATCTGGATGTATGAGAAGAAATCTGTGTAAGATTGCTTCATGATGAGCCTGTATGAAGCTGCATCTGGAATGTATGAGAAGAAATCTATGTAAGATTGCTTCATGATGAGCCCCTGTGAAGCTGCATCTGAAATTTAGAAGGAACCCCTGTAAGATTGCTTCAGCTGGGCGTGTAGATAGCTGCCTTGACTTGTTTCAAGAATTAATCTCTGACCTATTTAAGAAAGAAAGATAGTTTTCCCAGCTTGTTTCAGGAGTTAATCTTCAATCTGCTCATGTAGATAGTTGTCCTGTCTTGTTTCAGGTATTAATCTATAATCAGTTGTTCACAGATAGTTGTCCTGTCTTGTTTCAGGTATTAATCCAAAACCCGCATTTTGTTGGTCATAGAGATAGTTGCCCTAGCTTGTTTCAGGATTTAATCTCTGACCTATTTGAGAAAGAAAGATAGTTTCCTCGGCTTGTTTCAGGAGTTAATCTTCAATCAGTTGTTCATGGATAGTTGTCCTGTCTTGTTTTAGGTATTAATCCAGAACCCACTTTTTTTTTGTCGTAGAGATAATTGCCCTGGCTTGTTTCAGGAATTAATCTCTGACCTATTTGAGAAAGAAAGGTAGTTTCCCCGGCTTGTTTCAGTAGTTAATCTTCAATGTAATCATGTAGATAGTTGTCCTGTCTTGTTTCAGGTATTAATCTATAATCGGTTATTCACAGATAGTTGTCCTGTCTTGTTTCAGGTATTAATCCAGAACCTTCTTTTTGTTGGTCGTAGAGATAGTTTCCCTAGCTTGTTTCAGGAATTAATCTCTGACCTATTTGAGAAAGAAAGATAGTTTCCCCGGCTTGTTTCGGGAGTTAATCTTCAATATGCTCATGTAAACAGTTGTCCTATCTTGTTTTAGGTATTAATCTACAATCATTCGTTCACAGATAGTTGTCCTGTCTTGTTTCAAGTATTAATCTAAAAGTTGTTTTTTTGTTGTCCGTAGAGATAGTTACCCTGGCTTATTTCAACAATTAATCTCTGACCTATTTGAGAAATGGACAGATATTTGCCAAAAGAGGACTTTTGTTGATTTCCTTTTCCTGCAAGGAAGAAGGTTAGTTGCATGCATATGTATGCATATCTTGATGATGTTCTCAAAATAAATGAGATTATGCTGTATGCATTTATCATGTATGTAATATGATGTATGAATGTGAAATATTTGTTGAAATGTATCTTTGCTTCGGAAAATAAATCCCTGACAAGTGCTAGGGAGCTTTGGGAAGTTAAATCCCAGAATGTTGTTGGGGATGAAGAGTATGAACATCTTCAAACCTTGTTTAGAATGTTTCTACTGGGGATTCCCATTTTGTTGTTTGAGGAGAAATCTGCTGGGGAAGATTGACTTTGGCTTGAGAAATATTTATGGAGAGTGTTGATTTCTGCTTGGGGAAAAGAGTTCAGGAGTTTTAGTTATCCATTGCTCTAATAGGGAGTTATACTCTTGATTGGAGAGAATGGAATTTAACAAGTTATTGGGGATAAAGAAGTTAATTGTTATCTGATCGGATTTCAGGCTTTGCAGAAACTCACTGGGGATAGTGGCAAACTTTACTAGGGAAGAGGAGTTTTGCTAGTGATTTGAACAGTTATCTGGTCGGGTCCAGGTTTCAGCAATTTTAATCTTAAGGTTAACTGGCATCTAGTTAGGTCCAGGATTTAGTAACTTTTGGGGATATCAATGACTCTACCAGGGATTAAAGGGTTTTGTCTGTTGATTGGTCTGGAGGATTCATAGTTTGTTGGGGAAATAAACCCATTTGACAATCTGTCGGGGAGGTGTTTTCTTCGGGAAGAACTCCTCAAGGCTTCCTCTTAAGACCGATTCAGTTGGGAAGAGGTTTTCCGGACGTTGAAACTCTGTCTGGTGATTGCATGGAACCAACTTTGTGGGGATATCCATGAAATCGGCCTTGTGGGGTTTGTACCCTTATCTCTGAAGATTATTCTGTGGGGATAACCTTATAGAGGTGACTCTGGTGATTTCACCGGGGGTCACCTTATGAAAGGGACTGTGTGGGGATTTGTTGTTGTCCATAGTAGTAAGTGTTGTAGCTCTGCCAAAAAATGTGTGCTTGGCCATACGCGACCCTTTACTGGAATTCATGTTCAATTCGTGAAGTGATTCACATGCAGACCTGCCCCTGGTTATTCAACACTTCTTGAGAGATTTTTTTGGAATCTCAACTTGACTGGCACAGATGGGTTGGACTATAACATGTCATGCCCCCTTGATTATGGGATATTCTTCATTGGAACTGTCTTCCCATTTGAAGTGATTTTATTTCCTGAGAGAATTTCGGTTCATTGGATATTCGTCGTGTGAATTTCTCGGTTGTCAAACAAATAGCTATATGCAAACGGAGGTATTCCAAATAATTCAAAGTTTATGTTTGTGTTGAAGTTTTGAAAATTCATTTTTAGCAGATAAAAGAATTTTGTAAGAATGTGAATTCAACTCGAGATTTACAGTAAGCCTTACAAGAGTCAGGATACCTTTTGTAACAGTATGCTTTAGAACTAACCCATGCTTCAATTAGGACTTTTAAGGGGTTGTAATGAGGCATGGTTCATGGTTTTAAGAAATAAAGGATAAGGCTCAAAGGTTATTTGTACCCGCCCATTTTTCATGATGTTCTTCAGTCCTATACTCAGTTAATTGTGCATTTTCAACTTAGAGGGAAATTTTAATTTGTTTATGTCTCTAATTTTTTCCTAGACCACCCTTTCGGGTTTTCGGCCTACCGAGATGCTCCTTTTTTCCTAAGCCGCCCTTTCGGGTTTTCAACTTAGCGAGCTGTTCTTTTATTTATTTAGGCTAAGTATTTCTTGACTGCATCAACATTAATGGGACGTGGGAACTCCTCGCCATTCATAGTTTCAAGAATTAATGCACGGCCAGAGAAGGCTTTATTGACAACATATGGGCCTTCAAAATTGGGAGTCCACTTGCCCATAGAATCAGCATTAAAAGACATGATGTTCCCGAGTATGAGGTCGTGTTCTCTGAATTCACGAGGTTTGACCTTCTTGTCAAAATCTTTCTTCATTATCTTCTGATATAACTACCCATGACACAAAGCCGTCATTCTCTTCTCTTTGATCAAATTCAATTGGTCAAACCTGTTATGGACCCATTCAGCCTCTGACAACTTGGTTTCTATTATCACACGTAAAGAGGGAATCTCAAACTCGATTATGAGCACTGCTTCCATTCCATACACAAGGGAGAGAAGGGTTGCTCCTGTTGAAGTGCAGACATATGTCCGATATCCATGTAAAGCAAAAGGGAGCATTTCATGCCAATCTTTATAAGTAACAACCATCTTCTGGATGATCTTCTTGATATTCTTATTAGCAGCTTCAACAACCCAATTCATCTTCAGCTTGTACGGAGATGAATTGTGATGGACAATCTTGAATTCTTCACAAAGTTCTGTCATCATCTTGTTTTTCAGATTCGAGACATTATCGGTGATAATTCTGATCGGCACACCATATCGACATATGAGATTATTCTTAATGAAGCGCACTACCACCTGCTTAGTAACATTAGCATATGAAGCAGCTTCCACCCATTTGGTGAAGTAATCAATTTCTACCAAGATAAAACGGTGTCCATTTGAAGCTTTGGGTTCTATCATTCCAATCATGTCAATACCCCACAAAGAGAAAGGCCACGGGGAAGAAATAACATTTAGAAGTGTCGGAGGCACATGAATCTTGTCCGCATAAATCTGGCATTTATGGCACTTCTTTGCAAATCTGTAATAATCAGATTCCATTGTCAGCCAATAGTAACCTGCTGTGATACGGTGGGAGAACTGACTTGAGTTTTGCGTTTGTTTTCGCACTTTTTCATTTTAGCAAGAGTCGCCACCGACTTTTTATTTTATCCTAAAGGAAAGGTTAAAAAGCACAGGAAAAAACCTTTTGAGATGTTTCGTGGGTAAGGGGGGTAGATTATGAAAAGGGAAGGTATTAGCACCCTTTTCATCCATGGTTATCCATGGGCTCTTAGTTACTTGTTTTAGATCACTTGCCTTGATTTTCAATTGCTTGAAATGGTGGTGTGCGTGTGTGTTTTGAAAATGTTTTGAAAAAGATGCCTTGTCTAGGCAACCGTTGTAACAATTCTTCACTCGAATGTTTTACAAGGGTGTGTATCTTTTCGAAAAGATATTTCAATGTTTTTGGAAGTTGTTTTGAAAGTGTTTGTGGACTGGGTTTTGAAAAGTAGGCAAGTGTGTTTTGCAAGTTGATCAAGTAACTAAGAGTTGTCTACCCCTAAATTTACTCAAAGATTTTTCCTATGTTTTAACCCTTTTAACAGTATTGTTCCACCATTGTATTTGGTGGACAATCTTGTGTTAGGATGTTAACGGGACAGGCGCGGGTCATCGTATGGACCATGAATGCAATGGTGCCAAGTGCCTTTGGCAATTTGCTTGAAGGGACTTGATCATTTTGTTTAGACAACTTCGAAAGCGTCATCGAGGGACTATGATCATTTTGATTTGTTTTGTTTTGCCAAAGAAACTCAACATGCAAGCATGGCCCATTTTGGAAGGCAACAAGCGGGATTACCCTAGGGGTGCAAGTGTGAATGGTGTATTGATTGTCATGCATTTATCTTTGTATTAGGTTATCTAGCAGTTGATTTTGAATCTTCGCATACAAACCCTAATTACTATACAATATATGGAAAGCGATAAATTGCGGGAATTTAAAGTCTAAGCTATTACAAGTAAGTATCCGGGAATGGGGGTACAAATATTTACAAATGGGGATGAGACTTATCAGGATAGTAATGTCCAAATATATTTACAACCAAATCAAATCGCATTCTCAAATGTAACATGTATCAATGTATAATAATAAAAGCGATGTATCAAAAGTATTTGTGTAAGTGTATGTGATTTATTTACAAGTGAGAAATATATTAACTTAATGCAAATTTAGGTATTTATTATCTTTTTTGATTTTTGTTAATTATGTACAAACAAAGGTTTTAATAAAAGAAAAGAAAATGCTTTAAGAGATTCTATTTTTTTTTATGTATTTTATTGTTTTTATGTTTTAAAAAGATTTATTAAAAGGAATTTTAAGACAAAAGATCTATTAACCTAATTAAATTCTAATATTTATGTATTTTTCAAATGTAATAAAATAAAAGAAATAATTAAGAAAATTTGTGTAAAAATGTGTCATTTTTATTTTAGCAAAAATATCAATTTAAACTATGTATAGAAATGGTAAAAAAAGGATATTGGTTTTTAAAGAAAATTAAATGGGCCTTTAAGAGGATGCTTGGCCCAAACAAATAAGCAGAATAATAAAAAGAGGGGGGGGGGGGCATTCCAGATTTTAATGGGCTTAGGCGTGTAAATGGTGAACCGGCCCAATGCTTGACACAACATTTTGTAAGGGTTTCAGTTATTTTGCTTCATTACTGGATTAGGGTTACATCGCGGCGCCGTTCGTCTTCTTCGCTTCCTTCGTTCTCCTTGAGCTTTCTGAACGCCTCCCTGCCTGGCCACCGGACGCCACTTCCGACTCCCTCCCTCAATGTTTGTTCAAGCGGTGACAGAAAAAGGTAGCGATCTCCTCTTATGCTTCTATTTTCGTATTTTAGGGCTTTGGGTTTTCGTTTCTTACATGTTATTGACTTGTTCTGATTCTTTGCGTGCTATTATTTGCTTCCTGTGAGGTGTGAAAAGAAGAAGGAAGAGATACTACCTTTGTTGGAGACGGAGGAGGACGGTGGCGTCCTAGGCGGCCAAGGGCGGAGGAGCGCGAGGAGTAGTGATGCGCTGGCTTTTGCTGGAAAACCTGGTATTCGTATCGTTGCTTTTTAGGGTTTTGTGATGACTATCTGGAAACCTTTGCTTTATCTGTTTCTGAACACTTCTTTTCCTCTTCCACTTGCTTGCTTGCTGAGATACTTGTGTGCCTAGATTCTGAGTATTGTTGCCCTAACCCTATGATGAAATCATTCTGAGGGTTTTTGTTGGTTATGATGCTTCAGTGTTTGATTTGAGTTGCTTCAGTTTTGTATGGCCTTGTATGTTTCTGGTTTGTTAGTTTGACACAGGTTTGAAAGGTTGGTGAAGCAGGTTAGTTGGGGTTTCTGGTTTGAATGAAGTTTGTGGGCTTGTTTGTAACTTGTTTGTTTTTGATGAACAAGCTTATCAGTAGGCAGGCTTCAGGCTTGAACAGGTTTGGCTTGTGGTTCTGCAGGTAGTTTAGCAGGATGAGGTTTGTTTTGACAGGTTGTGTTTGAAGCTACAGGCTTGTATGCTTCTGGTTTGTTTGGGAACACAGGTTTGGAGGGTTTCGTTTGGTTTTGGAGGCAGGCCCTTGTTGGTGTTCTATAACAGTTTATGTTATTTTGTTATGTGTTTCTGCCTCTTCTTTACTGTGTTCAGATATGCTTGTTTATATCTCTAAGCCTAAGCCCTGTAAGCCTGCTGTAAGCCTTTTTCTCCTCTCTCTTTCTCTCTCTCTACAGATTAAAAAAAAAGCATTTTTATTGCTTTAGATTGTACTTTCTAAAAAAGTACTGGCTTGGGAAAATGATGTTATTTTGAATGTTGCTTGCATTGTGGTCTTTCTCTGCATACTTTCCATATTTCCTGAACATTGTTGACAGTTTTTTGTACTTGTGGATAGCTTGATATCTTTCTATATCTCTTGGACAGCTTTTGACAGCTTTGGCTTAGTTTGAAATTGTGACTTTGTAGTTTGTTTGGCAATTCTGGACAATTTAGTTTGCCTTTGTACTTGGTTATTCAGTTTGAAAACTTTGGTTGACAATTTTTGGATAGCCTTTGATATCTTTTTGGCAGCTTGTGGACAGTTTCATTCAGTTTGCTTAACTTGACTTGTTTTGGCATATTCACTTTGCAATTAGTTCAGTTTGGACTTTTGGAATTATGCAGCCTATTTGATAATTTGAATTTATGCAGTGTTGTAACTTTGTGCATTTCATATTTTATTTGCAAACATAATTCTATCCCTCTTTGTGAACCGAGAGTAATCTTGTGATTTGCAGAGAGGGCAAACAAACTGATTCCGGCCAGTTACTTTTAATGATGAGCCTTAAAATAACTGTCTGCTTCTTTTATTTCATCTGCCTTTGACTTCCTTTTTTCTTCTTTTTGCAGGTAAAAAAATAATTGAGCAACGGGGAACAGCAAATAGAAGATGAAGGCTTAGGAAATTTTTAGGATAGAGTTTTATTTTACTTTTAATCAATGTGATAAATATTATTATAAATACTTGTAAATAATTACTGTATTTAATTAACTTGTACAAATAATTAAAAATAAATAAAAGTCTTTTGTCAATTAATCTCTTTTAACTCTACTGTCTATTTAATTATTTAAGCTTTCTTGAACTAAAATAACTGGAAGTAGATCCAATTATTCTAACTTAGATAACGTAAATAATTAACAAACATTATAGTCTTGCAATCAATTAATAACCTGGCGTCCCAATTAAACATAAGCAATGCACAGTCAAATCCAACAAACATCCACATGCTTATCCCTTTTACTGATTAAATCAAACATTGCAAGTTCTCAATCAACAGCCTCAACCCATATCCCAGAGTAAATTGAAAAAGAATGGTAGAATTAATTCTTTCTGAGAAATGTGCGCACAAACCCTAGTTCTTGATTAAATGTCAAAGAAGCGTCCGCCTGATCAAACCCTGAGCCAAACTCAACCAAACCCTAATAATCTGCCTGAACTGTTCCAGAGCCATAAAAACCCTAATTTGGATAGACTGATAAGAAAAAGTCTGTTTGACTGATTCCTACGCCAATCTGAAAAAGTCAGGGAAAACCCGAAGCTGTGATTTCTTATGGAAAAATAGGAGGGCAAATTTTGGGGTACAACAGTTGCCCCTGTTCAATCTTCTTGAACCTGAAGAGTTAGATTGGCAAGCTTGCCTTTCGCGACTCGAGGGTAAAAGGAGATTGGACACTAGAGTGCCCAAAAAAATTTGCACTCGGTGATGTGATGGTAGAGGGAATGGGCTTAAAGATGCCATTTAGTGATGTGACAGAATCTTGTCGGGGGATGGGCTTAGAGATGCCATCTGGGAATGTGACAGGGTCTTGTTGGGGGATGGGCTTAGAGATGCCATCTGGAAATTGTTGGTAGGAGGATGGGCTTAGAGATGCCATCTGGAAATGTTTGGAGGAGGATGGGCTTATAGATGCCATCTGAAGGTGATTGTTGAACTGTATGCTGTTGATGGGTGAGTATCAGAAAAGTATCCATGTTTAGAATATCTCTGAACTGGGGGTCTGAATAAGCGATAGATTGACATCCATGTTTGGAGAATCCGTGAACTGTTTTCAGAAGTTGAGAAGAATCTGAACAAGCGATAGGTTAACATCCGTTACTGGAGAACCCGTGAACTGTTTTCAGAAGTCTTGAAGTTCAATAAGCAATAGAGCAGCATCCGTTGTTGGGAAGCGTCCGTAAACTGTTTTCAAAAGTTGAGAAGAATCTGAACAAGCAATAGGTTAACATCCGCATCTGGAGAACCCGTAAACTGTTTTCAGAAGTCTTGGAGTGAGAAGGAACCGGTGTAGGGTTGCCTGATGATGAATCCGTGTAAAACTGCATCTGAATGAATCTGGAATAAGTATCAGAATGTCGCCATGTCTGGGTCACATCTGAACTATTTCTAGAAAGAATCTCGGAAGATGATGATCTTTGTCTGTTGACTGATCTTTCCTGAAAAGATAAAGAGTTAGTTGTATGCAATGTCATGATGCGTGATGCAATGTATGTTACATCAATATTTATGATATGAATGTGATGAATGCGCATGTAAGCTGATGAGCTATCTTGCTGAGGATAGATGAATCCTGGATAATGACATCTTTGACTGCTGTTGAGGAAAGCAAATCCTTGACTGCTGCAGGGGATTGAAAATCCTTTGATTGTTGAAAATGAGAAGTCCTGGAACCACTGTTGGGGGATCAGGAGCTTGGGTTGTATGCCAATCTACTGGAGATTTCTGTCTTGAGGAGATCTTCACTGGGGAATATTTGAATATCCTGTGAGGAACTGAGAATGAGAGTCTTCACTCTGCTTGGGCATTGATAGTTGGAAGTTTTAGCTCCGCTGGGGATTGCAAGAATTTTTTGATCGATGCAGGCATTGATCTGGGATCCTGTGTAAGGTTTCTTGATGATGAGTCCGTGTAAAACCGCATCTGAAGTTGAGAAGGAACCGGTGTAGGGTTTCCTGATGATGAGTCCGTGTAAAACCGCATCTGAGGTTGAGAAGGAACCGGTGTAGGGTTTCCCGATGATGAGTCCGTGTAAAACTGCATCTGAGGTGAGAAGGAACCGGTGTAGGGTTTCCTGATGATGAGTCCGTGTAAAACTGCATCTTGGATTTTGAGAAGGAACCGGTGTAGGGTTGCTTCACGATGAGTCCGTGTAAAACTGCATCTGGATTTGAGAAGGAACCGGTGTAGGGTTGCTTCATGATGAGTCCGTGTAAAACTGCATCTGGATTTGAGAAGGAACCGGTGTAGGGTTGCTTCATGATGAGTCCGTGTAAAACTGCATCTGGATTTGAGAAGGAACCGGTGTAGGGTTGCTTCATGATGATTCCGTGTAAAACTGTATCTGGATTTGAGAAGGAACCGGTGTAGGGTTGCTTCATGATGAGTTCTTGTAAAACTGCATCTGGATTTGAGAAGGAACCGGTGAGGGTTGCTTCATGATGAGTCCGTGTAAAACTGCATCTGGATTTGAGAAGGAACCAGTGTAGGGTTGCTTCATGATGAGTCCGTGTAAAACTGCATCTGGATTTGAGAAGGAACCGGTGTAGGGTTGCTTCATGATGAGTCCGTGTAAAACTGCATCTTCCAACAGGTGATGAAGGAATTGTTGAACACTTTTGACATTCGAATGCCCCAAGTGATGGTGACGGAGACTTGCCCCAGGTTAATCTGTAATTGAGAGATTTGTTGAAATCTTGACTGGACTGCCCCAGGTTAACTGAACTTTTGAAAGATCTGTTGAAACCTTGACTGGACTGCCCCAGGTTAATCTGTAATTGAGAGATTTGTTGAAATCTTGATTGGACTGCCCCAGGTTAACTGAACTTTTGAAAGATCTGTTGAAACCTTGACTGGACTGCCCCAGGTTAATTGGGTGGTGGCATGTCATGTCCCCTTGTTGATAGGAGATTTGTCAATGGAAGTGTCATCCTTTTTGAATTGATTTTTATTCACTGAGAGAGCTTTCGTTCATCGGATATTCATTGTGTGAACTTCTCCGCTGTCAAACAAATAGCCAAATGAAAACAGTGATATTCAAGTAATGCAAAGTTTATGTCTGTCTCGAAGTTTTGAAAAATGCGTTTTTTAGCAGAAAACTTTTTATAAGACAAATTCAACACAAGATTTAGAGCAAAGCCTTACAGGAGTCAGGATACCTTTTGTAACAGTATGCTTTCGAACTAACTCATGCTTCAATTAGGACTTTTGAAGGGTTGTAACGTGGCTTGGTTCACGGTTTAAGAAACAAAGGATAAAGGCTCAAAGTATATTTGTACCCACCCGTTCTTCGTGATGTTCTTCAAACCTAAGCTCAGTTAATTGTGCGTCACACTCTATTCGAGTTTGGAACGACTTTTGGGTGATGGTTCACCAGTTGAATTTTGGGAGACAGTCATCATCTCCTTTTTTCTTTTGCAACATTTTTCATGTTGTTGAGGATTTATAATGACCTCTTTCTTTTGATTTGTTATCCCTAACTTTTTCCTGACTGTTCCTGTTTTCGAGATTACAATCAGCGGGATGCCCCAACTTTCTTAAGCTTCCTTTATAGGTTTTGGCTTAGTGGGCTTTTTTTCTTTTTTGAGAGATAATGACTGCCTATGTGATAGGGAACCATCACTGTCTTTTGATTCCAGAGGAATGCTTTTCTTTTTTTCTTTTGATGTCGTTCGTTGTATTACGAACTGAGAGTTTTGCGACTTCAATGCGCATCTTTTGAATTAACTGAGAGACTACCCTGCCCCAGGTTTGAATCAAAGGTTTTGATTGTTTAGAACAGAAAACTCCTACTTCTTTGGCTCGAAGGGGTTGACTAGGGATTATCTTCCTTATAACTCCAGTGTTTGGGAATTGAAAGAAATGCCTGTACATCATCAGCAAGGTCTGTTCAAAAGCATACTGTATGAGATCATGGTATTGTTTCGTCATCCTCCCTCTAAAGGCTTGCATCTTTTTATCAAGAGTTAGATATCATAAAGAAAGCATAAGAGTAGTTAAAACGAATGGATAAATTCAAGACAAACATATGCAATGCATTAATGAAACAAAGATTGACATTAATAGATAATTGTTTGAATAACAAAAGAAGTTACAACTTTGAAAATTCAAATGAAACAAAAACAATCTCAATGATTTGGCATAGGAGCAGTGATCACACTGGGGTCTCCGGAGGACCAAACTCAATCTCCTTGGCATCAATCAAATTCTGAATCTTGTACTTCAATGCCCAACAGTCGTTAGTATCATGTCCGGGACTGTCGGAATGATAAGTACATATTGCATTGGGATTGTAGTTAGGAGATGAAGTCTTGGGGTTTGGATGAGGCCCTATCAATGCAATCAGATTCATCTTCAACAAGTGTTGCAGTGCTTGAGACAGCGGCATGTTGATGTTAGTGAACTGTCTCTTAGGCTCGTCTGGTCTTCGTTGACTTCCCTTTGGCTGTTGTCGGCGTGACGTAGACCAGAGATCACGACTGCCTCTGCATGTTGATCATGACGAACCTTTTGACTGTTCGCAGCATCAGACTCTTTCTTTCTGTTGTAGGGAATTATCTGAGTATCCGAGGATGTAGTTCCTTGGATCTTTCCACTTTTGATGCCAGCTTCGACCCTCTCGCCGGTCAGTATTAGCTCGGTGAACCCAACTGAGGAGCTTCCAATTAAGTGATGGAAGAAAGGCCCAGTCAAAGTTCCCATGAAGATGTCAATCAACTCTCTGTCAGTTAAAGGGGGTTGCACCCTACCAGCCAGATCTCTCCACTTTTGGGCATATCCTTTGAAGCTCTCGTCAGAACCCATGGTCATATTCTGCAACTGCACACGAGTTGGGGCGAGATCAACATTGTACTGATACTGTTGGTAAAAAGCCTTAGCTAGATCTTCCTAGGTGTGGATGCGAGAACTCTCCAATTGATAGAACCACTCGAGTTGAGCCCCTACCAAGCTTTCTTGGAAGAAATGGATCCAAAGCTTTGGATCAGTTGTGTATGGCTGAATCTTGCGGATATAAGATTTTAGATGCATCTTAGGGTAAGAGACTCCATCATACAGGGCCAAGGTAGGGACTTTGAACTTTGGCGGAATGACCAATCCAGGAACCAAACCCATGTCTCCCAAATCCAAGCCAGGTATTTGTTGGACCTCCATGGCATTGAGGCGATCCTCCAACTGTTTGTATTTGTCATCAGCGGGAGGATATTGTTCCTCGGAGTAGTCAGCTTCATCAATCTCCAAATTGTGGTCTTCTTCAAGACTGGCCCCTATGCTGGGTGGAGTTGAAAGGTCTTAGGCTTTAGGTCTTCTTCTCAAGTTCAGGATGCCCGCTGACTTCTTGGACTTCTTCTTCTTGTCTTTGAGAAGGAGAGCTGTCAGATCCTCTTGCCCTTTACCCATAGCCAGAAGCATTTGTTGGAATTGAGCGTTTTGAGCTTGGAGATCTTTCACCGTTTGTTCCATATCCATCTTACTGAAATAAATAGTAGGAAGATAAGGAGACCTGTATGGGAAACCTGTCATGTAATGATATGTATGATATATGTATGCAATGTTTTCAAGGATCTCTTGGGGTAGACACAAGAGAATGTTAGAGGTTAGACTTCGGTCTTTGATTGGAGAACTTTGCACCAGTGGATGTCTTTCCACGAGAATCAAGCTCACCACGTCAAGTAGGTCATAGCCCCTGATTCAAGTTGTTGCACTTGATCTTTGATGGCATTTGTTTAGAGGAGAATCCTCTTGCCTCTTGGTAGACGTCTGGTTCAACGTGACCCTACATCAAAAGACCCTCAAGATCCTTGAAATGGTTATTGAAAAATGCTATGGTATGATGTCATGATGTTATGTACATGTATGCAAAAACAAGCAAGTGTATATACAGGAAATCATATTCATACAAAGCAAACAAGTCCTTAGGCTTAGGCTTGCATGGGGTTTGTAGGTAAGTACCCTCTTGAAGTTAGTTGGCTCATCCTGTCCTAGAATAGAAACTGGGTTATAAGGAGCTCAATATCATTGGATTGTTTTCTGTGTTCATTGTTTTGATTTAGCCACTTAACTGGCGACCAAAATATTCCAAGAAAACAACCCTCAATGAGTGTAGTATCGAGTATCTACCAAATTCGGACTGCACCAAAGTCGGTCATCTCACTACCCCTAAGAAGGCTAAGATGGTCAATTAAGGTTCTAAGAGTTCGTTAGTGCTTCATGACATCACTCAGCGGCCCCGTACTCTCCTTGACTGAACTCAAGGGTTACCAGTACTCACAAATATGTTGCACTAACATAGCTTACTGCTTTAACCATGTCGGTATACCCCGCATAGTTCCCTCACAGTTTTATTGCTATTTACCTAAAAAGGTGCCCCAAATCCGGGTGTAGGATTTACATCAAACCCAAACAAGGACCCAAAAAGTAAAGCAATCAAGGCAATCAAAGCAAGAATGTAAAGGTGATCTAAAACCCTAAGGTAACCCCACTTTTAAATTTCTCCCCAGCAGAGTCGCCAGTTCTGTGATACGGTGGGAGAACTGACTTGAGTTTTGCGTTTGTTTTCGCACTTGTTCGGTTTAGCAAGAGTCGCCACCGACTTTTTATTTTATCCTAAAGGAAAGGTTAAAAAGCACAGGAAAAAACCTTTTGAGATGTTTCGTGGGTTCGGGGGGTAGATTATGAAATGGGAAGGTATTAGCACCCTTTTTATCCATGGTTATCCATGGGCTCTTAGTTACTTGTTTTAGATCACTTGCCTTGATTTTCAATTGCTTGAAATGGTGGTGTGTGTGTGTGTTTTAAAAATGTTTTAAAAAAGATGCCTTGTCTAGGCAACCGTTGTAACAATTCTTCACTCGAATGTTTTACAAGGGTCTGTGTCTTTTCGAAAAGATATTTCAATGTTTTTGGAAGTTGTTTTGAAAGTGTTTGTGGAGTGGGTTTTGAAAAGTAGGCAAGTGTGTTTTGCAAGTTGATCAAGTAACTAAGAGTTGTCTACCCCTAAATTTACTCAAAGATTTTTCCTATGTTTTAACCCTTTTAACAGTATTGTTCTACCATTGTATTTGGTGGACAATCTTGTGTTAGGATGTTAACGGGACAGGCGCGGGTCATCGTATGGACCATGAATGCAATGGTGCCAAGTGTCTTTGGCAATTTGTTTGAAGGGACTTGATCATTTTGTTTAGGCAACTTTGAAAGCGTCATCGATGGACTATGATCATTTTGATTTGTTTTGTTTTGCCAAAGAAACTCAACATGCAAGCATGGCCCATTTTGGAAGGCAACAAGCGGGATTACCCTAGGGGTGCAAGTGTGAATAGTGTATCGATTGTCATGCATTTATCTTTGTATTAGGTTATCTAGCGGTTGATTTTGAATCTTCGCATACAAACCCTAATTACTATACAATATATGGAAAGCGATAAATTGCGGGAATTTAAAGTCTAAGCTATTACAAGTAAGTATCCGGGAATGGGGGTACAAATATTTACAAATGGGGATGAGACTTATCAGGATAGTAATGTCCAAATATATTTACAACCAAATCAAATCGCATTCTCAAATGTAACATGTATCAATGTATAATAATAAAAGCGATGTATCAAAAGTATTTGTGTAAGTGTATGTGATTTATTTACAAGTGAGAAAGATATTAACTTAATGCAAATTTAGGTATTTATTATCTTTTTTGATTTTTGTTAATTATGTACAAACAAAGGTTTTAATAAAAGAAAAGAAAATGCTTTAAGAGATTCTATTTTTTTTATGTATTTTATTGTTTTTATGTTTTAAAAAGATTTATTAAAAGGAATTTTAAGACAAAAGATCTATTAACCTAATTAAATTCTAATATTTATGTATTTTTCAAATGTAATAAAATAAAAGAAATAATTAAGAAAATTTGTGTAAAAATGTGTCATTTTTATTTTAGCAAAAATATCAATTTAAACTATGTATAAAAATGGTAAAAAAAAGGATATTGGTTTTTAAAGAAAATTAAATGGGCCTTTAAGAGGATGCTTGGCCCAAACAAATAATCAGAATAATAAAAAAGGGGGGGGGGCATTCCAGATTTTAATGGGCTTAGGCGTGTAAATGGTGAACCGACCCAATGCTTGACACAACATTTTGTAAGGGTTTCAGTTATTTTGCTTCATTACTGGATTAGGGTTACAGCGCGGCGCCGTTCGTCTTCTTCGCTTCCTTCGTTCTCCTTGAGCTTTCTGAACGCCTCCCTGCCTGGCCACCGGACGCCACTTCCGACTCCCTCCCTCAATGTTTGTTCAAGCGGTGACAGAAAAAGGTAGCGATCTCCTCTTATGCTTCTATTTTCGTATTTTAGGGCTTTGGGTTTTCGTTTCTTACATGTTATTGACTTGTTCTGATTCTTTGCGTGCTATTATTTGCTTCCTGTGAGGTGTGAAAAGAAGAAGGAAGAGATACTACCTTTGTTGGAGACGGAGGAGGACGGTGGCGTCCTAGGCGGCCAAGGGCGGAGGAGCGCGAGGAGTAGTGATGCGCTGGCTTTTGCTGGAAAACCTGGTATTCGTATCTTTGCTTTTTAGGGTTTTGTGATGACTATCTGAAAACCTTTGCTTTATCTGTTTCTGAACACTTCTTTTCCTCTTCCACTTGCTTGCTTGCTGAGATACTTGTGTGCCTAGATTCTGAGTATTGTTTCCCTAACTGTTGTACCCCAAAATTTGCCCTCCCATATTTCTCAAAATATTCCAAGAAAAATTCACAAGTCCAACCCGGCGCGTCATATTCAGGTATTCTTTCGCCAAGATATCTCTGATAACATATTCTCAAATTCAGGTTCGGCTCAAGAGTCAATTCTTTAAAGAAGGTATCCGAATGTGTGAGTTTTCTTGAAGAAATATGGTGAAAAAGTGTGCTGAAAGTGCAGTTTTTACGCGCTAAAAAATTCATAACTTGAAGATCGTGACTCATTTTGAACCCGTTCCGGTGGCCAAAATTCCGTCTTGACATTATCTACATTTTCATCTCTCACGGCTGGAAGCCAATTTCGATCAGAAGGTCTTCAAAAATGTGGATTTATCAAGTATTTTCGTGCAGAAAATTTGTGACAGAAGTTTATTTGCGTCATGTTCAAAAAATCATAACTTGGTCGATTTTCATTGTATCGAGCTGGTTCTGGCGCCAAAATTTCACAAATTGAGTTGGCTACATTTTCACAGAAGGTATTGAGTTCAAACGGTATTCAAAAGGCCTTCGTTTTTTGCTCAGAGTGCGTGACACGCTGAAAATCCTGAATGCTGAATATTATTTCATCTGGGCCGAAACTTCGAAAATTCATAACTCGGTCAATTTTTATCGGATTGGGCTCATATTTTTACACAAGGTCCCTAACTCATAGATTTACAACTTTGCTTCAAAAGTAGAGACCAAATTATGCACCGATCAATACCAGTTTTTTATTGAAGAACGTGTCAGAGTCGACACTGGAGCCCAAAATAAGTTTGTCTGAGCTGAAACTTCAAAAATTCATAACTAATTCACCGTTTATCCGATTGAGTCGATTTTCGGACAGGAGTTAGTTCTCGATGCCGGCTACATTTTGTTTTCACATTTAAACTTCAAAAAATGCACTCAAGTCCCTGCGATTTAGCCTGGAAAGTGACGAATTCAAGTGAATATTGGAGGCCCAATTGCACATTCAAAGCCCATTTGCTTTACCCTAATTTTCATTATATAATCACCTTCTTTTCACACAAACCAGAGAGGAAAAAAGGAGAAAAAAGAGGAGAAGAGAAAAAGAGAGAAAAAACCTTGCCACAACACTGTTGGAATATCAAACTCTTTCAAGAACCCTAAAACCTTGAAATCCTTATTACAAATCTCTCTCACTACAAACAAAGCCATCTCAGTTACAAACCAACATCTTATTACTTCTTCAGGGACATAAAAGCATTCATGTCACTACTTTTCTAGTAAGGGTAAGGTTGATTTGATCTCCATGATCAAAAGGATATAATCATTCATACATGTCATATTGTGCCTAAACATTAAATTTCTTCATATATTGGCTTTATTTGCATTTTATGATTTTATTTAATGTGTTCGTGAGATTCAACACTGCAGATTTAGACAGGATCCCATGTTCATTAAGGAACATTGAGGCCAAAAGCCAAATGGCCAAAAGCCAAAAGCCAAATGGCCAAAACAGAACATTTTACACATGACCCCAATACATGGCGAGACAAACATCCTGAGAAGATTAAGGAACGTTGAGGCCAAAACGCAAATGGCCAAAAGCCAAATGGCCAAAGTAGAACAACTTATGCATGATGAGGCCAGAACACAAATGGCCAAACCACTACAATTCACCTCCAAAAAGGGGACAAACACCCCCCAAGGTATTGTATTTTCTTTGTTTTCCTTATTTTATTTATTTCAATTATTTCTTTTTTTTAATTAATTCCTTTAATTTAACTTATTTTCATAAAATATAAAAAATAGTAAAAAACAGAAAAGTCATAAAAATCAAAATATACTTATTTAATTAATATTTTTTGTAAATAAATTTCACTAATAATTAATTATTTATTTTTATAAATCAAAATTGCATGTAAATAATTAGATTAATTTTAGGTTTAATTTTAACATGTTTTTCTTAATAAATAAAAAAATTAGAATTAGGATTAATATTTTAATTTCATTTAATTCTCATAAAAAACCATAAATACAAAAAACCTCAAAAATAATTTCTTTTTTTATTTTAATTTAATTAATTTTCTCAATATAATTTAATTTCATTAAAAAGGGTCCAACGCCCTCGCTTTCAATTTCAATTCAATTCGCGCATCTTTATTCCTTCTTTTAAATATTTATGTAATTCTCCCAAAGCCATGTAACTCGGACATTTTATATTTCTCGCACTTTAGTTCTTTATTTTTTGTCAAATCGGGTCCTGGATTTTAAATTTGGCGATGTGGACCCGCGCCTTTGTAATAATTTAGGAACTTTAATTTCCGCAACTTTTTTAACTGTTAATAATTGCATGCAAGAATGAATGTCTAAATAAAAACAAACGCATAGATCACCTTGACATGAATAAGACAAAATAACTGAACATGACACACAAATCACACACCACCCCTAGGGTACGCCTCACTGTTGCCTTGCCTCGAAAGGTGATCGTCGAGTAGAGGATGTCTTAGTAAGTCCTCATGATCCGGGAACCTGGCATGAGGGTAGCTTCTAAGGTGTCTTCCTATTGCTCTGGTGATCACCATGTCCCGAACCTTGAATTGACCCGAACACCTCCAACGGTGGTGCTACCTACCTCTCAATGGTGGGAGGGCACTACTTTAAAGGACATCTACACAGACGAATTCCTTAGGGTAGGTAGACGACTCTAGATACTTGCTCTAAATTTCAAAACAAATTCAAAAAATACTTTTCACACCGACACATTTTCAAAAAGCTTTCGAAAGCAATTTTTCAAACACTCTTGAGGACCGATACAAGAGTCGAACTGGAATTTTCAAAGAAACTTTTTAAAACCCACAGTTGAAAAGCAAACAAACCTTTTTGAAAACACGAGTGAGCAAGTATCTAAGAGCCCATGGATAACCATGGATAGAAAGGGTGCTAACACCTTCCCTTTCTATAATCTACCTCCCGAACCGAGAGCAATCTCTTTAAGGAATTTTTCTGTGCTTTTGTCCTTTCCATTTGGAGAAAATAAAAGACGGTGGCGACTCTTGCTTCCGCGACATTTCGCGAACCAGCGTTAAACAGTCAGTTCCAGATCCACCGATCACAGAACTGGCGACTCTGCTGGGGACTATTTTTAAAGTGAGGTGTACCTTAGGGTAGTTCATAACTGTGTTTTCAATTGTATTGACTTGCTTGCTTTATTATTGTGGGACTGTCTTGGGAGTTCTATAGATCCTAACCCGGATCTGGGGATACCTTCTTAGAAAGTAGCAACAAGGCTGTGAGGGAACTGTGCGGGGTATACCGACATGGTTGAAACAGTCTGCTACGTTGATGTGGCACTTTGGTGTGTACCGGTAACCCTTGAGTTCAGTCAAGGAGAGTACGGGGCCTCCGCGTGGTGTCGTGAAGCATCAACAGACCTTAGGAACCTTAATTGAACTATCTTGGCCTCTTTAGGGTAGTGAGATAACTGACTTTGGTGCAGTCCGAGGTTGGTTGATACTCGATACTACACCCAATTGAGGGTTGCTTTCCTGGAATATTTCGGTCGCCAGTTCAGTGGCTAAATCGAAACGATGAACAATGAAAGCAATCCCGTGATATTAGGACCCTTAGAACCCGGTTACTTTGATAGGACAGGTTGAACCCACCAACTTCAAGAGGGTACTACCCAGACCCCATGCCGGCCTAAACTCTAAGGGCTCTTTTGTGTGACTTATGTGCCTTCGTACTTGACTACTTGCATGCTTTATCTGACACATGAACTGTTTGCAGGTTTTATTTTAGTCCTTAATTAGGACCCATGACAGGGCTTACTAAGCTTCTTGCAGTTTTTTGTCATAGTCCTTAATTAGGACTCATAACAAAGTTTACCAAGTTTCTCGCAGGTTTTGTTTATAGTCCTCAACTGGGACTCATGACAGGTTTTACTTGATTTTCTTGCAGGTTTCTGTGTATAGTCCTTAATAAGGACTCACAACAGGGTTACTCACATTACCCCATGCATACCATAACATCATACCATTGCATACATCCTAACCTATTTCAAGGATCTCAAGGGCTTGTGATGCAGGGCATGGTGAATCAACTATCCCAGCAAGGGGCAAAGAGGATTTATTTTCTTCTAGCCAAGGTAGTCAGGGGCTATGACCCACTTGATATGGTGAGCTTTGACTCTTGAAGAAGGTTCCCCTAACCAAGGTTGTTTGGAAATCAAAACCAGACATGATGATTAAAGTCAGGGGCTATGACCCACTGGATATGGTGAGCCTTTGACCTTCGAAGAAGGACTCTCAATAATATGCAGTTCCTCCAATCAAGCTACCGGATCCAAATGCTAACAAATTTTCTTGTTTACCCCGCGAGGTCCTTGAAAACATTGCATGCATATCATACGTATCATTGCATAACAGGTATCCCTTTTGCAGGTCACTTACCTTTCCCGCTGTTTATTTCAGCAATGGCTTGCCCACAAGATAACCAGGACTTTCTTGCTCAAGAGACTCGGTTCGGGGAAATCCTCCTGAATCTATCCAAGGGGCAGGAGGAGCTAAGGACACTTCTCATGGAGACTTTTGTCAGGAACAGTGCTGAGGATGAAAGGCTTAAACACCTACAAGTTGAGATGGATGCATTGAAGGTCCAGATGTTGGGGCAGGTGACTGCCATTCAAGGGTTAGCTCAAAGACAAGATGAGCTCTGGTTTCTCGTCAACCAACTGCTTCAGGGTAACCAACTGGGGCAAAAGTCTAAGGGTAAAAAGCCAGTCATCGTTCGACCATCTTTGAGACAAAGAGGCAAGGAGAGAACTCCCCAAATGGCTCCAGTGTCACAAATTCGACATCACAACCAACAAAAGAGCGAGAGGAGGCAGTTCACTCGGCTCAGCATGACCTTATCCCAGATATTGCCACAGTTGCTGGAGACCAAGCTGGTAACTCTAAAAGAAGCTCCGAAGAACCAAAATACAACGTCACCGAAGTATAACCCCAACGCCCGCTGCGCTTATCACTCTGACAGCCCGGGGCATACTACAGATGATTGTTGGAGCTTGAAAAATAAGATCCAAGACATGATCGACGCTGGAGAGATTCAGTTTAAAGTACCCAAGACTCCCCACGTGATCACTGCTCCCTTGCCAAAGCATGGCTAGGATTGAGACTTTTGTTCATTCAAATGTTCAAGTTGCAATTTTCTTTTGTTTAAACATTTATTCATGTTAAAACATTGTTATTCCATTAATGCATCGCTTATGTCTATTTTTGAATCAATATATTCGCATTCACTATATGCAAACTGTTTTCATATTTTTTCTGATGTCAACTCTTGATCTAAAATTCTAAAGCCTCTTGAGGGAGGATGACGAAAACGATACCATAATCTACAGTATGCTTTTGAACAGACCCCGCTGATGAGGTACAGGCATTGTTTCAATCCCTAAACACTGGAGTTATAAGGATGATAATCCCTCGTCAACCCCTCTGAGCCAAAGAAGTAGGAGTTTTTCTTTTCGAAATTTAAAACCCTTAATCATAACCTGGGGCAGGGTAGTCTCTCAGTTGATCCAAGTGCATAACGAATGGCACCAAAAAGATCCTTACGAAAAAAGACAGTGATGGTTCCCTACAATCATAAAGACAGACAGTCGTTATCAAAAATCATAAATGAAAAGCCCAATAAGTCAAAACCTACGAAGGGGACTTACGAAACTGGGGCATCCCGCTGACTGTAATTCCAAAAAGGAAACAGCTCAGGCAAAAAATAGGGATAACAAAAAAAATCAGACAAGAAAGAGGTCTTACAAACCCTCAACAAAAAAAAAGGGAATGACTGCCTATTCAAAATAAGTTATCAACATCCGAATCATCACCGGAAAATCAGAACAAAGACTCAAACAAGGTCTAACGTATGATCAACTGAGTTTAGGTTTGGAGAACATCACGAAGAGCGGGTGGGTACAAATAAAATTTGAGCCTTTATCCTTTGTTTCTTAAACCGTGAACCAGGCCACGTTATAACCCTAAAAAGTCCTAGCTGAAGCATGGGTTAGTTCGAAAGCATATTGTGACGAAAGGTATCCTGACTCCTTAAGGCTTACTATAAAGAAGGAGTTGACATCACGTTTTACAAACATTCATTTGTTTTATGAAAAAAAGAACGCATTTTCAAAATCTTCAAGACAGACATAAGCTTTGCATTTTTGATATAACATTGTTTGCATATGACTCTTTGTTTGAACAGCAGAAGTTCGCACGATGAATGCCTAATGAACAGAAGTACCTCCAATCAAGGGGCAGACATGAGCATGGCCCACCATCTGGGGCAGTCCAATCAAGATTCGGAGAATCTCTCAAAGGCCAAATAGCCTGGGGCAAATCTCTGCCTAAGTCACTTGGGGCATTCCAACAACAAATCTTGCCTGATCAAATACCTTCTGGTGGCATGACAAAACACTGTTAACAGGGGCAACTCCCTAACATTCTGAAAGCACGGACATAGTCGAAAAAATACTACGCACAATCAAAGACCCACTAGGTTGACATACCTAGGCAAAAATAAGGGCTTCCTGGCGAACCAAAAGGGTTCGGGCAAAATGAAGGGATGAAAAAATAACATGTACACCCGGCAAGTCGAAAACCTGAAAGGGCGGCTTGGGCAAAAATGGGTATCCCGGTGGACTGAAAACCCGAAAGGGCGGTCCAGGCAAAAGTTAGGGATTAAAGCGTACGACTATGTCCTGTTATCTCGTCACCTGCCTACCAGAAGAAAGTTTGCTCATCAACAATTATCAGCACCTCACAGGTCTTCCTCTCCCCCATAGAACAGGGGCAATAAGAGTTGTCTAAGCAATCTAATTGTTCGGTCCTCCAAAGTACCAAGGTAGGTTCAGCTAAAGAACATAACCAGACATCCTAATCCCCCCAGAGAGTGAGCCAGCAAGCAATACACTTTCCCCGAGCAAAGCTACAATCAAACTTAAAGAAGTTGGGTATCCTCCAGCAGATCTCAACCTTCCCCAGCAGCATATGTATTCTTAACAAGCATCCCCGGCAGTCTTGGCCTAAAGATTGTTCTCCGGCGGTATATCAACATTCAAAGGAATCACTTCCCCCGCAGTTCAAAACTTCCCAGAAGAGTCCAATCCAGTTTCCCCAGGAGAAATGGAATTCATCTCCCCCAAGCAGTAAGCTTATCCCCAGTAGATCCTGGAAGCTTATCCCTCGCAGAGCACGAACGCGTCGTCCGGCTTTATTTAAAGAGTTATTTCCTTAACAGGATATAACTGGGTTATCCTCAGCCAAAAGCCACGGAAAGAGCGTCCTCGACGAAGTCTTCTTACCCCAGCGAAGTCCATCAACACTTCCGACAACAAGGGTATCCCCAGCAAATTATCATCAACCACTCAGCAAGGCATCCCTCTTCCCACAGAGTATTGCTTCCCAGCATGGTCGCTAGAGTATCTTTTCTCCCCGCAGAATCTTCCATTTGCCAAGTTTATTCCGCAACGGAGTCATCTTCTCCTACCGGTATTCTTGCAGTTATCATCCCCAGCGGAAGCAAAATCTATTCTTCAACATCAGCCCAGGATACGACTTCCCGGCACCCGTCAAGGATTCACTTTCCTAGACAAAAACATACATAAAACTTCACATACATCATTATAATATGCATAGACACATCATATCATACAAGTCTCATTTATATTGAGAACATCATTGCTTGATCCATATCATGCATTGCATACGACTGACCTTTACCTTTCAGGAAAGATCCAGTTAAATTCTTAGCTATATTTCAAGACTTTGTCCGGTTCAGTTAAATCGACCCTAAGATTTTCCTGATGCTTATCCAGTCAAAGGCCTTCTCTGGTTCAGTCAGATCGACCCTAAGATCTCCCTGATGCTTATCCAGTTGAAGATATTCCAAGACCTTGTCCGGTTCAGTTAAATCGACCCTAAGATTTTCCTGATGCTTATCCAGTCAAAGGCCTTCTCTGGTTCAGTCAGATCGACCCTAAGATCTCCCTGATGCTTATCCAGTTGAAGATATTCCAAGACCTTATCCGGTTCAGTTAAATCGACCCTAAGATTTTCCTGATGCTTATCCAGTCAAAGGCCTTCTCTGGTTCAGTCAGATCGACCCTAAGATCTCCCTGATGCTTATCCAGTTGAAGATATTCCAAGACCTTGTCCGGTTCAGTTAAATCGACCCTAAGATTTTCCTGATGCTTATCCAGTCAAAGGCCTTCTCTGGTTCAGTCAGATCGACCCTAAGATCTCCCTGATGCTTATCCAGTTGAAGATATTCCAAGACTTTGTCCGGTTCAGTTAAATCGACCCTAAGATTTTCCTGATGCTTATCCAGTCAAAGGCCTTCTCTGGTTCAGTCAGATCGACCCTAAGATCTCCCTGATGCTTATCCAGTTGAAGATATTCCAAGACCTTGTCCGGTTCAGTTAAATCGACCCTAAGATTTTCCTGATGCTTATCCAGTCAAAGGCCTTCTCTGGTTCAGTCAGATCGACCCTAAGATCTCCCTGATGCTTATCCAGTTGAAGATATTCCAAGACCTTGTCCGGTTCAGTTAAATCGACCCTAAGATTTTCCTGATGCTTATCCAGTCAAAGGCCTTCTCTGGTTCAGTCAGATCGACCCTAAGATCTCCCTGATGCTTATCCAGTTGAAGATATTCCAAGACCTTATCCGGTTCAGTTAAATCGACCCTAAGATTTTCCTGATGCTTATCCAGTCAAAGGCCTTCTCTGGTTCAGTCAGATCGACCCTAAGATCTCCCTGATGCTTATCCAGTTGAAGATATTCCAAGACCTTGTCCGGTTCAGTTAAATCGACCCTAAGATTTTCCTGATGCTTATCCAGTCAAAGGCCTTCTCTGGTTCAGTCAGATCGACCCTAAGATCTCCCTGATGCTTATCCAGTTGAAGATATTCCAAGACCTTGTCCGGTTCAGTTAAATCGACCCTAAGATTTTCCTGATGCTTATCCAGTCAAAGGCCTTCTCTGGTTCAGTCAGATCGACCCTAAGATCTCCCTGATGCTTATCCAGTTGAAGATATTCCAAGACCTTATCCGGTTCAGTTAAATCGACCCTAAGATTTTCCTGATGCTTATCCAGTCAAAGGCCTTCTCTGGTTCAGTCAGATCGACCCTAAGATCTCCCTGATGCTTATCCAGTTGAAGATATTCCAAGACCTTGTCCGGTTCAGTTAAATCGACCCTAAGATTTTCCTGATGCTTATCCAGTCAAAGGCCTTCTCTGGTTCAGTCAGATCGACCCTAAGATCTCCCTGATGCTTATCCAGTTGAAGATATTCCAAGACCTTGTCCGGTTCAGTTAAATCGACCCTAAGATTTTCCTGATGCTTATCCAGTCAAAGGCCTTCTCTGGTTCAGTCAGATCGACCCTAAGATCTCCCTGATGCTTATCCAGTTGAAGATATTCCAAGACCTTGTCCGGTTCAGTTAAATCGACCCTAAGATTTTCCTGATGCTTATCCAGTCAAAGGCCTTCTCTGGTTCAGTCAGATCGACCCTAAGATCTCCCTGATGCTTATCCAGTTGAAGATATTCCAAGACCTTGTCCGGTTCAGTTAAATCGACCCTAAGATTTTCCTGATGCTTATCCAGTCAAAGGCCTTCTCTGGTTCAGTCAGATCGACCCTAAGATCTCCCTGATGCTTATCCAGTTGAAGATATTCCAAGACCTTGTCCGGTTCAGTTAAATCGACCCTAAGATTTTCCTGATGCTTATCCAGTCAAAGGCCTTCTCTGGTTCAGTCAGATCGACCCTAAGATCTCCCTGATGCTTATCCAGTTGAAGATATTCCAAGACTTTGTCCGGTTCAGTTAAATCAACCCTAAGATTTTCCTGATGCTTATCAAGTCAAAGGCCTTCTCTGGTTCAGTCAGATCGACCCTAAGATCTCCCTGATGCTTATCCAGTTGAAGATATTCCAAGACCTTGTCCGGTTCAGTTAAATCGACCCTAAGATTTTCCTGATTCTTATCCAGTCAAAGGCCTCCTCTGGTTCAGTCAGATCGACCCTAAGATCTCCCTGATTCTTATCCCAGTAGAAGACACCCAAGATTTTTTCTCAACGAGCGTTGTTGAAGTTAAAGTCGCCTAAGTTTCTCTTACCATTCATGCAAGGTAGTAACCATCCCTGGT
Source organism: Vicia faba (assembly GCA_948472305.1). NCBI lineage: Eukaryota > Viridiplantae > Streptophyta > Magnoliopsida > Fabales > Fabaceae > Vicia > Vicia faba. Next base: position 1,330,598,192 of record OX451741.1, on the reverse strand, counting down.
TCATTCATCATCTTTTGAAGCTCCAGATCCAGCTCCTGTAACCAGGCAGGACACATCTATACCAAGCATCTGAAGACCAGCTCCTGCAACGTGTCAGGTACTCATTTTCTTTTGCAGGTACGCAAGTTCTCGCTAAGGAATCTCTTATGCGATCAACATCCAGATGGCATCTATAAGCCCATCATCCTATCCATCAATCTCCAAATGGCATCTATAAGCCCATTTCCATCATTGCTACTATGTGAGCGCAAATTTCTGGGCACTCTAGTGTTCAATCATCTTCTACCCTCGGATTACGAAAGGCACGTCAGCCAATCTGCATCCTCAGGTCTAAGAAGATTGAACAGGGGCAACTGTTGTACCCCAAAATTTGCCCTCCCATATTTCTCAAAATATTCCAAGAAAAATTCACAAGTCCAACCCGGCGCGTCATATTCAGGTATTCTTTCGCCAAGATATCTCTGATAACATATTCTCAAATTCAGGTTCGGCTCAAGAGTCAATTCTTTAAAGAAGGTATCCGAATGTGTGAGTTTTCTTGAAGAAATATGGTGAAAAAGTGTGCTGAAAGTGCAGTTTTTACGCGCTAAAAAATTCATAACTTGAAGATCGTGACTCATTTTGAACCCGTTCCGGTGGCCAAAATTCCGTCTTGACATTATCTACATTTTCATCTCTCACGGCTGGAAGCCAATTTCGATCAGAAGGTCTTCAAAAATGTGGATTTATCAAGTATTTTCGTGCAGAAAATTTGTGACAGAAGTTTATTTGCGTCATGTTCAAAAAATCATAACTTGGTCGATTTTCATTGTATCGAGCTGGTTCTGGCGCCAAAATTTCACAAATTGAGTTGGCTACATTTTCACAGAAGGTATTGAGTTCAAACGGTATTCAAAAGGCCTTCGTTTTTTGCTCAGAGTGCGTGACACGCTGAAAATCCTGAATGCTGAATATTATTTCATCTGGGCCGAAACTTCGAAAATTCATAACTCGGTCAATTTTTATCGGATTGGGCTCATATTTTTACACAAGGTCCCTAACTCATAGATTTACAACTTTGCTTCAAAAGTAGAGACCAAATTATGCACCGATCAATACCAGTTTTTTATTGAAGAACGTGTCAGAGTCGACACTGGAGCCCAAAATAAGTTTGTCTGAGCTGAAACTTCAAAAATTCATAACTAATTCACCGTTTATCCGATTGAGTCGATTTTCGGACAGGAGTTAGTTCTCGATGCCGGCTACATTTTGTTTTCACATTTAAACTTCAAAAAATGCACTCAAGTCCCTGCGATTTAGCCTGGAAAGTGACGAATTCAAGTGAATATTGGAGGCCCAATTGCACATTCAAAGCCCATTTGCTTTACCCTAATTTTCATTATATAATCACCTTCTTTTCACACAAACCAGAGAGGAAAAAAGGAGAAAAAAGAGGAGAAGAGAAAAAGAGAGAAAAAACCTTGCCACAACACTGTTGGAATATCAAACTCTTTCAAGAACCCTAAAACCTTGAAATCCTTATTACAAATCTCTCTCACTACAAACAAAGCCATCTCAGTTACAAACCAACATCTTATTACTTCTTCAGGGACATAAAAGCATTCATGTCACTACTTTTCTAGTAAGGGTAAGGTTGATTTGATCTCCATGATCAAAAGGATATAATCATTCATACATGTCATATTGTGCCTAAACATTAAATTTCTTCATATATTGGCTTTATTTGCATTTTATGATTTTATTTAATGTGTTCGTGAGATTCAACACTGCAGATTTAGACAGGATCCCATGTTCATTAAGGAACATTGAGGCCAAAAGCCAAATGGCCAAAAGCCAAAAGCCAAATGGCCAAAACAGAACATTTTACACATGACCCCAATACATGGCGAGACAAACATCCTGAGAAGATTAAGGAACGTTGAGGCCAAAACGCAAATGGCCAAAAGCCAAATGGCCAAAGTAGAACAACTTATGCATGATGAGGCCAGAACACAAATGGCCAAACCACTACAATTCACCTCCAAAAAGGGGACAAACACCCCCCAAGGTATTGTATTTTCTTTGTTTTCCTTATTTTATTTATTTCAATTATTTCTTTTTTTTAATTAATTCCTTTAATTTAACTTATTTTCATAAAATATAAAAAATAGTAAAAAACAGAAAAGTCATAAAAATCAAAATATACTTATTTAATTAATATTTTTTGTAAATAAATTTCACTAATAATTAATTATTTATTTTTATAAATCAAAATTGCATGTAAATAATTAGATTAATTTTAGGTTTAATTTTAACATGTTTTTCTTAATAAATAAAAAAATTAGAATTAGGATTAATATTTTAATTTCATTTAATTCTCATAAAAAACCATAAATACAAAAAACCTCAAAAATAATTTCTTTTTTTATTTTAATTTAATTAATTTTCTCAATATAATTTAATTTCATTAAAAAGGGTCCAACGCCCTCGCTTTCAATTTCAATTCAATTCGCGCATCTTTATTCCTTCTTTTAAATATTTATGTAATTCTCCCAAAGCCATGTAACTCGGACATTTTATATTTCTCGCACTTTAGTTCTTTATTTTTTGTCAAATCGGGTCCTGGATTTTAAATTTGGCGATGTGGACCCGCGCCTTTGTAATAATTTAGGAACTTTAATTTCCGCAACTTTTTTAACTGTTAATAATTGCATGCAAGAATGAATGTCTAAATAAAAACAAACGCATAGATCACCTTGACATGAATAAGACAAAATAACTGAACATGACACACAAATCACACACCACCCCTAGGGTACGCCTCACTGTTGCCTTGCCTCGAAAGGTGATCGTCGAGTAGAGGATGTCTTAGTAAGTCCTCATGATCCGGGAACCTGGCATGAGGGTAGCTTCTAAGGTGTCTTCCTATTGCTCTGGTGATCACCATGTCCCGAACCTTGAATTGACCCGAACACCTCCAACGGTGGTGCTACCTACCTCTCAATGGTGGGAGGGCACTACTTTAAAGGACATCTACACAGACGAATTCCTTAGGGTAGGTAGACGACTCTAGATACTTGCTCTAAATTTCAAAACAAATTCAAAAAATACTTTTCACACCGACACATTTTCAAAAAGCTTTCGAAAGCAATTTTTCAAACACTCTTGAGGACCGATACAAGAGTCGAACTGGAATTTTCAAAGAAACTTTTTAAAACCCACAGTTGAAAAGCAAACAAACCTTTTTGAAAACACGAGTGAGCAAGTATCTAAGAGCCCATGGATAACCATGGATAGAAAGGGTGCTAACACCTTCCCTTTCTATAATCTACCTCCCGAACCGAGAGCAATCTCTTTAAGGAATTTTTCTGTGCTTTTGTCCTTTCCATTTGGAGAAAATAAAAGACGGTGGCGACTCTTGCTTCCGCGACATTTCGCGAACCAGCGTTAAACAGTCAGTTCCAGATCCACCGATCACAGAACTGGCGACTCTGCTGGGGACTATTTTTAAAGTGAGGTGTACCTTAGGGTAGTTCATAACTGTGTTTTCAATTGTATTGACTTGCTTGCTTTATTATTGTGGGACTGTCTTGGGAGTTCTATAGATCCTAACCCGGATCTGGGGATACCTTCTTAGAAAGTAGCAACAAGGCTGTGAGGGAACTGTGCGGGGTATACCGACATGGTTGAAACAGTCTGCTACGTTGATGTGGCACTTTGGTGTGTACCGGTAACCCTTGAGTTCAGTCAAGGAGAGTACGGGGCCTCCGCGTGGTGTCGTGAAGCATCAACAGACCTTAGGAACCTTAATTGAACTATCTTGGCCTCTTTAGGGTAGTGAGATAACTGACTTTGGTGCAGTCCGAGGTTGGTTGATACTCGATACTACACCCAATTGAGGGTTGCTTTCCTGGAATATTTCGGTCGCCAGTTCAGTGGCTAAATCGAAACGATGAACAATGAAAGCAATCCCGTGATATTAGGACCCTTAGAACCCGGTTACTTTGATAGGACAGGTTGAACCCACCAACTTCAAGAGGGTACTACCCAGACCCCATGCCGGCCTAAACTCTAAGGGCTCTTTTGTGTGACTTATGTGCCTTCGTACTTGACTACTTGCATGCTTTATCTGACACATGAACTGTTTGCAGGTTTTATTTTAGTCCTTAATTAGGACCCATGACAGGGCTTACTAAGCTTCTTGCAGTTTTTTGTCATAGTCCTTAATTAGGACTCATAACAAAGTTTACCAAGTTTCTCGCAGGTTTTGTTTATAGTCCTCAACTGGGACTCATGACAGGTTTTACTTGATTTTCTTGCAGGTTTCTGTGTATAGTCCTTAATAAGGACTCACAACAGGGTTACTCACATTACCCCATGCATACCATAACATCATACCATTGCATACATCCTAACCTATTTCAAGGATCTCAAGGGCTTGTGATGCAGGGCATGGTGAATCAACTATCCCAGCAAGGGGCAAAGAGGATTTATTTTCTTCTAGCCAAGGTAGTCAGGGGCTATGACCCACTTGATATGGTGAGCTTTGACTCTTGAAGAAGGTTCCCCTAACCAAGGTTGTTTGGAAATCAAAACCAGACATGATGATTAAAGTCAGGGGCTATGACCCACTGGATATGGTGAGCCTTTGACCTTCGAAGAAGGACTCTCAATAATATGCAGTTCCTCCAATCAAGCTACCGGATCCAAATGCTAACAAATTTTCTTGTTTACCCCGCGAGGTCCTTGAAAACATTGCATGCATATCATACGTATCATTGCATAACAGGTATCCCTTTTGCAGGTCACTTACCTTTCCCGCTGTTTATTTCAGCAATGGCTTGCCCACAAGATAACCAGGACTTTCTTGCTCAAGAGACTCGGTTCGGGGAAATCCTCCTGAATCTATCCAAGGGGCAGGAGGAGCTAAGGACACTTCTCATGGAGACTTTTGTCAGGAACAGTGCTGAGGATGAAAGGCTTAAACACCTACAAGTTGAGATGGATGCATTGAAGGTCCAGATGTTGGGGCAGGTGACTGCCATTCAAGGGTTAGCTCAAAGACAAGATGAGCTCTGGTTTCTCGTCAACCAACTGCTTCAGGGTAACCAACTGGGGCAAAAGTCTAAGGGTAAAAAGCCAGTCATCGTTCGACCATCTTTGAGACAAAGAGGCAAGGAGAGAACTCCCCAAATGGCTCCAGTGTCACAAATTCGACATCACAACCAACAAAAGAGCGAGAGGAGGCAGTTCACTCGGCTCAGCATGACCTTATCCCAGATATTGCCACAGTTGCTGGAGACCAAGCTGGTAACTCTAAAAGAAGCTCCGAAGAACCAAAATACAACGTCACCGAAGTATAACCCCAACGCCCGCTGCGCTTATCACTCTGACAGCCCGGGGCATACTACAGATGATTGTTGGAGCTTGAAAAATAAGATCCAAGACATGATCGACGCTGGAGAGATTCAGTTTAAAGTACCCAAGACTCCCCACGTGATCACTGCTCCCTTGCCAAAGCATGGCTAGGATTGAGACTTTTGTTCATTCAAATGTTCAAGTTGCAATTTTCTTTTGTTTAAACATTTATTCATGTTAAAACATTGTTATTCCATTAATGCATCGCTTATGTCTATTTTTGAATCAATATATTCGCATTCACTATATGCAAACTGTTTTCATATTTTTTCTGATGTCAACTCTTGATCTAAAATTCTAAAGCCTCTTGAGGGAGGATGACGAAAACGATACCATAATCTACAGTATGCTTTTGAACAGACCCCGCTGATGAGGTACAGGCATTGTTTCAATCCCTAAACACTGGAGTTATAAGGATGATAATCCCTCGTCAACCCCTCTGAGCCAAAGAAGTAGGAGTTTTTCTTTTCGAAATTTAAAACCCTTAATCATAACCTGGGGCAGGGTAGTCTCTCAGTTGATCCAAGTGCATAACGAATGGCACCAAAAAGATCCTTACGAAAAAAGACAGTGATGGTTCCCTACAATCATAAAGACAGACAGTCGTTATCAAAAATCATAAATGAAAAGCCCAATAAGTCAAAACCTACGAAGGGGACTTACGAAACTGGGGCATCCCGCTGACTGTAATTCCAAAAAGGAAACAGCTCAGGCAAAAAATAGGGATAACAAAAAAAATCAGACAAGAAAGAGGTCTTACAAACCCTCAACAAAAAAAAAGGGAATGACTGCCTATTCAAAATAAGTTATCAACATCCGAATCATCACCGGAAAATCAGAACAAAGACTCAAACAAGGTCTAACGTATGATCAACTGAGTTTAGGTTTGGAGAACATCACGAAGAGCGGGTGGGTACAAATAAAATTTGAGCCTTTATCCTTTGTTTCTTAAACCGTGAACCAGGCCACGTTATAACCCTAAAAAGTCCTAGCTGAAGCATGGGTTAGTTCGAAAGCATATTGTGACGAAAGGTATCCTGACTCCTTAAGGCTTACTATAAAGAAGGAGTTGACATCACGTTTTACAAACATTCATTTGTTTTATGAAAAAAAGAACGCATTTTCAAAATCTTCAAGACAGACATAAGCTTTGCATTTTTGATATAACATTGTTTGCATATGACTCTTTGTTTGAACAGCAGAAGTTCGCACGATGAATGCCTAATGAACAGAAGTACCTCCAATCAAGGGGCAGACATGAGCATGGCCCACCATCTGGGGCAGTCCAATCAAGATTCGGAGAATCTCTCAAAGGCCAAATAGCCTGGGGCAAATCTCTGCCTAAGTCACTTGGGGCATTCCAACAACAAATCTTGCCTGATCAAATACCTTCTGGTGGCATGACAAAACACTGTTAACAGGGGCAACTCCCTAACATTCTGAAAGCACGGACATAGTCGAAAAAATACTACGCACAATCAAAGACCCACTAGGTTGACATACCTAGGCAAAAATAAGGGCTTCCTGGCGAACCAAAAGGGTTCGGGCAAAATGAAGGGATGAAAAAATAACATGTACACCCGGCAAGTCGAAAACCTGAAAGGGCGGCTTGGGCAAAAATGGGTATCCCGGTGGACTGAAAACCCGAAAGGGCGGTCCAGGCAAAAGTTAGGGATTAAAGCGTACGACTATGTCCTGTTATCTCGTCACCCTGCCTACCAGAAGAAAGTTTGCTCATCAACAATTATCAGCACCTCACAGGTCTTCCTCTCCCCCATAGAACAGGGGCAATAAGAGTTGTCTAAGCAATCTAATTGTTCGGTCCTCCAAAGTACCAAGGTAGGTTCAGCTAAAGAACATAACCAGACATCCTAATCCCCCCAGAGAGTGAGCCAGCAAGCAATACACTTTCCCCGAGCAAAGCTACAATCAAACTTAAAGAAGTTGGGTATCCTCCAGCAGATCTCAACCTTCCCCAGCAGCATATGTATTCTTAACAAGCATCCCCGGCAGTCTTGGCCTAAAGATTGTTCTCCGGCGGTATATCAACATTCAAAGGAATCACTTCCCCCGCAGTTCAAAACTTCCCAGAAGAGTCCAATCCAGTTTCCCCAGGAGAAATGGAATTCATCTCCCCCAAGCAGTAAGCTTATCCCCAGTAGATCCTGGAAGCTTATCCCTCGCAGAGCACGAACGCGTCGTCCGGCTTTATTTAAAGAGTTATTTCCTTAACAGGATATAACTGGGTTATCCTCAGCCAAAAGCCACGGAAAGAGCGTCCTCGACGAAGTCTTCTTACCCCAGCGAAGTCCATCAACACTTCCGACAACAAGGGTATCCCCAGCAAATTATCATCAACCACTCAGCAAGGCATCCCTCTTCCCACAGAGTATTGCTTCCCAGCATGGTCGCTAGAGTATCTTTTCTCCCCGCAGAATCTTCCATTTGCCAAGTTTATTCCGCAACGGAGTCATCTTCTCCTACCGGTATTCTTGCAGTTATCATCCCCAGCGGAAGCAAAATCTATTCTTCAACATCAGCCCAGGATACGACTTCCCGGCACCCGTCAAGGATTCACTTTCCTAGACAAAAACATACATAAAACTTCACATACATCATTATAATATGCATAGACACATCATATCATACAAGTCTCATTTATATTGAGAACATCATTGCTTGATCCATATCATGCATTGCATACGACTGACCTTTACCTTTCAGGAAAGATCCAGTTAAATTCTTAGCTATATTTCAAGACTTTGTCCGGTTCAGTTAAATCGACCCTAAGATTTTCCTGATGCTTATCCAGTCAAAGGCCTTCTCTGGTTCAGTCAGATCGACCCTAAGATCTCCCTGATGCTTATCCAGTTGAAGATATTCCAAGACCTTGTCCGGTTCAGTTAAATCGACCCTAAGATTTTCCTGATGCTTATCCAGTCAAAGGCCTTCTCTGGTTCAGTCAGATCGACCCTAAGATCTCCCTGATGCTTATCCAGTTGAAGATATTCCAAGACCTTATCCGGTTCAGTTAAATCGACCCTAAGATTTTCCTGATGCTTATCCAGTCAAAGGCCTTCTCTGGTTCAGTCAGATCGACCCTAAGATCTCCCTGATGCTTATCCAGTTGAAGATATTCCAAGACCTTGTCCGGTTCAGTTAAATCGACCCTAAGATTTTCCTGATGCTTATCCAGTCAAAGGCCTTCTCTGGTTCAGTCAGATCGACCCTAAGATCTCCCTGATGCTTATCCAGTTGAAGATATTCCAAGACCTTGTCCGGTTCAGTTAAATCGACCCTAAGATTTTCCTGATGCTTATCCAGTCAAAGGCCTTCTCTGGTTCAGTCAGATCGACCCTAAGATCTCCCTGATGCTTATCCAGTTGAAGATATTCCAAGACCTTGTCCGGTTCAGTTAAATCGACCCTAAGATTTTCCTGATGCTTATCCAGTCAAAGGCCTTCTCTGGTTCAGTCAGATCGACCCTAAGATCTCCCTGATGCTTATCCAGTTGAAGATATTCCAAGACCTTGTCCGGTTCAGTTAAATCGACCCTAAGATTTTCCTGATGCTTATCCAGTCAAAGGCCTTCTCTGGTTCAGTCAGATCGACCCTAAGATCTCCCTGATGCTTATCCAGTTGAAGATATTCCAAGACCTTATCCGGTTCAGTTAAATCGACCCTAAGATTTTCCTGATGCTTATCCAGTCAAAGGCCTTCTCTGGTTCAGTCAGATCGACCCTAAGATCTCCCTGATGCTTATCCAGTTGAAGATATTCCAAGACCTTGTCCGGTTCAGTTAAATCGACCCTAAGATTTTCCTGATGCTTATCCAGTCAAAGGCCTTCTCTGGTTCAGTCAGATCGACCCTAAGATCTCCCTGATGCTTATCCAGTTGAAGATATTCCAAGACCTTGTCCGGTTCAGTTAAATCGACCCTAAGATTTTCCTGATGCTTATCCAGTCAAAGGCCTTCTCTGGTTCAGTCAGATCGACCCTAAGATCTCCCTGATGCTTATCCAGTTGAAGATATTCCAAGACCTTATCCGGTTCAGTTAAATCGACCCTAAGATTTTCCTGATGCTTATCCAGTCAAAGGCCTTCTCTGGTTCAGTCAGATCGACCCTAAGATCTCCCTGATGCTTATCCAGTTGAAGATATTCCAAGACCTTGTCCGGTTCAGTTAAATCGACCCTAAGATTTTCCTGATGCTTATCCAGTCAAAGGCCTTCTCTGGTTCAGTCAGATCGACCCTAAGATCTCCCTGATGCTTATCCAGTTGAAGATATTCCAAGACCTTGTCCGGTTCAGTTAAATCGACCCTAAGATTTTCCTGATGCTTATCCAGTCAAAGGCCTTCTCTGGTTCAGTCAGATCGACCCTAAGATCTCCCTGATGCTTATCCAGTTGAAGATATTCCAAGACCTTGTCCGGTTCAGTTAAATCGACCCTAAGATTTTCCTGATGCTTATCCAGTCAAAGGCCTTCTCTGGTTCAGTCAGATCGACCCTAAGATCTCCCTGATGCTTATCCAGTTGAAGATATTCCAAGACCTTGTCCGGTTCAGTTAAATCGACCCTAAGATTTTCCTGATGCTTATCCAGTCAAAGGCCTTCTCTGGTTCAGTCAGATCGACCCTAAGATCTCCCTGATGCTTATCCAGTTGAAGATATTCCAAGACCTTGTCCGGTTCAGTTAAATCGACCCTAAGATTTTCCTGATGCTTATCCAGTCAAAGGCCTTCTCTGGTTCAGTCAGATCGACCCTAAGATCTCCCTGATGCTTATCCAGTTGAAGATATTCCAAGACTTTGTCCGGTTCAGTTAAATCAACCCTAAGATTTTCCTGATGCTTATCAAGTCAAAGGCCTTCTCTGGTTCAGTCAGATCGACCCTAAGATCTCCCTGATGCTTATCCAGTTGAAGATATTCCAAGACCTTGTCCGGTTCAGTTAAATCGACCCTAAGATTTTCCTGATTCTTATCCAGTCAAAGGCCTCCTCTGGTTCAGTCAGATCGACCCTAAGATCTCCCTGATTCTTATCCCAGTAGAAGACACCCAAGATTTTTTCTCAACGAGCGTTGTTGAAGTTAAAGTCGCCTAAGTTTCTCTTACCATTCATGCAAGGTAGTAACCATCCCTGGTTCATTCATCATCTTTTGAAGCTCCAGATCCAGCTCCTGTAACCAGGCAGGACACATCTATACCAAGCATCTGAAGACCAGCTCCTGCAACGTGTCAGGTACTCATTTTCTTTTGCAGGTACGCAAGTTCTCGCTAAGGAATCTCTTATGCGATCAACATCCAGATGGCATCTATAAGCCCATCATCCTATCCATCAATCTCCAAATGGCATCTATAAGCCCATTTCCATCATTGCTACTATGTGAGCGCAAATTTCTGGGCACTCTAGTGTTCAATCATCTTCTACCCTCGGATTACGAAAGGCACGTCAGCCAATCTGCATCCTCAGGTCTAAGAAGATTGAACAGGGGCAACTGTTGTACCCCAAAATTTGCCCTCCCATATTTCTCAAAATATTCCAAGAAAAATTCACAAGTCCAACCCGGCGCGTCATATTCAGGTATTCTTTCGCCAAGATATCTCTGATAACATATTCTCAAATTCAGGTTCGGCTCAAGAGTCAATTCTTTAAAGAAGGTATCCGAATGTGTGAGTTTTCTTGAAGAAATATGGTGAAAAAGTGTGCTGAAAGTGCAGTTTTTACGCGCTAAAAAATTCATAACTTGAAGATCGTGACTCATTTTGAACCCGTTCCGGTGGCCAAAATTCCGTCTTGACATTATCTACATTTTCATCTCTCACGGCTGGAAGCCAATTTCGATCAGAAGGTCTTCAAAAATGTGGATTTATCAAGTATTTTCTTGCAGAAAATTTGTGACAGAAGTTTATTTGCGTCATGTTCAAAAAATCATAACTTGGTCGATTTTCATTGTATCGAGCTGGTTCTGGCGCCAAAATTTCACAAATTGAGTTGGCTACATTTTCACAGAAGGTATTGAGTTCAAACGGTATTCAAAAGGCCTTCGTTTTTTGCTCAGAGTGCGTGACACGCTGAAAATCCTGAATGCTGAATATTATTTCATCTGGGCCGAAACTTCGAAAATTCATAACTCGGTCAATTTTTATCGGATTGGGCTCATATTTTTACACAAGGTCCCTAACTCATAGATTTACAACTTTGCTTCAAAAGTAGAGACCAAATTATGCACCGATCAATACCAGTTTTTTATTGAAGAACGTGTCAGAGTCGACACTGGAGCCCAAAATAAGTTTGTCTGAGCTGAAACTTCAAAAATTCATAACTAATTCACCGTTTATACGATTGAGTCGATTTTCGGACAGGAGTTAGTTCTCGATGCCGGCTACATTTTGTTTTCACATTTCAACTTCAAAAAATGCACTCAAGTCCCTGCGATTTAGCCTGGAAAGTGACGAATTCAAGTGAATATTGGAGGCCCAATTGCACATTCAAAGCCCATTTGCTTTACCCTAATTTTCATTATATAATCACCTTCTTTTCACACAAACCAGAGAGGAAAAAAGGAGAAAAAAGAGGAGAAGAGAAAAAGAGAGAAAAAACCTTGCCACAACACTGTTGGAATATCAAACTCTTTCAAGAACCCTAAAACCTTGAAATCCTTATTACAAATCTCTCTCTCACTACAAACAAAGCCATCTCAGTTACAAACCAACATCTTATTACTTCTTCAGGGACATAAAAGCATTCATGTCACTACTTTTCTAGTAAGGGTAAGGTTGATTTGATCTCCATGATCAAAAGGATATAATCATTCATACATGTCATATTGTGCCTAAACATTAAATTTCTTCATATATTGGCTTTATTTGCATTTTATGATTTTATTTAATGTGTTCGTGAGATTCAACACTGCAGATTTAGACAGGATCCCATGTTCATTAAGGAACATTGAGGCCAAAAGCCAAATGGCCAAAAGCCAAAAGCCAAATGGCCAAAACAGAACATTTTACACATGACCCCAATACATGGCGAGACAAACATCCTGAGAAGATTAAGGAACGTTGAGGCCAAAACGCAAATGGCCAAAAGCCAAATGGCCAAAGTAGAACAACTTATGCATGATGAGGCCAGAACACAAATGGCCAAACCACTACAATTCACCTCCAAAAAGGGGACAAACACCCCCCAAGGTATTGTATTTTCTTTCTTTTCCTTATTTTATTTATTTCAATTATTTCTTTTTTTTAATTAATTCCTTTAATTTAACTTATTTTCATAAAATATAAAAAATAGTAAAAAACAGAAAAGTCATAAAAATCAAAATATACTTATTTAATTAATATTTTTTGTAAATAAATTTCACTAATAATTAATTATTTATTTTTATAAATCAAAATTGCATGTAAATAATTAGATTAATTTTAGGTTTAATTTTAACATGTTTTTCTTAATAAATAAAAAAATTAGAATTAGGATTAATATTTTAATTTCATTTAATTCTCATAAAAAACCATAAATACAAAAAACCTCAAAAATAATTTCTTTTTTTATTTTAATTTAATTAATTTTCTCAATATAATTTAATTTCATTAAAAAGGGTCCAACGCCCTCGCTTTCAATTTCAATTCAATTCGCGCATCTTTATTCCTTCTTTTAAATATTTATGTAATTCTCCCAAAGCCATGTAACTCGGACATTTTATATTTCTCGCACTTTAGTTCTTTATTTTTTGTCAAATCGGGTCCTGGATTTTAAATTTGGCGATGTGGACCCGCGCCTTTGTAATAATTTAGGAACTTTAATTTCCGCAACTTTTTTAACTGTTAATAATTGCATGCAAGAATGAATGTCTAAATAAAAACAAACGCATAGATCACCTTGACATGAATAAGACAAAATAACTGAACATGACACACAAATCACACACCACCCCTAGGGTACGCCTCACTGTTGCCTTGCCTCGAAAGGTGATCGTCGAGTAGAGGATGTCTTAGTAAGTCCTCATGATCCGGGAACCTGGCATGAGGGTAGCTTCTAAGGTGTCTTCCTATTGCTCTGGTGATCACCATGTCCCGAACCTTGAATTGACCCGAACACCTCCAACGGTGGTGCTACCTACCTCTCAATGGTGGGAGGGCACTACTTTAAAGGACATCTACACAGACGAATTCCTTAGGGTAGGTAGACGACTCTAGATACTTGCTCTAAATTTCAAAACAAATTCAAAAAATACTTTTCACACCGACACATTTTCAAAAAGCTTTCGAAAGCAATTTTTCAAACACTCTTGAGGACCGATACAAGAGTCGAACTGGAATTTTCAAAGAAACTTTTTAAAACCCACAGTTGAAAAGCAAACAAACCTTTTTGAAAACACGAGTGAGCAAGTATCTAAGAGCCCATGGATAACCATGGATAGAAAGGGTGCTAACACCTTCCCTTTCTATAATCTACCTCCCGAACCGAGAGCAATCTCTTTAAGGAATTTTTCTGTGCTTTTGTCCTTTCCATTTGGAGAAAATAAAAGACGGTGGCGACTCTTGCTTCCGCGACATTTCGCGAACCAGCGTTAAACAGTCAGTTCCAGATCCACCGATCACACTAACCCTATGATGAAATCATTCTGAGGGTTTTTATTGGTTATGATGCTTCAGTGTTTGATTTGAGTTGCTTCAGCTTTGTATGGCCTTGTATGTTTCTGGTTTGTTAGTTTGACACAGGTTTGAAAGGTTGGTGAAGCAGGTTAGTTGGGGTTTCTGGTTTGAATGAAGTTTGTGGGCTTGTTTGTTTTTGATGAACAAGCTTATCAGTAGGCAGGCTTCAGGCTTGAACAGGTTTAGCTTGTGGTTCTGCAGGTAGTTTAGCAGGATGAGGTTTGTTTTGACAGGTTGTGTTTGAAGCTACAGGCTTGTATGCTTCTGGTTTGTTTGGGAACACAGGTTTGGAGGGTTTCGTTTGGTTTTGGAGGCAGGCCATTGTTGGTGTTCTATAACAGTTTGTGTTATTTTGTTATGTGTTTCTGCCTCTTCTTTACTGTGTTCAGATATGCTTGTTTATATCTCTAAGCCTAAGCCCTGTAAGCCTGCTGTAAGCCTTTTTCTCCTCTCTCTTTCTCTCTGTCTACAGATTAAAAAAAAAGCATTTTTATTGCTTTAGATTGTACTTTCTGAAAAAGTACTGGCTTGGGAAAATGATGTTATTTTGAATGTTGCTTGCATTGTGGTCTTTCTCTGCATACTTTCCATATTTCCTGCACATTGTTGACAGCTTTTTGTACTTGTGGATAGCTTGATATCTTTCTATATCTCTTGGACAACTTTTGACAACTTTGGCTTAGTTTGCAATTGTGACTTTGTAGTTTGTTTGGCAATTCTGGACAATTTAGTTTGCCTTTGTACTTGGTTATTCAGTTTGAATACTTTGGTTGACAATTTTTGGATAGCCTTTCATATCCTTTTGGCAGCTTGTGGACAGTTTCATTCAGCTTGCTTAACTTGACTTGTTTTGGCATATTCACTTTGCAATTAGTTCAGTTTGGACTTTTGGAATTATGCAGCCTATTTCATAATTTGAATTTATGCAGTGTTGTAACTTTGTGCATTTCATATTTTATTTGCAAACATAATTCTATCCCTCATTGTGAACCGAGAGTAATCTTGTGATTTGCAGAGAGGGCAAACAAACTGATTCCGGCCAGTTACTTTTAATGATGAGCCTTAAAATAACTGTCTGCTTCTTTTATTTCATCTGCCTTTGACTTCCTTTTTTCTTCTTTTTGCAGGTAAAAAAATAATTGAGCAACGGGGAGCAGCAAATAGAAGATGAAGGCTTAGGAAATTTTTAGGATAGAGTTTTATTTTACTTTTAATCAATGTAATAAATATTATTATAAATACTTGTAAATAATTATTGTATTTAAATAATACTTGTACAAATAATTAAAAATAAATAAAAGTCTTTTGTCAATTAATCTCTTTTAACTCTACTGTCTATTTAATTATTTAAGCTTTCTTGAACTAAAATAAATGGAAGTAGATCCAATTATTCTAACTTAGATAATGTAAATAATTAACAAACATTATAGTCTTGCAATCAATTAATAACCTGGCGTCCCAATTAAACATAAGCAATGCACAGTCAAATCCAACAAACATCCACATGCTTATCCCTTTTACTGATTAAATCAAACATTGCAAGTTCTCAATCTACAACCTCAGCCCATATCCCAGAGTAAATTGAAAAAGAACGGTAGAATTAATTCTTTCTGAGAAATGTGCGCACAAACCCTAGTTCTTGATTAAATGTCAAAGAAGCGTCCGCCTGATCAAACCCTGAGCCAAACTTAACCAAACCCTAATAATCTGCCTGAACTGTTCCAGAGCCATAAAAACCCTAATTTGGATAGACTGATAAGAAAAAGTCTGTTTGACTAATTCCTACGCCAATCTGAAAAAGTCAGGGAAAACCCGAAGCTGTGATTTCTTGTGGAAAAATAGGAGGGCAAATTTTGGGGTACAACACCTGCCCTTAGTATATTTTTAGCCATCGAATGTCCATTGGCATGAGTGCCAAATGGACCTTTATGAATCTCATGCATCAACATGTTTGCTTTGTGTCTATCCACACATCTGAGCAAGACCATGTCATAATTTATCTTGTACAACACATTTTCACTAAGGAAGAAGCTACCAACCAATCTTCTCAATGTCTTTCTATCTTTATTCGAAGCACTAATGGGGTATTCCTGAGTCTGGAGAAAATGCTTGATATCATAATACCAAGGTTTCTCATCTGCTACCTCTTCTTTTGTAAACACATGAGCAGGCCTATCCAGTCGTTGAACTATAATTCAAGGTATATCATTCCAAGTATTCACTTGATACATAGAAGCTAGAGTTTCCAGAGCATCCGCCATTTGATTTTCGTCTCTAGGGATGTGATGAAATTCAACTTTATTAAAGAAGGGTAACAATATTCTAGCATAATATTTGTAAGGGATCAAGTCGGGGTGACGAGTATCCCACTCTCCTTTAATCTAATTTATTACCAAAGCTGAATCGCCATACACATCTAGTATTTTAATTCTGAGATCAATAGCTTCCTCGAGACCCATGATGCAAGCCTCATATTCTGCCATATTTTAGTAGAATCAAATGTCAATCACAACACCAATTCCTTTACCATAAGCATTCACAACTCCATCAAATATCATGCTCCAGCGAGATTCAGGATCAGGACCTTCCTCAGGAAATGGTTCATCATAATATTTCACTTTCAGAAACATCACATCCTAATCGGGGAAATCATACATCACATACTGATAATTATCAACTGGTTGGTGAGCAAGATAATCTTCCAACATGTTGCTTTTAATAGCTTTTTGAGTGCGGTATTCGATGTCATATTCAGATAACAGCATCTGCCAGTGGGAAATTCTCCCAGTAAGAGCAGGCTTTTCAAAAATGTACTTGATTGGATCCATTTTGGAGATCAACCAAGTAGTGTGATTCAACATATACTACCACAAACGTTTTGCCGCCCAGGCCAGAGCACAACATGTCTTTTCCAGCATGGAATACCGTGATTCACAATCAGTAAACTTTTTAGTGAGATGATAAATGGCGTACTCTTTCTTCCCTGTTTCATCTTGTTGTCCCAGAAATATAGCCCATGGAATTATCTAACACTGTCAGATACATAATCAATGGTCTTCCTTTAACAGGAGGGAGCAAGATAGGAGGTTCAAGAAGATATTCTTTAATAATTTCAAATTCCCTTTGACAGTAATCTGTCCACACACAACCTTGATCTTTCTTTAACAACTTAAAGATCGGTTCACACATTGCAGTCATGTGGGAAATGAATTTGGAAATATAATTCAAATGCCCAAGGAATCCTCTGACTTTCTTTTCAGTTCTCGGTGCTAGAATTTCTTGAATTGCTTTGACTTTATCAGGGTCAACTTCAATCCATCTCTGGCTAACAATGAAACCTAACAATTTCCTTGACCTAACACCGAAGGTACATTTTTTTGGATTCAAGCGGAGATGATACTTCCTCAAAACGCTGAAACAACTTCAATAAATCTTCCACATGCCCTTCTTCAGTATGGGATTTAGAAATCATATCATCAACATATACCTCAATTTCCTTGGCATCAGATAATGGAATAAGGTTGTCATAGCCCTCTGGTACGTTGCACCAGCGTTCTTCAACCCGAAGGGCATCACTCTGTAACAGAACATTCCATAGGGTGTGATAAACGTTGTTTTTTTCTATGTCCTCAGGAGCCATCCTTATTTGATTATACCCGGAAAATCCGTCCATGAACGAGAAAACTTTGAATTTTTCTGTGCTATCCACTAACATATCAATGTGTCAATGGGAAATCATCTTTTGGACTAGCTTTATTTTGATCTCTGTAATCTACGCACATGCAAACTTTTCTGTCTTTCTTCGGTACTGGGACAATATTGGCAATCCACTGAGGGTACACTGATGTCACAAGAAAACTGGCATTAATCTAATTTAGAACTTCTTCTTTGATCTTCAGTGCCATATCTGGGTGAGTTCTTCGCAACTTCTGTTTGATTGGCGGGCACTATAGCTTCAGCGGAAAATGATGCTCTACAATATCTGTATCTAGACCAGGCATATCTTGGTAATACCAAGAAAAAATATCCACATACTCTTTCAACATCTCAATCAACACGCTCTTCACATCAGGATGCATTAATGCTCCAATCTCGACTTCCTTCGGATCTTCTTTTGAACCCAAATTGATTACTTCCAATGGCTCTTTATATGGATGAATGGCATTCTCATCGCGCTCAAGAAACCGTGAGACCTCTTCCGGAATCTCATCATAGTCTTCTCCTTCGGCCCCATACACATGACATTCAAAGTTTGGAGAGGGTGTAGGGTCATTGTATTCAACCGGTTTTTTAATTAACCTACACATATGATTTATGATTGCTTTTAGAAACTAATACATATAACAAGTGATCATGCAGATTGAATTGAAGTTATTATTTATTTTGAAAGGTTTTTTTTTCTGATTACCATTTTCCAAGAAAAAAGCAAAAAATAAAAACACAATTTGGGAAACAAGGACAACTTTTATTATTGATTTTAAAAATCAAAGCAAACAGATAAGCCCATACAATATCAATACTTTCACCTTGGGCTGAGTGAAAGCTTTTCAAAAAGATTAACAAAAAAAAATTACTTTGAAACATGTATGCAAGGGGGAACATCAATGGTGATCCAGTTTTGAACCCTAATTCCGTGCGTCACACATTTGGCATTTCTGGCTCTGCTTCATATTCCACAATAGCATTAATCTCAGAAACAGTTGGATGAGGATAACCCCTGCTATGAAAGATATCCTGATACTTGCCTGCAGCAGACTTCAGCTTCATGCTCTTACCTTTTTCATTCTTCACAGAGAATCCCAAGCCAACTCTATTCTTGTTTACAGTTGGATCAACAATCTGTCCCCATACTTTACTATGGCCATTACGCACAACCTACTGAGCATCCTTAAACGAAGCGAAAGAATTCTCATTTCCTCTTATATTATTAATGGATAAAGCTTGGAACTGGGTTCCAACAGCAGCTTCATTCGCTTCCACAATGCTAAAAGAGGACAAATGAGATATCCATAATGCCTGCTCTCCATTTATAATTACCACTTTTCCTTCATGCACGAACTTCAACTTCTGGTGTAAAGTCTAAGTGACAACCCCTATCGCACGTATCCATGACCGTCCCAACATACAACTATAAGAAGGTATAATATCCATGACCTGGAAAGTAATCTGAAACAAATGTGGGCCTATATGAATAGGCAAGTCCACTTCACCAATAACAGATTTCCTTGATCCATCAAACGATTTCACAAAAATGCCACTTGGGCGCATGGGTGTTCCTTGATATTTAAACTTCATAAGTGTGCTCCTTGGTATAACGTTCAATACGAATCCATTATCAATCAACACATTGGATAATGAATCATTCTTGCAGTTCATAGAGATGTGGAGGGCCAAATTGTGATTCCTTCCTTCATCAAGTAGTTTATCGTCGCAGAAACTCAGGTTATTACATGATGTAATGTTCCCTACCACACTGTTGAATTGGTCTACTGGCATATCACTTTCTACTAAAGCTTGGTCCAATACCCTCATCAAAGATTCTTTGTGAGTAGAGGAGTTCATCAATAAATCCAAGATAGATATTTTTGAAGGAGTTTGTAGTAGCTGATCTACAATTATGTAGTCGCTCATCTTGATTATCTTCAAAATATCATCCACCTCTTTTCTAGCGTAGCTCAACTAGATTCACCCGCAGCCTTCTTGGGTTCATAACTTTCCACAACTATCTTTCCAGTACTAACATCCCCATGAACGACTGGTGCAAATATACGACCACTGCGGGTCACTCAACTAGTCTCAGCAATATTTCCCACATCATGCATCCCCTGGATGGGAACTTCCACACAATCATCTAAAATTGTAGCATTATATTTGTAGGGTACAACCTTGTCTGACTTGTAGGGGACAGGACCCGGTAAGCTAATCACCAATGGAGTAATAGCTGGCTTGCCATGATATTCAACTTCAAAAGGGGTGGGTGCACCAAAAGAAGGCACAATATCATTTACTCCCTCTTCAACATATTCAGTCATTATAGAGTTATCTCTAGAAAACATATCTTCATCTGAGGAGAAGAACTCATCCGCAGAGGCATACTCATCATCTGACTCTTCTTCAGCCAAACAAACCTCAATCTCATTAACCTCATGATAATCATCCCTTTGGCTTGTAACGTTGATAGTTCCATTATCCAATAACAACTGAATACCTTTCCTTACAATTGAACACCCTCGGGAGTCCCGACAGCAAATTCGGAAAGATCCATACTGATGTTCTACCTGACCAACCATGTGGCAAAAATTAGCATGCAATTAGACAAGATCCTCATTCATATGTTCCACATCAAAGATTTTAAACTCTCCAGGACATCCAGAAACCATGTTTACTTCCTCTTCATACTCTGCCCTAGGCTTGATTATGTGGATGAGTCCCTCATCCATTATCTCCTGCAAATCAACCTTTATCTTGTCACAACCATGTATATCCGTACGACAAATAGCACAATTGGCATGATCATGTGTATAGTAGATGAATTTACAGAGGTCTGCATGCATTTTTACCAAATCTCCTCTAACCAATTTAATATCAAAAATCCGGAAGTCGCCTGGACAAACAGAAACCATGTTCACATCATTTGCTCCTTCATGCTTTAGCAAAGGATTATCTTTCACATTAGGGACAACATCTTTGAAGGATAAGATGCCAGAATTCACCAATTTTTGTACTTCAGTTTTCAAAGGATAGCATTTCTCAACATTGTGCCATGGTGCTCGCTGATGAAAAGCACATGTTTGATCTACCTTGTAATACCAAGGCAATGGTGATGGTATAGCGGGAGGTGGTCTGGTCTGGACCAACCTATTTTGAATTAACATCGGGAGTAATTCTATATAGCTCATAGGGATAGGGTCATAGCTCTGCCTTCTCTGATTATACCATTGATTCCCTTGATGGGATGGTCTCTGATCAGCAATGGTGGTTGGAGTGACACTAACAACTAGAGTTACTGAGGCGAATTGTTGATGATGCTGATAATTTCTTCTAGGAGGATTAACCATCCTATCTTGCATAACAACATTTGTATCTCCTTCCTTTTTTTGGAAAACCTATAGGATGGCTTCTTCGTATTTCCGGAACTTTCACTTTTTGTTAAATGGCCCTCTCTTACAACCTCTTCTAAACGGATACCCATGCCCACCATTTCAGTAAAGTCACTTGGCGCACTCGCTACCATCCTCTCATAGTAGAAAGCAACCATAGTCTTCAGGAAAATCTTAGTCATCTCCTTTTCTTCCATGGGAGGAATCACTTGGGCGACCACCTCACGCCACCTCTGTGCATATTCTTTGAATGATTCCTTGTCCTTCTGGACCATGGACCTGAGTTGATCATGGTCAGGCGCCATGTCCATATTGTATTTGTATTGTCTGATAAATTCTTCTCCCAAGTCATTGAAAGTATGGATATTGACCCTGTCCAAAATCATATACCACTTCAACACAACACCAATCAAACTATCCTGAAAAAGTGAATCAGCAGACGTCGATCATCAGCGTGGGTAGACATTCTTCTTATATACATCACAAGATGAGCACGAGGACAAGTGTTTCCCTTGTACTTCTCGAATTCCAGGACTTTAAACTTTGCAGGTATCTTGACATTCGGGACCAAGCATAAATCATTCACATTCTGCCCGAATAATCCCTTTCTCCTGAGGGCCTTCATCTCCCTCCGCATCTTGTCAAACTGATCTTGAAAATCGTCCATTCTATCATAGAGACCCAAGCCTTCACTCGGTGGGGGAAAATGACGATACATATCATCATTAGCAAATGGGACCATATTAACTGAAGGAGGTGCAGCAGGAGTAGCATGCACCACAGGAGGTGCAGGAGTAACATTAGTCTAAACGACTGGAATAACTTGAGGACCAAGATTGAAACCTTCATGCACAAAGTTCTCTGGAATTCCCCATGGATAACCTTGGGGCATGCGATTCTTAACAACAGCTGGAGTAGCAGACACAAGAACAGTTGGACCTTCAGTAGTAACCTTTGTCTGTTGAGGTTGAACACTCGATGGTTGATTTTGAGCAGCCACCAAAGATTCCATCAGATCAGTAAGATTGTCCATGCTGGCCTTCAGAGCAGAAACTTCCTCGTGAAGCTCGCGATTCTCTTGTTCTAAGTTGTCTATCTTCCTTCTGAAATTAGCTCGAGTATTGTAGTGGTGAGACAACTTGCTGAACGAAGTAAAGAAGCTTGGTAAGACACCTGGATATGCATAACAAATCCAATAAATATGTGCAATATGATGCATGATATGCAATGCACATGATTTATTTTATTATTAATATTTCAAGGGACTTAAATATTTTAAGACACATTGCAAATATCAAAGTAATAACACATTTGAAATACTGAAGTTGTTTATTATAATAACTTCAAAATGGATTACAAGTTTCAATAATCCCAATTACAAGATGAAAATAAAGTCTAAAATCCTAAGAAGTAAAGCTGATGGAGATCACTCTATACGCTGGAGCTTCCCTGTAAGCCTGTGAATCTGAACCTTCAACCTTTGGTTTTCTTCCGCATATCTTGTGGCAACCTCCTTCCAATCACCTGAATCAGGAAGTGAGCAACTAGCATCTGACCGAGGCTTAGGAGAAAATAAATCCCCTTGCCTCTCCCTGGTCTCTACAGCCCGACTCTCAAGAATCTCAATCAAGTCGTCTTTCTCCTTCAAGTCATCTCTATAGGAAATCTTTAAAATTTGGCACTTATTCTTCCAAGCTTCCTTTTCTTGCTGCATCCTAACTAAAGCAAGCTGTAGCTCTTCCATATCATCCAACAAGGGAGGTGTGGTCTTCACAAATAGATCAGGCATAGGTGCTTCCCAAGAATACATCATCTTCAACTGAATAGCTCTCATTTGGACCCACTAGAGATAAGGCTCCAAAGAAACAACCCCCTAGGTCCCAAGTCTTTCCTAATCTTCCTATGAATGTGACGCCAGGCCTTCGTAATCTTCTCCCTAGCTTCCTTATGGTCTTCTCCCTCCTTCAGGAAGAAACTACTCAAATGAATACTATTTGGTTTATCCCTTATTGGATAACCAAGCTGTCGTCGTGCAAGAACAAGGTTGTAATTAATTCCTCCCTTTGTATCAAGAAGAGGTACATTAGGGAAACTACCACAACTGTCGATAATCTCTACATCATGGTAAGCCCGATGATACCAAACAATATCTGAGTGAGCAAGTGCCATGATCTTAGGATCCCAACGGGGTTCCTTCCCGACATCCCAGAAAGCATCAGACTAAGGCACATGAGAAGTAAACCATCGGTACAACAGAGGCGCGCAACAAATAATCATCCCCCCATGATACGAATTCTAAACATGAATAGAGTAATAAGCATCACCCAACAATGTAGGATCTGGCTTTCCAATCATGAAGATCCTGATGGCATTAATGTCAACAAACTTGTCTAAATTAGGAAATAAGAACAACCCGTAAGCAACTAGAGCAAAGATGGCCTCAAAAGCGACTGTACTCTTCATCCTGGCCAAGTAACGAGCTTTTTCCAATAAGAACCGAGCTGGTAATCTTCTAATACCTCCTTTAGTAGTCATATGGGTTTCAACCTCAGACTTCCCCAAATGGATCAAAGCAACAATCTCGTGTGGTTTTAGCTCACCCTCCAAACCAGTAAAAGGAACATGATCGGTAATAGGTAAATCCAACAGATAAGAATACTCCTCTAGTGTAGGCATCAACTGATAGTCAAGGAAAGTAAAGCAATGATACATCGGATCATAGAACTGGTCCAAGGTCGAGAGAATACCCTCCTTCATCCTAAGCTTCATGAGAGGAATGATGGATCCATACTTCTTCTGAAAATCTGCAGAACACTCAATCTCGGGAATTAGACTGATCAACTCATCTATCTTGGGATCTTTGAAACTGTATTTTTCGGTCTTTCTTTTTCCAGAATCCATGGTCAAAAGGTACCTGAGATATTCACAAATGGTCAACTTTCAAGTCCCTTGAAATAAAATTTCTTCAAAAGATGCTTATGAGTGCATGGATGCATGATGCAACAATCACACACAAGATCACAAAAATAGGGTTCATAGGTTCAACGTCACGAGCACGAGGTCGAAGGTACTACCCATAAGGTATGGTCTAAAAGTTATCACTTGCCGAACAAGGTTCTAGAGGTTCCCAGAGTTTACATCCTTCCTTCAGATATTACCAACTTCTCGATTAACTCGGTAATTAGTAATATTCTCAAGAAAAACTCGTCCAAGCGTAGTATCACGTGACAACTATTTCCGGATTACTCCATCATAGCTTCCGCACTACACCTAAAAGGCCAAGATGGGTTAGGTATTCTACGGTCCTCAGCTTCAGCAGGCTCCCAGGTCGAAAGCAACACGTCTTCTCGATTACTCGGTAAATGACACTACTGTCAAAGGGGCCTCCACTGAGTGGGGGATCTCATGCCTCCTTTTTTGGTATTACTCCCTCAAAGTTAGCATGACTATACCGCCCCGTCCTATCTTAAAGTTTGCCCAAGTCTGGGTATAGGACTTATAAGTAATCACCAAGCACCCTGAAAACCAGGAAAATCCATACAAATAAGATATACAACATATAATATATAACAAACAATAGCCCATATACAAATATAAACAAAGATAGGTTTAACCCACATAGGGATGGACCAGCAAGAGGTCAATCTTTCCCCAGTGAAGTCGCCATTTTTTCTGTAGCGGTAGAAATGTTTAAGACTAAGCCATTAGATTGACTAGACTTATACAGATCAAAATAAATATCGCCACTGTGCTTTATTATTTCCAAAGGAATGGGAAAATAGCGAATAACCCAAAAGAGGGGGAAAGATTCAAGGTAAGGGGGTTGGTTATGCAAAGGGAAGGTATTAGTACCCTAAACATCTACGGTACTCCGCATAAACCTCTTTGTAAAATCTGTATATTTTGGCTAAAAATGTTGTATGTAAAATAGATGGTGGAGGTGAGAAAAGAAATATATTTTTTATGATTTTTTGCACCTTCCGCGGTTGCGAACCTTTAGTGCCTACGTACCACCTTTCGTGCAATAGGGGATCAGGGCACACGTAGTTCACCTTTTGAAAATTTTAAAACACAAGTGTGTTGGTTAATTTTATGAGATAAGACATCATCGTCATTGTCCGTGTGGAAAACATACTTACTATCCACAATCATGAGAAAGGAGAATTTGCATCATCTCAAAGTGGAGGATATGGCTTGGATTTTAAAATCAACAATGTCCCACTCAACACCCAAGTTGAAAATATCTCACTTCACTATATATTGTAGAAGTATAGTTGTTTGCATCACTACAAGGATTGACAAGAGTCCAATCTTTTGAGAAAAGTTTTAAAGATAAAAAGCCAAAGTGGCAAAATGGTTTGAAATGAAATTGATGGACTTTTTGTCTTTTTACAAAAAATTTCAAGGTATTATTAAATTGATTAGAGTTTATTCATGAAAATGTTTTGAAAATGCATGGACCTAAGTCCAAGTTTATTATGAAAATGGTTCAAGTTTCAAAATAAGAAGAGTTTTCAAAAGGAGGGAGAATATTTTTGAAATTAAAGAAGATGAGAGGAGAAGAAGAGACTATCCTAAAGCAAAATGTAAAAGCTAAGGAGAAAAATCATCTAACCAACAAGAAGCCAATACTTGACATTATGAGTCAAGATAGAATTCCCATTCTTTTGATTAAAACCAAGCAAGCAAAGATACTAGACCTCTTGAGAGAACCAAACTTCAAGTGTATTATATTAAGTCTTCACAAAAATTGGGCAGAGTAACGGCTGTATACGAGTGAATTCCAGATTACAGACAAAGTATGTAATCACAATAACCTGCACACAAAAACAAACAAACAACCCAATATCTTGAGGTAAACCTCAAGAACTCCAGACAAAATATTAACTAAGGTCACAAGGTCTCCAACATAGGCCAAGGTTTCTATTCCTAAGTCCAAGAAGTCCAATACTCCATAATGCCAAGGATAGTAACCAAATAGTCTAAGTATCATTAAAGTTTTTTTATGGTTTATGTTGATTATTAAGTATCTTCAAATATAAAAGAAAAGCTCAAGTGAGAAAATATGAAAATAGTATGAAATGTAAATGCTAAAGTAAATAGTACATAAAGTAAAAGCATAAAAATAAAAGCATAAGGTAAAGTCAATTGTTAATAATTAGTGGTTAGTTGGATAACCATCTTGAAACTTGCATTTGGAACTCATTAGAGGATTGGTAGAACCAAAGCCTCTAAACAACAAGTTGCATTTGCTTTTTGTCAAGTATATCATCCATTTAAGAATTTTCAAGGCAACCTTTAATGATCAACGATGTTTAAGTGATCCGCGTTGACCAAAATTTATGAAGATCCATTAGAGGGTTGGTAGAACCAAAGCCTACACACAATGAATCTCAAGTTTATTGGATCAAAGGGATCAAATTAACATTCTTGGGCTTGCAAACATAGGTTTGGGCCACGAATGATCATTTATTCAAATTGGGACAAAATTTAGCGCTATGTTAAGCAATCGTAAGTGGACTTATTAGAAGTCGAACCTATTTTGAGGCCGGTCAATAGCAATCTATGTATTTCATGTTTGGGTAAATGATATAGAGATAATTATCCCATAACATGTAATACAATAAGAAAGGGGAATAAGATGAAGGGGGAAATGATTAGAGTTTCAAATATCATCAACATCGTTCGTCCATTTTAATGGATTTGGTTTATCAACCTATCAACATCCAAGACCCAATGATGTTGAATAATTTGTCTCAAGATATGCTCCAAGTCAGTACCACATGCTATTTCAAGAATCAAACAAGAATCATGTACAAAAGTTTTCAATTACAAGCATTAATCAAAGGTAAAACCCAAAATGGAATTTTAAGTCAAAAATGGTTTTAAAATATAAAAATAACTTAAAAAATTATGAATTTAAAACCCTAACCTACTAAGGTCCTATAAAAGTCAGAAATAAAATTTGGAGTCCCTCGATTGATGTGGAAATGTGCTTTAGAAATGCAAACTTGGAGACTAGTAAGTTTAAGCCTTAAACTAGATGGTTTTGGAAAATAATTTGAAAAAAATATGAAATCATATTGTAAAATTCCATAAAAATTATTTTTATGGCCTAAAAATGTTCAAGCACTACAAAAAATTTCATCTATGATTTTATAGGTATAGGAAGTTAGAAATTTAAATTCATTAATGTGCATGATCAAGCAAAAACCCTAAAAAATTAAAATAAGTTAAAAAAATTAATAAATTAGATCCAAAGGTCAAATAAATTTGATGAAAAATAACCTAAATGTTAAGAAAACTCTAAGGATCAGAAAGCATATTTTTCTTGAATTTTATCTCAAAAGGAAAAAAGAAATAGAAATTATTTAAAAAAATCATTAAAAAAACAAGGAAAAGATGAACATGTTCAATTAAATGATTTAATTTGTAATCCAAATTTTTTATAAAATAGGACAAAAAATATTTTCATGTAATAAACTCATAGGGGAGTCCAAAAATATTTTTTATGGATTTTTTTACTTTACAGAAATAGGAAAATAAAATTCAAGATTTAAAAGAAATATTAAAACCTTAATTATTTAAATTATTTTAGTTCATCAAGAAAAACGATAAAAAAATTAAATAAAAATCAAAATATGAAAATATATTGAAAAAGAAGTCTAAAATAATTTTATCATAATTTTTGAAGTGAAAGAAATATTAAAATAAAATTTGAGAAAACAAAAGAAGAATTAAAATTCAAAGGCTATTACACCTATTTTTTTTGCAAAAACGCGCTGTAAAAAGATCTGAAGCCATGTTCAATTAAAACATGACACATCATCATCCCAACCAAACAACCATGTTGTTCATGATTTTCAGCTTTGAAACCTCATTTTCAGATCACCATAACTCACTCATTTCTTGATGAAATCCAAAAATTCCAACACCAAAGTTCAAGATTGAAATTAGTAGAACATGCTAGGATCAAAAAATTCATGAAATGATGCATGGATGATTGAGAAAATCGCGCTTGAAGAATGCTACATGAACACTTTTTTGATTTACACATTTCAACAAACAGTTTTGAAACTTGATTTTCTCCTTCAATCTCCACCAAATTAAATGACCCAAGAATGAAAATTGATCAGAAAAATGCAAGGATTATGAATATGCTCTTAGGTTTTCAAAAAAACTCATGGATTCAAAGAACGATGCAAGGTTGCAATAGGAGAGAGAAATTTGATCTACTACCTTGCAATGAGTTTGATGATGTTAGAGCTCAAATAAAGAGCTAGTAATGGAGAGAAGCTTGCTTGAATGTGCAGAGATAATAAATGGAGAGAGATGTGAAGAAATTTTAAAAATTATGGAAGTGAGCTTTTGACAACAATGGAGGAAGCTTGACATTTGAAGAGAGAGAGGGGATTTCGTGTGAGAGAGGGAGAGAATAGCTTGCTACTGACTTGCAATCTTCTAACCCCTTGCTTGTTGAATTTGATGGTTTTATAGAGTGTGGAAAGAGAGAGTGAGAAAAATGAAAATGAGGGAGTGAGTGAGGTGTTGCATTTTTCATGTTGTTTTTGGATGCAAATCACATGCTCTTGAGTAAGTGAGAAGTGTTGGAGTGTGAGATAGAAATTGGTATTGGGTTGCACAAATTTTTCCATGCATTTTCATGCAAATTTCATCATTCCATGAACACTACTTTACTCCCTTATATCTCTCTCTATGGTGCATGAAACGTCACAAACTTTGAATAAAAAATGGAGAGGACACTTCATACTCCAACTTTCATGTTCAAATTTTTTCAAAATGAGGCTTGAATCAATGAGATATTTGGCCATGAACACATGCTTTCAAATTTTTTGATAAAATTCTAGGCCTGGCTGCGCTGGCTGCGCACGCGTGATGGCTTGCTAGGCAGAAAATTCAGCATGCATGGTTCCTACTTCTTACAATTACATCTCAAAATATAGGAAGAATTTAGAGAAACTTTCTGAAGCAAAGTTGTTCCTCACATTTAGGGCTTGAACTTTGATGTTGTACATTTTTAAAAATAATTAATATTTCTCATAGAAAAGTGGTGATGAATGCGCGCCCAGAACATGTTTGATGAAATGACTGCCTAGCACGCGCGTGACTTGCCTTGTGCTGGGCAAAAATTCAGTTTTCAGCTCAAAGTCCTAATCATCATATCTTTCTCTACACTTAACCATTTGAAATTATTCTTGAATGAAAAATGAAGAGAAAATTCCAATCTACAACTTTCATGTTTGCAACTTTTTGATTTGAATCCAAATGGTCATTCAAAAATGGACATGAAGAAGTCAAAATTTTGCATTTTTAACCAAAATTTCACTAAGTGTCAAAATCTTCCAAGCTTCATAAATTTTTTTCGTTTCATTTTTTTGGAATTGTGGCCACTCCTAAAAAGTTGGATAATTTTAATCCTCTTTCTAGGCATATAAAGTTTGCACATTTTCAATAAAAAATGAGAAAGTTGTAGCCAGTCAAAATTCAGCCCTATGAATACTTAGGAAAATTTCAAAACTTTAAATAACTTCCTTGACAAGTTAACTCTAATTCACACTTCCTCTTGATATTTTTGCACTATTGACCATGAAATATGAGAATAGGGGTATTGAATTGATGGTTGACCAAAAGTCCACTTGGTCAACAACTGATTTTGACTGTCTTTTGACAAAATGACCATTTTACCCCTTTTCACCAATTGAACCCTTTCAAGCCAAAGTTGATGATCAAAATTCCAATTATAGATGCTCATGACTATGTAGAGAAGTATGGGGTCAATAATTTCCCAAAAATCCAGAGATCTCCTGATTAAACTCCAAACCCTAGTTTTGATCATTTGTGCTAGGAGATGGTGAGATGAGTGCAATTGTGCTATGACCTACAAGATGATATTCCAAAAGACAAAATATACACACTTTGAGGTTATTTAGAAGCATACAAGTACAAGATATACAAATAAAAGTGCTTCAAGGTGCTTGGTGATTCCAAAGGCAAACCCTAAGACATGATGCAATACAAGATAAACTGCAAACCCTAATTTGTGATCTGATTGCATTGTGATGGTATGAGATTATAGAGGAATCTTAGGGGCAAAATTTTGGGTACAACAACTGGGAACTTCATGTGTTCATCCGAACCACCACCAAAACCCATAAACCTAATAACTTCATCCCCAAACCCTTAGAACCCTAAGTGTTTTGAACCTAACCCTAGGAAGATCATAGAACCCTAACCTAAACACTAGTGTTTTAGATGAACCTAACCCAAACAGAACCCAAAAATTCAAACACGATGAACCCTAACCCTACGTTAGAACCCTAACCCTAGAAATCCAGAAACTTCACGAAAATCCAGAAACTCTTATCAACAAAACCAATTACAAAAACAAATTTAAAACCCTAACCAAGTTTTTAGGCTTACCATCTGATGCTGTGAACCTTATCGTATCTTCTCTTCTTCTGACTTTCTCTCCCTCTGTCTAATCTTTTTTCTCTTCTTTTAGGTGTGAAAGGCAATGGAGAAGGCGAAGCTGATGTAGACGCAACTTGAAGCACAAATCTAGGGTTTCAGAAATTGAAACCAACATCTCAAGGGGATGATAGACTCATGGATCTGCTTCTTTGTTATAACCTCTTTTCTCCAATTTCCTTTTTTCCCTTTTCGATTTCTTCCTACTTTTCTTCTTAGAAATCTTAGGTTTATATAGCTCAAGTTTTAGATTCAATTAGGAAATTATTGTCTGATTGTCGTTACATTAATAATTGTTGTTAGAGAATTGGATTGATTTAGAAATTAAAGAAGATTTGGTTGTGTTTTTAGGTTGTAATTGATTTGATTTGTATAATGGATGATTTTGTATTAATAATTAGGGAAAGATTTGATTGGATTTGGATTGATATCTCTTTGTAAATTAATTTCTGTAATTGATTTGATTCATTTTGATTTGTTTGAGATCTGGGTTCGTTTTAGTCTTTGATGAATATGTGTTTCTTTTTGATCTGTACATTACATGTTCACTGGGTTTGGGCCTGATGACGTAGTGTATATGATGAGGAACAAAACCGCTATTGATTGAGGGGATTAGAGTTTCAAAAAAATCCCTAATTGGATTTGGTTGACTTTATCAACAATCAAAACAAACATAAAAATTAAAAAATAATAAAAAAATGTATTTCTTTTAATAAATAAATAATAATTAAAACGAATGTTGACCTCCGTCAACAAAACCTATCATGATGGGGCTAAAAACTTCTAATGGGCCATTCAGGAAAAACAACCCTGGGCCCTTATATTAAAACGCACCCCTATAGTTATTATAGATGGGCCTCAAAGAAACCAGAATGGGCTGAATGATTTTAAAACACACCCCTCGCTATCTCAACTAAACATTAATGGGCCATTTGATGGCCCACTTGAAACATCATACCCCTTTATAACAATGCACCCTCCATCTTTTACTTTTGAAATGGGTTTTATAACTTAATGGGCCATCAGATTTTGATGGTCCATTTTGGAATAATACACCCCTTTTCATGAATTTAAACCCCCCATAAAATAATATTCAAAGCAAACAATTAATGACTATTAGATTAGAAACATATTAATAATACGACTATTGAATTGAAGGGGAAAATTTGGGTTATGACAACTACCCCTATTTAATTACTCTTCCATTGAGGGTGCGAGAATACGCAGGTATCGCATTTTTGAATAAGAGGTTTATTAAATAATGGAAGACCCCAAAGTTTGACCAAAGGTTGGCTAGATAAGGATACACTGTACAGTGTTCCCCAAAAGTTTGAAAAAAAATAGGCACAGATGATGATATATCATCTTACCAGAGTTTCAACAGAAGTTTTGATCTGACTTGGGTGTGACAACACGGATAACTCGCCAATACCTAAAAAAGAGATCATAGACTTTGGATATTTACCATAACCTAGGAGGTAAATAACACAAGTTTTAAAATCGACTTACCAACGCTTTGAGACTAATATAGTAAGCTTAACGCAGATTTTGTCAATCCATCACAACCTAGGGGATGAATAAAACAAAGCTTGATAATACATTTCCACATAGAAACTAACACAATGAATTATATCACAAATTTTGTTATGTTTACTATAACCTAGAGAGTAAACAATACGAGGATGAGTTTGTGCATTTATCATGATCTAGAGGATAAACGACACAGGGATAGGCTTATATATTCATCACGACCTAGAGGATGAATAACATAACCCTCAAAATTTGCATACCTATTGTGATACGGTGGCCAGAACCGGGACTGTTTTCCTTTTTAAGGAATTGCTGGTTTGCGTTTTGCGTTTGTGTTTGCAAAATGTCGCGGTAAGCAAGAGTCGCCACCGTCTTTTATTTTATCCAACAAGGAAAGGAAAAAAGCACAGTAAAATTCCTTTTTTGAGATATTTCTGAGTACGGGGGTAGATTATAGAAAGGGAAGGTATTAGCACCCTTTCTATCCGTAGTTATCTAAGGGCTCTTAGGTACTTGCTCATCATTTTCAAAATTGTTTTCTTTGTGTTTGTGTGATTTGAAAAGCTTTTGTTTAGACTTCGATTTAACTCTTGCTTCTGTCTTCAAGAATGTAATGAAGTGTTTTTGAAAACTTTGTTTGTAAAGGAGTGTAAGTGTGAAAAAAAGTTTGTTTTTGTTTGAGCAAGTACTTAAGAGCTAATCTACCTACTCGAAAAAAGAATCGTTCTATGTTCGTTTCCTTTAGACAGTGCTATCCCACTATTAGTGAGTAGGTAGCACCGTCGTTGGAGTTTGAGGGTCAATTCGAAAAGGGACCTACGGTCACTAAAGCAATGTTAGGACGTCTTAGTAATAACCCTAATGTCTTAGATCAATCATTCGAGGCAACAAAATCCGAGGTAACCTTTCTGAGGCAACTTTGATCTTTGGACAAAAGGACGACCACTAAAGCATCCTATACTCAATGACCGTTTACCGAAGGCAACCAAGTGGGAGTGTACCCTAGGAGTGCGCATGTGCGAGTGATTCGATTTCAGATTATTATCTTTGCATATTTTAGGGTTATCTAACTGTTTTAAAGTTTCACATACATTCTTGTCATGCATCCCTATATCATACATCTAACAGTGAAATATTTGCGGAATTTAAAGTGCGGAAATTAAACTAAGCTATTACAAGGCTTTAGGTATTTACATAGCCAAAAACAAACCCTTTGAAAGTAAAGCGATAAAAGTAAAGACCTAGTTAACTATTACAACTTGTAGGCAGTTACAATAATAGGGTAAAAATAAATAATAAAAGCGCGCGCGAAGAAAAATTAGATCGGGAAGAAATTAGGGTTTTGACACTTCTAACCTAATTAAAAGAAAAATGTTTTTTTGTTGTTTTTAATTATTTTTAAGAAAAGAATTAGGTTTTAAAATTAAATATACAAATAATTAGTTTAATTAAATTAATTAATAAAAATAAATAAAATGACCTATTTTTGATTTTTGGTTATTTTTAAGAAAAAAGAAAATGTAATTAAATTTGGACAAAACCCTAATTTTCTAATTATTTTTAATTATTTACAAAAAGAATTAAAATTATCTAAACTTAATAACCTAATTAAATTAATTTAATTTTTTGTATAAAAAATAAATATCTTAAATTTAATTGGATAGAAAAATATTTTTGTGATTTTTTTAATAAAAAGAAACTTAATTTTTGTTAATAAAAACAATTTAAATAAATAAATAAATAGAAAAATATATAAAAGAGAAAAGAAAACGGGCCTGGTTCTTGTAGCAAAAGGGGGGTGCGGATGGCAAAGCTGAGCCCAAACACTGATGGCCTGTTTTGACTTTCTTCAGTTTCATATGCTTGCTTGACTGGCGCCCACAGTGGAATGATACATGTGAGACGTTAGATCTGGATCAAGGGTAATCTAACGGCTGGATTTCATAAGCGCGTGGTATGGACTGAGGCTTGAGGCACATGGAATTACTAAGCATAGTCAGCTGAAATAATTGAGTCAACCACCTGAATGGCGAATCAAAACACGGGAAACAACCACATTTGCGTTAACCAGAGTCAAGCAAAGTCAATGACGCCAGAGCCATGCTCCGATCGTCTTCTCCGGCAGGGGTGGTCTTGAAAACCTGCGAAAACGGTGAAATCAAAGCAAACAAAATAGACAGATCCAATGATTAGGGCATGGCGATCATTATGATGATGTTTTCTTGGTTTAACGCTGCCTATTCTCACAAAAACGAAAATTCAAATGATATGAACCCTAGCCATGGCGATTTATGTTTTGGCCATTAAAGATCCCAAACGATGGCCCAAACCTGTTCTAAACATTCACTGGAACTCAATGGCATGGTCAGTAGGAATTGAATCAAGCTATAAATGAAAATATGATCCATGGAAATTTTGCAAAGTGTATGTTCATGTATATACAGTTTCAGCCTGCATGGTTATGTGAAAAGGGTGTGTTTATACCTTGTTTTACCTGTAGATCACAATAGGATGGATGGAAAGTCTTGTAGATGGTTAAGCCTTTGAATTTGATCTTGGTACACTTCTTTGAAAATTTGAAAAGAATTTCATCTTGGGAGGCTGCTCTTTAACCAGGCTAGGGTTTTGGGATTGCTTCCTTTATATATGGAGGACGAATTAGGGTCATTATAATCACCCAATATCTTTCCATTAAGAGGAGAATGATCTTGTTTCTTAAAAGATTCAACATTTCCCAAAATGATAAAAAGATCCAATTTGTGCTTTTTGATGCTTTGCACGATTTTTATTTTTATGCTAGCTGGATATAGAATCTGAAACAAGCACAAAATCTTGAATTTTCAATGCTTTAGATTTTTCTATGATTTATTTTGATTAAAATTGATTTAAATCAAATAAAAATCAAAATAAATAATAAAAACATGATAATGACAAGTGGCAAGGGCTAGAGCTCGTGGACTATGTTTCCAACTCAAAACAAGTGAAAAAGATTGGGCCCATTTGGCAAAAATTGAAGTTTTAGGCATAGTTGACTTTTGGCAATTTTGCAAAATAGGTCAACTTCACCAATGCATAACTTCCTCAATTTTGACTCTTTGAAGGTGTTCCTTGACTTTTTAGAAAGCTTGAGATGTCCTCTAATAAAAAATTTTGGTCTCATCCCAATTTGATATTCCATGCTCATGTGTGAAGCTTTGACAAAAAAGGTGTTTTTGTTGACTTTTCAAAATGACCTATAATGTCCCAATTCATAATTTCTTGTTAGTGCATATTTTGAACTTGGGAGATGAAGATGAATTGTAGATAATATCATCCTATTCAAAATGAGCTTTGGATGGGTCATTTCTCATAAAGTATGAGAAAGTTATGCTTGGTCAAAGTTGAGTTGACTTTTCCTAAAAAACCCTAATTTAGCAACTTTTGAGTCTTGATGAATTATGAGAAATCCTTGATGAATCATGATCAACCCTTGATCAAATGATGAAATATACTTCAAAATGAGAATGTTGACTAAAAATGTTAAAGTTTGACTGTATGTAGGCCACAATTGACTTTTTCCCTAGCACAGTCGATTTTTGGGCCTTTGAGCAATTGACTGAGCAAACTTTCTCTGTAGGGCTTGAATCTTGACATGGATGATCTTGAGAACAAATTAGGACATTGGTGAGCATTTGGGGTCCCTTGTACTCAAGTATCTTGATGCAACATGAAACCCTAATTTGAGGTAGACTGCCTTAGGAGAGAGCTTGTCTAGCCAACCCTTGGACTACCTAGAGCAACTTGGGGATCTTTCTTGAAATGTTTTAAGAAATATGGGAGGGAAAATTTTGGGGTACAACAACTTCCCCTGTTCAATCTTCTTAAACCTGAGGATGTAGATTGGCTTGCGTGCCTTTCTTGATCCGAAGGTGGAAGATGATTGAACACTAGAGTGCCCAGAAATTTGCACTCGCATGAAGTGGTATTCGTCTTGCAATGTCGGGAATGGGATTACAGATGCCATTTGGAAATTGCTGACGGGGGATGGGCTTAAAGATTCCATCCGAAGGAGTGTCGATCGCATAAGAGATTCCTTAACGAGAGCTTGTATACCTGTTATTGAGGAAGATTCCGCTGGGGGAATGCTGATATCTGTCTTGAGAGAAGTAGAATTTTTAGGAGCTTCAGTTGTCCGTTAATCTACTGGGGAATTAGCTCCGGCTTGAGGAAGCGGAAGCGAACTGCGTATCTAGTCGTGTATAGGCTGCATCGCGACCTACTAGGGAAATGTGAAACTGATCGTGTTTGATAGGTCCGAGTCTTATAGTGTTCTGGACTGCTATCTGGAGATAAGAGAAAAGAAACCTGGATGGTAGGGCTTATGAGAAGGAACCTGGGTAAGATTGCTCCATGAGGAGTTTGGATAAAATTACGTCTGAACCGAGAAGGAACCTGGGTAAGGTTACTTTGTGAGGAGTTTGGTTAAAACTACATATGAACCAAGAAGGAACCTGGGTAAGGTTGCTTTGCGAGGAGTTTGGGTAAAACTGCATCTGAACCGAGAAGGAAACTGGGTAAGGTTGTTTTGCGAGGAGTTTGGGTAAAACTGCATCTGAACTGAGAAGGAACCTAGGTAAGGTTGCTTCATGATGAGTTTGGGTAAAACTGCATCTTAACTGAGAAGGAACCTAGGTAAGGTTGCTCTGTGAGGAGTTTGGGTAAAACTGCATCTGAACTGAGAAGGAACCTATGTAAGGTTGCTTCATGATGAGTTTGGGTAAAACTGCACATGAACTGAGAAGGAACCTATGTAAGGTTGATTCAGGATGAGTTTGGGTAAAACTACATCGGGATTAAGGAGGAACCTAGGTAAGGTTGCTCCAAGATGAGTCTAGGTGAAACTACACCGGGAAAGAGAAGGAACCTAGGTAAGGTTGCTTCGGGATGATTCTGTGTGAAACTACATCGGGAAAGAGAAGGAACCTAGGTAAGGTTGCTTCGGGATGAGTCTGGGTGAAACTACATCGGGAAAGAGAAGGAACCTAGGTAAGGTTGCTTCGGGATGAGTCTGGGTGAAACTACATCGGGAAAGAGAAGGAACCTAGGTAAGGTTGCTCCAAGATGAGTCTAGGTAAAACTACATCGGAAAAGAGAAGGAACCTAGGTAAGGTTGCTTTGGGATGAGTCTGGGTGAAACTACATCGGGAAAGTGAAGGAACCTAGGTAAGGTTGCTCTGGGATGAGTCTAGGTGAAACTACATTGGGAAAGAGAAGGAACCTAGGTAAGGTTGCTTCAGGATGAGTCTAGGTGAAACTACATCGGGAAAGAGAAGGAACCTAGGTAAGGTTGCTCCAGGATGAGTCTAGGTAAAACTACATCTGAACTGAGAAGGAAACTAGGTAAGGTTGCTTCATGAGGAGTTTAGGTAAAACTGCATCTGAACCAGGAAGAAACCTAGGTAAGGCTGCTTCATGAGGAGTTTAGGTAAAACTGGATCTGAACCGGGAAGAAAC
The DNA here is from genome assembly GCA_948472305.1 of Vicia faba. Lineage (NCBI taxonomy): Eukaryota > Viridiplantae > Streptophyta > Magnoliopsida > Fabales > Fabaceae > Vicia > Vicia faba. The sequence continues at coordinate 1,330,560,525 of OX451741.1, read as the reverse complement.
CTAGGTAAGGCTGCTTCATGAGGAGTTTAGGTAAAACTACATATGAACCGGGAAGAAACCTAGGTAAGTCTACTTCATGAGGAGTTTAGGTAAAACTGCATCTGAACCTGGAAGAAACCTAGGTAAGGCTGCTTTATGAGGAACCCGTTTAAAGCTACATTTGATCGCGTAGATAATTACTCTGTTTAGCTTCAGGAGCTAATCTTGAACTTGCTGGAAGTTGTTGATGATAACCATCTTTCCTGAAAAGGTACATGATTAATCGTATATGATACATGACATGCATTGTATGATGATGTTCTCAAAATAAATGAGATTATGCTGTATGCAATATGTATGCGCACGTCATGATATATGAACATGAAATGCTATTGTGGCACGTCCGAGTTTGGGAAAATAAATCCCTGACTGTTGTTGGAGAATAAAGAGTTTCGCTCGCTGGAGATAACAACCAAAGATGATTTGAGAATAACTTGGCCGGAGAATAATTCCGCTGGAGAATAAATTGGCGAGAAAAAAATGACTCTGTGGGGAAGAGATACTCTGTCAGAAGATCTGCTGTTTTGGAGCAATAACCTCGGCTGGGGATGAATTACCGTTGTTGGAGATAATGAAACCTGTTGGGGATTGAGTTTCTGTTTGTGAAAGAAATGAACTCCGCTGGGGATGATTTTCCAGTGGCGACTTCACTGTGGATAATCTTTTAGATTCTATTTGGGATGATCTTCCAGACTCTACTGGGGGTAGTCCTCCAGACTCTACTGAGGATAATCTTCCAGACTCCACTGGGGATAGTCTTCCAGTGTTGGTGATAGATAAACTCTGCTTGGGGAGAATCTTATCGACTCATTCGCGGTTGCGAGTCTACTCTGGGGAGAGTGGTGTCCTGTTCGGGACCGCTAACATCACTGTCTTTTTCTTACTCTGCGGGAGTGAATGTTACTGGGACGCATGCTGAGGATATGACGATGACTTCGCGTCGAGACTTTTCTGCCCCTGTTTCTGCGGGAGAAGGTGCCTGCGGAGGCCTTGTGGATCGAGTGTTATCCAACCTATGTGGTGCTTAGTAACTTTCGATCGAAATGATAAGTCTTCTTCTGGTAGGAAAATAACAAGATGATGGGACATAGTCGTACGCTTTAATCCCTAACTTTTGCCTGGACCGCCCTTTCGGGTTTTCAGTCCACCGGGATACCCTTTTTTGCCCAAGCCGCCCTTTCAGGTTTTCGACTTGCCGGGTGTACAGATTTTTTTCATTTGTTTATCCCTAACTTTTGCCTGAACCCTTTTGGTTCACCAGGATGCCCTTATTTTTGCCTAGGCCAGTCAACCTAGCGGGTCTTTGTTCATGCACAGTATTTTATGACTATGTCCACGCTCTCAGGGTATAGGGAGTTGTCACTGTCGGTAGTGTTGTGTTGCCACAATATCAGAAGATGTTCGTTTGATCATGCGAGATTCGTTGCTGGAATTCATGTCCAATGCCCCAAGTGATTCAGATGGAGATTTGCCCCTAGCTATTTGGCATCTTTAAGAGATTCATTGAATCTTGACTTGACTGCCCCAGATGATGGGCAATGATCATGTCGTGCCCCTTGATTGGAAGTGTTTTTTCCACTTGAGATGATCCTATTTATTGAGAAGGTTTTTGTTCACTAGATATTCGTCGTGCTAATTTCTCTGCTGCTGAAGAAATAGTCATATGCAAACAATGTTATTTTAAGAATGCAAAGCTTATGTCTGTCTTGAAATTTTGAAAATGCAGTTTTCAGTAAAACAGGCAAATTTTGTGAAATGTGATGTCAACTCAGGATTTACAGCAAGTCCTAAAGGAGTCAGGATACCTTTGTAACAATATGCTTTCGAACTAACCCATGCTTCAGCTAGGGCTTTTAAGGGTTATAACGTGGCCTGGTTCACGGTTCAAGAAACAAAGGATAAAGGCTCAAAATTTATTTGTACCCATCCGTTCTTCGTGATGTTCTTCGATCCTAAACTCATCTAATTGTGCATTTAGATCCCTTTTGAGTCTTTGCTCTGATATTCCAGTGATGGTTCGGATACTGACAACTTATTTTGAACAGGAAATCATTTTTGTTGAGAGTTTGTAGGACCTCTTTATTTTTTGATTTTATTATGCATGTCCTTTGCCTGAACTGTTTCTTTTTGTGATCACAGTTAGGGGATGCCCCCGTTTTTCCTTAAGTCTCCTTCATAGGTTTTGACTTAATGGGCTTTTATTTTGAAAGATAATGACTGTCTGTCTTGACGATTATAGGGAACCATCACCGTCTTTTGTTTTGGAAGGACTTTTTTGATGCCATTCATTGTGCACCTAGATTAACTAAGAAAACTACCCTGCCCCAGGTTGTGATTAAGGGTTTTAATTTGTGTAAAAAAATAAAAACTCCTACTTCTTTGGCTCAAAGGGGTTGACTAGGGATTATCTTCCTTATAACTCCACTGTTTAGGATTTGAAACAACGCCTGTACATCATCAGCAAGGTCTGTTCAAAAGCATACTGTAGAGATCATGGTATCGTTTTCGTCATCCTCCCTATAAAATCTTAGAGTTTTTTTAACCGAGAGTTGAACATCACAAAAATGAAAGCAATTTAAATATAGTGAATACGAATGGATTGATTCAAAACAGACATATGTAATGCATTGATAAAGTAACAAAGTTTGACATGAATAAATATTCGAACAATCAAAAGAAAATTACAAATTGAAAATTCTAATGAACAAAAGCCTCTCTTGTCAGAACTTGTCACTTCAAATGGTGAGCCTTGGAGGATTGACAAAAACATTCCAGTTGACCATCTTGCGTGAATTCCAATGCCCCCTTCATCAATCAGGTCTTGAATTTTGTTTTTCAATGCCCAACAGCCATCAGTATCATGCCCTGGGCTGTTGGAATGGTATGCACACCTTGCATCAGGATTGTAGTTTGGGGAGGCTATGTTGGGATTATGAGGAGGGTCCCTTAACATAACCAACTTGGCCTTCAACATGCGTTGCAATGCTTGAGCCAATGACATGTTAATTTCGGTGAAGCATCTTTCAGATGTATTCTTCTTATGCTTATTTCCCCGTTGTTGTTGGAAGGGTTGTGGTTGGACCCGTGATGTAGTAGCAATTTGGAAAGGTCCACTCTTCACCAAACCAACCTTTTGTCTTCTTGGAGGTTGATCAATGACTTGGTCCCCGGCCTCGACTGTTTGCTTCATACTGTTGTATTGGTCTTGATGAAGCTGGTTGATAATGGTTCTTAGCTCTTCTTGTTCCCGGGCTAAGCCTTGTATAAGAGCCATCTGCCCCAACATCTGGGTTCTCATTGCACCTAACTCAGCTTGCAGTTGTTCCAGTCGTTCATCCTTGTTGTCTTCACGACTTTTCTTGACCAAGTTCCAAACGAGGAGTGTTTTCAACTCGTCCTGCCCCTTGGATAGGTTTAGGAATATGTCCTTGAACTGAGCTTCTTGAGTTTGAAGATCTTGGTTGTCTTGTTTGAGAGCCATTGCTGAAACAAACAGCGAGGACATGAGAGACCGGTAATGGAAGACCTGCTATGCAATGATATGTATGATATATGTATGCAATGTTTTCAAGGATCTCGCGGGGTAAACAAGAAACTGTCAGAAGTTGAGATTTGCAGCTTTGATTGAAGAACTTTGTATTGTTGAGAGTCCTTCTACGAGAGTCAAGCTCACCATATCGAGTGGGTCATAGCCACCGACTCAAGTTATCGTGTTTTGATCTCTAGACGACATTGGCTAGAGGAAAATAAATCCCCTTTTCCCCTTGCTAGACGTTTAATTTACCATAACCTGCATCACAAACCCTTGAGATCCTTGAAATGGTTAAGGAAATGTTATGGCATGATGTTATGATGTGTATGCTATGCGTTTAAGCAAAAGTACGAGGTAATGTAAGCAAGTAAACTCGGCAAGAAATCCAAGTTATTGGATAAGGACTGTAAACAAAACCTGCAAGGAACTCATGTTGTCAGATAAAAAAAATGTGCAAGTAGTTCAAGTTGAAAGCACACGAGTCACACAAATAGCCTTAGGTTTAGGCTTGCATGGGGTCTAGGTATTACCCTCTTGAAGTTCAGTTGGTTCAACCTGTCTTAATAATAGTAACCGGGTTCTAGAGGTTCTCAATATCACTGACCATCCTCCATCGGTCATAATTCCAGTCACGCAATCTTTTCTTGCAGCCGGAACCATCTCGAGAGTATGGTCTCAATGAGTGTAGCATACTGCTACTTTCTATGGCCAAGTTGGTCAATTATAGGTTCTAAGGTCAGTTGATGCTTAATGACCCATATAGCAGCCCCATACTCTCCTTGTTGCTCCACAAGGGATATCGGTACCAACTAATGTGCCACATCAACGTAGCTACTACTTCAACCATATCGGTCTATGTCGTACAGTTCCCTCACAGTCTATTGCTACTTACCTAAAAGGTGTTCCCCAGATCCGGGTTAGGATCTATAGTAACTCCGATACAAAGCCCACAAAGATAAAGCAAACTAATCAAACAATTGAAAACAATATGATGAACTAATCCTAAGGTACATCCCACTTATTAATTCCACAACAGAGTAGCCAGTTCTATGATACGGTGGTCAGAACCGGGACTGTTTTCCTTTTTAAGGAATTGCTGGTTTGCGTTTTGCGTTTGTGTTTGCAAAATGTCGCGGTAAGAAAGAGTCACCATCGTCTTTTATTTTATCCAACAAGGAAAGGAAAAAAGCACAGAAAAATTCCTTTTTCGAAATATTTCAGAGTACAGGGGGTAGATTATAGAAAGGGAAGGTATTAGCACCCTTTCTATCCGTAGGTATCTATGGGCTCTTAGGTACTTGCTCATCATTTTCAAAATTGTTTTCTTTGTGTTTGTGTGATTTGAAAAGCTTTTGTTTGGACTTCGATTTAATTCTTGCTTCTGTCTTCAAGAGTGTAATGAAGTGTTTTTGAAAACTTTGTTTGTAAAGGAGTGTAAGTGTGAAAAAAAAGTTTGTTTTTGTTTGAGCAAGTACTTAAGAGCTAATCTACCTACTCGAAAAAAGAATCGTTCTATGTTCGTTTCCTTTAAACAGTACTATCCCACTATTAGTGAGTAGGTAGCACCGTCGTTGGAGTTTGAGGGTCAATTCGAAAAGGGACGTACGGTCACTAAAGGAATGTTAGGACGTCTTAGTAATAACCCTAATGTCTTAGATCAATTATTCGAGGCAACAATATCCGAGGCAACCTTTCCGAGGCAACTTTGATCTTTGGACAAAAGGACGACCACTAAAGCATCCTATACTCAATAACCGTTTACCGAAGGCAACCAAGTGGGAGTGTACCCTAGGAGTGCGCATGTGCGAGTGATTCGATTTCAGATTATTATCTTTGCACATTTTAGGGTTATCTAACTGTTTTAAAGTTTCACATACATTCTTGTCATGCATCCCTATATCATACATCTAACAGTGAAATATTTGCGGAATTTAAAGTGCGGAAATTAAACTAAGCTATTACAAGGCTTCAGGTATTTACATAGCCAAAAACAAACCCTTTGAAAGTAAAGCGATAAAAGTAAAGACCTAATTAACTATTACAACTTGTAGGCAGTTACAATAATAGGGTAAAAATAAATAATAAAAGCGCACGTGAAGAAATATTAGATCGGGAAGAAATTAGGGTTTTGACCCTTCTAACCTAATTAAAAGAAAAAAATGTTTTTTTGTTGTTTTTAATTATTTTTAAGAAAAGAATTAGGTTTTTAAAATTAAATATACAAATATTTAGTTTAATTAAATTAATTAATAAAAATAAATAAAATGACATATTTTTGTTTTTTGGTTATTTTTAAGAAAAAAGAAAATGTAATTAAATTTGGACAAAACCCTAATTTTCTAATTATTTTTAATTATTTACAAAAAGAATTAAAATTATCTAAAATTAATAACCTAATTAAATTAATTTAGTTTTTTGTATAAAAAATAAATATCTTAAATTTAATTGGATAGAAAAATATTTTTGTGATTTTTTTAATAAAAAGGAAATTAATTTTTGTTAATAAAAACAATTTAAATAAATTAAATAAATAGAAAAAAATATAAAAGAGAAAAGAAAATGGGCCTCGTTCTTGTAGCAAAAGGGGGGTGCGGATGGCAAAGCTGAGCCCAAACACTGATGGCCTATTTTGACTTTCTTCAGTTCCATATGCTTGCTTGACTGGCGCCCACGGTGAAATGATACATGTGAGACGTTAGATCTGGATCAAGGGTAATCTAACGACTGGATCTCATAAGCGCGTGGTATGGACTGAGGCTTGAGGCACATGGAATTACTAAGCATAGTCAGCTGAAATAATTGAGTCAGCCACCTGAATGGCCAATCAAAACACGGGAAACAGCCATGTTTGCGTCAACCAGAGTCAAGCAAGGTCAATGACGCCGGAGCCATGCTCCGGTCGTCTTCTCCGGCAGGGGTGGTCTTGAAAAGCTGCGAAAACGGTGAAATCGAAGCAAACAAAATAGACAGATCCAATGATTAGGGCATGACGATCATTATGATGGTGTTTTCTTGGTTTAATGCTGCCCATTCTCACCAAAACGAAACTTCAAATGATATGAACCCTAGCCATGGTGATTTACGTTTTAGCCATTAAAGATCCCAAACGATGGCCAAAACCTGTTCTAAACATTCACTAGAACCCAATGGCATGGTCAGCAGGAATTGAATCAAGCTATAAATGAAAATACGATCCATGGAAATTTTGCAAAGTGTATGTTCATGTATATACAGTTTCAACCTGCATGGTTATGTGAAAAGGGTGTGTTTATACCTTATTTTACCTGTAGATCACAATAGGATGGATGGAAAGTCTTGTAGATGGTTGAGCCTTTGAATTCGATCTTGGTACACTTCTTTGAAAATTTGAAAAGAATTTGATCTTGGGAGGCTGCTCTTTAACCGTGCTAGGGTTTTGGGATTGCTTCCTTTACATATGGAGGACGAATTAGGGTCATTATAATCACCCAATTTCTTTCCATTAAGAGGAGAATGATCTTGTTTCTTAAAAGATTCAAAATTTCCCAAAATGATAAAAAGATCAAATTTGTGCTTTTTGATGCTTTGCATGATTTTTATTTTTATGCTAGCTGGATATAGAATCTGAAACAAGCACAAAATCTTGAATTTTCAATGCTTTAGATTTTTCTATGATTTATTTTGATTAAAATTGATTTAAATCAAATAAAAATCAAAATAAATAATAAAAACATGATAATGACAAGTGGCAAGGGCTAGAGCTAGTGCACTATGTTGCCAACTCAAAACAAGTGAAAAAGATTGGGCCCATTTGGCAAAAATTGAAGTTTTAGGCATAGTTGACTTTTGGCAATTTTGCAAAAAAGGTCAACTTCACCAATGCATAACTTCCTCAATTTTGACTCTTTGAAGGTGTTCTTGGACTTTTTAAAAATCTTGAGATGTACTCTAAGCAACCCTTTTGGTATCATCTTAATTTGATATTCCATGCTCATGTGTGAAGCTTTGACAAAAAAAGGTGTTTTTGTTGACTTTTCAAAATGACCTATAATGTCCCAATTCATAACTTCTTGTGAGTGCATATTTTGAACTTGGGAGCTGAAGATGAATTGTAGATAATTTCATCCTCTTAAAAATGAGCTTTGTATGGATCATTTCTCATAAAGTATGAGAAAGTTATGCTTGGTCAAAGTTGAGTTGACTTTTCCTGCAAAACCCTAATTTAGCAACTTTTGAGTCTTGATGAATTATGAGAAATCCTTGATGAATCATTATCAACCCTTGATAAAATGATGAAATATACTTCAAAATGATAATGTTGACTAAAAATCTTGAAGTTTGACTGTATGTAGGCTACAGTTGACTTTTGCCCTAGCACAATCGATTTTTGGGCCTTTGAGCAATTAACTGAGCAAACTTTCTCTGTAGGGCTTGAAACATGACATGGATGATCTTGAGAACAAATTAGGACATTGGTGAGAATTTGGGGTCCCTTGGACTCAAGTATCTTGATGCAACATGAAACCCTAATTTGAGGTAGACTGCCTTAGGAGAGAGCTTGTCTAGCCAACCCTTGGACTACCTTGAGCAACTTGGGGATCTTTCTTTAAATGTTTTGAGAAATATGGGAGGGAAAATTTTGTGGTACAACACCTATCACAACCTAGGGGATAAATATTTGAGAAAGTTTATGTGTTTATCATGACCTAGAGGATAAACGACACGAAGATAGATTTGTGTATTCATTACGACCTAGTGAATGAATAACATAAACCCGATAATTCACACAACTACCGCAACCTATGGGATAAATGATTAAAAAGTTTATGTGTTTACCATGACCTAGAGGATAAACGACACAAGAGTGGTTTTACGTATTTATCACGACCCAGAGGATAAATAACATAATCCTGAAAACTCACATACCTACCACGACCCAAAGGGTAGATAGTTGAAGGGTATTTTTGGTAATCGAATCTTAGATAACTAGACCAAAGATAAGATCAGAGTTTACCGATTGTGTCTGTTCTCAACCAAGGTATTTGTTTGTTTCGTGGATCAAATAACCCAATGATGAACCCCAAGAAAGTTCATAGTTTTAACCAAAGATATGTTTGGATAATACCATGCATAATGCCCTATCCTGATATGGAACCCAAAATGTATATGCATCGAGTATTTGTCTGTATATGCTCCAAATGTATATGCACCAAATATTTGTATATGCCCCAAATGTTTATGCACTAAATGCTTGTTGTGAATTTTTTAATGTTATCTCCTTTAAAATCAATGGTTTTGTGTCATCGACTCTCCGATGTTGTATGTTGCATTGTCGTGGTATTTTGAATTGATTTGAACAAGATTAATAAGTGTCAGCAAAATTTTTATATTTGTATCACAGGCGCAGGTGTAGGCATGGACGTAGACATGGACGTAGATGTGGACGTAGACATAGACGTGGATGTAGGTGTGGATATGGCTATGATCGTAGGCATGGACGTAGACGTGGATTTTATTTCAATGTTTTTCTAACCAAAATGTCTTTTTAATGTTTCATCCAATGCTTTTATTTATTTGTCACATCCTTAAAGTGATTTCAATGCAGTATTCACAAGAAACAATCATAGTATTTTGCAAACCAGTCAAAAAGAAAAAAACACAATTAAAAGTTTGAGAAATTAAATGTTTATTGATAAATATGCCTCAGAATAGGTGAGAGTATAATATGCAATTCCTTAAAAGACGTAACATAAAGATTTAAAACTAAAAATGGTAATGAAAATGATAATTGCTATTGCTGTTTCTCCAATGTCCATTTGATAGCTCCAATCTCCTTTGCTTATGAGTCAAATGATTTAGATCAATCCCTCTCCTTCATGGCCGTAGTCGTGGTTCTTAGATCGCAGTCTTTTTGTTCTTTATTTTTGAGTAAGATCCCTAACTTTTTCCTGGATCTCCCTTTCGGGTTTTCAATCCACCGGGATAATTTTTTTTTGTGTATGTCCCTATTTTTTCCCGGATTTCCCTTAAGGGTTTTCAGTCCACCAGGACACTCAGTTTTTCCTAAGTCTCCCGTTTAGGGTTCGAACTTAGCGAGCTTTTTGTACATAGTATTTTCTGAATGCTTCTGAATTTGTCAGATGTTCCAGTTCTTCCCCATCCGTTGTTGTGGGGATAAGATCGCCACTAGAGAATACCGTTTTCACCACATATGGACCTTCATAGTTGGGTGTCCATTTACCATGTGAATCAAGGAGAGGTAGTAGAATTTTCTTGAGCACCAAGTCTTCTTCTTTGAATAGTCAAGGAAAAACCTTCTTATCAAATGCTTTCTTCATTCTCTTTTGGTATAATTGACCGTGGCACAAAGCTGTCAAGTGTTTCTCTTTAATGAGGTTAAGCTGATCAAGTCATGTCTGAACCCATTCTAACTCTTTAAGCTTTGTTTCCATTAGAACTCGTAGTGACAGAATATCTACTTCAACAGGGAGTACTGCCTCCATGCCATATACGAGAGAGAAAGAAGTTGCACTTGTTGATGTACGTACAGACGTACGATAGCTGTGTATAGCGAATGGAAGCATCTCATGCCAATATTTAAATGTATTCACCATTTTTTGCATGATTTTTTGATGTTCTTATTGGCAGCTTCAACGGCCCCGTTCATCTTGGGTCGATAAGGTGAGGAATTTTATGATGCTCGATCTTGAAGTCATCACATAATACCTTCATCATTTTTTTATTCAAATTGGACCCGTTGTCTATAATAATCCTGCTAGGAACCCCATATCTGCATACAAGATTTTTCTTGATGAATCGAGTAACCACTTGTCTTGTCAAATTTGTGTAGGACGCATCTTCCATCCACTTGGTGAAGTAACCAATGGAAACTAGTATGAACGGGTCTTCGTTGGAGGCTTTTAGTTTGATCATTCCTATCATATCAATTCTCCATATCGAAAATGTCCAAGGAGAACTCCAGATATTCATAGGAGTTGGTGGAACATGCATTTTGTCTGAATCTACCTCAATACCGCACTGACGTACAACAAAAACCAATAGCTTGCCTGACCTGACATCAAATGTACACTTGTTCAGATTCAACCTTAGTTTCAACTTTGGAAGACGTTAAAATAACTTTTATAAATATACAATGTGATCTTCCTCTGTATGAGATTTAGCTATCATATCATCTACGTATACCTCGATTTCTTTGTGGATCATATCATGAAAATAGTGTGACAATAGCTCATTGATAAGTTGCCCCTGGGTTCTTTAAACCGAAAGGCATCAACTTGTAACAGAAAGTTCCCCAAGGAGGCATGAAAGTAGTCTTTTCCTTATCCTCAGGTGCCATTTTTATTTGGTTATAACCTGAGAAACCATTCATTAATGAATACGGAAGCTTGATTTGTATTATCCACCAAAACATCTATGTGTGGTAACGAGAAATTATCTTTGGGACTTGCTTTGTTCAGATCCCCATAATCTACACACATGCGTATTTTAAAGTCCTCCTTGGGTACTGGCACAATGTTAGCTATCCAAGGTTGATAATCTACTACTGCTAAGAACCCTGCATCAAATTGTTTAAGGACTTATTCTCAAATCTTCCTAGACATGTCAGGACGAGTTCTTCTGAGTTTCTATCTAACTGGAGAGCATCCTTCCTTGAGAGGTAGTATATGCACCACAATATATGTATCTAATCCCAACATCTCTCTATAAGACCAGTCAACTATATCCGCGTATTCATGTAATAAATTGACCAGTCTTTCTTTGACGCCTTCCTCCAATGTTGCTCCTAGCTTGATCTCTTTTAAATCTTCCTTTGTACCAAGGTTAATGGTCACAATAGATTCTTGGTATGGTTGTGTATTATCAACTTTTTGCTCTATCTACCTTGCCAATTCTTTGGAGAGTTCAAGATCTTTGTCATCCTCCTCTTTCGCTTGGTTGATGGGTGCATCAAAATTATATCGGATAGCAGCTGTAACATTCTCTGTGATCTTAGGCATGGATCTGAACATTTATCATGTTTTAGTGCAATTTTAGTATGTGAATTTAAAAAATGCATATGAAGAAAAGTATTGCCATTTTTAAATATAAGAGATAAATGCAAGAGAAAGACATAGATCTTAATTGAATGTGAAATATAACTTTTATTAATTTTGAATACTGTTTGAAGCAAAACGGGGGACCCTTAGAAGCTACCCCTATGCCTCAAGCTTGACATAGGTTCTTTCAAAAACAAGAAAAATTACTTTGGAAATAAAAATATCTTTGGAATCTCCACGGTTGTCCAATTCTCGAGCTCTTCGCCTGGAGCACATCCACAGATGAAGTCAGATGCTCTCTTATTGTTGCTCTTGTTAGATATCATTGCCACTTGCCCGCCATGTTCTGTTCCTTTGTTAATGAAGGTTTCTTGGATAGGAGGAAATTACGCCTTGTCTTTCAGGGTAGCCTTTGATGATTCATAGCCCAAACCATAACGATTCTTCATCTCAGGTATCTCCATAAGTTTACCCCAACTTTTTGAGGTACCATGTTCCACAACTGTTTGTAAGTATCTCCATGAAGTCATAATAGTTTTCTTGGTTCTCTCCACTGGTAGGGTTACCATCGAAGCAACCTCTAAGACTTGAAATGGTGTTTCTATACAGTCTTCATCAACACTGATATATCTGTAGGACTCTATGTGACTTATAAATATGTCCTCTTCACGGTCGATTATAACCAATCTTCCTTCAATGAAGAACTTTAATTTCTAGTGTAGAGTTAAAGTAACAACCCATGCTGCATGAATCCAAGGTCGTCTGAGTAAATATGTATATGCTGGTTCTATATCCATCTCTTGAAAAGTGATATAAAACATGTGCGATCCTATCTTAACAGGAAGGTCCACTTCTCCAAATACCTTACTTTGAAAACCGTCAAAAGCTTTGACTATCGTAGAACTTGGTCTTATAACAACACCATCCAATGTTAACTTCATCAAGCTGGATTTTGGCAATACATTGAGGGAAGAACCAATATTGGTGAGTACCCTAGACCGGCTTGTAGTACCTATCTGAATAGAAATGTGCAACACCTTATTGTGAGCTCTGCCTTATGGATGAAACACTATCGTTGAAGCCTAGATATGATCCAAATGTTAGATTTGCTACAACATTGTCAAACTGGCTCACAATAATCTCTTATGCGACATGAGCAAAACTTAGAACCTTCATTAGAGAGTCTCAATGTGCTTCTGAGTTGAGGAGTAGCGAGAGTAATGAGATCTTGGCCGGGGTTTGGTGTAGATGATCTACCACCCTATAATCACTTTTCTTGATTATTTTAAAGAATTCTTCTGCCTCTTGGTCAGTAAAATTCTTGCTTGGAGGTTCTTGTTCTTGGCTTTCCTCCATTGTGGCTTTCTCCTTATCCTTAATTATAACATCATTCTTCTTTTGTGGTTCGGGACCGTAGATTCGACCACTACGAATCGTGCCCAATGTTCCAGCTATATTTGTGATTGTAGGTCCTTGACTTGATGATTGCCCATATTCTTGCTTTAAACCATTGACGTAGACCATAGAATCGTAACTCCAAGGCACCACTTTGTTACTTTCATAAGGGGTAGGATATGGCCCCCTAATTACCATCGTAGTCTTATGTACCACTGGAATCCTCAAAGTTTGTCTTGGTATTATCATTGGTGCTTCAGCTGGCTCCCCCATGGAATCACAAGAGTTTTCTTATTAAGATTCAAACCTTGGTATGGGATTACCAATGGCTTCTTTGTATTTCCATCAATTGCAGCTACATATTCTTCTTTAGGGTATTTCCCGAATCAGACTATCCCCTGATCCACTAATTTTTGTAATGTTTTCTCAAAAGATTCATTATATTCCAAGAGGAACCCACACTCCAATAAATATTATTTCAAAAGGTTTATCGGGGCCTTTACTCGTCTAGCTTCCCCAAAGTCAATCACCACTTCAATTGCATTCACAGTTGGCCCGCCATGCAGAGGCATGGGGTTTGTCTTGATGTTCGATTTGTCAAAAGTGATGTCCTGAGAATCCAAAAAATCTTGAACCTTATGTATGAAGGCCCAACATTTTTCTATGGTATTCCCTAGAGAATTAACATGATATTCACACCTGGAACTTGCATCATACTTCCGCGGGAGTGCCCTAACCGGAGGAGCTAAAGGCTTCACTTCTACCAAAGATGCCTTGATTAAGTGTTGTAATAATTGACTGTGCGGCATGGGGAGAGGATCAAATCTTCTCGGAGGCCTTTCAAACCTGCTGTATTGTTGCTCTCGTGGAATCATCAATGGCTGTTGTGTTCTTGGATGCGATGCTACAACATTGATTTCTCCTTCTTTCTTTTTTCGAGAAGTTAGGAAAGTGTCTCTTTGAGTTATAAGGGGTACTAGATGATGCCCCTTGTATCTTTCCACTCTTTATCCCTGCTTCATTACTTTCACCGATAGTCACCAAATCAAAAAATCTAGAAGATACGCTTCTTACCATCTTATCATAGTACAACCCTTGTAAAGTACCCATGAACATATCGACTAATTCTTTCTCCAAGAGTGGTGGTTGTACACGTGTTTCCATTTTCTCCATATTTGAGCATACTCCTTAAAAGACTCCTCCTTTTTCTGAGATAGGTTTTGGAGTTTCATACTGTAAAGTCATGCTTCATCAAGTTTATGTCTTAATGATTACAAACATCCTGATCAAGCAAAAGGAATTATCAAAAAGAAGAAGAAAAAATATCTACTCAAAATGGACTTTTGGCTTGCATGCTAAGTTACTCCTAAAGAAGACTTTGGTATTTTATCTTCATTATGGTATAAGACTCCAATTCAATATAGTATGTTACTATAGTGCTCAAAATATGTATAATATTATGCATACATGTTTCATGGGTTTTAATATAACTAGCGTTGCATTTCCAAGCCATTAAAAAGTTTATTTCACTTTTTCATATAGTGGTAACCGGTTACAGGTTACTGGTAACTGGTTACAGGCTTCAGCATTTAAAAAAATGAACGTTACCTGCATGGGTAACCGATTATCACCATACGGTAACCGATTACCGCTGATACGAATTTGAAAAACAAGGTTGTTTCGAATGCTGTTTGTTTATTGCATTTGTCCATGAACCATTTCACTTCTACACTAATTTAGAACCTTTTGAAAAGGTGCAATACATGTATATAAATCCAAATATTTCTGAAGTAGAAACACAAAAATAAAACAAAAATCACAACATACAATTTAACATTTTGTTTCTCATTTTCAAACAAGTGCAAGGATTAATATTTTGATCTTGCATGAAACTTTTACTCTTACATTTTCAAATACATCATTAGAAAAGTTTCATCATATGCATTGAGCACTAGTGTAATATATTCATTGAATTGTTGTCTTGAAAGAGAAAAGATCAATACTTTGTATTGACATTGATTATCAACTTTCATATCTACTTCAAGAATTTGTTTCTAGTCATTTTTCCAAAGTGATTGTGGTATAATCTTGTTGTCCAGAATTGTTGGAAGCAAGAGAGTATTAAGGGAGGAATTTTCTCTTTCTAATTTGTATTGGTTACCTTGTTTTCAGGATTGTTGGAAACAAGTGTGTTGTACCCCAAAATTTGCCCTCCCATTTTCCTCAACATTTTCTCATCACAAAACCCTTGGAGCTCAAGATCCAGTTAGGGTTTCCTCTGCTCAAAGACTTCTCCTTGCACTGTTAACCCAAATTAGGGTTTGTGTTTGCACAAAGATATTTTGACCTAAAATGCCTAAGATGACTTTCATGCTTCATGTTGGACTCCCAAGTTTATCCACACCAAGTTTCAAGTCTTGATTCCAAATTTTGCCCAGTCAATTGGACAGTTAACCTAGAAATCAACTGTATTGGGGAAAAAGTCAACTGTGGCCAATTGACAGTCAAATCTCATGAAAATTGACCCACATCAACATTATGAACTCACATGGACCATTTGATCAAGTTTGGATCACAATTCCACAAGAAATTTGATCAGATCATCAAAAGGGCAAAATGGTCATTTTTAGGGTTTTGACTGCACAAAGGCAATTTTTGACTGTTTGACCTAGCCAATGGCAAACCAAACTTACATATGGACTCAAGGACCCCATGGAATTATCTTGACATGCTCAACAAGTTCAAAGGATCCCAAATACACAAGATTGATAGTTGAATTTCCCAGTCAATTGATCAATTTTGACTGTATACTGAAAAGTCAAACTTTGACTTTTTGGTCAAAATCAAAAGTCAAGATTCATTTTTCATCAAAACATGCCAAATCATGAAACTTGTTCACCAAGAAATCAAAAATTGCAAATTAGGGTTTGAAATGAGAATTTTTCATAACTTAGAATTTTTCTAAGTTATGAAAAACCCTAATTTTTTCCCAACTTTGCCCCACTTTCTCACCAAGATTCATTTGGATTCAAGAAAAAGTCAAAACATGAAAGTTGTAGCTTGTTTCATAATCTACAACTTTGAATCACAAATTTTTCCCAAAAGAGGCTTGTATCTCAAGTTACAATTTTTGGAATAAGGGTACTAAACCATTCTTAACTTAGTGAAATTTTAACCTATTTTGGCAAGGTTTTCTACCTAACTTCAAGGCCATTTTCCATACACTTCCACTTGGAATTTCAATTTGAATTTCAAAGATGGATTGTAGTAAACATTCCAAGCTTTCCAAAATGTCCAAGAACTTCTCAAACAACATCATGGTTAGGGAGAATCGAATTTTGCAAAATGGGAAAAAGTCACTTTTGTTCTTGGCCAAGACATGTTCATACATTGGTGCCATTTTGATTTCAGCATGCTTAAGCTACATTGCAGGCCTCTAATCCAATTTTCACTCAATAATTCAATGCAAAACCATTGTGCCAAGATGTTGTTCTATGCATTTGGACATTACATGGAGAATTAACCCTTAATTAGAAAAAGCATTATTTCCATTTTGAAAAAGTAGAACTTTATGTCCATTTTGCAAATCCAAGTGGTACAGTCCAAATCTTCTTGGCACAAGTTTATGAGCAAAATTGCACTGATCAAGGCCAATGTATGCAGCATAGTGTGAGGGCCTGTACAGGCTAGAAACATCAAGTGGCCATTGCTTGCTTAAAGTTCAAGTAAGATAGCATAACATATACCAACTTCCATATCAGTCAACCACGCCTTAGAGAAAGTTATCAAACACATTCCAAACATTGATCCTAAGCTGAAGCACGAGCCTTTCACCTCCAATACCTTCACAAACTCAGAACCACCATCAAACTGCCAAAACAGAGTGACCTTTGCAGATTGAGTTCCAACTCTCATCCCTGTCATGCTTTCTTGCTAAAAGCTCTTCACACACCTTCCCTACCATCAATGAAAGCTAACCAAAACCTGAAACACGACCTGTAATTCCTCTAACCAGTTCCACCATTTTCATTTTCTTGTTTTGCAGTTGAAGTTCTCTAGCGCGATTCAAGAAGTTTCAAGATAAAGTAAAGCTTGGAATAGCATCCCTGGACCTCAAGGAAGCTATACCAATCATCACCTTGCACTGAAAGCTTCTCCATTGCTAGACACAACTTCAACTGAACAGGTAAGTTCATGAACTCGTATCTCTCTTATTAGGCATTGTTAGCTTTAGGTTTGTGAAGAAAACATGTCACAATCATAGCCCTGAACATGCCCATATGATTAGATTTCATTTATATTATGTGTGCTGCAAGAATTTTGAGTCTGAATATTGATGGAAAACTAGGTCAGGAATTGGGGGAGAAGAAATTCTCCCTCATCTTAGAGAGTTAAGTCAAGTTTTTTATATCCCTGGATTCGTCTTCTCATGCTCTACACTTTTCATGTTGAAAGTTTTGCTTAAAAGTCCAGGAATTGGGAGATAGAAAACGCGTGTTTGCCTTGAACAAAGGTGTTCTAAGGTTGAAGATGACTTGGTTCTGGACTGGGCCTGTTTGACATTTCTTTTTGCACCATATTTTTACTTCTGCACCCCCTGAGCCCATTTTGCTTATTTCTTTGACTTTTTGACTTTTTCTTTTTTGGATTGACTTATTTATTTTTTCTCATGATATTAAAAATATAAAAAATATTTTTCTCACCATTTTTGAATTTATTAGGCATTTATTTGGTTTTCTTTTAGTTTGTACATAAATAAATAAATACATATACTTTTATTTAAAATACTAAAATAGTGCAAATACATTTTTATACATTTTTATTTTGTTTTACTTTCTGAAAATATTTTATAGAAAAAATACTTTTTTTATTAAATATTAAATATTATTAATTTGTACATATAATACATATTTAGTAAATAATACATATATATATATATATATATATATATATATATATATATATATATATATATATATATATATATATATATATATATATATATATATATATATATATATATATATATATATATATATGTATATATATATATATATGTATATATATATATATATATATATATATATATATATATATACATATATATATATATATATATATATATATATATATATATATATATACATATATAGATATATATATATATATATAGATATATATATATATATATATATATATATATATATATATATATATATATATATATATATATATATATATATATATATATATATATATATATATATATATATATATATATATATATATATATATGTATGTATATATATATATATATATATGTATATATATATATATATATATATTTGTTAATATATTTAGGGTTAAAATGCAAAATACATACACTTTTTATTTTTATTAATATTTAAATATAAAAATATCTTTTGACAAATATACTTCATTTTATTTTATTTTTGCATACAATAAATAAATACTTGTACATGACAAATAAATAATGCATTTATTTTAATAGAATTAGGGTTTAACCCAAAACATGAAAAAACTCCCAAAAAATAATATTTTTATTTTTTTTTTATTTTGACATATAAAAATACTTTTTTTCATACATACAAAAAACCATTTTTGCATCTTGCATAGTTATTCTTATTTTATTTAAATTGTGCAATTAAATTATCTTGTAAATAATTCAATATTGATGTAATAGTTAGGTTTAAATTCCTTGTCAAAATCCCCATTTGAACATTTGTACCCCCCTTCCCATATATGGTTTTGTAATAGCTTAGTAAATTTATTTTCGCACTTTATTGCTTTCTAATTATACCATGTTAGAATTAGGGTTTGTATGCGAAAAAACAACGAAAATAGTTTTGACCTAATTTCAAGATAAACAAGCATGAAAATGAACACACAAATCACACTTGCACCCCCTAGGGTACTCCACTTGTTGCCTTTCAAAATTGGGCCATATTGCATGTTAGGTCTCTTTGGGCAAAACAAACACAAATCAAATGATCATAGTCCCTCGATGACGCTTTCAAAATGTTGCCTAAATAAATGATCAAGTCCCTTAAAGAAAAATTGCCCAAAGATACTTGGCACCATTGCAATTATGGTCTAAACGATGACCCGCGCCTGTCCCTTTCACATCCTAACATGAGATTGTCCACCAAATACAATGGTGGAACAAACTTATTAAAAGGGGTTAAAACATAGCAATAAACTTTGAGAAATTTAGGAGTAGATAACCTCTTAGTTACTTGAATCAAACTTGCAAAAACAAAATACTTGCCTATTTTCTAAAACCACACCTCACAACACTTTCAAAACAAACTTTCAAAACAAACTTTCAAAACAAACTTTCAAAACAAATGAAACCTTTTCAAAAGACATACATCTTTGTATACATCCCAACATGGATCATTACAAAGGTTGCCACCACATTGGCCTCTTTTCAAAACAATTTTCAAACCCACACATACACAAAGCACCATTTCAAACAATTGAAAATTAAGGCAAGTTGATCTAAGCAAGTAACTAAGAGCCCATGGATAACCATGGATAGAAAGGGTGCTAATACCTTCCCTTTCTATAATCTACTCCCCAAACCCAAGAAAACATCTCAAAGGTTTTTGCTGTGCTTTTTAACCTTTCCTTAGGATAAAATAAAAAGTCGGTGGCGACTCTTGCTCAACCGAAACATTTGCGAAAACAAACGCAAAGCCATAGTCAGTTCTCCCACCGTATCACAAAGTGTGTACATTGAAGAGGATTGTTCTTCATGTACTTGGTTGGATCTTAAAGGATAGTTAAAGCCTTTGTTCTCCCTATAGGTTAGATAGTAAGCATCACATTTAGACGTGGATGGGATGTACGATAATTCTAACTATAGTGAAATCTCTTACATGTTAGTAAGAGGATTGGAGTACTATCGAAGTACGAGGGGAACCAATATAAATCTCGTGTGTTTTTTCATTTTCTGTATTTACCGCTTTCATATTCATACACAAACAAGAAAATAAGAACAACATCACATAAAATAATAAAAATCTACAATCCATATTATTCAACCCCGTTTTAGGCACACTTAAAAACCCAACATTTGGCATCAGAGCAAGTTAAGATAACTTGTTCCTATTCGATCCAGAATGGATTCCGCACAACCAACCTTCAAAGATGGTGGTAGTAACAACAAGAATCCTTTGTTTTGTGGTGAATACTTTGACTTTTGGAAAATTCTCATAAAGATGGAGTGCCCAAAGGTTTCCAAGAAAAATACTTACAAGGGAAGAAAATTCTCAAAACCCAACAAGGTTTACATTGAAGAAAGTGATATAAGTTCTTCATCCGATTCGAAAAACGGCGAATCTGCAAATCTTACTTTTATGGCATTACATTATTTCGATGGTGAAGAGGAAGGAAATGTTAGAAATTTTTATCCTAAGAAAATATTTTCTAAAAATAAAAATTATGTTACAAGCAACTTTCTTACTACTTGTTTATATTATGGTATTATTGATCACACGCATAATGCTTGTCATGAAAGAAATTCTAATGCTACTAGTGAACATTATGTGTGGATCAAGAAAGGAACTAACAATGAAGGACCCAAATCACTTTGGGTACCTAGCAAAACTTAACTTATTTTCTAGGTTTTCTTGAATACCACTTCAAAATCTTTGATATCTTAGTAAGTGATTGATTCAAGCATATGATGGGAGGTATAAGCAAATTTTCAAATCTAATAGGCTAAGGGATGTGTCACATATGAGGACAACATAAAATGAAATATTCGCGGCAAGGAAAAGATAAGCATTAACACTCATATCCAATGAAGAAGTACTTCATAAATGAAGGATTAAGACAAAATATTCTAAAGGATAAGTCAACTAATATCATGCTATTCTTATATTTTGATTATGAAATTATTTTGTTTCTTTTTCCCTTCCTTTTTGCTAATGATAAAGGGGGAGAATATATATGTGTATGCTTTGTCTCTATCTCTTGCAGAAATTGTTAGCATACTCTATTCATCAAGGAGAAGCATTGATCAAGAGGGAGTTATCATTAATAGGGGGCATATTGCATTTTCAAGCGATCCAAAACGTTTCACATAACAAGTGTTTGTCATCATAAAAAAGGGGGAGAATGTAAAGTCATGATTCATCAAGTTTATGTTTTGATGATTACAAGCATCATGATCAAGGAAAAAGGCATTATCAAAAAGAAGAAGAAAAAGTATCTACTCAAAATGGACTTTTGGCTTTCATGCTAAGTTACTCCTAAAGAAGACTTTGGTATTTGATCTTCATTATGGTACATGACTCCAATTAAATATAGTATGTTACTATAGTGCTCAAAATATGTCTAAAATTATGCATACACGTATCATGGCTTTTAATATAACTAGCATTGCATTTCCAAGCCATTAAAAAGGTTATTTCACTTTTTCATACAGTGGTAACCGGTTACAAGTTACTGGTAACTGGTTACATGCTTCAGCATTTGAAAAATATGAATGTTACCTGCATGGGTAACCGGTTACAGCCTTACGGTAACCGATTACCGCTGATACGAATTGAAAAAAAAGGTTGTTTTGAATGTTGTTTGTTTGTTTAATTTGTCCATGAGCCATTTCACTTATACACTCATTTAGAACCTTTTGAAAGGGTGTAATACATGTATATAAATCTAAATATTTCTGAAGTAGAAACACACCAAAAAAAAAAAAAACAACAATCACAACATACAATTCAACATTTTGTTTCTCATTTTCAAACAAGTGCAAGGATTAATATTTTGATTTTGCATGAAACTTTTACTCTTACATTCTCAAATATATCATTAGAAAAGTTTCATCATATGCATTGAGCACTTGTGTAATATATTCATTGAATTGTTGTCATGAAAGAGAAAAGATCAATACTTTGTATTGACATTGATTATCAACTTTCATATCTACTTCAAAAATTTGTTTTTAATCATTTTTCCAAAGTGATTGTGGTATAACTTTGTTGTCCAGGATTGTTGGAAGCAAGAGAGTATTAAGGGAGGATTATTCTCTTCTACTTTGTAATGGTTACCTTGTTTTCAGGATTGTTGGAAATAAGTGTGTACATTGAAGAGGATTGTTCTTCATGTACTTGGTTGGATCTTAAAGGATAGTTAAAGCCTTTGATCTCCCTATAGGTTAGATAGTAAGCATCACATATGGACGTGGATAGGTTGTACGATAATTCTAACTATAGTGAAATCTCTTACATGTTGGTAAGGGCGCTAGAGTACTCTCAAAGTGTGAGGGGAACCAATATAAATCTCTTGTGTTCTTTATTTTCTTTATTTACCGCTTTCATATTCATACACAAACAAGAAAATAAGAAAAACATCACATAAAATAATAAAAATCTACAATCCACTTTATTCAACCCGTCTTAGGCGCACTCAAAAACCAACATTATTCAACCCCGTCTTAGGCGCACTCAAAAACCAACATTATTCAACCCCGTCTTAGGCGCACTCAAAAACCAACACATACAGTTAGACGCCATGTCCGAGTTGTACTTGGTCTGTCTCAAGAAAGCATTGACAAGATCTGTCCATGTATGGATGTAAACCCACTCCAATCGATGTACCAATCTAAATATGCCCCACTCAAACTGTCTTAGAAGCAATAGATCATCCGCTTTTGGTCTTTAACATATGTAGGCATCTTTCTGCAATAAATGTGTAGATGGTTCCTCGGGCATGTGAGTCCCTTATATTTCTCAAAGTTAGGTACATTGAACTTTGGAGGGATCACCACATCAGGAACTAGACCCATTTCAAGGGCGTCGACATCGAAAGCATCTTAACCCTTCACAACTTGTAATCTTTCTTCAAGATCTTTGTATTGGTTCAGTGCTAAAGGATTTTCAGTGACGTGAGTATGAGTTGTTCTTTGAGGTGCTTGATTGACATATTCTAGTTCATGGTCTCTATACTGCAGGTCTATGTAGTTTTCCACATTGTTGATCGAAATTTGCAAGGTATGAGATGCCCCTACCTTTAGTGCAGGTAGGAAAAAGACTTCAGTATTAGTTTTTCTAACCTCTTGGTGAGCTATATTTGAATTTATAGGTCCTGATTCTAGTTCTTTCCTGGGTTGGTGACTGCCTGATGCACCAATAGTTTAGGCCACTTCTTCAAAGGATGCCCTAGAAATTTGTTCTTGCCTTTCGATAATGTTATTCAAGGCTAGAAGAACTTGGCTCATATCTCCCTTCATCGAGTAAATGTTGCCTTTAACTTGCTCCTAATCTTCCTTGAATACGGTTTGATTCTCTTTGGTTTGTTCCATCACTTTCTTTTGATAAGCTCTTGTTTGATACGACGGTCGGAGAGGTGGTGTTTTTATACCAATGGGTTAACTAGAGATGATTTTGAAAATTAAGGAGATTTGTTATGCATTGTGAAATTACAAGATGTTTGCGAATGCATGGATGCGTATGAATATGCTGAGTGTTTTTGTTTTTGCATGTTTTATTCACTTGGATTTTTCCTATATTTTTTCTTTTTGTATTTATATATTTTTTCCATGTTTTCATTTTTATTGGTGAGCATCTAAAACATAAATAAACAAACAGGATACGAAAACAAACGCCTTTATTGAAATAGTAATTGTATTTAAAAGAACATAATTCAGATATTGAAAGATTTTCAAATTTAAAACATCAAAATTTGCTAAAAGAAATAACAAAGGGAAATTTGTTTTCTAAGTGCGCCTGTGGATTTCTGCTCTGAATCCATCGACCATCATCCTATAAAGCTTGAGGAAGTCTTCAACGTCTTTCGAGAGAGGGACCATCATATTTTCCGCATCTCTCATACTCCTAGGGATGTCACCAATAAGATTATTGGCTAAGAAGGCGAGTCTTACATGCTTGTCTTTGTAGAACCGGTATTCTTGATAGAAGTCAGGAATTATCTTATGATTATCCTCTCCTGCCTTGGCGATCTTTACATATTGGTCTTCCCAATATAACTTTTCATCACTCATCTCCGTATATAGTTTATGTTGTATTAGGAAATCCTTTCAGAGGCCTTTTAATTCAAGACACATTCGTTCGTATTCATCACTTCTTTGAGTGATAAATCTTTCTTCCATCATCCTTTTGAGGCGTTCCACTACCTTCGATTCTTGGCTATCTTGGAGTCTTATGGTAAGATACTTCACTTGTTCTTCTTGATCTAAATAAGCTTGTTCCAAACATTGGATTTGAGCCCTCAAATCTTCTTCCATCTCCTTTTTGTCTTGCATTTCCTTTTTGTACCACCTACTTAGTTTCCCGATCTCGCTAGAAGCATCCTCCAACCATTGGTGGTGGGAATCCAAGTTGAAAGTATCACTTAACAACCCTTCATCCAAACGCTTCTGCTTAAGACTCTCCTTTTCAAATGCCTCACGATCTTTTTGAATCTGTTGATCTTTTGATTCAAGTATATAATGCATTTGTCTTTTCTCCTTAGCTAAGTTATGGAGGTTAAGCTCCAATTCTTCTTTCTCATTTTGAGCTTATTTCAAAGCTTTCTTTAAGTTGTCTATTTCTTCTAAGGACATAGGCGGAGAATTTGGAACATCTGGCTTGTACTCGGGATCAATGTCAAAAGGTAGCTTAACAACCTGTACCCTATCCAAAACTCATCGAGTGTAAGGTTCTTTTTCCACATCATTCTTCCTTCCGGCCTTTCTTTTATTAACCCTACTCCAAGCTCTGATGATTATGTTAAGCAACCCTTGGTAGTTTTTGCCCATGTCATGAATGATTAATTATCAAAGTTGTTCATCAGAGGGTTTATCCTCTAAAGGGTACCCTAGTTTTCGCAGAGCCAAGGTAGGGTTGTAGTTGATACAACCATTGGATCCAATCAACGGAACATTCAGAAAGTCTTCGTAACTATAAATGATATCTCTGAAGTCTAGCTTCCTCGCATACCACAACACAAAATTAGCAGTAAGAGACCATAATTTTTGAGGTCACTCGTACCTCGTCAGATTTGGAACCATGTAATCTTCTATATGGAGGTGAGTCATAAACCAAGAATATAAAAGCGAGATACAACAATTTAGAGTATCCCTCCCTTTTTCATACAGAGTGTGAAATGCATAGTAAACATCAACAAGTAAAGCTGAAGTTGGGTCTGCACTCAAAGCTTTAGTGCCCCAAAATACACTAATAGCTGCAAGGTCAATATAGTCTAAAGTCTATGGAAACAAAATTAGACTAAAGGCAAGTAGCCCTTGTTGTACCCAAAATTTTGCACCTAAGATTCCTTCATCATATCATATCAATTCAATCACAACAAAGTCACACACTAAGGTTTGTTTCCTCTCCCTATCTTTGGTCTTGCTCTATGGGGAATCACCAAGCACCTTTACTTGTATTTTGTGATCATATATGTTTGACTACTATCAAATACAATGTATGTGTATCCTATTTGTTGATTATGTAGGTGAAAGCACAATGCATTCCATCAAAGTCAGCTTTTGGATTTATGAGTTCCTTCTTTGTACCTTCCTCAACAAAGCTTCATTGAGATTCAAGCTTCTATGAAAGATACCTTGGAGTAAAATCATGAAAAAGTATTTCATGATTCATTATGCCTCAAGTTGTCAAATTTAGCTCAAAAGTACAAGGGTTGGCTAAAGAAGTTTAACTCAATTGGATAAATCTTTGATTTTAATGATCACAAGTGCATATCTCCTTCAATTATCAAGATTTGGAAATGGTTTTGGTTGCAATGGTTTCTCCTTAACATCCACAACAACTTATAATCACATTACAAAAGTATTTGTGCAAGAATGTTGATTAAAATTGCAAAGATTTCTCAAGGCATTTTGTTGCTCTAGGAGTTAGGGTTTTGAACTTCAAAGGGGTATATCTTGATCATCTTTTTGTATTTTTGATTGATTCCAAAGACATCCTTCTCTTTAAAGGGTTATTAACAAATCACTTCAAAAGTCTTAAGGAAATTTTATGTGTAAGGAACTTTATGATGAAGAAAGATTACAAGTCCTCCAAATGAACCTTCAAATCCATTTATGTGACTTCAAATGATAATAACTTGATAATTTTTCATCACCTTTAACCCATTATTTTTCCACAATTATTTTGAATGTGTGAACTTCAACCCATCTTTAAAGTGCAAAGTGTGAAAATGGATGGTAGATTCCCTAAGGATGCAAAAGGTTATAGGTCATTTCATGAATTTTTGCCAACTTCAACAAGTCATAACTCTCTAAATTTTTGAATATTTTGAATGGTTCAAGTCTCAAAATCTCACTCAAGAGATCTACTTCATGCCATTTTTTTTGGTCAAAAGCAAATTTCAAGTGGAAGGCCATATTTGGATACAAAATATTATAAGTCATTTTTGAAGAAAAACTTAGAAATTTTCTCAGTATGAAAAGTCAACTTCTTTTTTCCAACTTTAACTCATTGCAACTTTCACCTCAAGCAACCATTTTGTCCCATTCTTTTTCCATTACAAAGCTTGTTATCTCATCTTTCTAAAGCTTCAAGAATCAGGCCTTAAGACCCCTTGAGTTGAGAATGCCATTGATTTGAATTTGGTAACTTGAAACTAAAGTTTCATCACAAGTCATATTTTGAAATCTTTGTTTTGGCCTCTAATCACATATTTTACACGCTTTTTTGTTTCTACTTATGTTAAGCAACTTCCCAAAGGTGTTTAACATCATGAAACGCACGATTTAGCTGAGTTTTGATGCTAAATAAGTCACACTTTGTTCATGCCGCAGACCCACATGATTTCCCTCTAAATTGCATCATTTCACACACTTAAGGATCCCATTCATTCTCCTATAAATAGAGGATCATCCCTAATTCATTTCTCCAAGCTTAGACAACCAAGATCACCCTGCCAAACTCTCTCTTGAATCCAATTTCCAGCTACTTCGAATTTGCTTTTGCAGCATCCCTCAATCATTTTTCATTGTTAATTCACCTTCATTCAACTTCCCTGAATCCTACCATACAATTACCTTCAATAATCGTGACCTATATTGATCCACAGAAGTCCAATTTCAGAGCTCTGCAACTTAACTTCAATAGGTAGATTCCTTCACCAATTCTCTCAAACTTTGATACTATTGTGAAGCTCTCATCACCCTGGTTCTAGTCGAAACATTTGGTTTTAACTGGAAGAACGTTTTGACCATGTAATTTCAAATCCCTTTTCAAAACTTCTCTTCCAAATTGCTTGAGCTACATTTTATATAAATTTTCCGCGAAGGTGTGGTTGTCTTCGTCTTGATGAGATGAAGCGAATGGTACCGGTCTCATGCTTTAATTTTATAGTTTGAGCGACCTGGTTTTGAGAATGGCTGGAGGTTGAAGATGACCAACGTGTCATCCTTCAACCAATAAAACATCGCCATTTGGAATTTTTGAATTTCTGATTTTATATTGAATCCTGTGCTTTATTCAGTAATGACCATGATATGCACAACGCGCCAGATCCCTTGGATTTGATTACTAACACATTTTGACTCTCATCCAATGATCCACATATTTTTGGCTTTATTTTTTTATTTCTGGTTTTTATATTTAATTGTTTTAAATTTCAAAAATTCATAGAAAATTCATTTTAACTCCAAAAAATCTGAAAAAATTATGGAAAATACTTTTTATTTTTCTCCTTCTGATTTTTATTTTTTCACATTTTTATTTTGTGTTTTGATATTTTTTTTTACAATTTTTCACTTTATTTGAATTGTTTTAAATGTTTAAAAATACTTTTATACATTTTTAAATTCTGAAAAAATATGGAAGGATCCAATGACATTGTGACAAATACTGGTGATCTCATTTATTTTTATTCATGACTTTATCATTTTTCACCATTTTTTGATTATTTTACCAATTTCTTTTAATTTTAAAAATAGTTTTTGACTTTAAAAATCTACCCAAAAATTTATAAAAATATTTGAGTTCATTTTTGATTTTTCTATGGTATTACTTATTTTTTCTTGATTAATTAAAACATATTTAACATTTTTCTTCCTTATTTTCATTTTAAATCATTTTTAAGATCTTCATTTTTAGATATTAAATATAATTTTTTTTTTTGTATTTTTTCTGGCTGGTCTTGGGTTGTAATTTTGATCATGAACTTTGTTAACATCATTGGATCCATGGTGCTGAGTTTAACTACATAAAAATGGATGAATGATTTTAATAATAGTTTAATTAAAATTTTGGTTCAAATGTGGCTTATTCATTCTTTTCCAACCCTCTCCATCTTCCCCTTCTTATTGTATTACATGTTATGGGATGATGATCTCTATATCATTATCTAAACATGAAGTACATAGATTGCTATTGACCAACCTCAAAATAGGTGCGACTTCTATATAAGTTAACTTATGATTGCTTAACATAGCGCTAAATTTTGTCCCAATTTGTGAAAATGATCATTCGTGGCCCAAACCTATGTTTGCAAGCCCAAGTATGTTAATCTGAACCCTATGATCCAATAACCTTGAGATCCATTGTTAGGAGGCTTTGATTCTACCAATCCTCTAATGGAACTTCATCAATTTTGGTCAAAGTGGATCACTTAAACATCATTGATCATTAAGTTACTTTGAGATTCTTAAAATGGATGATATACTTGACAAAAAGAAAATGTAACTTGTTGTTGAGAGGCTTTGGTTCTACCAATCCTCTAATGAGTTCCAAATGCAAGTTTCAAGATGGTCATCCAACTAACCACTAATTCCTAACAATTGACTTTATTTTATGTTTTTATCTTTTATGCTTTTAATTTATGTACCATTTACTTTAGCATTTACATTTCATGCTATTTTCATATTTTCTTACTTGAGCATTTACTTTTATGTCATTTTTATTTTTTTCTCACTTGAGCTTTTTCTTTTCCTTTTGATAAAACTTAATAATAAACATGAACCATAAAAGACATTAATGATACTTGGACTATTTGGTTACTATCCTTGGAATTATGGAGTATTGGACTTCTTAGACTTAGGATTAGAGACCTTGATCTCTTGTTTGAGACCTTGTGACCTTAATTGATATTTTGTCTGGAGTTCTTAGGTTGATTCTTTTTTTTGTGTGCAGGTTGTTGTGATTGCATACTTTGTTTGTAATCTGGAATTCATCTGTATACAACCGTTACTCTGGCCAATTTTTGTGAAGACTTAATGTACTTGAAGTTTAGTTATCTCAAGAGGTCTAGTATCCTTACTTGGTTTCAATACAAAGAATGAGAATTCTATCTTGACTCATAATGTCAAGTGTTGGCTTCTTGTTGGTTAGATGCTTCTTTTCCTTAGCTTTTACCTTATGCTTTAGGATAGCCTCTTCATCTCCTCCCATCTTTTTTAATTTCAAAAATCTCCTCCCTCCTTTTCAAAACTCTTCTTGTTTTAAACTTGAACCATTTTCATAATAAACTTGGACTTAGGTCCATGTATTTTCAAAAATCATTTTCTTAATCAAACTTTAATCAATTTAATAATACCTTGACGTTTTTGTGAGAAGACTAAAAGTCAATCAATCTCATTCAAACCACTTTGCCATCTTGACTTTCATATTTAAAACGTTTCTCAAAAGATTGGACTCTTATCAATCCTTGTAGTGATGCAAATAACTATATGTCTACAATATGTTGTGAAGTGAGATATTTTCCACTTGGGTGTTAAGTGAGGCATTGTTGATTTTAAAATCCTAGCCATATCCTCCACTTTGAGATGATGCAAATTATCCTTTCTCATGATTGTGGGTAGTAAGTATGTTTTCCACACAAACAATGATGATGATGTCTTATCTCATAAAATTAACCAACACACTTGTGTTTTTAAATTTTTTAAAGAGGAACTACGTGTACCCTGATCCCCTATTGCACAGAAGGTGGTACGTAGGTACTAAAGGTTCGCAACCGCGGCGGGTGCAAAAATCATAAAAAATATTTCCTTTCTCACCTCTACCATCTATTTTTATACCACATTTTATAGCCAAAATATATAGATTTTACAAAGAGGTTCATGCGGAGTACCGTAGATGTTTAGGGTGCTAATACCTTCCCTTTGCATAACCAACCCCCTTACCTAGAATCGTTTCCTATTCTTTTGGGTTATTCTCTATTTTCCCATTCCTTTGTAAATAATAAAGCACGATGGAGATTTTTATTTTGATCTGTATAAGTCAAGTCAATCCAATGGCTTAGTCTTAACATTTCTACTTCTACGACCCTAAGAAATCAACACAAGACTCCCATTCTTTGTTAACAGAAAAATAAAGAGCTTTAGTTTCCAAATAACATCTCCTAATCCCTTGTACATCACCTTCTTTTTTGTAATTAAGTGACAATTCAGGATAAGGGATCCCTAAACCATTTGCTAAGTCTTTATTATCAATAATCTTCCCAATTCCCACATAAGCCTTTCCCTTAGAGAAATTCAAGAGTTTATCAAACTCTTCCAAAGTTGGCGCTAGCTGAAAGTCTTGGAAGGTAAAGTACCTCAATGTAGGGTCGTAAAACTGAACCAAGGCAGAAACAACATCCAATGGCACGTCCACTTTTTTCAATTTAAGGGTATCCCCATAATGGAGAGTGAACATCTTCAAAGTTCTTTCAGGCAGTTTCCCTTTGATAGTCTTGATCTTCGTCATATCTAGTTTGATGTCATTAATACAGACACATTGTTTCCCTCTAGCATTCATTTTTAAGACACTTCACCAAAAACCTTTGATTATTTTTTTAGTCCAGTGAATAGTACAGACAAAAAAAGAATGGAGAATGATGAATATGTGAAATGTAAAATGTATGAATGCATGGTTGTGTCACTTAGTGACGTGATTTCATGAAAGGTATCCTTAGTTAGTAGGCTCCTAGTTTTGGCCTACGCATATTCTACCCTCCGCATAAGGTAGCTTCCTTAAGGGTATTATGGATAACACTAGAGGGAAAGCAACAAGGGCCTCCCTTAAGTGGAGCCTCTTTGCAGAATGAAACTTTTGTCTCTAGGTCATGAAAGGTCTCACCATGAGATTTTGGTTTAAGGGTTATACAAAGAGTCATAGGTTTCGTTCCAAAGTCCTACCCCTAAGAGGACGTATCTTGAGACATATTTCTTTTTTGGAATTCCCACCGACTCTAGGTGAAGTCGTCACAAAAACTCATAGGGATGATGTATCCCCTTGGCCAATAGGAGAACCTTCATTCTAAGGTTTTTTTTTTGAAATAATGATTTTTTTTTGAAATAATAAAATCTTGCCAACAGATAAATAAAGATGTCAAAAAATATAATAAGCAAAAATAAATAATTAAATAAACAAGTATAAAAAATCTAAAGATAAGAAAAACACTAAAGCCCTAAAACCAAAAGGAAAGGCCTCTAACACGTATGGTTGAGTCCCCAACAGAGTCTCCAACTGTTGTAACCGATTTAAAAATAAGAGTCGTCGCCATTAATTTTTATCATAGGGAAGGGAATATAAAATATAACCCTAATTTGATAAGAGATTCTAACTTGTTGACTCGTTTTTAGACCAAGGGAAGGTGTTAGGCAATCTACCTTGTTCACAAGGATACTGAGGTTTATATTTACGGTTTAAGAAATAGGGTTTTGATTTTTATTAGGGGAACTCGCCACGATTTTAGTCGTATGCCTACATATCCTCTTATGAGGAATCAGAGACCCAATTCATAGTTCCCAGTTGGTTGGTGTTTTTTATGTATTACAAAGATATTTTGAATTCTCCTTGAACCAAGTATGGGTGTATGAATAACAGAGTTGTTAGACGAACTTCGCATTCGATTAAAAATATTTTCATAATCCTTTTTGAAAATAATCTTGAATTTTAAATTATGTTAGTGGAAAATTGTTAGTAATTTGATTGGTTAGTTATTTTTTATGTATATTAAGAAATATAAGAAAAATAATTTTAACGAATAATAAAAAGATTTTTAATGCAATTTATAATTAATTAATAATGAGTTAGTAAAAAGTCTTGAATTTAATAAAAATATATTAAATAGTTAAAATGTTAATAAAATAAGTGAAAATATAAAATATAAAATTAATTAAAAACGCAAGGGGTGTATTTTGTTTAGACTAAGTAATTCAGGGGTACAAAAAATAGGGCCCTGAATCCAGATATTAGATTCAAACCCAAACGTAGGAGGGAGGTGCATAATTGAACAGGGAAGTAAAAGTGGGGGCATGTTGAGCAAGAGCCCAAGTTCAAATATTAAATTGGGCCCAATAGTGCTAGGGGTGTGGATTATTATGGGTGAAGCAAATAGAGGGTGGGTTTAGTAATGGGTTAGGCCCAAAATAAATACTGGATCCATTGGCCAGTTTGAGGGGAGGTACAACGTGTTACGATGGGCACGCGTGCTGAGATTGTTTGATGGAGATCAAACGTTGGTAATGGAAGGCATATGATAAGGACATTGGGGATACAAGCATCTGATCATGGGATTTTATAAAAGTACATGCCCAACGTTGGTGTTGTACCCCAATTTCCCCACCTAAGATCCCTCTATCACATCACATCAATTCAATCACAAGATCACACTAGGGTTTGGCTCTTCTCCTTATCTTTAAGTTTTGCTCATGGGGAATCACCAAGCACCTTGAATTGTACTTTGTGATCATCTGTGTTTTGTAGTGATTAACTTTTAACTAACAAATAGAAGGAATGTTTGTTCTAATTGATGATGTTGTAGTTGAAAGCACAATACATTCCATCAAGTTGATCTATAGGTTCATGAGTTCATTTCTGTGCCTTCTTAAACAAAGCTTCATTGAGGTTCAAGCTTCACTATTGAAGATATTTTGAAATAACATCATGACAAAGTCTATTATGATTCATCATGCCTCAAGTTGTCAAAAATAGTTCAAAGGTACAAGGGTTGATTGAAGAAGTTTGACATAGTTGGACAAGTCTTTGTTTCCATTGATCACAAGTGCATATCTCCTTAAATTCTCAAGATTTAGAAGTGGTGTTGGTTTCTATGGTTTATCCTTATCATCCTCAACAACTTCTATTTACATGACAAAAGTATTTGTGCAAGACAGTTGATCAAAATTGCAAAGGTTTCCCAAAGCATTTTGTTGCTCTAGGAGCTAGGATTTTGAACTTCAAAGGGCTATATCTTGCTCATCTTTTGGTATTCTGGGTGATTCCAAAAATATGATTCTCCTCAAAGGGTTATTAACAAATCAATTCAAAAGCTTCAAGGAATTCTTATGGGGAAGATACCTAATGATGAAGAAAGATTACAAGTCCTCTAGATGAACTATTAAATTCCCATATGTGACTTCAAAAGATCATAACTTGATCAATTTTTATCACCTAGAGCCCATTCATTTTCCACATTGATCTTAGAGATGTGAAATTCAACATTTCTTTTAAGCGCAAAGCGTGAAAATGGATGGAAGATGCCCTAAGGATGCAAAGGATTATAGGCAATCTCATGGATTTTCACCAATTTCACAAAGCCATAACTTTTTCAATACTTGGAGTTTTTGAGTGATACCTGTTTCAAAATACTCATTGAGATGTCTATTCCATTTCCCTCAAATATCAATTTCAAATTTTGAATAGAAGACCATTTTTGAATGCAAGACATTATAGGTCACTTTTTGTAAAAAAAACTTGAATTTTCTCTAAGTCCACAAAACAGTTTGTTTTTCTGGATGTCAAAGTAGAATAACTTTCAGCTCAAGCATCCAAATGGAACCTTTATTGGCACATTGTGAAGAGTGTTACATGATCTTTCCAAAGCATCAAGAATCATACTATAAATCTTCCTACATTGTGCACACCATGGATTCGAAGTCAGCAACTTGAAACTGAGTTTTGCTCTCAAGTCAGAAATGGAAATCAATAATTCAACTTCTAATGACCAAATTAGCGTGTGTTTTTGATTTAAACAAGTTTAATAAGTTTCCCAAAGATGATTAGAACTTAAAAATGCAAGAATAACTGAGTTTTGATGAAAATCAAGTCACACTTCACTCGTGCTCGACCTCCATCCAATTTCCCTCCAAACTTCATTTTTTCCTCCGATTCTCTATCACATTCAATCCCCTATTAATAGAGGACCTTATTCCACACTTTTGCACAAGCTTTGAGAGCCAAACAAACTCTTCCAAAACTTCATTAGAGCTCCAAATCTCTGAAATTGGTTTATGAATTACAAGCTTCCTTCTTCAAATTTCTATTCACATTCATCATTCTCCATCACACACAAGCTCTCCAGCACTTGAACCAAGTAAATCAAGCCACATTTCAAGCTACAGAAGTTCAATTTCAGAGCGCCATTGTTCAAATTTGTTTAGGTAGAATTCTTAACCATTTGGATCTAAACAAAGCACTAACTTACTCTACTCATCTTTCTAATCCTCATACTTCTTACAGTTTTTAAAATCATTGAGAATTGAGTGAGAAATGTCAACCTAATTGTGCTCACTATTTTCTGTGTTTTTGATCCATAACTCTTTGCACACTTTACATGTATTTGGCGCGCGGGGGGGGGGGGGGGGGGGGGGGAGGGGGGGGGTTGGATCGCCTTGAAGAGACGAATCCAATGATACCAGTCTGAGTTTCTAACTTTTTCGTTTGAAGAAACTCACAAAATCCCAATTGTAGGTTGTCTAGAGGTTGAAGACGATGACATGTCTCGTCTCAACCAATGATAGCACGCCAATTGTTTTATTTTTATTGGTTGGCTATTTTCTGATCCAGTGTGGTTTTAAATAAGGTCCATATCAAGCACAATATGTCTGGTTCACTTGATCAGCTTACTAACGCGTTTTGACTCTGATCTGATGGTCCACATCTTTTTGGTTTATTTTTATTTTCCGATTTTATATTTTAATTGTTTTAAATTTCAAAAATTCATAACTCTTTTATTTTTTATCCAAAAATTATGAAAAAAATATACAAAAATAACTTGATTTATTTCTGACTTTGTGAATATTTTTTCATATTTTTATTTTAATGTTTGATATTTTTCATAATTTTTTCTTTGGTTGCTTTATTTTAATTGTTTAAAAAATACTTTCTGACATTTTTAAATTCTAATTTAAAAAAAAAGCATTTTCTTTGCTTCTGACCTTCTGAATTTTTGTGGAATTTTATCTTAATTTTTACTGTTTTTGATCTTTTTTCCTTTATTTGAGCAATTTAAATTAGCTTAAAAATATTTTTTTGACTTTAAAAAATTACCAAAAAAATTATAAATATTTGAGCTCATTTATGATTTTTCTATGGTCTTGTTTAATTTTTATTGATTATTTTGAATATAATTACTATTTTTCCTCTTTATTTCTTTTAAAAATCATTTTTCTTATTTTAAATGCAATTTTATTTTTTATATATATTCTGGCTGATCTTGGACTATGAAATTTGGATCATGAACTTTATTAACATCATTGGATCCATAGTGTTGAGTCTAACTCCATAAAAATGGATGAATAATTTTAATAATAGTTTGATTAAATTTTTAGTTCAAATGTGGTTTACTCCTCACCCCATCCCTCTTCATCTTATCCCATTCTTATTGTACTAAATGTTATTCGAGTATGATTTCCATATCATGTCCATGGTACATAGATTACTATTGACCGACCTCAAAATAGGTGAGACTTCTATATAAGTCCACTTACGATTGCTTAACATAGCGCTAAATTTTGTCCCGATTTGAGAAAATGATCATTCGTGGCCCAAACTTATGTTTGCAAGCCCAAGTATGTTAATTTGAATCCTTTAATCCAATAACATTGAGATTCATTGTTATGAGGCTTTGGTCCTACCAAACCTCTAATGAATTTTCATCAACTTTGGTCAAAGTGGATCATTTAAACATCATTGATCATTTAATGATGCCTTGAGAATTCTTAAATGGATGATATACTTGACAAAAAGCAAATGCAACTTGTTGTTGAGAGGATTTGGTTCTACCAATCCTCTAATGAGTTCCAAATGCAAGATTCAAGATGGTTATTCAACTAACCACTAATTTCTAACAATTGACTTTATTTTATGCGTTTACTTTAGCCTTTACTTTAAACACATTTATTTTAGCATTTACATTTCATGCTATTTTCATCTTTGCTCACTTGAGCATTTAATTTTATGTCATTTTTATTTTTCTCATTTGAGATTTTCATTTGTTTTTTGAAGATACTTAATAATCAACTTGAACCATAAAAAACTTTAATGTTACTTGGATTACTTGGTTACTATCCTTTGCTATTTGGAGACATGGACTTCTTGGACTTAGGATAAGGGGCCTTAACCTATCTTGGAGACCTTGTGACCTCAACTTTTATTTTGTCTGGAATTCTCGGGGTTTACCCCAAGACATTGGGCTGTTTTTCTGTTTTGTGTGTAGGTTATTGTGATTACATGCTTTGTCTGTGATATGAAATTCATCTGTATATAGCCGTTACTCTGCCCAATTTTTGTGAAGACATAATGCAAATGGAGCTTGATTTTCTTAAGAGGTCTTTTGTGTAATTATTTGTTTGGTTTTAAATCCAAAGGATGGGATTCTACATTGACTCATTGTGTCAAGTGTTGGCTTCTTGTTGGTTAGATTGTTCTTTTCCCTAGCTTTTACCTTATGCTTTAAGATAGTCCCTTCATCTCCTCCCATCTTCTTTAATTTCAAAATCTTCTCGCTCCTTTTGAAAATTCTTCTTGTTTAAAACTTGAACAAATTTCATAATAAACTTAGACTTAGGTTCATGCATTTTAAAAAATCTTTTCTTAATCAAACTTTAATCAATTTAATAATACTTGGACTTTTTTGTGAGAAGACTAAAAGTCAATCAATCTCATTCAAACTATTTTTCCATTTTGATGACCCCCTCGATGACCCTCTCGACTTTTTCCATTTAATAATACTTGTTGTTGATAGACTCTGACAATCCTTGTAGTGATGCAAACAACTATAATTCTATAATATGTAGTGAAGTGAGATATTTTCCACTCGGGTGTTGAGCGAGGCTTTGTTGATTCTAAAATCCAAGCTATATCCTCCACTTTGAGATGACGCAAATTCTCCTTTCTCACAATTGTGGCTAGTAAGTATGTTTTTCCACTCGAACAATGAAAATGACATCTTATCTCTTAAAATAAATCAACACACTTGTGTTTTAAATTTTTTAAAGATGAACTACGTGTACCCTGACCCCCTATTGCACATAAGGTGGTACGTAGGCACTAAAGGTTCTCAACCGCAAAGGGTGCCAAAAAATCATAAAAAATACTTCTTTTCTCATCTCCACGATCTATTTTATATATACAACATTTTATTGCCAAAACATACAGATTTACAAAGAGGTTCCTGTGGAGTACCATAGATGATTAGGGTGCTAATACCTTCCCTTTGCATAACCAACCCCCTTACCTAGATTATCTCTCCCTCTTTTTGGGTTATTCGCTCTTTTCCCATTCGTTTGGAAACAAATAAGTGCGGTGGCGATTTTTATTTTTATCTGTACGAGTTAAGTCAATCCAATGGCTTAGTCTCAACATTTCTACCTGTGATTCGGTGGCAGAACCGACTGTTATACTGGTTTTTCATTTGTGTTCACAAATGTTGCGGTAAGCAAGAGTCGCCATCGACTTTTCTTTTATCCAATCAAGAAAAGGGTGAAAAGAATAGAAAAATATCTTTCGAGAGTTTTCTGAGTAAGTGGGCAGATTATGGAAAGGGGAGGTTTTAGCACCCTTTCCATCCGTAATTTTCTACGGGCTCTTAGATGCTTAGCTCATTTGAAAAAATACCTTGTACTTTTTGTGTGTTTTTGAAAAGTATTTTTAAATGCCTTAGTGCGGAGATTCGCTTTATGATAACTCTTGTATCAGTCCTCAAGAGTGTTGATAAAGCGTTTGAAAATGTTTTTGATAATTGTTTTGTGTAAGTGTAAAAGTTTGTTTTTGAGAAAGCATCTAACAATTATCTACTTTTACTCGAAAGGGTTGTTATTTTCCTCCTTTCCTTTAGAGAAGGCAATCCAACTATTAGTGAGTAGGTAGCCATAATCGTTTTGGATGTTTGAGGGACATTCGAAAGGATGTTTTATAGTCACAAAGGCAACTTGGCAAGAAGTTTTAGTAACTACCCTAGGGTTCTAAGATCATTTTTTACCGATGAAACGTCGAGAGGGTCATCGAGGGACTTATGATCTTTTTAAAACCAGAGGGTAGCCACTAAAACCTCTCACATTTCGAGAGTCGTGATTGTTTTCTGAAGGCAACCGAAGTGGGTGTATCCTAGAGGTGTATATGTGCAAGGTGTGTTATGTTCAGTTATTTTTGTCTTAGATGTTAGTTTTGCTAACGTTTAATTATTAATCTTGTCATACAATCCTATTATCATGCATCTAAAAAGTTTAAATACTGCAGGAATTTAAAGTGCGGAAAATGTAAATCTAATTATTACAAGGCTTCGGGGAGGGGGATTATTACAAGTCCAAAAATGGGGGAAATAAAAGCAGTAAAGAATAAATCCTAAATTAAGCTATTACAATCTGTGAGCAGTTACAATAATTTGGAAAAAATAAAACATAATAATGCGCGCGAGTCGAAAGGAACGTCTAAACCCTAAAAAAGTTCTAAGTAAAATAAGAAAATCTTTTTGATTTTAGTTTATTTTAAGAAATACTTAAATTAAATTAAATAAGAAAAACTAAATCTAATCCTAATTAAGTAAATAAAAGAAAATGATTATTAATTAAAGTTAGTTCTAATCAAATAAAAGAAAACTAATTCTAATATTATTTTTTTTGAATTTTTATTGAGAAAAATTTGAATGAAATAACCTAATTCTAATTATTTTTAAAATAATAAAATAAGGTCAAAATAATTAACTTAATTAATTTACAAAATTAAAATTAATTTAGAATCTAAGTCTATTTTTTGTTAATTTTTTTTCTAATTTTATCATACAAATAAAAAATAGTTTTAAAAATGATATAAAATAATTAAACAAATAAAGCTAAAGTAAAATAAATAAAAAAACAGAAAGTGGGCCTGATGATGTGATGCAACCTGGGGGGTGCAAATTTGAAAACTGGATCCAAGCCCAGTATGCCAGCGCTTGATCCAGTGATGACAACTCCAATAGGGTGTATCATGGGGAATGCGCCTGAGGTGCTGGATCTAGATTCAAGATGATACATTGGCTGAGAGTGAGGGTGCATGGTGCACGCACTGGGATCTGGAGTATTGGATCTGCAGGAAGAAATTAGAAAAATAATATGGCAAGAGGCAGGGATCAAACCCCTGCCCTTGCCCACAACAACGCCTTAACACACACTACTTTAACCGCTGTACCATTCAACTTAATCATGAATATAACAAAGCAAAAATAATATAATGAGAAATCAATTCTATTCCCAGATTTTCAAACGCGCGCGCCAATTTATTCAAATGGACCAAAAAGGTGATGACGTGCATGATGTCAGAGTCAACATTTTCAGGGGTGCCGGAGTCAAACTCTGGTCACCTTCTCTGGCCAAACCAAAATTCTAAAACCTGCAAAAAGCAAAATCAAGGCTCAAGATTTAGGCTACTCCCCCTAAATTGGGGTCTTCCAATCCAACCATGGTGTTGGTTCAACCTGAAACATCCTGTAACCTTAAGAATCAAACACATCTGAAACTTTTCCCTAAAAATGGCAAAGCTCCATGTAAAATCAAGCTTCTCAAATGCACTTTTGTTTTGATGAAGACAAACCATGATTGACAAAGAAGGCAAAGATTATTGATCAAGCTAAAAGCATCTGTGGATAAAGTCTTTGGTTCAAGCACTTAGCAAAATTTCAAGGTATAATGATAATACTTACTTTGAACTTAAGACATAAATGCTCAATGGTTAAAAGAAATATTTTTTATTATCCAAATCCTTACTCAAGTATTTATAAGCTAAAAATCATTTTTCACTTGAGTGCAATCGATTTTCATATTAGTGCAATCGATTGCATGCTTCAATTTTTCAGAACATTTGCTATTGTTTCTAAGTGCAATCAATTTGCATATTTGTGCAATCTATTGCACTCAATCAATTTTTGCTACTGACTTCAAATGCAATTGATTTACACACTTGTGCAATCAATTGCACACTCAAAATATTTTAATTTCTAGCTGTTGAAACCCCGTGTAATCGATTTCCACAAAGGGTGCAATCGATTGCATGCTGAATGATTTTGAAAAACATCAGCTTTACACATGCCTGTTCATAACACCAATTCATGGAAACCTTTCACTCAATCTTTGAAACTGTTCATGATTCATTTACAGAACTTTATGTTGTTTCAAAAGGGTTATATAAACATATAAATAGTCATTTTCAAAATCATTTTAATCACCTCTTCCAATCATTTTTCTGAATTTTCAAAAATCAAACTCAAGTTGTTATACATTTTCATACACAAGTTTTCTTCACACTTTCACATATTGTTAACTAGAAAACTTTGAGCATTATATATCTTGAGTCATTGTATACTATTATCATTGGAAGAGAAGATCAATTCATTGATTAAATCACTCAAAGTGATCATTGCTACTCAAACTCACTCAAATCAAATATTGCTATATACTTGCTTATTTTTCAGGATTGTTGGAAATAAGTTTAAGTGGTTTTATAAATCTTGTTTTTCCAGGATTGGTTGATATAAGTAAATTCACTTTAAGAGGATTGTTCTCATTGTTGACATAGTGAAAATCCAAGAGGGTTGTTCGTTGTCCAAGAGGATTGTTCTTGGTTTTGGGTAGTTCTTGTTTAAGTTTGCCACAATAAGGAAATCTCTTTCATGTTGAAAGGGGACTGGAGTACTCTCAGACTGTGAGGGGAACCAGGATATATCGCTTGTGTCTCTTTATTTTTCTGCACTTTACTCTTTCATAAACTCACCATAAACCATAAAAATAATATCCATCATCACTAAAACTAGAAAATTTTTAAAGTACCTAATTCACCCCCCCTCTTAGGTGCACTTCGTACTTACAATTGGCATCAGAACATGTTACAGGTAACCTGTTCCTAAAAATATCCAGAATGGCTTCCGCAAATCAAAATCCTATTTTCAGAGATGGTGGTAGTAACAACAAGCCTCCTCTATTTTGTGGTGAATATTTTGACTTCTGGAAAATACGCATGAAGGCACATCTAGAAGCACAAGGAGAAGAAATATGGGATTTCGTCGAGAATGTTCCATTTATCCCTATAATGGTAATCAATGGTGCTGGCTCATCAAAGCTTAAAGCTGCATGAGACGAAGATGATAAGAAGAAGGTTCCCTATGATAAAAAGGAAATAAATCTTATTCAAGGTGCACTTAGAATGGATGAATTCTTCCGTGTCTTGGCATGCAAAACAATGAAAGAAATATGGGATACCATGGTACAAACTCATGAAGGAACTATTGAAGTTAAAAGATCAAGACTAAATACCTTGAGTCAAGAATACGAATTATTTTGAGTGCAGGCCGGAGAAACCATCCTTGACCTACAAAAGAGATTCGTGCACTTGACTAATCATCTAAGTGCTCTTGGTAAGACTTTGACGAATGATGAACTAAATCTAAAAGTACTTAGGTCCTTAACTAGGGAATGGCAACCAAAGGTAACGACAATTTCAGAAAAGAAAAGTCTCTCCTCCATGATTTCCGCAACGTTGTTTGGGAAACTTTAAGAATATGAAACGGAACTCGGAAGACTTGAAAAACATGAAAATCAAGAGAAGAAATCCAAGAATAAAGCTTTAAAGATAGATTCCAAGGAAGTTGAAAAGGAAGACAATCCAGAATAAGATGAAAATTTCATGCTTCTTGTTAAAAGGCTTGGTAAGTTCTTTGGTAAAAATGACAAATCCTTTTCTCATTCAAAACGAAAGAAACAATTAAAGAAAAAGGAAGCTTCCACATCAACACAAGAAGTCACATGTTATGAATGTGGTAAGCAAGGTCATATCAAGCCGGATTGTCCAAAACTCTCCAAGAAAGGTGGCTACAAAAGCAAAAAGGGATTCAAGAACAAAAAGGAATATGTTGCATGGGAGGATAATGATATAAGTTCTTCGTCCGATTCAGATAGTGATGAAAGTGCAAATATAGCATTGATGGCCTCACACCATTCCGATAATGAAGACAATGAGGTTAGTAATGAATTTTCTCTTTTTGATAGTGATGCACAAGGTGCTATAGATGAACTATTAAATGAATGCAAAATTATGTATAAAACTATTTCATCTCAAAAGAAACAAATTTCATCTTTAGAAGAAAAATGTGAATCTATGGAAAAATATTTCAAAGAAGAAAAACAAAAATTAAGTGATGAACAAAAACAAAATTTTGTATGTAAAAATTGTGAATCACTCTCTTTCCAAATTGTCCAATTGAAAAGAGTTATTTAAAGATATGAAAAAGGTCAAATTGGATTGGAAGGTGTTCTTAGCCAACAAAGATACTCCAATGATAAAAGTGGACTTGGATATTCAAAGTTTTCAAAACCAAATTCTAATAAAACTATCTTTGTTAAGGCTAGTGATCAATCATTCAAAGAGAAAGTAAACAAACCTAAAATGGTTTATCACTATCCCAAAAAGAAAACATTTCCTAAGAAGAAATCTTATCCTTATAGATATAGAAGTAACTTTGAACCTACTTGTTTCTATTGTGGTATTAAAGGCCATACACCTACTTCTTTCTATGTTAGAAACTTCAGTGTGGCAAGTGGGCATTATGTGTGGGTAAATAAAGGAACTAATTATGAAGGACCCAAAGCAACTTGGGTACCTAACAAGACCTAATCTATTTTGCAAGTATGCTTGAATACCACATGCAATCTTTGGTATCTTGATAGTGGTTGTTCAAAGCATATGACGGGAGACATAAACCAATTTTTAAATCTAGCTATAAAGGCCAAGGGTTTTGTCACTTATGGAGACAATAATAAGGGAAGAATTCTTGGCAAAGGAAAAGTTGGTGCTCCACCTTTCACATCCATTGAAGATGTTCTTTATGTTGAAGGACTAAAGCACAATCTTCTTAGTATTAGCCAACTTTGTTACAAAGGCTTCAAGATCAAGTTCACCAAGGATGAATGCTTGATAGAAGACGAAGTCATACATGAGGTTATACTTAAAGGTAAAAGAATCAATAATATATTCATGATTTCCCTTGATGATCCATCCTTGAAGGTAAAATCTCTCATGGCGAACAAAGATGATTCATGGTTGTGGCAAAAAAGAATTTCTCATATTCACATGGAACACTTGAATAAACTAATCAAGCATGATCTTGTCATTAGGTTTCCTAAAATAAATTTTGTCAAAGATAGACTTTGTGATGATTGTCAAAAAGGGAAACAAACAAAATCAACTTTCAAATCTAAGAATGTGGTGTCTACTACAAGACCACTACAATTTTTACATATGGACTTATTTGGTCCATCAAGAACAAGAAGTTTTGGAGGTAATGTATATGCTTTGGTTATTGTTGACGATTTCTCTAGATATACTTGGACATTCTTTTTAGTGCAGAA
The DNA here is from genome assembly GCA_948472305.1 of Vicia faba. Classification (NCBI taxonomy): domain Eukaryota; kingdom Viridiplantae; phylum Streptophyta; class Magnoliopsida; order Fabales; family Fabaceae; genus Vicia; species Vicia faba. The sequence goes on along the minus strand of OX451741.1, from coordinate 1,330,516,937 downwards.
AAGTGATGCATTCAAGGCGTTCAAGAAGTATGCTAAACAAATTCAAAATGAGAAGTCTCTAACAATTGTCTCCATAAGAAGTGATCATGGAGGAGAATTTCAAAATGCTCTATTTGAAGAATTTTGTGGAGAACATGGAATATCTCATAACTTCTCGGCATTAAGGACTCCTCAAAAAAACGGAGTGGTGGAAAGAAAGAATAGGTCTCTTATAGAACTTGCAAGAACGATGCTTAGCGATTCAAACCTTCCAAAATACTTTTGGGCAGATGCGGTGAGCACGACATGTTTTGTTAGAAATAAAGTTAACATAAGACCGATCTTAAAGAAAACTCCATATGAACTCTTCAAAGGGAGGAAACCGAACATTTCTTTCTTTCACATTTTCGGTTGCAAATGCTTTGTCTTAAACAACGACAAAGATAACATTGGCAAGTTTGATGAAAAATCCGATTAAGGTATTTCTCTTGGCTACTCTCTCTCTAGTAAGGCGTATATAATTTATAACAAAAACTTTAACAATTGAAGAATCAATGCATGTATCTTTTGATGAAACTAACCCCTCCAAGGAGGATAATATTGTTTGTAATGATGATGATGGTGAAATACTAGAAGGCCCTCAAGTAAATACTTCCAAAGATCAACCAAATCAACAAGGAGAATCATCCCAACAAGAATCAAATTTCAATGATCTACCAAAAGAATGGAGAACTCATAGAGGTCATCCTATCGATAAAGTAATCGGTGATATAAGTCAAGGTGTAACAACAAGACTAAATCTCAAAGATGCTTGTCTAAACATGGCGTTTGTCTCTCAAATTGAACCTTCTAAAGTTGATGAAGCCTTAGGCGATGACCAATGGATTATTGCTATGCAAGAAGAGTTAAATCAATTTGAAAGGAATCAAGTTTGGGAACTTGTCCCTAGGCCAAGCAACAAACACATTATTGGAACAAGATGGATGTTTAAAAACAAACTTGGCGAAAATGGAATAATTGTTCGGAAAAAAGAAAGGATGGTAGAACAAGGCTACAATCAAGAAGAAGAAATAGATTTTAAAGAAAATTTCACTCCAGTTGGAAGGTTAGAAGTTATTCGTCTCTTACTTGTCTATGCTTGCTCATTAAATTTTCAGCTTTTCCAAAATGGATGTTAAAAGCGCATTCTTGAATGGATATATCAATGAAGAAGTATACGTTAAGTAACCCCCGGGGTTCGAAGATTTCAAGAATCCATCTCATGTATTTAAATTGAGAAAATCTCTCTATGGTTTGAAACAAGCAGCAAGGGCATGGTATGATCGGCTAAGTAACCTCCTATGCGAAAAAGGTTTTGAAAAGGGTAAAGTTGACAAGACTTTGTTTATCAAGAAAATAAAAAATGACACTTTGCTAGTTCAATTCTATGTTGATGATATCATTTTCGGCTCTTCAAACAAAGAAATGTGTGAAGAATTTTCAGCAATGATGCAAGGAGAATTTGAGATGTTCATGATGGGTAAAATGAATTATTTTCTTGGACTTCAAATCAAGCAATTAAAAGATGGCATCTTCATCAACCAATCCAAGTATTGCAAGGAACTCTTGAAAATATTTGACATGGATAACTGTAAGGCAATGTCTACACCAATGGGTTCTGGTACATATGTTGATCAAGATGAATCAGGTGTTTCCATCGATATTACAAAGTATCGAGGTATGATTGGCTCCTTATTATATCTGACAGCAAGCCGTCCTGACATAATGTTTAGTGTTTGTCTATGTGCTTGCTTTCAAGAAAATCCAAAGGAATCTCATCTTATGGCGGTGAAACGGATCATGAAGTATCTCAAAGGAACAACAAATGTTGGATTATGGTATCCTAAAGGTAGTGTTTGTAACTTAGTTGGTTATTCTGACGCAGATTATGCAGGTTGTAAAACTGATAGAAAAAGCACAAGTGGTACTTGTCACATCCTTGGAAATGTATTAGTATCATGGGCCTGCAAGAAACAAGCATGCGTTGCTCTTAGCACGGCCAAAGAAGAATATATTGCAGCGGGTAGTAGTTGCGCTCAAATTTTGTGGCTCAAACAACAACTTCGTGACTACGGACTCGATCTAGGATGCATTCCTCTACGGTGCGACAATACAAGTGCAATAGACATTACGAAGAATCTGGTCATGCATTCAAGAACCAAACACATAGATATACGACATCATTTCCTTCATGATCATGTACTTTAAGTAGATGTCGAGGTAACATTTGTAGATACTCATAATCAACTTGCCGATATCTTCACTAAAAGTTTGGCAAGAGAGTAGTTTTACAAGATTCGACGAGAGCTTGGCATTCTTGATGAACACGACATATAGGGTGATTTTTATCCTTGTTATGATTTTATTTGTCTTAAACTTGTTATATTTGAATATATATGTTAAATGGTGTTTAAGTTTAATAAAAATATGTTTTTGGTCATTTTTGGTTGATGCAAATCGATTGCACAATAGTGTAATTCGATTGCTCACTGAATGTTTTTATTTTTGACCTTTCTGTTTCAGTGCAAATCGATTGCACCATAAGTGCAAATCAATTGCACTCTTTGCATTTCAGTTTTATTTTGCTTCTGTTTTATGTGCAAATTGATTACATCTGTATGCAAATCGATTGCACCCACTGTAATATGCTTTTATGACAGAAATATTTGTTGGTCAGAATTCCTCTCTCTCTCATATTCCCAAGCTCATCTCTATTATTGAAAAGTCAATTAAACTTCATTACATATAATACAACCCACTCATTTCTACTTACTCACAAATCATATCTAAACTTCAGCTCATCAAACATCTTCCTCTCAAAACCTAAAACCTTCCAAACCCTAAAAACCCCTTACCCATGGCTTCAAGGAAAAAACGAAAGGTGTCAGCTTCAGAGAAAGGGAAGAAAAAGGTTTGTTCATCCTCTGAGAATCCATTAATCTCAACTCTCACCGAAGAACTAAAAGCAAGATTTACAAAGGATTTTCAAAGAAAGATAGTGTCCAATCCTAAATATGGTATGCTATCATCTTTTCCCCAGGAAAGTTTCTCTTTTCAAAATGATTTAACTGCTTATGGACTAGAACCATTAATTTCATCATTTGGTCCATATTATCCGGATCTGGTAAGAATATTTTTCAGCAATTGAACTCCTCACAAAGGCAAGATGGTGACATATGTGTTGGGTACACGAATCTCTCTAACCCCTGAGATTGTTGGTGAGATTCTACATATTCCCTACACTGGAAGCTCTTTGTACGACCCTGAAAACTAGGCATGGGATGACTACAGCAAAAAGGAATTTTATTACAACATTGGGAGATTAAGCGAAGCTGAATTCCGTGCCAAAATGATTCATGGTCTAGGAGGAGTGATTCCCTATAGATACTCATGGAGTGCAGGTAACTTTTATATAGATGATCGACTATTTCATTATTTCATGGTCTATATTATGTTTCCACGGGCTGGAAACCACTGCACCATGACTGACTTGGAAATGCAGTTGATCTATGCAAGGAAGATAAGTATAAGTGTTAATTGGGCAAGGCTCATAATGGTTCATATGCTGAGGGTTGATGCAAAATCAAAATTTCTACCATATGCTTACTTTGTTACATTAATTATGGAAGAATTTGGAGTTGATTTTGCTGGGTTTGAGAAAGTTAATATGGATCCAAATCTGCATAAGATTTCAATAAAAAATGTTGACTCAAGAATGTGTGTTCATTATAATCCGGAAACAAAAACTATAACTTACATTGGTGAAGATGTGGTCGGTGATAAAGGAAACGATCAACAAGTTGAAGGTGGTAAAGTTGTACCTCCTCCACCTACTGCTCCCTCTGGTCCAAGCAATCAAGATCTTATGGATTTCATGTATCAACAATTTGCTTCCATGAATACCAACATCAACAACCAATGGAATGCTATCAGCGATTCTACAATAACCCGGATTAATGACTTCCACACAGATGTGAATCAACAATTTCCTTACCTTTACTCTCATCTTCACATTCCACCATATGACCCAAATAATCCAGCTGCACCTCCATAACGTTACACATAACCTCCTCTACAACAACAATTTCCAAATCAAGGATCTTGGTTCTATAATAACCAGGACATGAATCAACCATAAAGTTCTGTCCAACTTTATTATGTCTATTGTTTTCGATTATGTCCTTGTTCAATTATGCTACGTTTTGTTTGTTGTCATTTTTAAATTTCTTTGTAATCATTATGTTACTATGTCTATGATAATTTATGATGCATGATTAGTTAAGTTTTTTCAATATTGCTTTATTATTGTCCATTTTTATTGCATCTTTCCCTTCTTTTTGATAATGTCAAAGGGGGAGAAGGATGTGGCACTTTATGCTTGTACATTTCCTGTCTTAAATTTCTAAGGTACTCTTCAACCAAGATGAATGAATTTAAAGGATTCCAACCTTCTCATACAAAGGGGGAGTTATGCATCTTAGGGGGATAAGCTCTTTCTGGAAATTATAATGCATCAAGCAAGATCGTTTGTCATCATCAAAAAGGGGGAGAATGTAAAATCAAGCTTCTCAAATGCACTTTTGTTTTGATGAAGACAAACCATGATTGACAAAGAAGGCAAAGATTATTGATCAAGCTAAAAGCATTTGTGGATAAAGTCTTTGGTTCAAGCACTTATCAAAATTTCAAGGTATAATGATAATACTTACTTTGAACTTAAGACATAGATGCTCAATGGTCAAAAGAAATATTTTATATTGTCCAAATCCTTACTCAAGTTTTTCTAAGCTAAAAATCATTTTTCACTTGAGTGAAATCGATTTGCATATTAGTGCAATCGATTGCATGCTTCAATTTTTCAAAACGTTTGCTACTGTTTCTAAGTGCAATCGATTTGCATGTTTATGCAATTGATTGCACTCAATCAATTTTTGATATTGACTTCAAATGCAATCGATTTACCCACTTGTGCAATCGACTGCACACTCAAAATATTTGAATTTCTAGATGTCGAAACCTCGTGCAACCGATTTACACAAAGGGTGCAATCGATTGCATGCTGGACAATTTTGAAAAACATCAGCTTTACACATGCCTGTTCATAACACCAATTCATGGAAACCTTTCACTCAATCTTGGCAATTGTTCATGATTCATTTACAGAACTTTATGCTATTTCAAAAGGGTGCTATGAACATATAAATACTCATTTTCAAAATCATTTTAATCACCTCTTCCAATCATATTTTCTGAATTTTCAAAAATCAAACTCAAGTTGTTATACATTTTCATACACAAGTTTTCTGCACACTTTCACATATTGTTAACCAGAAAACATTGAGCATTATATATCTTGAGTCATTGTATACTATTATCATTGGAAGAGAAGATCAATTAATTTATTAAATCACTCAAAGTGATCATTGCTACTCAAACTCACTCAAATCAAATATTGCTTTATAGTTGCTTATTTTTCAGGATTGTTGGAAATAAGTTTAAGTGGTTTTATAAATCTTGTTTTTCCAGGATTGTTGGATACAAGTAAAGTAACTTTGAGAGGATTGTTATCATTATTGACATAGTGAAAATCAAAGAGGATTGTTCTTGGTCCAAGAGGATTGTTCTTGGTTTTGGGTAGTTCTTGTTTAAGTTTGCCACAATAAGGAAATCTCTTTCATGTTGAAAGGGGACTGGAGTACTCTCAGACTGTGAGGGGAACCATGATATATCGCTTGTGTCTCTTTAATTTTCTTCACTTTAATCTTTCCTAAAATCGCCATAAACCAGAAAAATAATATCCATCATCACTAAAACCAGAAATTTTTCAAAGTACCTAATCCACCCCCCTCTTAGGCGCACTTCGTATTTACACTCCATCCTTATGCCAAAGCTTACATGTAATGGCTCTAAACAAACACAAACATTAGTATGAACGCATGTATGTACAAAAGATCCATTTATTTTGCATGAATAATGAGATTGAATTCACGAAAAATCTTACCAATCGGTGCACTTGGAAGTGTGGGTTCTGGGCACGTTTTTGCTTGAGTGATGGTTGGAAACGAATCCTGGGAATCTCAAGATGGTGGTAGGATTCCTGGAAGGGGTTGAATATGGTTGGATCAGAGGTTTCGAGTTTGACAACTTTGTTAAATCTATTGCAATTTTTTGTGGCTTCTTTAGGCAGTGTGTATGCATGTGTAATGCTTGCACATTGCTTGTATAAATAGAGGAGAGGAAGTGAAGGAGGAAAATGGAAAGAATCCAACGCATTAAGGTCATGTTTAAAGCCATTATTCGAAATTTGAAAACATGCCAAATCTTGAGATTTCATGCCATGTTGAAACTTGGATGTACCTGGACACTTCTTACACGAATTAATGGGCCTCAAGACAGGTCAAAACACTAGCCCAAAGGCCAAGGCCCATCTCTTAATATTTTGTACAATTTATTTTATATTTATTTGAAATAAATCAAAATAAATATGAAAAAATAGATAAAAATGGTAAGGGAATGTAAAAATGAGATTAGAGCTCCCCTATAAGGTCATGAGAATGTTTAAACCTCAAAAAGTTAAGCCATTGACCCAAAAGTTCAAATTTTCCCAATTCACTACCTTGGAATTTTCTCAAATTTTCCCAACTTGGGAAACCCATAACTTGATGAATTTTAATCTCATGATGATGATATTTGATTTTTTTGTAAAGCCCGAGATGTCTACTTTAATCCTTATTTTGATCAATTTTGAATTTTAAGACTTTATCCTGATGTAAATGGTCTTGACAAAAAGTGTCTTTTGTTGACTTTTTGAAAATGACCTGTAATGTATGAGCTTGTATCTTTAAAATGGTGCATTTCATGGACTTTAGGATAAAAGAGAAGTTGTAGGGAATTGGATTCTCTTCAAAATAAGATTTTGTTGGGGCAAAATGGATGGAGTATGTGAAAGTTATGCCTAGTCAAAGTTCAGTTGACTTTTCCCATAGAAACCCTAATTTAGCAAATCTTGACTTTTGATAAATTAGGAGCATTTCTTAAGGAATAATGATCAACCATTGATAAAATGATGGATATCACTTTAAAATGTTGATGTTGACCAAAAATCTTGAAGTTTGACTGTATATAGGTCACATTTGACTTTTGACCTAGTACAGTTGATTTTCAAACATTTGAGCTACTGACTGAGCAAACTTGTAGTGGAAGGCATGAAACTTGGCATGGAAAATCTTGAAGACATATTAGGACCACGGAAAACATTTGAGACCTTTGGAGTTCACACATCTTGGTGAAAAGTGAAACCCTAGTTAAAGGTTCATTGCATAAGAGGAGAATTTGTCTGGTAAATTCTTGGTTATCCTTGAGCAATGGAAGACCTCAATGAGCATGTCTTAAGTAAAATGGAAGGGAAAATTTCTGGGTACAACAGCTGCCCATGTTCAATCTTCTTAAACCTGAGGACTTAGATTGGCTTGTTTGCCTTTCGTAATCAGAAGGTGGAAGATGATAGAACACTAGAGTGCCCAGAAATTTGCACTCACATGAAGTAACACCGATGTTTGATGATGTCGGGAATGGGATTAAAGATTCCACTTGGAGAATATGATAGAGATTTGTCGGAGACGGGCTTAAAGATGCCATCCAAAGTAGATGCTGACTTCATAAGAGGTCTCTTTATGGGGGATTCTTGTTCCTGCTGTCTGAGGAGGAGTCCGTTGAGGAAGGTTGATTTCTGTTGTTCTCATACTTGATGAAAACTCTATGGGGGAATAGAATCTAGGAACTTCAGTTGTCCAGGGCTCTACTGAAGAGTTATCTCTATACTGGAGAGAAGAGAGTTTGCTTCTTTCCGGTTGAAATCCAAGCTTCACGACAACTTGCTGGGGATAATGTAATTAACCGTTATATGAAAATGTAATAAAAAGATAATGTGTAGGGATGTTTTAGGATGAGTCCATGTTAGTCTGCATCCAGAGATATATGAGAAGGAGCCTGTGTGGGGATGCTTCAGGATGAGTCCATGTTAGACTGCATCTGGATGATGAGAAGGAACCCGTGTAAGATTACTTTAGGATGAGTCCGTCTTAGACTACATCTGGAGATCATAAGAAGGAACCCGTGTAAGATTTCTTCGTCTGGTCATGTAGATAGTTTTCCTGTCTGGTTTCAGGTGTTAATCTATAATCAGTTGTTCACAAATAGTTGTCCAGTCTGGTTTCAGGTATTAATCTGGAACTTGCTTTTATCATTCATTGAGATAGTTGTCCTGTCTGGTTTCAGGTATTAATCTCTGACCTAAGAGAAAGAAAGATAGCTTTCCCGTCTTGTTTTGGGTGTTAATCTTTAATCTGCTCGTGTAGATAGTTTTCCCATCTGATTTTAAGTATTAATCTATAATCAGTCGTCCACAAATAGTTGTCCTGTCTTGTTTCAGGTATTAATCTGGAACTTGAAAATTGTTGGTCATTGAGATAGTTGTCATGTCTGGATTCATGTATTAATCTCTGGCCTTAGAAAGAAAGATAGTTTTCCCGTCTGGTTTTGGGTATTTATCTCCAATCTGCCCATGTAGATAGTTTTCCTGGCTTGTTATAGGTATTAATCTACAATCGGTCGTCCACAGATAGTTGTCCTTTCTTGTTTCAAGTATTAATCTGGAACTTGAAAATTATTGGGCGTTGAGATAGTTGTCCTGTCTGGCTTCAGGTATTAATCTCTGACCTAAGAGAAAGAAAGACAGTTTCCCGTCTTGTTTCGGGTGTTAATCTTCAATCTGTTTATGTAGATAGTTTTCCTGGCTTATTATAGGTGTTAATTTATAATCAGTCATCCACAGATAGTTGTCCTGTCTTGTTTCAGGTATTAATCTTGAACTTGAAAATTGTTGGTCGTTGAGATAGTTGTCCTGTCTGGCTTCAGGTATTAATCTTCGACCTTAGAAAGAAATATAGTTTTCTCGCCTGGTTTTGGGTATTAATCTTCAATCTGCTCATGTAGATAGTTTTCCTGGCTTGTTACAGGTATTAATCTATAACCGGTCGTCCAAAGATAGTTGTCTTGTCTTGTTTCAGGTATTAATCTGGAACTTGAAAATTTTCGGTTGTTGAGATAGTTGTCCTGTCTAGCTTCAGGTATTAATCTATGACCTTAGAAAGAAAGATAGTTTTCCTGTCTGGTTTCGGGTATTAATTTTCAATCTGCTCATTAGATAGTTTTCCTGGCTTGTTACAGGTATTAATCTACAATCGGTCGTCCACAGATAGATGTCCTGGCTTATTATAGGTATTAATCTGGAACTTGGCAATGCTGGTCACATAGATAGTTCACCGTATGGTTTTGGGCATTAATCTTTGACCTGCTATATTTGTTGGTAACCCCGTCTTGCTTCCGGAGTTCATACCACTTGGTTGTGTAGATAGTTTCCCCGTCTAGTTTCGGGCATTAATCTTTGACCTGCTATGCATAAGTTGATAGTATTCATCTATCTACGAATTCAACCTGAAAAGGTAAATTCAGTTTCATGCAACGTCATGATGTATGAATTGCATGATGCTCTCAAAATAAATGAGATTGTGATATATGCATTTGTGCTGCATTTTCTATGATGTTTGTAGAAATGATGTATGAATGCAATGTATGAACGTATCAGTTGTTCTACTGCAGTATTGTTGAATTGGGGAAAATAAATCCCTGATTGCAGCTAGGGATGAAGAATGTATGTATTCATATTTTGTTTGAAGTTGAAATGCTGAGAAACATATTTCCGTTATTAGAGAAATAAACTCTGTTGGGGAAGAAAACTTCGTGCATTGTTTGGGGATTTTGTGAAATCCTGCTGGGGAATCATGAGAAGCTTGGCGACTTACTGGGAAATTTTTAGATGTTGGAGCAGTAATTTGTAGATTCTTGCTCCACCAGGGATATGAGAACACCTGACACCATTAGGCTGCATGCTGAGAATATGGCGGTGACCTTGTAGCAGGATGCCCCTGCCTCCGTACTTGCTGGAAAAGGTATCTTCTAGAGAAAATATCTAGGGGGATTTTGTGGATGGCCCTTAGATATTGTCTAGTTTCTTAAAGCCATTAGTAACTATCTTTCTGTTTTTATGCATATATTTGTAAGCATTAATCACATTCAAATGCATATGTTCAAAAATAATCACTGGACGTTTTGCAAACAAAACAAAAAAACAAAAATAAATAGTTATGCACTTTCAAAGGAATAGTTGTATTAACTTGCATAAGCGTTTTTGTACAAGGAGACGAACATCCTAGTAAGAGAATGTCGTTGTAAGAATAAAACTTTACAAAATAGCAGACAAAGAAAACAACTATGTGAAATAATCCCATTGGGTTCCCATTCTGCTATCGCCTTTATGCCTTTGGGCGTCTCATCTCTTTGCTGCTTGTCCGAAGTTGACTGGATTGATTAGTACCACTTGAGCTTGATAGTTGATACTGAAGATTGGCTGTAAGGTGATCCAACGGGACATAGTTATATGCTTTAAATCCCTAAATTTTTCCTGGACCGCTGTTGTACCCAAATTTCCCCCCCTAAGATCCCTTCATCATACCATATTGATTCAATCACAACAAGATCACATTAGGGATTTTGGTTCTCCTCTCTATCTTTAGCTTTGCTTTTTGAGGAATCACCAAGCACCTTGACTTGTTTTTCTTTTGTGACCATGCATGTTTTGTTTTGACTTTTCTTTTAATTAATAAAATGCAATGTTGGTTTGTCTAACTTGTTAATAATGTAGGTAAAGGCAATATGGCTTAGCAAGTTGATCCATGGGTTCATGAGTTTATTTCCATGCCCTAGTCAATAAAGCTTGGGAAATTCAAACCTCACCGTTGAAGTTGTTTTGGAAGAAATTGCTTGGAAAGGATTATTTTGGTTCACCATATTTCAAAGTTATCAAGATTGATTCAAAAGTACAAGGGGTTGATTGAAGAAGTTGTCATGGTTGGAAAAGGCCTTGTTCCCATTGGTCTCAAGTGCGTATTTATCTCAATTCTCAAGATTGGAAGTGGTTTTGGTTGCTATGAATTCTCATTATCATCCTCAACAACTTCTATCTACAAAGCAAAAGTGTTGGTACAAGAAGGTTGTTTAAAATTGTCAAAGTCACTCAAAGCATTTTCTTGATCTAAGAGCTAGGGTTTTGAACTTAAAAGAAGTATATCTTGCTCATCTTTTGGTTTTTTTGAGTGATTCCAAAAACATCCCTCTCTTCAAAGGGTTATTAACAAATAAATTCAAAAGTTTCAAGGAGTTTTCATGTGGAAGAAACTTGATGATGAAGAAAGATTACAAGTCCTCCAGATGAACCCATAACTTCCCATGTGTGACTTCAAATGATCATAACTTGGTCAATTTTTATCACCTTGAGCCAACTCTTTTTCCAGAATGATCTTGAGGATGTGAACTTTATTCCTTATTTTATGTGCAACGTGAGAAAAGGATGGAGGATGCCTTAAGGATAGAAAAGATTATAGGTCATTTCATGATTTTTTGCCAACTTCAACAATTCATAACTCTCTCAATTTTTGGAGATTTTGAATGGTTCAAGTTTCAAAACGTCATTCAAGAGGTCTATTTCATGCTATCTTTTTTGGATGAGAGCAAATTCCAAGAGGAAGACCATGTTTGGATGCAAAACATTATAGGTCACTTTTGAAGAAAAACTTGAAATATTTCGAAGTATGGAAAGGCAACCTCTTTTTCCCAACTTTGACTCATTGCAACTTTCAGCTCAAACATCCATTTGATTCTATTCTTTTTCCACTACAAATATTGTAATTTCATCTTTCTAAAGCATCAAGAACCATTCCCTAAGACCCCTTGAGCTGAGAATGCCATTGTTTCAAAAGTGGTAACTTGGAGTTGAGGTTTCTCCAAAAGTCATAATTTGAATTCCTTAATTTGGCTTCTAAACATAAAAATTCTACACGTTTTTGCTTCTAAACATGTTTAGTGAACTTCCAGAAGTGATTCGCCTAGCAAAACGCATGGTTTGGATGAGTTTTGATTAAAATAGAAGTCACACATTTCTTGTTTTCAAATTCATACGATTTCCCTCCAAACTTCATCATTTCACACGCTTGGATGTTCCATCAGCTTCCCGATAAGTAGAGGGTCATTCCCCATTCATTTCCTTAAGCTTTGAGAGCCAAAAACACCCTGCCAAAACCTCACACGAACCCATGTTTTTTGAAATCAGTTTGTGAGATTTAAGCTTCTTTCTCCAAAATTCTTTGCACATTCATCACCCTTAAGCATCATACAAACTCTCCAGCACTTAAACCAAGTAAAACGAGCCATAATTCTAGCTACAGAAGTCTAGTTTCAGAGCTTCTTTCTTGAACTTCGAAAAGGTAGAATTCTCCACCATTTGGATTCAAATAAAGCACCAACCTATTCTACTCCTTCTCCTGATTCTTGTGCTTCTTATAATTTTTAAATCCATTTAGAATTGAGAGAGAAATCTCAAATTGAAGGTGCTCGCTATTTTCTGGGTTTTTTGTTCATATCTCTTTGCATACCTTATATAAATTTGGCGCGATGGTGATGTTAGGATCGTCTTGAAGAGACGAATCCAATGATACTAGTCTGGGATCCTAACTTTTTCCATTTGAAGGATCTCATAAAATCTCCATTGCAGGGCGTCTGAAGCTTGAAGATGATGACATGTCTCGTTTCAGCCAATGATAGCGTGCCAAACGTTTTAATTTAATTGGTTGCCTTTTTCTGATCCTATGCGTATCTTACTAAGGTCCATATCAAGCACATCGCGTATGGTCCATTATATCAGATTACTAACGCGTTTTGACTATGATCTGATGGCCCATATCTTTTTGGTTTTATTTTATTTTCTGATTTTATATTTTAATTGATTTAATTTTCAAAAATTCATAACTCTTTTATTTTTTATCCAAAAATTATGGAAAAAATTCACAAAAATACTTTGAATTACTTCTGATCTCATGACTATTTTTTCACATTTTTATTTTGACATTTGATATTTTTTATATTTTTTTGCATTAATTGCTTTTCTTTTAATTACTTTAAAAATACTTTCTTACATTTTTTAATTCTAAAAAAATTCATAAATAACATTTTAAATATTTATGACTTTTTGAAAATTTTATGGAATTTTATATTGATGTTTACTATTTTTTCATCTATTTTCTATTTGTTTGAGCAATTTTAATTAGTTTAAAAATAGTTTCTGACTTTAAAAAAATTACCAAAAATTTTATAAAAATATTTGAGTCTATTTCTAATTTTTCTATGACCTTATTTCTTTTTTATAAATCAATTTTAATATAATTGATATTTTTTCCATTATTTCCATTTTTATTCATTTTTAAGAATATATATATATATATATATATATATATATATATATATATATATATATATATATATATATATATATATATATATATATATATATATATATATATATATATATATATATATATATATATATATATATATATATATATATATATATATATATATATATATATATATATATATATATATATATATATATATATATATATATATATATTATTTTGTGATTATTTTCTGGCTGATCTTGGGTTGAATTTTTTATCATGAACTTTGTTAACATCATTGTATCCATGGTGTTGAGTCTAACTCCATAAATATGGATGAATGATTTTAATAATAGTTTGATTAAATTTTAATTCAAATGTGGTATATATATATATTCTTTCCCACCCTTCTTCATCTCATCTCTTTCTTATTGCACTAAGTGTTATTGGAGCATGATCTCTATATTATGTCTCAAAACAAATGGTGCATAGATTGCTATTGACCGGCCTCAAAATAGGTGCGACTTCTATATAAGTCCACTTACGATTGCTTAACATAGCGCTAAATTTTTTCTCGATTAGAGAAAATGATTATTCGTGGCCCAAACATATGATTGCAAGACCAAGATGTTAATTTGAACCCTTTGATCCAATAACCTTGAGATTCATTGTGTAGAGGCTTTGGTTCTACCAATCTTCTGATGGATCTTCATTAATTTTGGTCAACGGGGATGACTTAAACATCATTGATCATTAGATGTTACATCGAGGATTCTTAAATGGATGATATACTTCATATAAAGCAAATGCCATTCAATGTGTAGATGCTTTGGTTCTACCAATCCTCTAATGAATTCCAAATGCAAGATTCAAGATGGTTATCCAACTAACCACTAATTATTGACAATTGATTTTATTTTATGATTTTACTTTATGCTTTATTTTATGATCTTTACTTTATGCACCATTTACTTTAGCGTTTACATTTCATGCTATTTTTCATCTTTGCTCACTTGATCCCCTTTATATTCTTGTCATTTTTATTTTGCCCACTTGAGCTTTTCTTTTCTTTTTTAAGATACTTAATAATCAACATGAACCATAAAAAACTTTAATTATACTTGGACTATTTGGTTACTATCCTTGGCATTATGGAGTATTGGACTTCTTGGACTCAGAATTATAAACCCTGGCCTATGTTGGAGACCTTGTGACCTTAATTGAGATTTTGTCTGGAGTTCTTGAGGTTTACCTCAAGATATTGGGTTGCTTGTTTGTTTTATGTGCATGTTATTGTGATTACATACTTTGTTTGTAATATGTAATTCATCCATATACAACCGTTACTCTACCCAATTTTTGCGAAGACTTAATACACTTGAAGTTTGATTCCCTCAAGAGGTCTAGTATCTTTGCTTGCTTGGTTTCAATCCAAAGAATGGGAATTCTATCTCGACTCATAATGTCAAGTATTGGCTTCTTGTTGGTTAGATGATTCTTCTCCCTAGATTTTACCTCATGCTTTAGGATAGTCTCTTCTTCTCCTCCCATCTTCTTTAATTTCAAAAATCTTCTCTCTCCTTTTGAAAACTCTTATTGTTTTTAAACTTGAACTACTTTCATAATAAAATTGGACCTAGGTCCATGCATTTTCAAAACCTTTTCATAAGTAAACTTTAATCAACATACATAATACCTTGACATTTTTTGTAAGAAGAATAAAATTCAATCAATCTCATTTCAAACCATTTTTCCACTTTGGCTTTTTACTATTAAAAACTTTTCTCAAAAGATTGGACTCTTGTCAATCCTTGTAGTGATGCAAACAACTATACTTATACAATATGTAGCGAAGTGATATATTTTCCACTTGGGTGTTGAGTGAGGCATTGTTGATTTTAAAATCCAAGCCATATCCTCCACTTTGAGATGATGAAAATTCTCCTTTCTCATGATTGTGGGTAGTAAGTATGTTTTCCACACGGACAATGACGATGATGTCTTATCTCATAAAATTAACCAACACGCTTGTGTTTTAAAAATTTTAAAAAGGTGAACTACGTGTACCCTGATCCCCTATTGCATGAAAGGTGGTACGTAGGCACTAAAGGTTCACAACCGCGACGGGTGCAAAAATCATTGAAAATTACTACTTTTCTCACCCCCACCATCTATTTTTTATACACAACATTTTATAGCCAAAATATACATATTTTACAAAGAGGTTCTTGCGGAGTACCGTAGATGTTTAGGGTGATAATAACTTCCCTTTGCATAACCAACCCCCTTACCTAGAATCTTTCCCCCTCTTTTTGGGTTATTCGCTCTTTTCCAATTCCTTTGGAAACAATAAAGCACGGTGGCGGTTTTTATTTTGATATGTATAAGTATAGTCAATCCAATGGCTTAGTCTTAAGAATTTCAATCGCTACAGAAAAATGGCGACTTCATTGGGGAAAGATTGACCTCTTGCTGGTCCATCCCTAAGTGGGTTAAACCTATCTTTGTTTATATCTGTATATGTGCTATTGTTTGTTATATATTATATGTTATATATCTATTTGTCTAGATTTTCCTGGTTTTTAGGGTGCTTGGTGATTACTTATAAGTCCTATACTTAGACTAGGGAAAACTTTAAGATAGGAAGGGAAGTATAGTCATGCTAACTTTGAGGGAGTAATCCCAAAAAAGGAGGCATGAGATCCTCCACTCAGTGGAGGCCCCTTTGACTATAGTGTCATTTACTGAGTAATCAGGAAGACGTACTGCTTTCGACCTGGGAGCCTGCTGAAGCTGAGAACGGTAGAATACCTAACCCATCTTGGCCTTTTAGGTGTAGTGCGGAAGCTATGATGGAGTAATCCGGAAATAGTTGTCACACGATACTATGCTCAGACGAGTTTTTCTTGAGAATATTGCTAATTACCGAGTTAACCGGGAAGTTGGTAATATCCGAAGGAAGGATGTAGACTTGGAGAACCTCTAGAACCTTGTTCGGCAGGTGATAACTTTTAGATAATACCTTATGGGTAGTACCTTCGACCTCATGCTCGTGACGTTGAACCTATGAACCCTATGTTTATGATCTTGTGTGTGCTTATTGCATCATGCATCCATGCATTCATAAGCATCTTTTGAAGAAATTTTATTTCAAGGGACTTGAAAGTTGACCATTTGTGAATATCTCAGGTACCTTTTAACCATGGATTCTGGAAAAAGAAAGACCGGAAAATACAATTTCAAATATCCCAAGATAGATGAGTTGATCAATCTAATTCCCGAGATTGAGTGTTCTGTAGATTTTCGGAAGAAGTATGGATCCATCATTCCTCTCATGAAGCTTAGGATGAAGGCGGGCATTCTCTCGACCTTGGTCCAGTTCTAGGATCTGATGTATCATTGCTTTACTTTACCTGACTATCAGTTGATGCCTACACTAGAGGAGTATTCTTATCTGTTGGATTTACCGATTACCCATTGTGTTCCTTTTACTGGTTTGGAGGGTGAGCCAAAGCCACACGAGATTGCTGCTTTGATCCATCTGGGGAAGTATAAGGTTGAAGCCCATATGACTACTAAAGGAGGGATTAGAGGATTACCAGTTCAGTTCTTATTGGAGAAGGCTCGTTACATTGCCAGGATGAAGAGTACAGTCGCTTTTGAGGTCATCTTTGCTCTACTTGCTTATGGGTTGTTTTTATTTCCTAATATGGACCAATTTGTTGACATTAATGCTATCAGGATCTTCATGATTGGAAACCCAATTCCTACATTTTTGGGTGATGCTTATTACACTATTCATCTTCAGAATTCTTATCATGGGGGGATGGTTATCTGTTGAACGCCTCTGTTGTACCGTTGGTTTATTTCTCGTATGCCTCAGTCTGATGCTTTTTGGGATGTCAGGAAGGAACCCCGTTGGGCTCCTAAGATCATGACACTTACTCACTCAGATATTGATTGGTATCATCGGGATTACCATGATGTAGAGATTGTCGAAAGTTGTGGTAGTTTCCCCAATGTACCTCTTCTTGGTACAAATGGAGGAATTAACTACAACCCTGTTCTTACACGACGACAGATTGGTTATCCGATGAGGGATAAACCAAATAGTATTCATTTGAGTAGTTTCCTCCTGAAGGAAGGAGAAGACCATATGGAAGCTAGGTAGCATATTGCGAAGGCCTGACGTCACATTCATAGGAAGATTAGGAAAGACCTGGGACCTAGGGGGCTGTTTCTTTGGAGCCTTATCTTCAATGGGTCTAAACGAGAGCTATTCAGTTGAAGATGCCGTATTCCTGGGAAGCACCTATTCCTGACTTGTTTGTGAAGACCACTCCTCCCTTATTGGATGACGTGGAAGAGCTACAACTTGCTTTGGTCAGGATGTAGTAAGAAAAGGATGCTTGGAAGAATAAGTGCCAAACTTTAGAGATTTCCTATAGAGCAGACTTGAAGGAGACAAACGACTTGATTGTGATTCTTGAGAGTCGGGTTGTAGAGATGATGGAGAGGCAAGGGGATTTATTTTCTCCTAAGCCTCAGTCAGATGCTAGTTGCTCACTTTATGATTCAGGTGATTGGAAGGAGGTTGCCACCAGATATGCGGAAGAAAACCAGAGGTTGAAGGCTCAGATTGTCAGGCTTACAGGGAAGCGCCAGCGTATAGAGTGGTCTCCATCAACTTTACTTCTTAGGGTTTTAGACTTTATTTTCATCTTGTACTTGGGATTATTGAAACTTGTAATCCATTTTGAAGTTATTATAATAAAAAATTTCAGTATTTCAAATGTTTGATTACTTTGATATTTGCAATGCGTCTATAAATCTTTAAGTCCCTTGAAATAATAATAATAAAATAAATCATGTGCATTGCATATCAATTGCACATATTTCTTGCATTTATTATGCATATCCATGTGTCTTACCAAGTTTCTTTACTTCGTTCAGTAAGCTGTCTCACCACTACAATACTCGAGCTAATTTCAGAAGGAAGATGGACAACTTAGAACAAGAGAATTGCTAGCTGCGCGAGGAAGTTTCTGCTCTAAAGGCCGGCATGACAATCTCACAGCTCTGATGGAATCTCTGGTAGCTTCTCAGAATCAGCCACTGAGTGTTCAACCTTAATAGACAAAGGTTACTACCGAAGCTCCGACTGTTCCTGTGTCTGCCATTCCAATTATTGTTCAAAATCACATGCCTCAAGGTTGTCCATGGGGAATGCCAAAGAACTTTACACCTGAAAGTTTCAATCTTGGTCCTCAAGTTACTCCAGTTGTTCAGACTACTGTTACTCCTGCACCTCCTATGGTGCATGCTACTCCTGCTGCACCTCCTTCGGTGAATATGGTTCCATTTTCTAATGATGAAATGTGTCATCCTTTTCCTCCACAAAGTGAAGGCTTAGGTATCTATGATCGAATGGATGACTTTCAAGATCAGTTTGACAAGATGCAGAGGGAGATGAAGACCCTCATGGGAAAGGAATTTTTCGGGAAGAATGTGAATGATTTATGCTTGGTCTCGAATGTCAAGATACCTGCAAAGTTTAAGGTCCCGAAATTCAAGAAGTACAAGGGTAACACTTGTCCTCGTGCTCATCTTGTGATGTATATAAGAAGAATGTCTACCTACACTGATGATCAACGTCTGTTGATTCACTTTTTTCAGGGTAGTTTGACTGGTGCTGCGTTGAAGTGGTATATGAGTTTGGGCAATGTCAATATCTATAATTTCAATGAATTGGGAGAAGCATTTATCAGACAATACAAATATAACATGGACATGGCGCCTGACCGTGATCAACTCAGGGCCATGGTCCAGAAGGACAGGGAATCATTCAAAGAATATGCACAGAGATGGCGTGAGGTAGCCGCCCAACTGATTCCTCCCATGGAAGAAAATGAGATGACAAAGATTTTCCTGAAGACTCTGGGTGCTTTCTACTACGAGAGGATGGTGGCAAGTGCGCCAAGTGACTTTACTGAAATGGTGGTCATGGGTATCCGTTTGGAAGAGGCTGTAAGAGAGGGCCGTTTAACAAAAAGTGAAAGTTCTGGAAGTACGAAGAAGCCATCCTTTGGGTTTGCAAAAAAGAAGGAAGGAGATATAAATGCTTTTATGCAAGAGAGGAGGGTTAATCATCCTAGAAGAAATTATCAGCGTCATCAACAGGTCGCCTCAGTAACTCCATTTGTTGGTGTAGCTCCAACCACCGTTGCTTATCAGAGACCATTCCATCAGGGGAATCAAGGGTATAATCAAAGAAGGGAGAGTTATGACCCTATCCCTATGAGCTATGCAGAATTACTCCCGGTGTTAATTCAAAAGAAGTTGGTTCAGACCAGACCACCTCCCGCTATACCACCACCATTTCCTTGGTATTACAAGGCAGACCAAACATGTGCTTTTCACCAGGGAGCACCAAGGCACAATGTTGAGAACTGTTATCCTTTGAAAAATAAAGTACAAAAATTGGTGAAGTCTGGTATCTTGTCCTTCAAAGATGTTGTCCCCAATGTAAAAGATAATCCTTTGCAAAAGCATGGAGGAGAAAATGTTGTGAACATGGTTTCTGGTTGTCCAGGTGACTTTCGGATTTTTGATATTAAATTGGTTAGAGGGGATTTGGTAAAAATGCATGCAGACCTCTATGAATTTAGCTACTATACGCATGTCCATGTCGGTTGTTCTATTTGCAGTACATATATACATGGTTGTGACAAGATAAAGGCTGATTTGTAGGAGATGATGGATGAGGGCCTTATCCACATAATCAGGCCTAGGGAAGAGTATGAAGAGGAAGTAAACATGGTATCTGGATGTCCTAGAGAGCTCAGAATCTTTGATGTGGAATATATGAATGAGGATCTTGTACAATTGCATGCTAATTTCTGCCACATGGCTAGTCAGGTAGAACATCAGTATGGATCTTGCAGAATTCTCTGTCGGGACTCCCGAGGATGTTCAATTGTAAGGAAAGGTATTCAGTTGTTATTGGATAATGGAACTATCAAGGTTACAGGCCAAAGGGATGATTACCATGAGGTTGATGAGATTGTGGTTTGTTTGGATGAATAAGAGTCAGATGATGAGTATGCCTTTGCGGATGACTTCTTCTCCTTAGATGAAGATATGTTTGAAGAAGTGAAAAACACAAGTAGGGGGGTTGAATTGAAAACTTGAAATCAAAAGCGCAATGACACAGTATTTTTATCCTGGTTTGTTTGATCTCAAACTACTCCAGTCCACCCGTCAAGGTGATTTCGCCTCTCTCCAACGGGGTCTTAATTCACTAATCACAAAAGGATTACAATTACTACTTTAACAACTGTTAAAGTCTTCTTGAGTACAACCATAATCCGGTTAATCTCAAGGAACACTGTTCTAAAACAAAGATACAAGAATGTGTGTTGTTGTTTTTTGTTACAAAAATTGTTATCACAACTGTGATAATTTACACAAAATTAGAGCTTGGAAAGATGATGAATAATGCTTGCAGCTTTTTGAATTCTTGTGAATAGTCTTGGCAAATCGTGAATGATTTGAACACTGAGCTTGTTTATATAGGCAATGGATTTACGTTGATCATCAAGCGTGTTAAATGACATTAACTCAGTTTCCATTTGGAGAAGATCCTGTCTGGAAGAAGCCATTGTAATTGATGCTGTATTGAATGATTAGTAATGCTTCAGAATCTTTCATCCTTGCTTGCTACTGATGCTTCAACAGATTGATGACTTGGATTATTATGTTCTTGTACAGAATCATAGTTTACTTCACTTAAGCGTAGGTTCTGGTCATCAATCTTCAGCGCATGTTCTGATTGCTTCAACGTGTAGCTCTTATGGCTTAACTTCTGATGCTGCTTTGGTCAGAACTTCTGCATACACAATAACATAATTTTTAGGGTGCATATTTTTTCTTTTTATTTGTTATCATTAAAACTCTAACTAAGGGTTATAGAATCAAACTATGTTCTAACAATCTCCCCCTTTTTGATGATGACAAAAACTAGAATTTTCAATGAAAAATAAAGAACAAAAGGTTTAAGAGAAACTGCCCCTGAGTTGATTACTTCCCTTAAGTTCCTTCTCATCAGAGTTTTAGATGTATCTTCTATCAGAATTTGTACCTGTTTAAACTTTTCAGAAAGTAGAGGTTAAGTAATTCAGAATGTTTGAGACTTTTGTCTCGGTAAACTATTATTGAAAATATCTTACTTTCTCCCCCTTTTGTCATGTATCAAAAAGGCAATATAATCAGAGCCAAAATAGATGAATTATATTTAAAACATAACGCAATGACAAGTTCTAGAAACAAAGAGGTAAAATTAAAAGTTACAGATAAACAATTTTTAAAAGAAAATCTAAGAAGGAGGGAGAAGACGTATGAACAACGCTTCCAATAAGCTCTTGATTTGAGTATTTGACTCTTCTTACTTGCCCAAAATGCCTCTGATTTCCTTTGTGGAGTCTTCTTGTTTACCAAGAATACTTTTAATCTCCTTGTTTGTATCCTCCTGCTTATCCAGCCTTGCATGGATTAAAGCATTTTCTTTCTTCAACTCTTCCTGAGTTTTCATGACTAAGGAGGAAGCTGGTGTCTCTTCAGGAGTTGGATGTTGCTTAGAGCATTCTGCAGCTTCTTCTGAGTGAACCATTTCTTCTACTGTAATCATATTTTATGGAGCTGTAGTCAGAGAGAGACTTTCTGATTCTGGTTCAGCTACATCTGAAGGATGATGCTCTTTCCAGGGAGAATTATCCAGCGAGAGGATATCTTTCTTGAACAGTTGGCTCAGAACTTGGTCTTGAAAAGCCTTCAGCTTCTCACTAAAGTTCTACTGGACCTTGTCATAACACAATTCCTTCAGCTTCAACGTTTCAGAGCTATGCCGATTTCTGAATCTTGCCCACATATAATCAGAAGCAGCAGGATTAGTCATCTCATGACTAGCATGCTTCAAAGAATTTATCCATTCATGTATTCCTCTTTCAAAAATCAACAAACTTGTACCAACATCTGATGTGGTTTCAGTTGGTTTAGGTTTGGGAATGGCAGTTTTGTGTAAGATGGAAGCTAGTCTTTCCAGCACAATTGGATCAATGACAAGTCTTACGTTGTCAGCTGGACTGTTAGTGGGTGAAGGAATGGGAGAGTCAGGAATGATAATTGGTCTGGTAGGGGTGTTTGGAGGTGTGGATTCAAGGGATCAGGGTATTTCTGGAATGTCGTGAATGGTGAGAGGCATGCGAACCGCAAGAGGTTCTGTAATTCCAGGTATTGGGATTGTGGTATCAGAGTTTGAATGAGAGTCTTCAGATTGGTTTGTGGAGGTGTGTTGGGTTTCTGATTCAGGAATATCATAAGATGAAATTTCAGATAGTTGAGTTTCTGGTTATGGTGAGTTGGAGTTCAGATCTTCTGGTTGGGGTATTTCTGGTTGAGGAATTTCTTGTTGAGGTGATTGTAGTTGTGAAGTTCCTGGTTGAGGAATTTCTGATTGAGGTGATTGTGGATGTGGAATTTATGGTTGAGGAATTTCTGTTTGTGGAGAGTGTGGTTGCGGAATTTCTGGTGGTTGTTGAGAGTTTGGATTTTGTGGTAAGGGAGAGGAAAAATCTTGATCAAATAAATCAATATCAGACAGAACTTTGGCAAGTTCTGGTTGGTCATGTTCAGGATTTGGATTTTGAGAGGTGGAGTGAGGTTCATTCAGAAAATGACCTAGAGTTTTAGATGGATCAAACCCTATGTCAAAGTCTTCAATGGTTTGGGGTGATGAATTTTCTGGTTGTGAAGGCATGGCTTCAGATGTTGATACATTTATTGATTCTATAACAGAAACAGATGAGGGATTACCTTTCTTTTTGGTAGCTTTTGGTGTCCTCTGAGAGGGTCCTTCTCTTGCTGCTTTCCTCTTCTTTGATTTCTTCAGAACAACCTCTGGAGCAGCCTTGTGCAAATCCTGAATGTTGATTTCTGGGGCAGTTCCATCAGCCTTGCACGCTTCAAGGTATCTGACTATTATTTCTGGTTTGGAGTCTATCTCATAAAATAAAGGAAAATCCTCCAGAGGTATCCTTCTTGAAGTAATGGTCTCATGAGGGGTAATAGTTGGTTCCTTCTTGGTATTCTCAATGATCTTAATTTTCTTCAGATTTTTAGCATTCAGAGGCTTCCCAGCGGTCGCTTCTAATATGCTGATTTCCTGAGCCTCCGTCAGATGTTCTATCAGCCTATTCTCTGTTAGAATATCTATTTTCATCCTTCCTAAGGGAATCCAATCCCTCTTGTTCCTTTCGTCTTCTCTGGTTTCCTTCACACTTGTTCTGAGATGATTGAAGAGCAAGTGTGGAAGATTCACCTTTGTCTTCTTAGAAATGAAATAGATCAGAAATTGATGATCAATGTTGATATAATCAGGAGAGCTTGTGTGCTTCCTGTGGTTGATACACCCTAGAATGATTTTGGCCCAAATTCTATGGTGATCCTTCAAATCTCTGATTTTACTGGAGGGTAGTCCATGAGTAAAAATTTCCTTTGCAATTGATCTTAGGTCAGAGCATCTCTCAGTCATGTCAATGCATCTGACACCGCTACCGTTGTATCCAAGAAGCTTCTCAATAAGGTCTTCTGTAATCACAATTTTCTTCCCCATGACATAAGAAGTAACTTGGTGATTTGAAGAATAAGCATGTATCCAGAATTCTTTGACAAGGATGGGAAATGTTGGCCCTAATAGATGGTCAAAGTACCTGTTCCATCCTTGTGCTGTAACGTCTTCATACAGGTTGAAGCCATTTTCTTGCAAGCTCTCAAAGTCAATAATCATTTCAGAGAGAACTTCCAGATTATCAATAGGTGTGAGGAGCGTTCTGTGGGGTTCTTCATACTCTTCCATTGAAGCAGATTCATGAGCACTGACATTTTTAAGACTTGAAGAAGCCATTGTTCACACGGAATTTTGAGGAAGATGAAAGGTGTTTTTGAAAGCAAGAACTTGAAACGAGACAAAATATTGAGAGTAAAAGTGAATGAATGTAAAAAGTAATTTTGATTTTAAATAGGTTTCTTGAAAACGTAAGCAGTAAGAAAAAGAAATAATTAGTCATGATTATATGCATTAATGACACCTGAAATTAGGGGATTTATAAATATACTGAACGATTACCGCTTACAAGTGTCTCAATGCATCCAATCAGCACCTAGATCTTTCAAAAATTGAACGCATGTTCAGCTTCAAAAAGTAGCTGATGAGAGGATGACAACTGTTTGATGATGTGAACTACACGCTTCTATCCTTGAAATGAAACGTTCAGACCTTTATGGATTGATTCTGATGCAATCTGTACTTCTAAACTCTGAAGACAGGGTGATCAGTTGTTCACAGAAAATAGTAAAGTTCTGAAGGTTACAATATGTAAATAAAACATTTTATTCTGGGCATAGCTTCATGCTTAGATGTTTCAGAATGAAGTTAAACCTATCTTCAGAAAGAGGTTTTGTAAAGACATCAACCCATTGATGGTCTATGTCAATAAATTTTAAGGTTAAAATTCCTTTCTGAATATAGTCCCTAATAAAATGATGCTTTATTTCTATATGCTTAGCCCTAGAATGTAAAATGGGATTCTTACTGAGACATATAGCAGAAGTGTTGTCACAGAGGATGTGAATGTTGCTCTCAAATATGTTGAAGTCTTCAAGTTGACTTTTGATCCAGAGAATTTGCGTGCTACATCCAGCAGCTGCTATGTATTCAACTTCTGATGTTGATAGTGATATTATGGACTGTCTCTTGCTGGTCCATGAGATCAGATTTTCTCCCAGAAACTGGCAGCTTCCAGAAGTGCTTTTATGTTCTACTCTGTCACCAGCGAAGTCAGCGTCACAATATCCTACTAAGCTGTAATAATTTGATTTTCTATAAAACAAAACCATATCAGTAGTACCTTTCAGATACTTGAAAATTCGCTTAACTGATGTTAAGTGAGATTCTCTAGGATCTGATTGGAATCTAGCACATAAGCAAACACTAAATAAAATGTCAGGCCTCGAAGCCGTCAGATAGAGGAGAGAACCAATCATACCTCTGTAGACCTTCTGTTCTACCTTTTTACTTACCTCTTCCTTTTCCAGAATGCACGTGGGATGCATTGGAATCTTTGAGGGCTTACATTCTGAGAGATCAAATTTCTTCAGAAGTTCTCTGACATATTTGCTCTGATGAATGTAAGTTCCTTCTGGAGTTTGGTTTATCTGAATGCCCAGAAAGAATTTGAGTTCCCTCATTAAGCTCATCTCAAACTCTGCCTGCATGCATTTAGCAAAATCTCTTCCTAGAGAGGATTTAGTAGATCCAAAGATGATGTCATCAACATAAATCTGACATACTAAAATGTAATTCTTAACTGTCTTACAGAACAGGGTTGTGTCCACTTTCCCTCTGGTGAATTCCTTTTCTAACATGAAGTTACTTAGTCTTTCATACCAAGCTCTGGGAGCTTGTTTCAGACCATAGAGTGACTTCTTTAGTTTGAAAACATATTCTGGGTGTTTGGAGTTCTCAAACCCAGGGGGTTGGTGCACATATACCTCTTCATCTATATAGCCATTTAAGAATTCACTTTTGACATCCATCTGATACAGAGTGATGCCATTATTTACAGCAAATGATATTAAAAGTATGATAGATTCTAACATGGCGACTGGAGAAAAGGTTTCTGTATAGTCTATCCCCTCTTGATGACTATAACCATTTGCTACCAGTTGTGCTTTGTTTCTGATGACTTCTCCTTGCTCGTTCAGTTTATTTCTGAACACCCACTTTGTTCTAATGATGTTGAATCCTTTTGGTTTGGGAACCAGATCCCATACATCATTTCTGGTGAACTGATTCAATTCCTCCTGCATTGCCAGAATCCAGTCATTGTCCAGAAGCACTAATCAATTGTTGTTGGTTCAATCAGAGAGACCAGTCCCATGAGGGATTCTTCAGAGTTTATGAATGTTGATCTTGTTCTGATTGGATCATCCTTCTTTCCCAGTATTTTATCTTCTGGGTGAGCTATGCTGCTTCTAGATAGTCTTTTCTGAAGTTGATTAACTGAAGGTGCTGGATTGCTTGCAGTAACTCTTTCTAATGTTGTAGGAGCGTCTCTGCTGAGAACTTCTGACGAGTTGACTTCAGTACCTATGATTTTAACTTCCATACCTGCGAGGAATTCATTATGCTTTGACTTTTGAGAGTCAAGCTTATCATCAAACCTAACACTGATTGACTCTTCAACAATCTGTGTTTCTGTATTGTATACTCTGTACCTTCTTGAGCGTTTAGAATATCCTAACATAATACACTTTTGTGCTTTAGAGTCAAACTTGTTCGGATGATTTTTTGTATTTAAAATAAAGTAAGTGCATCCAAATGGATGAAAATAAGAAATGTTGGGCTTTCTATTCTTCCACAATTCATATGGAGTCTTTTCCAGAATAGGTCTTATGGAGATTCTATTCTGAATGTAACACGGTGTGTTGATTGCCTCTGCCAAGAAGATCTTAGCAATGTTAGTCTCATTGATCATGGTTCTGGCCATTTCTTGCAATGTTCTGTTCTTTCGTTCTACAACTCCATTTTGTTGGGGACTTCTAGGACAAGAGAAGTCATGCAAGATGCCTTTTTCATTAAAAAATGATTCAAAATTTTTATTTTCAAATTTCCCACCATGATCACTTCATACTTTGACAATTCTAAGATCATTTTCATTCTGAACTTGGTTGCAGAAGGTAACAAACACAGAGTGTGACTCGTCCTTGTGTCTTAAGAACTTTACCCATGTCCATCTGCTATAGTCATCTACGATTACTAACCCATACTTCTAGCCAATGACAGAAGCAGTATTTACTGGTCCAAATATGTCAATGTGCAGAAGTTCTAATGGCTTAGAGGTGGAAACAACATTTTTGCATTTGAAAGCAGGTTTTGCAAATTTGCCTTTCTGACATGCTTCACACAGAGCATCTGAGCTGAACTTCAATTTTGGAAGTCCTCTGACCAGATTGAGTTTGTTAATCTGAGATATTCTTCTCATACTAACATGCACCAATATTTTGTGCCAGACCCATTGCTCGTTGTTAACAAAAAGTAGGCATTTTACATTCCGACTCTTTAGTTCATAAAGTTTTATTTTGTAAATGTTGTTTTTCCTCTTTCCATTAAGTAGGATAGTCCCATCTTTCTGACTAACAACTTTGCATGAATTTTGATTAAAGATTATATCATAACCGTTATCACTTAATTGACTTATGGATAATAGGTTATGCATTAATCCATCAACTAATAATACATTATTTATAGAGGGAAGATTTCCATTACCTACTATTCCAGAGCCAATGATCTTTCCTCTTTAGTTTCCTCCAAATCCCACGTAGCCTCCAGGCTTAAGTTCCAGGCTTTGGAACATATGCCTTCTTCCCGTCATGTGTCGAGAGCAGCCAGAGTCCAGGTACCATGACTGGTGTTTTAGCCTTGCTGCTAAAGATATCTGCTACATATATAATTTTATCCTTAGGTACTCATATCTTCTTGGGTCCTGGTTTGTTAGTTTTACCAAAATTCTGATTGAATTTTTGGTTTGACAGAATAATCACTGTGATCGGTGGAAATAGAACTGACTGTTTTAAAGCTGGTTCGCGAAATGTCACGGTAAGCAAGAGTTGCCACCGTCTTTTATGTTCTCCAACATGGAAAGGACAAAAGCACAGCAAAATTCCTTCTTTGAGATGTCTCTCGGTTCGGGAGGTAGATTTATAGAAAGGGAAGGTGTTAGCACCCTTTCTATCCATGGTTATCCATGGGCTCTTAGGTACTTGCTCTTATGTTTTCAAAATTTGTTTGCTTTTCAAGTGTGTGTGGTTTTTGAAAAAAAATTTCGTTTGAAAAAATTTCTAAGTAACTCTTGTATCTGTCCTCAAGAGTGTATGAAATGTTTGTTTGAAAACTTTTTGAAAGTGTAGGTGCGAAAAGTATTTTTGTTTGTTTTTGAGAGAGAGCAAGTACCCAGGAGAAATCTACCTACTCTAAGGAATTAGGCTGTGTAAGAGTCCTTTGGATAGTGCTATCCCACTATTGAGAAGTAGGTAGTACCGTCATTGGAGGTATTCGGGTCAATTCGATGATAAGGGACATGTGTGGTCACCAAAGCAATAGTAGGACACCTTAGCGGTAACCCTAATGTCCTAGATCCTTTTTATCCGAGGCAACCGTTTCGAGGCAACTGGATCTTAGACAGGAGGGCGACCTCTAAAACACCATATACTTGACGACCACGTTCGAGGCAACCAGTGAGGCGTACCCTAGGAGTGGCATGTGCATGTGCGTTGTTTCAGTTTATATTTATCTTTGAACATGCATTGTGAGCTACGGATTGATTTTATTTGTCATACAAGTCTTGCATGCATTTTTTAACAGTTAAGAGTGCGGAAAATAAAGTGCGGAAAGGTAAATCTACGCTATTACAAAGCGCGGGTCTATACATCGCCAAAAGACAAAAACCCATTTGGAAAATAAATGCGGAAAGGTAAATAAAGCGGTAAATCCTAATTAACTATTACATCCTTGGAAACAGTTACATAAATATAATTAAATAAATAATGCGCGAATAAAAATTAAATCCGGAAAGTCTTAGGGTTTTGACCCCTTTCGAGAAAAGAATTGAAATTGTCCCTTTTTTGCAATTAATTAAATATTAACCCTAATTCTAATTAATTAATTATTTAAGAAAAAAAATGTTTTTTATGTTTTTTTAATGAAAATAAAATCAAAAGAAATTAAAAGTTGTCAAAAGAAAAACCTAATTCTAGATTAATTTTATTTATTATGAAAAAGATTAAAATTATCCTAATTAAATAACTAAACTAATTAATTAGAATTTATTTACAAAATAATGTGAAATTAATAAATATAATAATAAAAATATTTACATTTTTTTGGTCTGAATTTATTATAAAAGAACCAGGGGGTATTGGGCCCTGATGGAGGTGCATCTGAAAATTGCTGGCCCATTAACGCATAAGCCTGTTTGACTTGGGAGGTTATCTGCGCGTTGCATTGACTGGGAACACCATGGTCCACGCCTCATGGCCATCAGATTGGCGTTAGTGGCCACTTGGCAGGTTGATTGCTTGAGATGCATGATGGACGCTGTTTGGAAGCCTGCATAGGAACACATTAGAAAAAATAATATTGAGATTTGGGTGGACCTGGGAATCGAACCCAGGTCCCAACGATTGCCAGACACCTCACTATCCACCAAGCCAACTGCACGCTTTTGTTATAATAATAGGAAATGAATATATTATATAGAATAACAACACATGCTGGAAATTATGAAACCACGCGCGCGCTTTTTGAATGAACCAATAGCATGCTTCCACGTATTATCGTCTTCGCTTGGCCTGTAACAAAAACAATCAAATAGCGGGGGTTTTTAACCCCCACAATATGGCGTGACCAAAAATAACGAATAAGCGTGTGATGATCAGAAATTGTTCGCGAGGGTTGGGTTTGAATCGTCTGGCCTTGACAAATTCAACCATATGCGTCTCAAGGTCCAATTTTGCTTATGTTGTAAAGCCCTAATTCGAGAGCTTGGAAACCCTAGAATTCAACAATGGTGGTTTACGTTTCAGGGCATCTTAATCCAATTGAATCACACCAAAAGCTTCACCTGAGTTCTAGCAATGCAAAGCATACAAAAAATCACATTAAATACGCAGGAATTATGAGTTTCGATTATGAGAAAGAAAGCTAAACCGTGAATCTATTCTGGGCAGTTTCTTGAGCTTTGGAGCTTGGTTTTGATTGCAACGCATTCTGGAGACTCCCAGCAATGTATCTGGATCCACAAAAGTCCTTAGTTTGCCCTAGAACACTGAAAACAGTTTTGAGTTTTCTTGGTTTTTTTTCAATATGGCATATGGTTTTCGGCAGCAGTTTGTACGTGTGAGGCATTAGGTTTAGGTTCTGTATATGTAGTAGAATGGAATTAGGTTTCAATCTTTGTCCAAGAATCCATGAAATAATGTTTTCAATATTTGATTTCAATCAAATCTTTTTGCACATTTTTGATTGACAAAACTTGCTAAAATTAGATATTTTGGTCCCCTTGATGTGTACACGAGATCTTCAGCTTGTCTTGAGTTCATTTGCATCACAAAAAGATTTGAAAACCATATCTTGGTATTTTCCTACAATTAAATCAATTAAATGAATTAATAATCAATTAAAAATCCAAATAATTAATAAAAATAAGAAAATAAACTCAAATAGGCTTGATGGGTCGTGCATATGCTTTGGGTAAAGATTCAAGAAGAAATTTGAGGCCCATTAGCAAAAACAAGGTGTTTTAGGCAAAGTTGACTTTTGTAAATTCCCAAAAATTTCCCAACTTCTCCAATGCATATCTTGCTCAATTTTGATCCTATGAACATGTTCTTGGACATTTTGGAAAGTTATTGAAGTCCTCTAACCAATTCCTTTGGTCCCATGTCATTTTGATTTACCAATATCAAGTTATGGTCTTTGACTTAAAGTTCCCTTTTTGTTGACTTTTGAAATTGACCCATAATGTAGAAATTGATAACTTTTTGTGAGAGCATTTCTTGGACTTGGAATGTGAAGATGAGTTGTAGGAAATGTCATCCCCTTCAAAATGAGCATTGGATGGGATTTTTCTGATGAACCATGAAAAAGTTATGCCTTGGTCAAGTTACAGTTGACTTTTCAACTGTCCCAAAATAGAAACTTTTGCATCTTGATGATTTTTGAGCCATTCTTGTAGAATCATGATCAAGACTTGATCAAATGATGATTGTGGCTTCAAAATAAGATGTTGACCAAAACTTTTGACTTTTGACTGCCAAATGACCATTTTGCCCCTGCAGTTGGTTGTGGAGCAACTAGGGCTTTTGACTGTGCAAACTGGCATTGTGAACCTTGAAACTTGACATGCAGATGCTTGACAATGTATATAGGCCTATGGGACTTGATTGAGCCATTGAAAACCCCAGATTCATTGAGAGAACCAAAACCCTAATTTTGACTGGCTTAGGAGGCAGTTGGACTGTGCAACCCTTGAGTAGACTTGAGCAGATTGAGATGATGCTTGTCAAAACTTTGAAGAATATGGGAGGGAAAATTTTGGGGTACAAGAATCACTACTTGTGTATTTTATGTCATGTGTGTGCCCATATATAAAATGTGAATTGAGTGGTCTGCGTTTAATGACTAAGTCCATGACCTGTTTAGGTGTAGATACCTTACCTTGATATCCTATCCCTTTTCTGCCATTTCTGCTAACTCTATAGATCATTGAAGCCATCTTTCTTCTATCTATGTTTCTAGCTAGAAACTTCTGAAAGCTGTGATCATACTCTTTGATGATCACATCAGCATTACTGGGAGTCTCTAAGATTGTTTCCTTCTGAGAATTTTGCAAATCATTTTCTAATTTTGAAATTTTTTCTTTTAACTCAGAATTCTCTAATCTGAGACTCTCAGACTTTTCTGAGTCAGAGGAAAGATCCCTTTTCAGGTTCTTGAATTTGACTCTAATATGCTGATACCTTTCCAAAATTTCATTTAGACTTTCTGCAAGTTCAGCCTTAGTAAAATTAATGGTAAAGTCAGGGAATACCTCTTCAGTGTCTGATTCTGAGTCTGAACCAGAAGCTTCACTTTCTTCTGGCACGTTTTCCATGAGAGCTATGTTTTCTCTTTCATCATCTGACTCTGAGTCAGCTTCAGAGGTGTCCGAGTCATCCCATGTTGCAATGAGGCTTTCATTCTTTTCCTTGAAGGACTTCTTTTTGGGCTTCTCCTTCTGAAGCCTTGGGCAGTCACTTTTGTAGTGCCCTTTCTCGTTACACTCATAGCAGATGATGTCCTTGTTATTTGGCTTTCTATATCCTGAAGAACCTTAAGATCTTCTGTGTCCAGAGGAAGACTCAGACTTTCTATATCTGGAGGAGGATTCATTCTGATTCTCTGATCTTCTAGGATTTATGAATTTCCTTTGTCTCTGCTTCCACAGTTGGTTCACCCTTCTGGAGAGGAGAGACAGTTCATCTTCTTCTGATGAGGATCCATCATAAGTTTCTTCCACAGCCTTCAAAACCTTAGAGTCAGATTTTCTGTTAGATTTTAAAGCTAGTGGATTACCTGGCTTTTGAGGCTCATCTTCTTCTAGCTCTATCTCATGACTTCTGAGGGAGCTGACAAGTTCCTCCAGAGATATTTTGTTGAGATCTTTTGCTAGCTTAAGTGCTGTGACCATTGGCCTCCATTGCTTGGGTAAGCTTATGATGATATTCTTAACGTGATCAGCAGTAGAATACCCTTTGTCAAGAACCTTCAGTCCAACAACAAGGATTTGGAATCTTGAAAACATAGCTTCTATGGATTCACTGTCTTCCATCTTGAATGCCTCATACTTCTGAATGAGCGCAAGGGACTTTGTTTCTTTGACTTGAATGTTGCCTTCATGCGTCATTCTCAGAGAGTCAAACATGTTCTTGGCAGTCTCTCTGTTTGAGATTTTCTCATATTATGAGTATGAGAGAGCGCTGAGGAGTATTGTTCTGGCCTTATGGTGATTTATGAAGTCACATTTCTGCTGGTCAGACATCATTTTTCTGTCTATCTTCTGACCTCTTCCATCCACTGGATGTGTGTATCCATCAGTTACCATGTCCCACAGATCAACATCATGGGCCAAAAAGAAATTCTCAATTCTATCTTTCCTGTAGTCAAAGTTTTCTCCATCAAAGACTAGAAGTTTGCCACTGAATCTATCCTTGTCTTCATGGTAGTCATTGTTGATGTTTTGGCTTGGTCCCACCATAGTGTTTTTCTGCAGCTTGGATCTTGTACTGACACGGTTAAGTGTTTAAGCTCAGAACCAGGCGCTCTGATGCCAATTGAAGAAGTGAAAAACACAAGAAGGGGGGGTTGAATTGAAAACTTGAAATTAAAAGCGAAATAAAACAGTATTTTTATCCTGGTTCGTTTAATCTCAAACTACTCCAGTCCACCCGTCAAGGTGATTTCGCCTCTCTCCAACGAGGTCTTAATTCACTAATCATAAAAGGATTACCGTCACTACTTTAAGAACTGTTAAAGTCTTCTTGAGTTTAACCACAATCCGGTTAATCTCAAGGAACACTATTTTAAAACAAAGATACAAGAATGTGTGTTGTTGTTTTTCTTTACAAAAACTGTTATCACAACTGTGATAATTTACACAAAATTAGAGCTTGGAAAGATGATGAATAATGCTTGCAGCTTTTTGAATTCTCGTGAATAGTCTTGGCAAATCGTGAACGATTTGAACACTGAGCTTGTTTATATAGGCAATGGATTTACGTTGATCATCAAGCGTGTTAAATGACATTAACTCAGTTTCCATTTGGAGAAGATCCTGTCTGAAGAAGCCATTGTAATTGATGTTGTATTGAATGATTAGTAACGCTTCAGCATCTTTCATCCTTGCTTGCTGCTGATGCTTCAGCACATTGATGACTTGGATTATTATGTTCTTGTACAAAATCAGAGTTTACTTCACTTAAGCGCGGGTTCTGGTCATCAATCTTCAGTGCATGTTCTGATTGCTTCAGCGTGTAGCTCTTATGGATTAACTTCTCATGCTGCTTTGGTCAGAACTTCTGCATACACAATAACATAATTTTTAGGGTGCATATTTGTTCTTTGTATTTGTTATCATCAAAACTCTAACTAAGGGTTGTAGAATCAAACTATGTTCTAACAATGTTTTCCATAGATGACTCTGTAATGACTGAATGTGTTGAAGAGGGAGTAAATGTTATTGTGCCTTGTTTTGGTGCACCCACCTCTTTTGAAGTTAAATATCTTGGAAAGCCAGCTATTACTCCATTGGTGATTAGCTTACCGGGTCCTGTTCCCTACAAGTCAGACAAGGTTGTATCCTACAAATATAATGCTACAATTTTAGAAGATGGTGTGGAAGTTCCAATCGAGCCAATTCCTAATGTTGGAAATATTGCTGAGACTAGCAGAGTTACCCGCAGTGGTCATGTATTTGCACCAGTTGTTCTTGGAGATGTTAGTACTGGAAAGAAAACTGTTGAAGATGTTGAACCCAAGAAGAAAATGGGTGAGTCTAGTGGAGATACGCTAGAAAAAGAGGTGGATGATATTTTGAAGATAATCAAGATGAGCGACTACAGAATTGTATATCAGCTACTGCAGACTCCTTCAAAAATATCTATCTTGGCTTTATTGATGAACTCTGCTGCTCATAGAGAATCTTTGATGAGGGTATTAGAATAAGCTTTCGTGGAATGTGATATGCCGGTAGACCAATTCAGCAGTGTGGTAGGGAACATTACATCATGTAATAACTTGAGTTTTTGCAACGATGAAGGAAAGAATCACAATCTGGCCCTCCACATCTCTATGAATTGCAAGAATGATTCATTATCCAATGTGCTGATTGATAATGGATCCAAATTGAATGTCATACCAAGGAGCACACTTATGAAGTTGAAATATCAAGGAACGCCCATGCGCCCAAGTGGCATTATTGTGAAAGCATTTGATGGATCAAGGAAATCTGTTATTGGTGAAATGGACTTGCCTATTCATATAGGCCCACATTTGTTTCAGATTACTTTCCAGGTCATAGATATTATACCAGCTTACAACTGTTTGTTAGGACGGCCGTGGATACATGAGGCATGGGATGTCACTTCGACTTTACACCATAAGTTGAAGTTTATGCATGAAGGTAAAGTGGTAATTATAAATGGAGAACAGGCATTATTGATATCTCATTTGTCCTCTTTCAGCATTGTGGAGGCGGATGAGGCTGTTATTGGAATCCAGTTCTAAGTTTAATCCATTGATAATATAAGAGGAAATGAGAGTTCTATGGCTTCGTTTAAGGATGCTCAACAGCTTGTGCGTAATGGCCATAGTGAAGTATGGGGACAAATTATTGATCCACATGTAAACAAGAATAAAGCTGGCTTAGGGTTCTCTGTGAAGAATGATAAAGGTAAGAGCATGAAGCCGAAGTCTGCTGCAAGCAATTATCAAGACATATTTCGTAGCGGGGGTTATCTTCATCCAACTCTTTCCGGGATTAATGCCATTATGGAAGATGAAACAGAGCCAGAAATGCCAAATCATGTGACGCATAAAGTTAGGGTTCAGAACTAGATCACCATTGATGTTCCCTCTTTCATACATGTTTCAAAGTAATTTTTTTTTGTTAATATTTTTGAAAAAAAACTTTCACTCTTCCCAAGGTGAAAGTATTAATATTGTACGGGCATATCAGTTTGCTTTGATTTTTAAAATCAATAATAAAAGTTGTCTTTATTTCCCAAATTTTGTTTTTATTTTTGTTTTGTTTTTTTCTTGGAAAATGGTAATAAAAAAACCTTTCAAAATAAATAATAACTGAAATTAAATCTGCATGATCACTTGTTATATGTGTCAGTTTCTAAAAGCCATCATAAATCATATGTGCAGATTAATTAAAAAACCTGTTGAATACAATGACCCTGCACCCTCTCCCAACTTTGAATGTCCTGTGTATGGGGCTGAAGAAGAATACTATGATGAGATTCTAGAAGAGGTCTCACGGTTGCTTGAGAGCAAGGAGAATTCCATTCAGCCATATAAAGAGCAATTGGAAGTAATCAATTTGGGTTCAGAAGAAGATCCAAATGAAGTCAAGATTGGAGCATTACTACATCCTAATGTGAAGAGCATGTTGATTGAGATGTTGAAAGAGTATGTGGATATTTTTGCTTGGTCTTACCAAGATATTCCTGGTTTAGATACAAATATTGTAGAGCACCATTTGCCGCTGAAGCCAGTGTGCCCTCCAATCAAACAGAAGTTGCGAAGAACTCACACAGATATGGCAGTGAAGATCAAAGAAGAAGTTCTAAAGCAGATTAATGCCGATTTTCTTGTGACATCAGTGTACCCTCAATGGATCGCTTGTCCTAGTACCGAAGAAAGACGGAAAAGTTCGCATGTGCGTAGATTACAAAGATCTAAATAAAGCTAGTCCAAAAGATGATTTTCCATTGCCACACATTGATATGTTAGTGGATAACACATCAAAATTCATAGTTTTCTCGTTCATGGAAGAATTTTCCGGGTATAATAAAATAAGGATGGCTCCTGAGGACATGGAGAAAACAACGTTTATCACACCCTGTGGAACATTCTGTTACAGAGTGATGCCCTTCGGGTTGAAGAAAACTGGTGCAACGTACAACCCTATTCCATGATCTAATGCACAAGGAAATTGAGGTATAAGTTGATGATATGATTGATAAATTCCATACTGAAGAAGGGCATGTAGAAGATTTGTTGAAGTTGTTTCAGCATTTGAGGAAGTATCGTCTCCGCTTGAATCCAAATAAATGTACCTTCGGTGTTCAATCAGGGAAATTGTTGGGTTTCATTGTTAGCTAGAGAGGGATTGAAGTTGAACCTGATAAAGTCAAAGTAATTCCAGAAATGCCAACCCCGAGAACTGAAAAGCAAGTCAGAGGGTTCCTTGGGCGTTTGAATTATATTTCTAGATTCATTTCCCACATGACTGCAATGTGTGAACCGATCTTTAAGTTGTTAATGAAAGATCAAGGTTGTGTGTGGACAGATGACTGCCAAATGGAATTTAAAAGTATTAAAGAATATCTGCTTATCTTGATCCCTCTTATTGAAGGAAGACCATTGATTATGTATCTGACAGTGTTAGATAATTTAATGGGCTGTATTTTGGGACAACAAGATGAAATAAGGAAGAAAGAGTACGCCATTTATCATCTCAGTAAAAAGTTTACTGATTGTGAGTCATTGTATTCCATGCTGGAAAAGACGTGTTGTGCTCTGGCCTGGGCGGCAAAACGTTTGCGGCAGTATATGTTGAATCACACTACTTGGTTGATCTCCAAAATGGATACAATCAAGTACATTTTGGAAAAGCATGCTCTTACTGGGAGAATTTCCCGCTGACAGATGCTGTTATCTGAATATGACATCAAATATTACACTCAAAAAGCTATTAAAAGAAGCGTGTTAGAAGGTTATCTTGCTCACTAACCATTTGACGATTATCAGTCTTTGATGTATGATTTCCCCGATGAGGATGTGATGTTTCTGAAAGTTAAAGATTGTGATGAACCATTGCCTGAGGAAGGTCCTGATCCTGAATCTCGATGGAGCATGATATTTGATGGATCTGTTAATGCTTATGGTAAAGGAATTGGTGTTGTGATTATCACCCCACATGGATCACACATTCCTTTTACTACAAGGTTGACATTTGATTGTACTAAAAATATGGCAGAATATGAGGCTTGCATCATGGGTCTCGAGGAAGCTATTGATATCAGAATTAAAATTCTAGATGTGTATGGCCATTCAGCTTTGGTAATAAATCAGATTAAAGGAGAGTGGGATACTCGTCACCCCGACTTGATCCCTTATAAAGATTATGCTATAAGATTGCTACCCTTCTTTAATAAAGTTGAATTCCATCACATCCCCAGAGACGAAAATCAAATGGTGGATGTTATGGAAACTCTGGCTTCTATGTATCAAGTGAATACTTGGAATGATATACCTCAAATTATAGTTCGACGAATGGATAGGCCCATTCATGTTTTTACAACAGAAGAGGTAGTAGACGAGAAACCTTGGTATTACGATATCAAGCATTTTCTCCAGACTCAGGAATACCCGATTGGTGCTTCAAATAAAGATAGAAAAACATTGAGAAGATTGGCTGGCAGCTTCTTCCTTAGTGAAAATGTGTTGTACAAGAGAAATTATGACATGGTCTTGCTCAGATGCGTGGATAGACACTAAGCAAACATGTTGATGCATGATATTCATGAAAGTTCACCTGGCACTCATGCCAGTGGACATTTGATGGCTAAAAAAAGGCTAAGGGAAGGTTACTATTGGCTGAAAATGGAATCTGACTGTTACAGATTTGCAAAGATATGCCATAAATGCCATATTTATGCGGACAAAATTCATGTGCCTCCGACACTTCTCAATTTTATTTCTTCCCCGTGGCTTTTCTCTATGTGGGGTATCGACATGGTTGGAATGATAGAACCCAAAGCTTTTAATGGACACCGTTTTATCTTAGTAGCAATTGATTACTTCACCAAATGGGTGGAAGCTTCTTCATATGCTAATGTTACTAAGCAGGTGGTAATGCGCTTCATTAAGAATAATCTCATATGTCGGTATGGTGTGCCGAGCAGAATTATCACCGATAATGGCTCGAATCCGAACAACAAGATGATGACAGAACTTTGTGAAGAATTCAAGATTGTCCATCATAATTCATCTCCGTACATGCCGAAGATGAATGGGGATGTTGAAACTGCTAATAAGAATATCAAGAAGATCATCTAGAAGATGGTTGTTACTTATAAAGATTGGCATGAAATGCTCCCTTTTTCTTTACATGGATATCAGACATCTGTCCGGACTTCAATAGGAGAAACCTTGTTCTCCCTTGTGTATGGAATGGAAGTCGTGCTCCCAATTGAGGTTGAGATTCCCTCTTTGCATGTGATAATGGAAACCAAGTTGTCAGAGGCTGAATGGGTCCAGAACAGGTTTGACCAATTGAATTTGATCAAAGAGAAGAGAATGAAGACTTTGTGTCATGTGCAGTTATATTAGAAGATAATGAAGAAATCTTTTGATAAGAAGGTCAAACCTCGTGAATTCAGAGAAGGCGACCCCGTGCTCAAGAAGATCATGTCTTTTAACGCTGATTCTAGGGGCAAGTGGAATCCTAATTTTAAAGGCCCATATGTTGTCAAGAAAGCCTTCTCTGGCGGTGCATTAATTCTTGAAACTATGGATGGCGAGGAGTTCCCACGTCTCATGAATGCTGATGCAGTTAAGAAATACTTCTCCTATAGAAATAAAAGAACAACTCGCTAAGTGGAAAACTCGAAAGTGCGGTTTAGGGAAAAAGGAGCGTCTCGGTAGGCCGAAAACCCGAAAGGGCGGTCTAGGCAAAAATTAGAGACATAAACAGAATAAAATTTCCCGCTAATTTGAAAACCCGCAAGGGCAGCTTAGGCAAAAGTTATAGACTTTCTTGGCAAGTAACTACATTAGACAATACTTGATCATTGAAGCAACAATCTTCTTGGATCCTCACCATACATCAACAGAAGTTGCTGCTCATAATTTCAAAGTTGTTAGAGGGAATAATGGTCATTGTATATCAATGTATCTTTTCCATTATATATTACCATTTTCCGAACTTTGTAATCATCCATGGAGTCTCGCTATTCGTAGACTACCATTCTATCAATAAAATTTGAGCTTTTACCCAATTCTTTGTATTTCTTATTTTTATTCAGCTTACAAAGACTCTATTTATTATTGATAATAATTTTCAAAGCAAAAAGATTAAATAACAAAATTATTTTTCAAAAAGAATTTACAACTTACTTTTACTTTATATTTTGTGATTCAAGAGGAAATCAAAAGTGGTGATCCCAAGAATGGACAAACTACAGTAATTTTGGGAAGTTTTGTTTCCCCCGAGAAGATTTTCTCAGGTAGTTTTTGCTGGTATGCGTGTGATTTTTGTATATTGAAGACGATACCAATTGGCGTAAGGTGCAGTATTGGGTTTGTGATCCTAGTGTCCCCAGTCAAGTCTTGGTTCATTTTTTTTTATTTTTGGGTTTGCATGGTCTGAGGCCTCTATCCCAGATTCCCAGTGAATTCTTCCCTCATATGACGAAAGGTCTTTTTCCCTTGGTGTGCTGAGATGGAACTATTTGCAAAATGTCGCTCTTTCTGCGGTATTGGCATTATTGTTGGTATTCATTTCCCAGGAAACTTGACTAGGACAGTATATTTTCTAATAAGTGTTGAGACAGTTGTCAACCCTTTGGGTTTTCACCCGCCAAGTGTTGGGTTTGATTTAAAATCCCCATGAGTATGACCTTTTTCTATAATGTTGACTTCTTGATTCCCCAGGAAGGCTATCCCAGGGCATCTTTTGTTGGAATAAGTTTACATGATATGAAGACTCAATCCAAGATTCCCTAGTGAAGGCTTCGCTATTTGATAGAAGTCTTTTCTCCCCGTGCATGCTGCGATTTGAATCATTTATGAAGCATCTCCCTTTTGGCAGTACTTGCATTTTGTTTGATTGCCCGATAATGAGGTAAGGGCAATGTTTTATTTAAGAAGTGTTGAGGCATTTGTCAGTTTTTTGGGTTTTCACCCGCCAAGTGCTAGGTTTGATTTAAAATCCCCATAAGATAGAGTTATTGCTGTAATGTTTAACTTCTTAACTCCCCAAGTTGTTATCCCCATGAGGTTTCATACTTTTTCCCCAGAGAAGTTGGTGCAATACTTACTCTCAATATTGAAGAGCGTATCTTGGTTTCCCCTCTTTGATGTGGTGTTGGCCTCCCCAATAAAGTCAGCACGAGGTCCCCAGTTGATGTCTCAATGATAAGGTGTTATCTCCTCTAGTGAAGTATGTATGATGTTCCCCCAATGAAGTCAATTCGAAATCCTCAGTTGATATTTTTCCGATATGGTTTCCATCTGCCTAATTTGAAATCAGTATTGCAATCCACAGTAGAAGTGCGGACCGTGAAAACATTTGTTTCCCCATTAAAGTCTAAGTGCTATTCCCCAGTGAAGCTTGGAGAAGAATGTTATATCCATGTATCTGTACTGTTTTGTCGCTATGATTTGTTTACTTCCGGATTATGTTCCTTCCCAGTGAAGTTAAGCCGCAAAATAGGATTTTGTTTCCTAGTTTGGTGCTTATTTTCTTATGAATGTTCATCTTGGATGTGATTTAGCCGAGTGTTGATTGTGCCCGAGTTGATTTTTCCTGGTTATTCCCAGTGCTATATGTTTATTTTGTTAGCATATACATGATAACACTCATACATTCATACATACATCATGCATAGGCAAATTTAGCAAATCATTGTTCATTCACATTCGTTAATATTTTGTTGACATATTACCCTGTTTTGCAGAGTTGTGTTGTCCTCACTCTAATAGAGTGTCGGCCTTAAGCAGAAAGTGTATATTCTTTCAATTTCCCCACTGAGTTATCCCTCGTGGAAGATTTTTTCTTTAGGATTCCTGTACAGCTCTTTGTCTGGATAGATTGGGTTTCCCTCTTGGGTTTATTTCTCAAAGGATGTATTTTGGTTGACTGTTTCACTCCAGTTTATTTCTGGTTTGAATCTTTGTTTCCCAACAATATTATTACTCTGGATTTCTGTAAGCTTTGAGCATTGGTTTGAGAGTGTGCATTTATTTTGGCACGAGAAAACTTTTATCTCCTCAGCAGGAATATGTTGGCATTTCCCCAGGAAGCTGTATTTCATTCCCCAGGAAGTCAATATTCATTCCCCAGGAAGTCATATTTCTTTCCCCAGGAAGCCATATTGCTTTCCCCAGGAAGTTGTATTTATTTTCCCAGGAAGCCATATTGCTTTCCCCATAAAGTCATTTTTACAATCCTTCCTATAAATGCAAGTGGTAGTCTCTTTATTTGAGACATCTTATATATTACCCTTTCCAGGCGGAATGTCTTGGTTAAAGAAGAAGTTGAGACCCTTTCTAGGTGAAACACCAGAATTTTGGAGAAACTTGTTATTCTTTTTTCTACCTTCAGTGAACGTTGGTAGTTCACCGTCAATGAACGTCGATGCTATGATATTTATTTTCTCTCTATGTTCAGTGAAAGTTAGTAGTTCACCATCAGTGAACATTGGTGATTGTTATCTTTTTGCTACCTTCAAAGAAAGTTTATAGTTCACCGTCAATGAACGTCGATGCTATGATATTTTTTTTCTCTACCTTTAGTGAAAGTTGGTAGTTCACCATCAGTGAACATTGGTGATTGTTATCTTTTTGCTACCTTCAATAAACGTTGGTAGTTCACCGTCATTGAACGTCGGTGCTATGATATTTCTTTTCTCTCTACCTTCAGTGAAAGTTGGTAGTTCACCATCAGTGAATGTTGGTGATTGTTATCTTTTTGCTACCTTCAGTAAACATTGGTAGTTCACCGTCCATGAACGTCGGTGCTATGATATTTCTTTTCTCTCTACCTTCAGTGAAAGTTGGCAGTTCACCATCAGTGAACGTTGGTGATTGTTATCTTTTTGCAACCTTCAGTAAACGTTGGTAGTTCACTGTCAGTGAACGTCGGTGCTATGATATTCCTTTTCTCTCTACCTTCAGTGAAAGTTGGTAGTTCACCACCAGTGAACATTGGTGATTGTTATCTTTTTTCTACCTTCAGTAAACATTGGTAGTTCACCGTCAGTGAACGTCAGTGCTATGATATTTCTTTTCTCTCTACCTTTAGTGAAAGTTGGTAGTTCACCATCAGTGAACGTTGGTGATTGTTATCTTTTTGCTACCTTCAGTGAACGTTATTAGTTCACTGTCAGTGAACGCCAGTGCTATGATATTTCTTTTCTCTCTACATTCAGTGAAAGTTGGCAGTTCACCATTAGTGAACTTTGGTGATTGTTATCTTTTTTCTACCTTCAGTGAAAGTTGGTAGTTAATCGTCAGCGAACTTCGATGTTTGTCTCTCTACCTTCAATGAATGTTGGTAGCTCACCGTCAGTGAACGTAGGTGTTGTTATTCTTTTCTCTTTCTACCTTCTGTGAACATTGGTAGTTTCGC
This sequence comes from Vicia faba, assembly GCA_948472305.1. NCBI lineage: Eukaryota > Viridiplantae > Streptophyta > Magnoliopsida > Fabales > Fabaceae > Vicia > Vicia faba. The sequence goes on along the minus strand of OX451741.1, from coordinate 1,330,473,775 downwards.
CTTCCGTACAAGTGGGTGTATCCTTTGATCTTTTACCATCCTCTATTAGTTGGTATCCTTTTGATCTTCTACCTTCAACTATGAGTTGGTAGTTTACCGTCATCTATGAGTCATTATCTTTTTGATCTTATACCTCCGACTATTGAGTTTGGTAGTTCACAGTTGGTTGTCAATCACTTTTATCCCTTACTATCTCCTCTTTAGCTGAGTTGATGCTACCTTATCTCTTATTTGGGTGTTACACCAATAGAGTCAGGTCTTTTTGATTCACCAGTGATTTATTTTCCTGGTCGGATTTCTCTTTTGATCCTTATTTCCTTTTCTACATTCCCAGTGGTGTTTTGCATCCCTTTGAATTTGTTTATATGCATTCATACTCATAAGAATTGCATGGCATTTTAGGGCCAAAAATAGGGTTTGTTTTATATTTAAGTATCTTAGATCATATCGACACAAAGATTTTTAACCTTCGCATCTCTAGATAGAAGAAACTTAAATAAGGGAGGTTGTTGTATCACAATTTTTGCCTCTAAGATCCCTTCATCATACCATATTGATTCAATCACAACAAGATCACATTAGGGATTTTGGTTCTCCTCCCTATATTTAGCTTTGCTCTTTCAGGAATCACCAAGCACCTTGACCTATTTTTCTTTTGTGATCATGCATGTTTTGTTTTGACTTTTCTTTTAATTAATAAAATGCAATGTTGGTTTGTCTTACTTGTTAATAATGTAGGTAAAGGCAATGTGGCTTAGCAAGTTGATCAATGGCTTCATGAGTTTATTTCCATGCCCTAGTCAATAAATCTTGAGAAATTCAAACCTCGCCATTGAAGTTGTTTTGGAAGAAATGGCATGGCAATGTTTATTTTGGTTCACCACATTTCAAAGTTATCAAGATTGATTCAAAAGTACAAGGGGTTGATTGAAGAAGTTGTCATGGTTGGACAAGGCCTTGTTCCCATTGGTCAGAAGTGCATATTTCTCTCAATTCTCAAGATATGGAAGTGGTTTTGGTTTCTATGAGTTCTCATTCTCATCCTCAACAACTTCTATCTACAAGGCAAAAGTGTTGGTACAAGAAGGTTGTTTAAAATTGTCAAAGTTCCTCAAAGCATTTTCTTGATCTAGGAGCTAGGGTTTTGAACTTCAAAGAAGTATATCTTGCTCATATTTTGGTATTTTTGAGTGATTCTAAAAACATCCTTCTCTTCAAAGGGTAATTAACAAATCACTTTAAAAGTTTCAAGGAGTTTTCATGTGGAAGAAACTTGATGATGAAGAAAGATTACAAGTCCTCCAGATGAACCCCCAACTTCCCATGTGTGACTTCAAATGATCATAACTTGGTCAATTTCTATCACCTTGAGCCCACTCTTTTTCCACAATTATCTTGAGGATGTGAACTGTATTCCTTATTTCATGTGCAGAGTGAGAAAAGGGATGGAGGATGCCTTAAGGATACAAAATATTATAGGTTATTTTATGATTTTTTCCAACTTCAACAATTCATAACTCTCTTAATTTTTGGTGATTTTGAATGGTTCAAGTTTCAAAAATATCATTCAAGAGGTCTATTTCCTGCCATCATTTTTGGCCAAGAGCAAATTCCAAGAGGAAGGCCAAGTTTGGATGCAAAACATTATAGGTCACTTTTGAAGAAAAACTTAAAATATTTCTAAGTATGGAAAGTCAACCTCTTTTTCCCAACTTTGACTCATTGCAACGTTCAGCTCAAACATCCATTTGATTCTATTATTTTTCCATTGCAAAGCTTGTAATCTCATCTTTCTAAAGCATCAAGAACCATGCCCTAAGACCCCTTGAGCTGAGCATGCCATTGTTTCAAAAGTGGTAACTTGGAGTTGAGGTTTCTCCAAAAGTCAGAACTTGAAATCCTTAATTTGGCTTCTAAACACAAAATTGCTGCGCGTTTTTGCTTCTAAACATGTTTTGGATGAGTTTTGATTAAAATAGAAGTCACACTTTTCTTGTTTGCAACATCACACGATTTCCCTCCAAACTTCATCATTTCACACGCTTGGACGTTCCATTAGCTTCCCTATAAGTAGAGGGTCATTCCCCATTCATTTCCTTAAGCTTTGAGAGCCAAAATACCCTACCGAAACCTCACATGAACCCATCTTTTTTGAAATCAGTTTATGAGATTTAAGCTTCTTTCTCCAAAATTCTTTGCACATTCATCATCCTTAAGCATCATACAAAATCTCCAACACTTAAACCAAGCAAAACGAGCCATAATTCAAGCTACAAAAGTTCAGTTTCAGAGCTTCTTTCTTGATCTTCGAAAAGGTAGAATTCTACACCATTTGGATACAAATAAAGCACCAACCTATTCTACTCGTTCTCCTGATTCTTGTGCTTCTTACAATTTTTAAATCCATTGAGAATTGGTGCGATGGTGATGTTAGGATCGTCTTAAAGAGACGAATCCAATGATACTAGTCTGGGATTCTAATTTTTTCCATTTGAAGGATCTCACAAAATCTCCATTGCGGGGCATCTGGAGGTTGAAGAGATGACATGTCTCGTCTCAGCCAATGATAGCGTGCCAAACGTTTTAATTTCATTGGTTGCCTTTTCTGATCCTATACGTATCTCACTAAGGTCCATATCAAGCACAGTGCGTCTGGTCCATTGGATCAGCTTATTAACGCGTTTTGACTATGATCTGATGGCCCAAATCTTATTGGTTTTATTTTATTTTCTAATTTTATATTTTAATTGATTTAATTTTCAAAATATATAACTCTTTTATTTTTTATCCAAAAATTATGAAAAAATTCACAAAAATACCTTGAATTATGTCTGATCTCATGACTATTTTTTCACATTTTTATTTTGAAATTTGATATTTTTTTATATTTTTTGTATTATTTGCTTTCTTTTAATTACTTTAAAAATACTATCTAACAATTTTTAATTCTAAAAAAATTCATAAATATCATTTTACATATTTCTGACTCTTTGAAAATTTTATGGAATTTTATATTTATGTTTACTATTTTTTGATCTATTTTCTATTTGTTTGAGCAATATTAATTAGTTTAAAAATAGTTTCTGACTTTAAAAAAATTACCAAAAATTTTATAAAAATAATTGAGTCTATTTTTGATTTTTCTATGACCTTATTTCTTTTTTATGAATCAATTTGAATATATTTGATATTTTTTCCTTTATTTTCATTTTTATTCATTTTTAAACCCTTTTCAACATATATATATATATATATATATTAAATGTAATTTTATTTTGTGATTATTTTCTGGCTGATCTTGGGTTGAATTTTTGATCATGAACTTTGTTAACATCATTGGATCCATGGTGTTGAGTCTAACTCCATATAAATGGATGAATGATTTTAATAATAGTTTGATTAAATTTTAATTCAAATGTGGTTTATATATTCTTTCCCACCCTTCTTCATCTCATTCCTTTCTTATTGCACTAAGTGTTATTGGAGCATGATCTCTATATCATGTCTCAAAACCAATAGTGCATAGATTTCTATTGACCGACCTCAAAATAGGTGTGACTTCTATTAAGTCCACTTGAGATTGCTTAACATAGCGTTAAATTTTGTCTCGATTAGATAAAATTATCATTCATGGTCCAAACTTATGATTGCAAGCCCAAGATGTTAATTTGAACCCTTTGATCCAATAACCTTGAGATTCATTGTGTAGAGGCTTTGGTTCTACCAATCTTCTGATGGATCTTCATCAATTTTGGTCAACGGGGATCATTTAAACATCATTGATCATTATATGTTACATTGAGGATTCTTAAATGGATGATATACTTGACATAAAGCAAATGAAATTCATTGTGTAGAGGCTTTGGTTCTACTTATCCTCTAATGAATTCCAAATGCAACATTCAAGATGGTCATCCAACTAACCACTAATTATTGAAAATTGATTTTATTTTATGCTTTTACTTTATTATTTATTTTATGCTCTTTACTTTATGCACCATTTACTTTAGCATTTAGATTTCATACTATTTTTCATCTTTGCTCACTTGAGCCCTTTATATTCTTTTCATTTTTATTTTGCTCACTTGAGCTTTTCTTTTCTTTTTTAAGATACTTAATAATCAACATGAACCATAAAAAACTTTAATATACTTGGAATATTTGGTTACTATCCTTGGCATTATGGAGTATTGGACTTCTTGGACTCAGGACTAGAAACCTTGGCCTATGTTGGAGACTTTGTGACCTTAATTGATATTTTTTCTAGAGTTCTTGAGGTTTACCTCAAGTCATTGGGTTGTTTGTTTGTTTGTTTTGTGTGCATGTTATTGTGATTACATACTTTGTTTGTAATCTGGAATCCATCCATATACAGCAGTTACTCTGCCCAATTTTTGCGAAGACTTAATACACGTGAAGTTTGATTCCTTCAAGAGGTCTAGTATCTTTTCTTTATTGGTTTCAATCCAAATAATGGGAATTATATCTTGACTCATAATGTCAAGTATTGGATTCTTGTTGGTTAGATGGTTCTTCTCCCTAGCTTTTACCTCATGCTTTAGGATAGTCTCTTCTTCTCCTCCCATCTTCTTTAATTTCAAAAATATTCTCTCTCCTTTTGAAAAATCTTCTTGTTTTTAAACTTGAACTACTTTCATAATAAACTTGGACCTAGGTCCATGCATTTTCAACACCTTTTCATAAATAAACATCAATTAACTTAAATAATACCTTGACATTTTTTGTGAGAAGACTAAAAGTCAATCAATCTCATTTCATACCATTTTTCCACTTTGGCTTTTTTCTTTAAAAACTTTTCTCAAAAGATTGGACTCTTGTCAATCCTTGTTGTTATACCTCGAAATTTTCCCTCTCATGTTTTTCCAAGATTTCCTCTTGCATAGGTGGTTACAAACCTTTTCCTAAAGAAAAGGAATTTTTTCAAATGATGGTTAAGTATCCTTCGATTGGCATCTATAAAAGGTTCTTTGATTGGCATCTACAAAGTGCCCTTTGATTGGAATCTGCAAAATATCCTTCGATTGGCATCTGTAAAAGGTCCTTCGATTAGTATAGGGCCTTTCAATCGGAATTTCCAACACGGCAGCTTTGACGAGTATCTTAAATAAGGTTGTTTTTCATTAGAGCGTACAAAGTGCCTCTCGACAGGCATGTTAACCAAGTGATGTTTCGATTGGCATATCAATAGGGTGATATTCTGATTGTCCAAGTTAGAGAAAATGAGATCAAAAAAAGCAAGAACTGAGAGGGTTCCAGAAGCTCTAATGATGGGCATTCGAATTCATGCAGATTAGAGAGGATAACTCTGAGCCTTTCTGCAGACTATGGTTCAAATGTAGAAGCTCGGATGTTGAGAATATGAGCAATTCGAATCAAGATGCAGAGCCATCAAAGGGAGCGAGGCTTAAGATTTAATTGAAGGAGCTATGATAACAAAGTTGGTGCAATTCGAATTCAGAGCCTTCGAAGGAAAACAAATGTTCTGATGAGGGAAGTTCTGGGCAATTCGAATAAGGACTTAGAGCCATCAAGGAGTGTAGAACAACACTTCGGTTAGTCAATAAGATAACACTTCAATTGGACCAAGTTCAAAGCCATCGAAGAGAGAAAAACTCGAGACTTAATCGAAGGAACCATGATGAAAGGCTTAAGACAAATTCGAATAAAACACCTATCCTAACCTGTCAAGGTTCACCCAAAATTCAAAATGGCATGTTTTCCTTGCAAATATGGCAAGAATTCAATGTTGATCGTGGATTCAATTCTTGAGTTAAAGGTCAGATTCTTTCCTTGTTTAATCACAACTCCACAAGAGTTGATTTGACCAGGGTAATTCTCTTCAAATAAAGCAATCGAAGAAGAGGGTGGCTTAACCGAAGGAGCTATGACATTAAAGCTGGTGCAATTCGAATTATAGTTCAGAGCTTTTGAAGGAAACAATGCTCTGATGAGGAAAGCTCTGAGTAATTCGAATTGGAGCTTAGAGCTTTCTAAGAGAGAAAACACGAATGGAAATGGATTTGCAGAGGCAGGTAAACTTTCGATTTCCATCATATTGGAGGCCCAAACAACTCATGACAGGCTGGCAGTAACGCATGAAAATAGATTGGCACCTGATTGAATCAAATATTGCAAGTTTTTATGAGGAAATCAAATCAAATCTCTTCATCATAGTGGACCAAGATTTGATACAGAAATGTTGACCTAAATTCCCTTGTCTATATAAACCTCATGATCTCAGAGAAAAAACACACGGAGACTGCCTCAGAAGAAAACGCAACCTGCCCCACGAGATTCAATAAAGTTGCACAAAATTTCCAAAGACTGTCAAACTCGAAGCTGATTTTGCAAGCAGCCTCTGTCCAGACTAACACTTGAATCGTGTCCCTGGGATTCACGCAGAAGCATCCCTCATACAATCCCCCTGTTGGTAATTTTTCCTTTGATCTCAAACTTGTTAAATATGATTTAAATTCATGTCGAACATATATACATATTGTTGCTAAGGTTCATGTTTGTTTGAGTGTGTTACATGTGAGCAAAGATGCAGGATTGAGATCGAGCCATTGTTGGGGCACGATCTGAGCTTACCTTCGATTCTTACACCTTTTTCTTATCTTTGATGGGTAAACACCATAGGGGCCAACTGAGCGTGCAAATTTGATATTTAAGTTAATACTGTATTTTTTGTTTCTAACGTAATGTTGCTATTTTGTTTGTACCAATGAATGGAAATATTTCGACCAGGTTGGTGAGGAAGAGGTGCTACAACGAAAAGGACCTGGGTTCGACACCCAGGTCACACATTTTAATTTTTTCTAACAAACTTCCTTGTAGATCCAGTATCCCAGATCGAAGGATGACACATCCAGATCGAAAGCCCCCAGAAGTGCAGACTCTCAGGCACCTTCGATCAGCCCTCTGGATCGAAAGGCAACCAAAGCCTCTTCGATCTAGACCTTACTTCCAAGAATACACTCTTTTCATTTACTGTTTTTATCTTTTGATTTTGTCCTTTTTTTTGGTTATTTGTCCTTACTTCTTCTTTTTATATTAAATTAATTTTTTCAATTAATTAATTAATTATTTTAATATTTTCATAAAAAAAAAACTAAAATTTAATAGACTTAGTATTTTTAATTCAATTTATTTTCATAACAAAAACAAACAAAAAAATCCTTTTACTTAGGATTTTAGACGTATTTTCAATTCATGTGCGCGTTTATTTACTTTAGAATTTTTTGTTAATTATGTAACTGTGCCCGATTTGTAATAGCTTAATTAGGGTTTTAATTTCCACATTTTACATTTTCATTCAAATATAATTGTAATTGACCCAAAGCTTTGTAATAGCCGTAGGTTTTACTTTTCACACTATATTATATGCATGTATATAATTGCTAATAACCTAGGCGTGTATGCTTAATCAATCAATCGGTAGATCACTAAACTGCAAGATAGAATATCTGAAAAAAGCACACTGTTGCAAACTTGCACCCTTAGGGTATACCTCACTTGGTTGCCTCGGAAACAGTGGTCATGTCCCTCGAAGAAAGGGATATCTTAGCAAAGACCCTCATTTTAAAAATCATCACAAAGATCATAGTCCCTTACTATCCCACGAGTTGCCTACGAGAAATGATCTTATGATGATAGTCCCTTCGAAATTCTAAGGTATCCTTACATATTGCCTTCAATGGCCATTACGTCCCTTTCGATAGTCCCTCAACATCCAATGGATATGGTTAACTACTCACTAACAGTAGGATAACACGTCTAAAGAATAGGAGGAAAAGAAAAAACTTTTTTTGAGTAGGTAGATAACTTTAGGTGCTTGCTCAAACAATTCTTTTACACACCACACTTTCAAACAATTTTCAAACAAAGTTTTCAAAATGATTTATCACACTCTTGAGGATTGATACAAGGGTTTTCATAAAGCGAATAGCCGCACTAAGGCATTTTCAAACAAAAACTTTTACACACAAACACGAAAGCAATTTTCAAAATGAGAAAGTACCTAAGAGCCCGTAGAAAACTACTGATGGAAAGGGTGCTAACACCTTCCCTTTCCATAATCTACCCCTTACTCAAAAAATCTCGAAAAAGGTCTTTTTCTGTTCTTTTCATCCTTTCCTTTGTTGGATAAAAGAAAAGTCGGTGGCGACTCTTGCTTACCGCGACATTTGCAAATACAAAATGCAAAACCAGTATAAACAGTCGGTTCTGCCACCGTATCACACTTGTAGTGATGCAAATAACTATACTTCTACAATATGTAGCGAAGTGAGATATTTTCCACTTGGGTGTTGAGTGAGGCATTGTTGATTTTAAATTCTAAGCCATATCCTCCACTTTGAGATGATGCAAATTCTCTTTTCTCATGATTGTGGGTAGTAAGTATGTTTTCCACACGGACAATGACAATGATGTCTTATCTCATAAAATTAACCAAAACACTTGTGTTTTAAAGATTTTAAAAAGGTAAACTACGTGTACCCTGATGCCCTATTGCACGAAAAGTGGTACGTAGGCACTAAAGGTTCGCAACCGCGGCGGGTGCAAAAATCATAAAAAATACTACTTATCTCACATCCACCATCTATTTTTTATATACAACATTTTATAGCCACAATATACAGATTTTACAAAGAGGTTCCTGCGGAGTACCGTAGATGTTTAGGGTGCTAATACCTTCCCTTTGCATAACCAACCCCCTTACCTAGAATCTTTCCCCCTCTTTTTGGGTTATTCGCTCTTTTCCCATTCCTTTTGAAATAATAAAGTGCGGTGGCAATTTTTATTTTGATCTGTATAAGTCTAGTCAATACAATGGCTTGGTCTTAAGCATTTATACCGCTACAACCACCCTTTCTTGTTTTAAGTCCACCGAGATACCCTTTTTTGGCCAAGCCTCCTTTTCAGGTTTTCGACTTGTCGGGTGTACACAATTTTTTTCATGTATATCCATAATTTTTGCCTGAACCCTTTTGGTTTGTTGGGATACTCTTATTTTTGCCTAGGCAAGTCACCCTAGCGAGTATTTGTTCATGCGTAGAATCTTTTAACTATGTCTGCATTTACAGGGTGCTGAAGGTCATCACCATCCATAGTGGTTAAGATCATGGCTCCACCAGAAAATATGTTCTTGATCACAAATGGATCTTCGTATGTGGGAGTCCATTTGCCCCTGGGATCACCTTGTGGCAGTATGATGCACTTGATAACTAGGTCACCAGCCTGATATACCTGACGTCTGACCTTCTTGTTAAAAGCTTATATCATACATTTTTGGTATATCTAACCATGGCAGACAGCCGCGAGCCTCTTCTCATCAATTAGGTTTAAATGGTCAAGTCGGGTCTGAACCTATTCGTCTTCACTCAGCCCTGCATCCTTCATGATTCTCAAGGAAGGGATCTGGACTTCAATGGGTAGGATAACTTCCATACCGTACACCAGAGATAAAGGAGATTCCCCTGTTGATGTGCGCACCTTGTTACGGTAACCTTGAAGTAAAAATGGTAACATCTCATGCCAGTCTTTATATGTCACCATCATCTTCTGTATGATCTTTTTGATAATTTTATTAGCAGCTTCAACAATTCCATTCATCTTCGGCTGGTAAGGAGAATAGTTATGATGCTGGATCTTGAATTACATGCATAGCTCGGTGACCATAGTGTTATTGAGATTGGTACCATTATCCGTAATGATTCTTTCTGGAATACCATACCGACAAGTAAGGTTTTGTCTGATGAATTGGGCCATAATATTCTTGGTAACAGAAGCAAATGAGGTCGCCTCGATCGACTTTATGAAGTAATCAATGGCGACGAGGATGAAGCGGTGCCTATTAGAAGCTGTAGGTATAATCTCTCCAATCATGTCGATGCCCCACATTGCGAATGGCCAGGGAGCAGTCAAGGCGTTTAGGGGAACTGGAGGTACATGTACCTTATCAACATAGATCTGGAACTTATGACAAGTCCGTGAATGCTGATAACAGTCTTCTTCCATAGTGGACCAGTAGTATCCTGCCCATAGGATCTTTTTAGCCATTGTGTGTCCACTAGAATGGGTGCCAATGGTACCTTCGTGCAAATCCTCCATAATATATTTTTCCTCACTCTTGTCTACACACCGAAGCAAGGTAAAGTCATGGTTGCGCTTGTAGAGGATCCCGTTACTGAGGAATAAATTGGCAGAGAAACATCTTAGGAACTTCTTATCATTGAATGAAGCTCCCTCGAGATACTCTTGGGCTTCGAGATATCTTTTGACTTCATGGAACCAAGGTTTCTCCATTACTTCTTCAGTATCAATCTCATGACAGTATGCAAGTTTGTCCATTCTCTAAATAGTGATCTGAGGAGCTTCATTATCTCACCTGACCTTGAACATGGATGACATAGTAGCTAGCGCGTATGCTAGTTGATTTTCCTCTCGTGGAAAATGCTCAAAAGTGACTTCTTCAAAATATGGAATCAATGTCAACACATGCTCTTTGTAAGGGATAATATTAGGATGCTGTGTGTCCCATTCTCCTTTGATTTTGCTGATTACTAAGGTCGAGTCTCAAAATACACTCAAGAATTTGATCCTCAAGTCAATAGCAACTTTGAGACCCATAATACATGCTTCATACTCAACCATATTTTTGGTACAATTGAAACATAATCTGGCAGTGAAAGGAGTATGACATCCTTCGGGAGATATGATCACAACACCGATGCCATTACCAAGTGCATTGGAAGCTCCGTCAAAAACCATAGTCCATCGGGATCCTTTTTAAGGTACTTCATCCGGTCCAGGTTCTTCACAATCTGTTACCAACATGATGTTCTCGTCCGGGAACTCAAAATTCATGGATTAGTAGTCATCCACAACCTATTGAGCTAAATGATCAGCTAGTACACTTCTCTTAATTGCTTTCTGGGGTGTATATTGAATGTCGTATTCGGTCAGGATCGTTTTCCATCTTGCTATTCTTTTGGACATATCGGGCTTCTCAAAGATATATTAGATAGGATCCATTTTAGATATCAATAAGGTAGTGTGAGTCAACATATACTGTCTTAGTCGGCGAGAAGCCCATGCCAAAGCGCAGTAAGTTTTCTCGAGCAGTGAGTATCTTGTTTCAAAGTCGGTAAATTTTTTGCTAAGGTAGTATATTGCATGCTCTTTTGGACCAGACTCGTCATGCTGCCCTAGTACACACCCCATTGAGTTCTATAACATTGTTAAGTACATGATCAGAGGTCTTCCTTCGACTGGAGGCATTAAAACTGGAGGCTCTTAAAGATATTCTTGATTTTGTCAAAGGAAACCTGGCAATCATAATTCCACTTTACTGCTTGATCTTTCTTCAGTAATTTGAAGATTGGCTCACAAGTAGCGGTTAGATGGGAAATGATTCTGGATATGTAGTTTAGGCGTCCTAAGAATCCCCTGACCTCCTTCTAAGTGCGGGGAGTTGGCATTTCTTGTATAGCTTTAACCTTTGCAGGGTCCACTTCAATGCCTTTGCCGCTGACAACGAAACCTAAGAGCTTACTAGATCTTACTCCAAAGGTGCACTTATTTGGGTTCAACCTCAATTTGTACTTTTTCAACCTTTCAAACAACTTCTGCAGGTGATCAAGGTGTTCCTCTTCAGTCTGAGATCTGGATATCATATCATCAACGTTGAACTCTATTGCGTGATGGATCATATCATGAAACAAAGCTACCATGGCACGCTGATAGGTTGCCCCGTCGTTATTCAACCAAAATGGCATAACTTTGTAACAAAAAGTTCCCCACGATGTGACGAAGGTTGTTTTCTCCATGTCTTCGGGTGCCATTTTGATCTGATTATACCCAGAGTAACCATCCATGAAGGATAATACCTTATGTTGTGCATTGTTGTCAACCAGAACATTAATATGCGGAAGCAGAAAGTCATCCTTATGGCTTGCCCTATTCAGGTCTCTGTAATCCACACGCATACGTACTTTACCATCCTTCTTAGGTACCAGAACCACATTAGCAACCCATTAAGGATATGAATTAATGATTAAGAAACCATCATTGAACTGTTTCATGACTTCATCCTTGATATTTTCTAACATCTCACACCGCATGCGACGGACCTTCTGTTTCACTGGAGGGAAGTCTTCTTTTGTCGGTAGGCAATGAACCACAATATCAATGTCAAGTCCTGGCATGTCTTCGTATGACTAGGAAAAGACCTCAAAATAGTCATGTAACATTTGTATTAAACGCTCTTTGACACTATGCTCCAGATCGGCACCTATCTTGACTTCTTTCTTATCCTCTTCAGTACCCAAATTCACTGTCTCAACTGGCTCCTCATGAGGCTGTATTTCCCTTTCTTCCTGTTGTAACAGTCTAGAAAGTTCTCATGGTACTTCAAAATATTCCCCACCTTCGTCCTCGGCTTGGTATATCAGATTTTAAAAGTCATAACTGGCAATAGCATAACCGTTATCAATGGGATCCAGAGTGGATGTGGATCTGCAGTTTGATATGTGGGTGTGTGTAAGAGCATAGTTGTATATTTTTTATTAAGTAAAAAGGCAGAAAATAAAAAACAAAGAGCATAAAATTTGCATGCAAAACGTCAAATGTTTTATTATTGACATATGAAAATAAAGTAATGACCATCCCAAATAGACCATTGTGCCTCGGGTAAGACACAAGGCTTTAAAGTTTCAATTGTTCAAATATTACATATCCCAAAAAAACTAAAAGACAACTACTCTTGAATAAAAGTAATAGGCACAAAATCTTTGGCCTTCCAATTGTTAAGTCCACCGCTGATGGTTGGGAAGATCCATGTGTCCACGTCGCAGTTGCTGTCAGCATCCTCCATAGTGGAAACAACATCAATAACACTGATTCCTAGTTCATTCTTGGGCATTGGTTTAATTATGAGGTTGGGAGTTTTAGGAGGATCAAACTCAATCTCCTTCTCCTCAATGAGATCTTGCACTTTGTTCTTCAGAGCCCAACAATCATTTGTATCATGTCCAGAACTTTCACAGTGGTAGGCACATCGGGCATTTGGGTTGTAGAGAGGAGATGTAGTATTGGGATTCTTAGTAGCTTCGTTTAGAGTCACTAGATTGGACTTCCGCAAATGTGGAAAAACCTGGGATAAGGTCATGTTAATCTGGGTAAATTGTCTTTTGGGCGCATCCGGCCTACGCTGATTGTTTAGTTGGTGGTTCGATGCAGGAATGGAAATCATAGCAGCCCCCACCGTCGTACTTGGCAAATGTGGGGACATTGAATTTCTGCGGGATGACCACCCCTTAGATCAGTCCTAGCTCTTCAAAGTTTAGCCCGGGTATCCTCTGGATCTCCATAGCATTGAGCCAATCCTCCAGCTATTTTTATTTATCATCATCAGGAGGATACTGCTCCTCAGAATAGTCAGCTTCATCTTTCTCAGACCCTAGATTGTTGTTTTCTTCCGTTGGCTTCTCTTCTTGATTGTCCCTATCATTTGACGGGGTTGTGAAATCTAGAGCTCGCTTAGCCGGTCCTCTGAACCTTCTTCCCAAATTCAAGACACCAACTGGTTTCTTTGGCTTCTTAGTCTTCTCCTTAATGATCAGAGCTTTCAGATCTTCTTGCCCCTTGGCCAAAGCCAGGAGCATTTGTTGGAACTGAGCATTTTGAGCTTGAAGATCTTTTACTATTTTGTTTAAGAGCCATTTCTTTTGTTGAAATAAATAGCGAAAAGATAAGAACCCTGTCTAGAAATACCTACTTATGCAATGAAATGCATGATATGCTTATGCAATGTTTTCAAGGACTTTTAAGATTTTAAATTTGCTTAGACGAAGAAAATAAAACATTAATTGCATTCATAAGTTTTAATGATTACAACGATTCCGCTTGGGCTTACAATGGAAGAAACAAAGGTAAAATAAAAACTCCTAAATTAAATAGGACTCAGGCTTCCCATGAGTGCATCCTCTTTGGTGCAATGTAGGCGTTCAAACTCTATTCTTTTTGCAGTTGTCTTGTAAGCTCCAAAACCTTTTTCTCACTTGCATAGAACTGGGCTTCAAAGGTATCTCATTCCTCTTTAAGTTAAACCCAAGACCTTTGTAATTCCTCGAGAGTAGTCGGCATGTCAGGATGGAGAATGATATGAGGTACATCTGTATCTACAATGGGTTCTATGATGATGGGTAGAATGGTGGGGCAAGGTATCAAGAGATTTTGAGCGCGCGCTTGCACCCGCTTAAGATAAGGCTCCAAAGGGATGGAGTTCTTATGCCCCAATGTCTTGCTAGCCACTTTGTTCACCATACCCCAAGCTCGGATGAACCTCAGACAGTACCCTTGGCCATAATTCTCATAGTCAAATGCAATTCCCAGAATCAATGCATCTTGAGGACCACCTCTCCTAGCATACCAAAACTGTCGCAATGCCAAAGAAGGGTTATAAGTGATTCTTATCCTAATGCCTAAGAGAGGGACATCGGGGAATTACCCACAGTGATCAATGATGGTAACATTTTCCATAGATCAAGGACACCAGTGAATATCCGAATGCGTGAGACACATCAACCTATTAGACCACCTTAAGCCTTGTTCGTTCTTCACAACAGACCGGGGTAGGTGCGAAATAAACCACCTATCCAACAGAGGAGTGCAACACATGAGGGTTCCTCTTCTCTTTATAGTGCAAGTGTGAAAAGAGTGCAGAATGTCTCTAAGTAAGGTAGGCACCGGATTACAAGACATGAAAATTTTGACCAAATTCATATCTATGAGTTGGTTCGAATTAGGGAACAGGACCATCCCATAAATGAGAAGGGCCAACACCTCTTTGAAGGCTTGTAAATCCAAAGTATCCCGGAAATAGTGAGCTTTCTCAAACAAGAACTTAGCTATAAAACCTTTGACACCACTTCTTGTTTCCCAGTTGGTCACAACGTCGGACCATTGTAAATACAGGGCTTGAGCAATTTCCTCAGGCTTTGGGTCTCTTTCCATACCGTTGAAGGGTAACTGATTGAGGATAGGCACACCTAATAACTGAGAAAATTCTTCCATGGTAGGTACCAATTGGTAGCAATGATGTAAAGGGTCGAATAACTGGAAGAGAACTTTCACCATGTCTTCATCGGGGCTTGAGGTGACCAAACTGACGAGTCGACCAAGTCTTTTAGTGAACAAGGAATTCTCAGGAGCTCTTGATGCCAATTCCTTAAGTTGAGGAGGTACCCTTACAAGGTTGACTTGGATAGTATTTCTGCGAATGGGAGCCATGTCCTACAAAATAGACACAAAGATAAGTCCTAAAAGTCCTTTAAATGGTTACTGTGGTATGCCATGTTATGATGTTATGTACAAACAAAATATATACAATCACACAAACAGATCCTTAGGTTTAGGCTTGCATGGATTCCATAGGTAAGTACCCTCTTGAAGTATAGTTGGTTCAACCTGTCATATTAATAGTAACCGGGTTCTAGGGAATCTCAATATCATTGATCTTTTTTCACCGGGCATTGTTTCAGCGCTAGCCTCTTTATTGGCGGCCGAAAAATCCTGGAAGTCAGATCTCAATGAGTGTAGTATCGAGTATCAACCAACTTCAGACTGCACCAAAGCCGACTATCTTACTACTTCCTATTGGCCAAGTTGGTTCAATTAAAGGTTCTAAGGTCAGTTGATGCTTCACGACACCACACAGCGGCCCCGCATTCTCCTTTACTACTCAAGGGCTACCGGTACCAACAAATGAGTCACATCAACATAGCTATCGCTTCAACTGTGTCGGTTTACCCTGCGCAGTCGCCTAGATCTATTGCTACTTACTTAAAAGGTGTCCCAGATCTGGGTGTAGGATCTTTACAAGTAAACCTAAACAAACCCTCAAAGTTAAAGCAAACAAAACACACAATGAAAAGAAATATAGAATAAACTAAACTCTAAGGTAACCCCACTTTATATTTTCCCATCAGAGTCGCCTGTTCTGTGATACGGTGGAAGAACCGTCTGTTATACTGGTTTTGTGTTTGTGTTTGCAAATGTTGCGGTAAGCAAGAGTCGCTACCGAATTTTCTTTTATCCAACAAAAGAAAGGGTGAAAAGAACAGAAGAAGACCTTTCGAGAGTTTTCTGAGTAAGGGGGGTAGATTATGGAAGGGACGGTGTTAACACCCTTTCCATCTGTAGTTTTCTATGGGCTCTTAGATGCTTATCTCATTTGAAAAAATACTTTGTGCTTTTTGTGTGTTTTTGAAATGTATTTTTAAATGCCTTAGTGCGTCGATTCGCTTTATGATAACTCTTGTATCAATCCTCAAGGGTGTTGATAGAGCGTTTGAAATTGTTTTGGAAAATTGTTTTGTGTAAGTGTAAAAGTTTGTTTTTGAACAAGCATCTAACAGTTATCTACGTTTACTCGAAAGGGTCGTTCTTTTCTTCCTTTCCTTTAGACAAGGCTATCGAACTATTAGTGAGTAGGTAGCCATAGTTGTTTTAGATGTTTGAGGGACATTCAAAGGAACGTTTTATAGTCACAAAGGCAACTTGGCAAGAAGTTTTAGTAACTACCCTAGGGTTCTAAGATCATTTTTTTGCCGAGGCAACTTCGAGAGGGTCATCGAGGAACTTATGATCTTTTTAAAACCAGAGGGTAGCCATTAAAACCTCTCACGTTTCAAGAGTTGTGATTATTTTCCAAAGGCAACCGAAGTGGGCGTACCCTAGAGGTGTATATGTGCAAGGTGTGTTATGTTCAGTTATTTTTGTCTTAGATGTTAGGTTTGCTAACATTTTATTATTAATCTTGTCATACAATCCTATTATCATGCATCTAAACAATTTAAATATTGCAGGAATTTAAAGTGCGGAAAATGTAAATCTAACTATTATAAGGCTTCGGGGAGGGGGATTATTACAAGTCTAAAAATGGGGGAAATAAAAGCAGTAAAGAAAAATCCTAAATTAAGCTATTACAGATTGTGAGCAGTTACAATAATTTGGAAAAAATAAAACATAATAATGCGCGTGAGTCGAAAGGAACGTCTAAACCCTAAAAAAGTTCAAAGTAAAATAAGAAAATATTTTTGGTTTTAGTTTATTTTAAGAAAAATACTTAAATTAAATTAAATAAGAAAAACTAAATCTAATCCTAATTAATTAAATAAAAGAAAATGATTATTAATTAAAGTTAGTTCTAATCATATAAAAGAAAACTAATTCTATTTTTTTTTTGCATTTTTATTGAATTTTTTTTGAATGAAACACCCTAATTCTTATTATTTTTAAAATAATAAAATAAGGTCAAAATAATTAACTTAATTAATTTACAAAATTAAAATTAATTTAGAAAATCCTAAGTCTATATTTTGTGACTTTTTTCTGATTTTATCATACAAATAATAAATAGTTTTAAAAATGATATAAAATAATTAAACAAATAAAGCTAAAATAATATAAATAAATAAAATAAAATGGGCATGGTGTTATGATGAAACCTGGGGGTGCAAATTTGAAACCTAGATCCAGGCCCAATATGCCAGTGTTGGATCTATTGAGGACAACTCCAGTAGGGTGTATCATGCGGAACGTGCCTGGGGTGCTGGATCTGGATTCAGGATTATATAGTGGCTGAGAGTTAGGGCGCATGGTGCACACACTAGGATCTGGAGTATTGGATATGCAGGAAGAAATTAGAAAAATAATATGGCAAGAGGCAGGGATCGAACCCCTGCCATTGCCCATAACAATGCCTTAACACACACTTCTTTCACCACTGGACCATTCAACTCAATCGTGAATATAACAAAGCAAAAATAATATAATGGGAAATCAATTATATTCCCAGATTTTCAAACGCGCGTTCTAGTTTATTCAAATGGACCAATAATGCGATGACGCGCATGATGCCAGAGTCAAAATTTTCAGGGGTGCCAGATTCAAACTTTGGTCACCTTCTCTGGCCAAACTAAAATTCTAAAACCTACAAAAAGAAAAATAAAGGCTCAAGATTTAGGCTACTCCACATAAGTTGGGGTATGCCAATCCAACCATGGTGTTGTTTCAACCTAAAACAACCTGTAACCTTGAGAATCAAACACATTTGAAACTTTATCCTAAAAATGGCAAAGCTCCATCCTTACGCCAAAGCTTACATGTAATGGCTCTAAAAAAACACAAACATTAGTATGAACGCATGTATGTATTGAAGATCCATTTATTTTGCATGAATGATGAGATCGAATTCACGAAAAATCTTACCAATCGGTGCACTTGGAAGTGAGGGTTATGGGCGCATTTTTGCTTGAGTGATGGTTGGAAACGAATCCTGGGAATCTTAGGATGGTGGTAGGATTCCTAGAAGGGGTTAAATATGGCTAGATTGGTGGTTTCGAGTTTCACAACTTTGTTGAATTTTTTGCAATTTTTTGTGGCTTCTTTAGGCAGTGTGTATGTGTGTGTAATGCTTGCACATGGCTTGTATAAATAGAGGAGGGGAAGTGAAAGAGGAAAATGGAAAGAATCCAAGGCATTAAGGTCATGTTTAAAGCCATTATTCAAAATTTGAAAACATGCCAAAACTTGAGGCTTCATGCCATGTTGAAACTTGGATGTACCTGGACACTTCTTACACGAATTAATGGGCCTCAAGATAGGTCAAAACACTAGCCCAAAGGCCAAGGCGCATCTCTTAATATTTTGTACAATTTATTTTATATTTATTTGAAACAAAACAAAATAAATATGAATAAAATAAGTAAAAATGGTAAGGCAATGAAAAAATTGGATTAGAGGTCCCCTAAAAGGTCATGAGAATGTTTGAACCTCAAAAAGTTAGGCGATTGACCCAAAAGTTCAAATTTTCCCAATGCACTATCTTTGAATTTTCTCAAATTTTCCCAAATTGGGAAACCCATAACTTGCATAATTTTCATCTCATGATGATGATCTTTGATTTTTTGGAAATCCCAAGATGTCTAATTCAATCCCTCTTTTGATCAATTTTGCATTTGAAGACTTTATCTTGATGTAAATGGTCTTGACAAAAAGTGTCTTTTGTTGACTTTCTGAAAATGACATGTAATGCATGAGCTTGTATCTTTTAAATGGTGCATTTCTTTGACTTGAGGATAAAAGAGAAGTTGCAGGGAATTGGATTATCTTCAAAACGAGCTTTGGTTGGGGCAAAATGAATGAAGTATACGAAAGTTATGCCTAGTCAAAGTTTAGTTGACTTTTCCTATAGAAACCATAATTTAGCAATTCTTGACTTTTGATAAATTAGGAGAATTTATTGAGGAATCATGATCAAACCTTGATAAAATTATGGATATCACTTTAAAATGTTGATGTTGACCAAAAAACTTGAAGTTTGACTGTATATAGGTCACAGTTGACTTTTGACCTAGTATAATTGATTTTCAAACATTTGAGCAATTGACTGAGAAAACTTGTAGTGGAAGGCATGAAACTTGGCATGGACAATCTTTAAGACATATTAGGATCATGGAAAACATTTGAGACCTTTGGAATTCACACATCTTGGTGAAAAGTGAAACCCTAGTTAAAGGTTCATTGCTCAAGAGGAGAATTTGTCTGGTCAATTCTTTGTCATTCTTGAGCAATTGAAGACCTCAATGAGCATGTATTGAGTAAAATGGGAGGGCAGATTTTGGGGTACAACACTACCTCTACAGAAAAAATGGCGACTTCACTTGGGAAAGATTGACCTCTTGCTGGTCCATCCCTAATTGGGTTGAGCCTATAATTGTTTATTTGTGTTTGTGTTATTATTTGTTTGTATATTATGTGTTGTACATGTTTGTCTGGATTTTCCTATTTTTTCAGGGTGCTTGGTGATTCCTCATAAATACCATACTCGTACTTGGGCAAACTTAAAATAGGACGGGCGATATAGTCATGTTAACTTTGAGGGAGTAATCCCAAAAAAGGAGACATGAGATCCCCCACTCAGTGGAGGAACCTTTGACTGTAGTGTCGTTTACCGAGTAATCGAGAAGACGTACTGCTTTTCAACCTGGGAGCCTGCTGAAACTGAGGATCGTAGAACCCCTAACCCATCTTGGCCTTTTAGGTGTAGTGCGTAAGCTATGACGGAGTAATCTGAAAGTAGCTATTACGTGATACTACGCTCGGACGAGTTTTTCTTGAGAATATTACTAATTACCGAGTTAATCGGGAAGTTGGTAATATCCGAAGGAAGGATGTAGACTCTAGGAACCTCTTAGAACCTTGTTCGACAGGTGATAAACAGTTAGATCATAACTTATGGGTAGTACCTTCGACCTCATGCTCGTGACATTGAACCTATGAACCCTATGTTTGTGATCTTATGTGTGATTGTTGCATCATGCATTCATGAACCCATGAGTATCTTCTAAATACATTTTGTTTCAAGGGACTTAAAAGTTGACTCTTTGTGAATATCTCAGGTACTTTTTGACTATGGATTCTAGAAAAAGAAATACCGGGAAATACAGTTTCAAAGATCTCAAGATAGATGAGTTGATAAGTCTGATTCCTGAGATCAAGAGTTCTACAAACTTTTGGAGGAAGTATGGGTCCATCATTTCTCTTATGAATCTTAGGATAAAGGAGGGTATTCTCTCAACTTTGGTCCAGTTCTATGATACGATGTTTCGATGCTTTACGTTTCCTGATTATCAGTTGATTCCTACATTAGAGGAGTATTTTCATCTGCTGGTTTACCTATTACCGATCGTGTTCCTTTTACTGGTTTGGAGGGGAAGCCAAAATACCATGAGATTGATGCTTTGATCCATTTGGGAAAGTTTGAGGTCGAAGCCCACATGACTACCAAAGGAGGGATTAGAGGATTACCAACTCAGTTATTATTGGAGAAAGCTCACTACTTTGCTAAGATGAAGAGTACAATTGCTTTCGAGGCCATCTTTGCTCTACTTGCTTATGGCTTGTTCTTATTTCCCAATATAGATAAATTTGTGGATATCAATGCAATCAGAATCTTTATGATTGGGAACCCATTCCCTACATTATTGGGTGATTCTTATTATTCTATTCATCTTCGAGATTCTTACCATGGAGGGATGATCATTTTTTGCACACCTTTGTTGTATCAGTGGTTTATTTCTCACTTGCCTAAGTCTGATGCTTTCTGGGATATTAGGAAGGAACCTCGTTGGGATCCAAAGATTATGGCCCTTACTCATTCATATATTATTTGGTATCATCAGGCTTACCATGATGTAGAGATTGTTGATAGTTATGGTAGTTTCCCCAATGTACCTCGTCTTGGTACAAAAGGATGAATTAACTACAATCATGTTCTTGAACGACGATAACTTGGATATCTGGTGAGGGATAACCCAAATAGTATTCATTTGAGTGGTTTCTTCCTAATAGAGGAGAAGACCATAAGGAAGATAAAGAGTAGATTGCAAAGTCTTGGCATCATATTCACAAGAAGGGTTGGAAAGACTTGGGACCTAGGGGGGCCGTTTCTTTGGAGCCTTATCTGCAGTGGGTACAAGCAAGAGCCATCCAGGTTAAGATGTCGTATTCCCGTGAAGCACCCATGCCTGATATTTTTATGAAGATAACTCATACCCTATTGGATGATGTGGAAGAGCTCCAGCTTTCTTTAGTCAGGATGCATCAAGAAAAGGAAGCTTGGAAGAATAAGTGCCAGACTTTAGAGGTATCCTACCGAGCAGACTTGAAGAACAAAGATGACTTGATTGAGATTCTTGAGAGTCGTGCTAGAGAGGCGATGGAGTGGCAAGAGGATTTATTTTCCTCTAAGCCTCAATTAGGCCTTAGTTGCTCAATTCCTAACTCTGATGATTAGAAGGAGATCGCCACCAGATATGCAGAAGAAAGCCAGAAGTTGAAGGCTCAGATTGCCAGGCTCATAGGGAAGCATTAGCGTGTAGAGTGATCTCCATAAAATTTGCTTTTATAGGGTTTTAGACTTTATTTTCATCTTGTACTTGGGATTATTGAAACTTTTACTAAAAGTAGTAACCCGTTTTGAAGTTATTATAATGAGATTTTTCATCATTTTAAATGTGATAATACTTTCATATTTGCAAATTGCCTATAAATCTTTGAGTTCCTTGAAATATTAATAATAAAATAAATCATGTACATTGCATATCATGCATCATATTTTACATAATTATTGCATTTTTTGTACATATCTAGGTGTCTTACTGAGCTTCTTTACTTTATTCAGCCAGTTGTCTCATCAGTATAATACTCGAGCTAATTTCAGAAGGAAGATGGATAATCTAGAACAAGAGAATCGCGAGCTGCACAAGGAAGTTTCTTCTCTAAAGGCCAGTATGGCCAATCACACTGCTCTGATGGAATCTTTGGTGGATGCTCAGAATCAGCCACCAATTGCTCAGCCTCAACAAATAATGGTTACTATCGAAGCTCTAATTGTTCATATTTTTGCTACTCCAGCTGTTGTTGTTCAGAATCGTATGCCTCTGGGATACGCTTGGGGAATGCCAGAGAAATTTATGCTAGAAGGTTATAATCAGGATGCTCAAGTTTCTCCACTTGCTCAGACTGCTGCTGCTCCCGCACCTCCTATGGTGCATGTTACCCATGCTGCAAGAAATGAGATTCACTATGCTGCACCTCCCTCGGTGAATATGGTCCCATTTGCTAATGATGAAGTGTATCTCCCTATTCCTTCACCAAGTGAAAGCTTGGGTTTCTATGATCAAATGGAAGAATTTCAGGACCAGTTTGATAAGATGCATAAAGATTTGAAGGCCCTCAGAGGAAAAGAAATGTGTGGGTAGAATGTGAATGATATGTGTTTAGTTCAAAATGTGAAAATACCTGCAAAGTTCAAAGTGCCGGAGTTCGAAAAGTATAAGGGAAACACTTGACACAGTTCTCACTTAGTGATGTATGTGAGGAGAATGACTACTCATAAAGATTATCAAAGCTTGTTACTTCATTTCTTTCAAGACAGTTTGACTGGTGCAATGTTGAAATGGTACATGAGCCTGGACAGTGCCAATATTCATTCTTTCAACAACTTGGGTGAAGCTTTTATTAGAAAATACAAATATAATGTGGACATGGCACCTGACTGTGATCAACTCAGGGCCATGGTCCAGAAGGACAAGGAGTCATTTAAATAATATGCACGAAGATGGTGTGAAGTAGTCACCCAAGTGATTCCTTCAATGGAGAAAAGGAGATGACAAAGATTTTTCTGAAGACTCTAGTTACATTCTATTATGAGAGGATGATGGTGAGTGCACCCAGTGATTTTATCGAAATGGTGGGAATGGGTGTCCGTTTGGAAGAAGCCATAAGAGAAGGTCGTCTGACAAAAGGTGAAAAATCTGGTAGTGTGAACAAATCATCATATGGATTTGTTAAAAAGAAAGAAGGAGAGAAAAATGTTGTTATTAAAGAGATAAGGGTTAATCCTCCTAGAAGAAATCATCAGCTCCATCAACAGGTTGCCTCAGTAACTCCGGTTGTAAATGCAGCTCTGACTACAGTCGCTTATCAAAGACCAACCCCTCAAGGAAGTCAAGGGCAGAATCAGAGGAGAGATCCTTTTGACTCTATTATGATGAGTTATGCAGAGTTACTCCTAGCATTGAGCCAGAAAAAGTTGGTCCAGACTAGACCACCCCTAACTATACCATCACCATTGCCTTGGTACTACAAGGTTGATCAGACGTGCACTTTCCATCAGGGTGCACCAGGGCATAATGTGGAAAACTGTTATCCTATGAAGTCTAAGGTACAAAAGATGGTTAGATATGGCCTTTTGTCCTTCAAAGATTTTAGTCCTAATGTAAAAGATAATCCTCTACCAAAGCATGGAGGAACGAATGTTGTTAACATGGTTGTTGGTTGTCTAGGGGACTTCTGCATTTATGATATTAACTTGGTCAGAGGAGACTTGGTAAAGATGCATGCATACCTTTGTGAGTTTAGTTGCTATACTCATGACCATTTTGGTTGTGGTATTTGTAGCACTGATATACAAGGTTTCGTTTAGGTAAAGGTTGATTTGCAAGAGATGATGGATGAGGGCCTCATCCATATAATCAGGCCTAGGGAAGAATATGAGGAGGAAGTGGACATGGCCTTTGGATGTGCTGAAGAGTTCCCGGTCTTTGATGTGGACCATATGAATGATGATCTCGTGCAATTGCATGCTACTTACTGCCACATTGTTGGACAGGTAGAACACCACTATGGATCTTGTCGGGTATGCTGCAGGGATTCCCGAGGATGTTCCATTTTAAGTAAAGTTATTCAATTATTATTGGATAATGAAACTATCAAGGTTTCAAGCGAAAAAGATGATTACCATGAGGTTAATGAGATTGTAGTTTGCTTGGTTTAAGGTTAATTAGATGATGAATATGTTTCTGCGTATGAATTCTTTTCCTCAGATGAGGATATGTTCTCCAAAGATGATTCTTTGATGTCCCATTTTTATGAAGAAGGGGTGAATGTAATTGTGCCTTGTTTCAATGATACTTCCCCTATTGAAATTGAATAGTGTAGCAAGCCAATCGTTGTCCCAGTGGTGATTTGCATGCCAGGGCCAGTTCCTTACAAATCAGAAAAAGTTGTACCATATAAGTACAATGCTACTATTTTAGAGGATGGTGTGGAAGTTCCCATCCAGCCTTTGTCTATTATTGAGAATATTGTTGAGACCAGTAAAGTGACCCGCAGTGGTCGTGTATTTGCACCAGTTGTTTGGGGAAATGATAATGCTGGTAAGAAATTTATGGAAAGTGTTGAGAATAATAAAATTGTAGGGGAGTTTAGTGGTGCTACCCAGTAGAAAGATGTGGATGATATTTTCAAGATTATCAAAATGAGCGACTACAAAATTGTAGATCAACTATTGCTGACTCCTTCAAAGATATATATCCTAGCATTGTTGATGAACTCTGCTGCCCATATAGAATCTTTAATGCGGGTGTTGGACAAAGCCTTCGTGGAGTATGATATGCCGTTAGATCAATTCAGTAGTGTGGTAGGTAATATTACATCTTTTAATAACCTAACATTTTGCAGTGATGAATTGCCGGACGAAGGGAGGAATCACAATCTAGATCTCCACATATCCATGAACTGTAAAAATGATTCATTGTCAAATGTGTTAATTGATAATGGGTCCGCCTTAAATGTTATACCAACGAGCACACTGATGAAGTTGAAATATCAAGGGTCTCCCATGCGCCTAAGTGGTATTATTGTAAAAGCTTTCGATGGATCAAGGAAGTCAGTTATCGGGAAAGTGGATATGTCTATTCACATAGTCTCGCACCTTTTCCAGATCACTTTCCAAGTCATGGATATTGTGCCCGCATATAGATGTCTTCTGGGAAGGCCATGGATACATGAAACAGGGGTTGTCACTTCAACTCTACACCAAAAGCTGAAGTTCGTGCGTAAAGGCAAAGGGGTTATTATAAATGGAGAGCAAGCATTGGTAATTTCTCATCTATCATCTTTCAGTGTTGTAGAAGCAGATGAAGCTGCTATTGGGAAACAATTCCATGCTTTGTCCGTTGATAACGTAAGAGTGAATGAGAATTCTATGACTTCATTCAAAGATTCTCAACAGGTTGTGCGCAATGGTCCAAGTAAAGTATGGGGACAGATTGTTGATCCTCCGGTGAACAAGAACAGGGTTGGTTTGAGATTCTCTGCAGAGAACGGTAAAGTTGAGAGCTTGAAATCAAAGTCTATTGTGAGCAGCTATCAGGGTATTTTCCGCAGCGGAGGCTACCTCCATCCAACTGTTTCTGAAGTTAATGTTATTGTGAAAAATGAAGAAGAGTAGGAAGTGCCGAATTATGTGACGCCTGGAGTCAGAGTCCAGAACTGGGTCACAATTGATGTTTCCACCTGTATCCATGTCTCAAAGTAATTTGTTTTTGTTTATCTTTGCCAAAATCTTTCACTCTTCCCAAGGTGAAAGTTAATATTGTACGAGCTTATCTGTTTGCTTTGCTAATTAAAATCATAAATAAAAAGTTGTCTTTGATTTCCAAATTGTGTTTTTTATTTTTTGATTTTTTCTTGGGAATTGGTAATCAGAAAAAATCCTTTTAGGAATAAATAATAACTGTAAATAAATCTGCATAATCACTTGATATATGTGTCAGTTTCTAAAAGCAATCATAAATCACATGTGCAGATTAATTAATAAACATGTTGAATACAATGACCCTACACCCTCTTCCAATTTTGAATATATTGTGTATGGGTCCGAAGAAGAAGAATATGATGAGATTCTATAAGAGGTTTCACGGTTGCTCGAGTGCAAGGAAAGTTCCATTCATCCGTATAAAGAGCCATTGGAGACCATCAATTTGGGTTCAGAGGAAGAGCCAAAGGAAGTCAAAATTAGAGCGTCGCTGCATCTTGATGTGTAGAACAGGTTGACTGAATTGTTGAAAGAGTGTGTGGACATATTTTCTTGGTCTTACTAAGATATGTTTGGTCTAGATACTGATAATGTGGAGCATCATTTGCCTTTTTGAAACCAAAATGCCCGCCGATCAAGCAGAAGTTAAGAAGAACTCACCCTGATATGGCAGTAAAAATCAAAGAAGAAGTGTTAAAGTAGATTAATGATGGTTTTCTCGTGACATCAGTGTATCCTCAATGGATTGCCAATATTGTGCTAGTACCAAAGAAAGACTGAAAAGTTCGCATGTGCGTAGATTACAAAGATCTAAATAAAGCTAGTCTGAAAGATGATTTCTAATTGCCACATATTGATATGTTGGTTGATAGCACAACAAAATTTAAATTATTCTCGTTCATGGACGGATTTTCCGAATATAATCAAATAAGAATGGTTCTTGAGGACATGGAAAAAACAAAATTGATCACACCTTGGGGAACATTCTGCTACAAAGTGATGCCCTTCGGGTTGAAGAATGCTGGTGCAACGTACTAAAGGGCTATGAAAACCATATTCCATGATCTGATGCACAAAGAAATTGAGGTTTATGTTGATGACATGATTTCCAAGTCACTAACGGAGGAAGAGCATGTGGAAGATTTGTTGAAGTTGTTTCAGAGTTTAAGGAAATATCGTCTCCGCTTGAATCTAAACAAATGCACCTTCGATGTCTGATCAGGGAAGTTATTAGGTTTTATTGTCAACCTGAAAGGAATTGAAGTTGACCCTGATAAAGTCAAAGTGATTCAAGAAATGCCTGTGCCAAGGACTGAAAAGAAATTCAGAGGTTTCCTTGGGCGGTTGAATTACATTTCCAGATTCATTTCCCACATGACTGCAACGTGTGAACCAATCTTTAAGTTGCTAAAGAAAGACCAGGGTTGTGTATGGACAAATGATTGCAAAAGGGAATTTGAAAGTATCAAATAATATTTGCTTGAACCTCTTATTTTTCTCCCTCCCGTTGAAGAAAGACCATTGATCATGTACTTGAAAGTGTTATATAATTCTATGGGTTGTATTTTAGGAAAACAAGATGAAATAGGAATGAAAGAATATTCCATCTATTATCTCAGTAAGAAATTTACTGATTGTTAGTCACAATATTCTATGTTGGAAAAGACGTGTTGTGCTTTGACCTGGGCGGCAAAGCGGTTGCGACAATATATGCTAAATCATACTACTTGGTTGATTTCCAAAATGGATCCAATTAAGTATATTTTTAAAAAGCTTGCTCTTACTGGGAGAATTTTCTGTTGGAAGATGTTATTGTCTGAATACGATATTGAGTACCACACTCAAATGGCCATAAAAAGCAGTGTTCTGGCAGATTATCTTGCTCACTAACTAGTAGATGATTGTCAATCTGTCAAGTTTGATTTTCCTGATGAGGATGTGATGTTCTTGAAAGCGAAAGATTGCAATGAACCTTTGTCTGGGGAAGGTCCAGATCCTGAATCTCGTTGGGGCATGGTATTTGATGGAGATGTGAATGTTTACGAAAAAGGAATTGGTTCTATGATTATCACTTCTCATGGATCACACATTCATTTTATCGTAATGCTGACGTTTAATTATATAAATAATATGGTGGAGTATGAGGCTTGTATCATGG
Source organism: Vicia faba (assembly GCA_948472305.1). Lineage (NCBI taxonomy): Eukaryota > Viridiplantae > Streptophyta > Magnoliopsida > Fabales > Fabaceae > Vicia > Vicia faba. Next base: position 1,330,445,642 of record OX451741.1, on the reverse strand, counting down.
GTCTCGAGGAAGCCATTGATCTTAGAATCAAAGTTCTAGATGTATAGGGTGATTGAGCTTTAATAGTTAACCAGATTAAAGGATAATGGGATACTCGTCACCCTGGCTTGATCCCTTACAAATATTATGCTAGAATATTATTACCCTTCTTTAACAAAGTTGAATTCTATCATATTCTGATAGATGAAAATCAGATGGCGGATGCTTTGGAAACTTTGGCTTCTATGTACCAAGTGAATACTTGGAATGATGTGCCTCGTATCACAATGCGACGTTTGGATAGACCAGCTCATGGGTTTACAACAGAGGGAGTAGCAGATGAAAAACCTTGGTATTTTGATATCAAGCATTTTATCCAAACAAAGGAATACCTGGTTGGTGCATCAAATAAAGATAGAAAAACATTGAGAAGGTTGGCAGACAGCTTTCCCCTCAATGAAGGTGTGTTGTATAAAAGAAATCATGACATGGTTTTGCTCATATGCATTGATAAACACGAAGCAGACATGTTGATGCATGGAGTTCATGAAGTTTCCTTTGATACTCATGCAAATGGACATTCGGTGGCGAAAAAGATGCTTATGGAAGGCTATTATTGGATGACAATGGAATCTGGCTGTTACAAATTTGCAAAGAAGTGCCATAAATGCCAGATTTATGTTGACAAAATACATGTGCCTCCAACGTTTCTCAATGTTATTTCTTCCCTATGGCCTTTCTCTAGGCGGGGTATTGACATGATTGAAATGATTGAACAAAAGGCGTCAAATGGACATCATTTCATGTTAGTGGTAATTGACTACTTCACCAAATGGGTGGAAGCAGCTCCGAATGCTAATGTCACTAAGCAGGTGGTAGTGTGTTTCATCAAGAACAACCTCATATGTCGGTATGGTGTGCCAAGCAGGATTATTACCGACAACGGCTCAAATATGAACAATTAAATGGTGGTAGAACTTTGTGAATAATTCAAGATTATCCATGACAATTCATCTCCCTATAGGCCAAAGATGAATGGGGCTGTTGAAGCTGCTAATAAAAACATCAAGAAGATCATTCAGAAAATGGTGGTCACTTATAAAGATTGGTATGAGATGCTCACTTTCTCTTTGCATGGGTTTCGAACATCTGTCCTCATTTCAACAGGGGAAACCCCTTTCTCTCTTGTGTATGGCATGGAAGCAGTGCTCCTCATTGAAGTTGAGATTCCCTATTTACGCGTGATAATGGAAACTAAGTTGACAGAGGCTGAATGGATCCAAAACATATTTGACAAGTTGAATTTGATTGAAGAAAAAAGAATGACGGCTTTGTGTCGTGGTCAGTTGTACCAGAAAAGAAAGAAGAAAGCTTTTGATAAGAAGGTTAAACCTCGTGAATTCAGAGAAGGCGACCTCTTGCTTAGGAAGATCAAATCTTTTAACGCTGATTCTAGGGGCAAGTGGACTCCCAATTTTGAAGGCCATATGTTGTCAAGAAATCCTTCTCTGGAAGTGCTTTGATTCTTGAAACAAAGGATGGTGAGGATTTCCCACGTCCTATCAATGCTGATGCAGTCAAGGAATACTTTGCCTAGAAAAATAAAAGAACAGCTCGCTAAGACGAAAACCCGAAAGGGAGGCTTAGGGAAAAAGGAGCGTTTGAGTAGGATGAAAACCCGAAAGGGCGGTCTAGGCAAAAATTAGAGGCATAAACAGAATACAATTTTCCCGGTAGGTTGAAACCAACAAGGGAAACATAGGAAAAAGTTAGGTATTTCCCTGGAAAGTAAATGCATCAGATAAGACTTGATAATTAAAAGCAACAATCTTCTTGGATCCTCGCCACTCTTCAGTCGAAGCCTCTGCTAAGGAATTCAAAGTTCTTAGGGATAATAGTGGTCATTGTATCTAAAAGTAGATTTTCCAATGAATATTACCATTTCCAAAAATTTGTAATCGTATATGGAGTCTCGCCATTCACAGACTACCATCCTATTAATAAAGTTTGAGCTTTTATCCAATTCCTTGCAATTCTTACTTTATTCAGCTTACAAAGACTTTATTTGTTATTGATAATAATGATCAAAGCAAACAGATTGAATAACAAAATTATTTTTAAAAAGATTTACAAATTACTTATTGCTTTAGGTTTTATGACACAAAGAGAACAAAAATAGGGACCCCAGGGACGGACGAACCCAAAAGTTTTGAAAGTTTGTTTTCCCCAGGAAGTTTCTCCCAAGGCACTTTTGTTGGATTGAGTAGGATCTTCATGTTTTTCTAAGATAAGTGAAGACGATACCAATTGATGTATGGTGCAGTGATGGGTTTGTGATCCCGTTCTCTCCAGTAAGGCAACCAGACAAGGACAATGTCTTTTCTAAGAAATGTTGAAACGGTTTTCAACTTTTTAGGTTTTCTCTTGCCAAGTGCTGGGTTTGATTTAAAATCCCCATAAGTGTGATTTCTTACTATAATGTTTGACTTCTTAAAATCCATGGAAAGGACTATCCCCGTGGAAGTTTCATAATTTATCCCTGGAGAATTCGGTGCAATCCCCGCTCTAATTATTGAAGAATGTATCTTGGTTTCCCCTCGACAATGTGTTGCCCTCCCCATTGAAGCCTGTGTGCTACTCCCCGATGAAGCCCGAAGGAGGATGTTATATCACGATATTTGTGTTAATTTCTATTTTGATTTTGTTCCTTCCCAGTGAATTTAAGCCGTGAAATAGGAATTTGTTTCCTCAGCTGGTGCTAAATTTCTCATGGAATTTTCATCCTGGATGTTATTTAACCGAGTATTGACTATACACAATTGGTTTTATCTGGTTATCCCTAGTGATATCTGTCTGTTTTTTCAACATATACACGATGGCGTTCATACATTCCTACATACATCAAGCATATCTGAATTTATATATTCATTCCTCATTTGCATTTTTTATTGTTGGCATATTACCCTGTTTTGCAGAATTTTCTTATCCTCTCTCCAATAGAGTGTTAACCTTAAGCAGAAAGTGTATATCCTTTCAATTCCCCCCACTGAGCTATCCCCCGTGTACAAAATTTTCTTTATCCTTCCTTCCAGCTCATTGTCTAGATAAAATGTGTTTCCCTCTTGAGTTTATTTCTCATGAGGTGTTATTTTGGTTGTCTTCTTCATTCCAGTTTATTTCTGGTGTGAATTTTGGGGTCCCCGGCAGCAATATTATTATTTTTTATTTCTGCAGGCTTTAAGCCTGTGTTTGAGAATGTGCATTTATTTTGCACGTGAAGATTTCATCTCCTCAACAGGAACATATTGGCATTTCCCCAGGAAGTCCTATCTCTTTCCCCAGGAAAACATATCTCTTTCCTTAAGAAATCATTATTGCAATTCCTCCTCATAACAACAAGTAACAGGTCTCTTTATTTGAGCATCCTGTACTTTTCCAATAAGTCTTACAGTTCCCCGAGAAGATTCAAATTTTTTACTCCAATGAATGGTAGCCTTGTCATTATGGAAGGTAGTTCATTGCTAAGATTCTGGTACTCCAATGAATGGTAGCCTTGTCTTTATGGAAGGTAGTTCGTTGTTGAGATTTTCTACTCCAATGAATGGTAGCCTTGTCATTATGGAAGGTAGTTCGTTGCTGAGATTTTGGTACTCCAATGAATGGTAGCCTTGTCATTATGGGAGGTAGTTTGTTGCTGAGATTCTGGTACTCCAATGAATGGTAGCCTTGTCATTATGGAAGGTGGTTTGTTGTTGAGATTTGTTACTCCAATGAATGGTAGCATTGTCATTATGGAAGGTAGTTTGTTTTTGAGATTCTGGTACTCTAATGAATGGTAGCCTTGTCTTTATGGAAGGTAGTTCATTGTTGATATTTGTTACTCCAACGAATGGTAACCTTGTCATTATGGAAGGTAGTTCATTGTTGAGATTCTAGTACTCCAATGAATGGTAGCCTTATCTTTATGGAAGTTAGTTCGTTGTTGAGATTTGTTACTCCAATGAATGGTATCCTTGTCATTATGGAAGGTAGTTCGTTGTTGAGATCTTTTTCCGATGAATGGTAGCCTTGTTATTATGGAAGGTAGTTCATCGTTGAGATTCTATTGCTCCGAAGGAGTTCATCTGTTTTCAGTCATGAGTACTGACTGCTTACCTTAATATTGAAATTTATTGGTATTATTTTACCACTTCTTTCCCCGGTGGATCGACATTACATTTTTGCTATCTCCTCAATGAGTGGATAGTTAGCAGTCATCTGTCGGTCACTGTTATCCTTCATTTTCTCTCCTCAATTTTTGAGTTGGAGATGCTTTATCTCCTCTTTGTGCTTTACCCCAAAGGAGTCTGATCTTTTTCTCACCAGTGATTTATTTTCCTGGTCGAGTTTTCCTTTTGAGCCTGTTCTATTTACCATATCCCCAGTGGGGTCTTGCATCCTTTTTGTATTTGTTCATTCGCATCCATAATCATGAGAATTGCATGGAAACTTAGGGCCAAAAATAGGGCTTGTTTTATATTTAAGTATCTTCAATCGCTTCGACACGAAGATTCTTAACCTTTGCATCTCCGGATACAAGACACTTAAATAAGGGCAGCTGTAGTACCCTGATTTTTGTCCCTAAGATCCCTCTATCACATCACATCAATTCAATCACAACAAGATCACACTAGGGTTTTGCTCTTCTCCTTATCTTTAAGTTTTGTTCATGGGGAATCACCAATCACCTTGACTTGTATTTTTTGATCATTTGTGTTTTGTAGTGATTAAATTTTAACTAACAAATACAAGGAATGTTTGCCCTAATTGATGATGTTGTAGGTGAAAGCACAATACATTCCATCAAGTTGATTTATAGGTTCATGGGTTCATTTTTGTGCCTTCTTCAACAAAGCTTCATTGATTTTCAAGTTCACTATTGAATATATTTTGAAATAATATCATGACAAAGTCTATGATGATTCATCATGCCTCAAGTTGTCAAAAATAGTTCAAAGGTACAAGGGTTGATTGAAGAAGTTTGACATAGTTGGACAAGTCTTTAGTTCCATTTATCACAAGTACATATCTCTTTCAATTCTCAAGATTTGGAAGTGGTGTTGGTTAATATGGTTTATCCTTATCATAATTAACAACTTCTATTTACATGAAAAAAGTATTTGTGCAAGAAAGTTGATCAAAATTGCAAAGGTTTCCCAAAGCATTTTGTTGCTATAGGTGCTAGGGTTTTGAACTTCAAAGGGGTATATCTTGCTCATCTTTTGGTATTTTTGAGGGATTCCAAAAACATGCTTCTCTTAAATGGTTATTAACAAATCACTTCAAAAGCTTCAAGGAAAGTTTGTGTGGAAGATACCTAATGATGAAGAAAGATTACAAGTCCTCTAGATGAACTATCAAATTCCCACATGTGACTTAAAAAGATCATAACTTGCTTAATTTTTATCACCTTGAGCCCATTATTTTTCCACATTGATCTTAGAGATATGAAATTCAACCTTTCTTTTAAGTGCAAAGTGTGAAAATGGGTTGAAGATGCCATAAGGATGCAAAAGATTATAGGTAATCTCATGGATTTTCACCAATTTCACAAGGCCATAAAATTTTCAATACTTGGAGTTTTTGAGTGATACCAGTTTCAAAATACTCATTGAGATGTCTACTTCGTTTTCCTCAATGATCTAGTTCAAATTTTGAGTAGAAGAACATTTTTGAGTGCAAGACATTATAGGCCACTTTTTGTGAAAAAACTTGAATTTTCTCTAAGTCCACAAAACAATTTGTTTTTCTGGATTTTAAAGTTGAATAACTTTCAGCTCAAGCATCCAAATGGAACCTTTCTTGGCACATTGTGAAGAGTGTTACATGATCTTTCAAAGCATCAAGAATCATATCATAAAGATTCCTACATTGTGTACACCATGGATTCAAAGTCAACTACTTAAAACTGAGTTTTGCTCTTAAGTCAGAAATGGAAATCCATAATTCAACTTTTGATGACCAAATTAGCGTGTGTTTTTGATTTAAACAAGTTTAATAAGTTTCCAAAAGATGATTAGAACTTCAAAACGCAAAGAATAGCTGAGTTTTGATGAAAATCAAGTCACACTTCACTCGTGCTCGACCTTCATCCAATTTCCCTCCAAACTCCATTGTTTCCTCCAATTCTCTATCCCATTCAATCCCCTATAAATGGAGAACCTTATTCCACACTTTTACACAACACTTGAGAGCCAAACACACCCTTCCAAATTTCTGTTCACATTCATCATTCTCCATCGTCACATAAGCTCTCCAACACTTGAACCAATTAAATCAAGCCACATTTCAAGCTATAGAAGTTCAGTTTCAGAGCGCCATTGTTGAACTTCGTTTAGGTAGAATTCTTAACCATTTGGATCCAAACGAAGCACTAACTTACTCTACTCATCCTTCAGATCCTCGGACTTCTTACAATTTTTAAAATCATTGAGAATTGAGTGAGAAATCTCAACCTAATTGTGCTCGCTATTTTCTCTGATTGTGATCCATAACTCTTTGCACACTTTACATAAATTTGGCACGAGGGGAAGGGGGGGTTAGGATCGTCTTGAAGAGACGAATCCAATGATACCAGTCTGAGTTTCTAACTTTTTCGTTTGAAGAAACTCACAAAATCCCAATTGCAGGGTGTCTGGAGGTTGAAGATGATGACATGTCTCATCTCAACCAATGATAGCACACCAATTGTTTTATTTTTATTGGTTGGCTATTTTCTGATCCAATGTGGTTTTAAACAAGGTCCATATCAAGCACAACGCGTCTGGTCTACATGATCAGCTTACTAACGCATTTTGACTCTGATCTGATGGTCCACATCTTTTTGTTTTATTTTTATTTTTTGATTTTATATTTTAATTGTTTTAAATTTCAAAAATTCATATCTCTTTTATTTTTTATCCAAAAATTATGAAAAAAATATACAAAAATACCTTGATTTATTTTTGACTTTGTGAATATTTTTTCATATTTTTATTTTAATGTTTGATATTTTTCATAGCGTATGCTTTGGTTGCTTTATTTTAATTGTTTAAAAAAATACTTTCTGACATTGTTAAATTCTGAAAAAATTTTATAAAAATCATTTTCATTGCTTCTGACCTTCTGAATTTTTTATGAAATTTTATCTTAATTTTTACTATTTTTGATCTTTTTTACTTTATTTGAGAAATTTAAATTAGCTTAAAAATATTTTCTAACTTTAAAAAATTACCAAAAAAATTATATAAATATTTGAGTTGATTTCTGATTTTTCCATGGTCTTGTTTAAATTTTCTTGATTATTTTGAATATAATTACTATTTTTCCTCTTCATTTCATTTTTAAATCATTTTAAAAATCTTATTTTTTTAATTTTAAATACAATTTGATTTTTTATATATATTCTGGCTGATCTTGGACTATGAAATTTGGATCACGGACTTTATTAACATCATTAGATTCATGGTGTTGAGTGTAACTCCATAAAAATGGATGAATGATTTTAATAATAGTTTGATTAAATTTTTAGTTCAAATGTGGTTTATTCTCCACCCCACCCCTCTTCATCTTATCACATTCTTATTCTACTAAATGTTATTGGAGCATGATTTCCATATCATGTCTCAAAACATATGGTACATAGATTACTATTGACCGACTTTAAAATATGTGCGACTTCTATATAAGTCCACTTACGATTGCTTAACATAGCGCTAAATTTTGTCCCGATTTGAGAAAGTGATCATTTGTGGCCCAAACCTATGTTTGCAAGCCCAAGTATGTTAATTTGAACTCTTTGATCCAATACCATTGAGATTCATTGTTAGGAGGCTTTGGTCCTACCAATCCTCTAATGAATTTTCATCAAATTTGGTCAAAGTGGATCACTTAAACATCATTGATCATTTAGTGATGCCTTTAGAATTCTTAAATAGATGATATACTTGAGAAAAACAAATGTAACTTGTTGTTGAGAGGCTTTAGTTCTACCAATCCTCAAAGGAGTTCCAAATGCAAGTTTTAATATTGACATTCAACTAACCACTAATTTCTAACAATTTACTTTCTCTTATGCTTTTACTTTATGCCTTTACTTTAAGCACATTTATTTTAGCATTTACATTTCATGCTATTTTCATCTTTGCTCACTTGAGAATTTACTTTTATGTCATTTTTATTTTGCTCATTTGAGCTTTTTCATTTCTTTTTTGAAGATACTTAATAATCAACTGGAAGCATAAAAAACTTTAATGTTACTTTTATTACTTGGTTACTATCCTTTGCATTTTGGAGACATGGACTTCTTGGACTTAGGATTAGGGGCCTTAACTTATCTTGGAGACCTTGTGACTTCAACTGTTATTTTGTTTGGAGTTCTTGGGGCTTACCCCAAGACATTGGGTTGTTTGTTTGTTTTGTGATTAGGTTATTCTGATTACATGCTTTATCTGTGATCTGGAATTCATCTGTATATGACCGTTACTCTACCCAATTTTTATGAAGACTTAATGCAAATGGAGCTGACTTTCTTAAGAGGTCTTTTTTGTAATTGTTTGTTTGGTTTTAAATCCAAAGGATGGGATTCTACATTGACTCATTGTGTCAAGTGTTGGCTTCTTGTTGGTTGAATGATTCTTTTCCCTAGCTTTTACCTTATGCTTTAGGATAGTCCCTTCATCTCCTCTCATCTTCTTTAATTTCAAAATCTTCTCCCTCTTTTTGAAAACTCTCTTGTTTTAAAACTTGAACCACTTTCTTAATAAAATTAGACTTAGGTTCATGCATTTTCAAAAATCATTTCTTAATGAAACTTTAATTAATTTAATAACACTTTGACTTTTTTGTGAGAAGACTAAAAGTCAATCAATCTCATTCAAACTATTTTTCCATTTTGGCGTTTATCTTTAAACTTTTCTCAAAAGATTAGACGCTTGCCAATCCTTGTAGCGATGCAAACAACTATACTTCTACAATATATAATGAAGTGAGATATTTTCCACTCAGATGTTGAGTGAGGCTTTGTTGATTCTAAAATCCAAGCTATATCCTCCACTTTGAGATGACACAAATTCTCCTTTATCATAATTGTGGGTAGTAAGTATGTTTTTCCACTCGGACAATGACAATGACGTCTTATCTCTTAAAATTAATCAACACACTTGTGTTTTAAAATTTTTAAAGAGGAACTATGTATACCATGATCCCCTATTGCACGGAAGGTGGTATGTAGGCACTAAAGGTCCGCAACCGCGGCGGGTGCAAAAATTTTTAAAAATATTTCCTTTCTCACCTCCACCATCTATTTTTATACAACATTTTATAGCCAAAATCTACTGATTTTACAAAGAGGTTCATGCGGCGTACCGTAGATATTTAGGGTGCTAATACTTTCCCTTTGCATAACCAACCCCCTTACCTAGATTCTCTCCCCCTCTTTTTTGGTTATTCGCTCTTTTCCCATTCTTTTGGAAACAATAAAGCGCAGTGGCGATTTTTATTTTGATATGTGCGAGTTAAGTTAATCCAATGGCTTAGTCTCAACATTTCTACCACTACAGTTGGGCCTTATTTTGCCTTCGTCTTTCTCTCTATATATTTGTTCTCTCATATCTCAAAAAAATTCTAGAGAGAGATGCTCTCCCATATCTCTAGAATTCAAGTGACGGGGAATCGCCTCAACAGGCGATGCTGCCTATGGCCACCCTGAGCCACACTTCTTCCTTCATAGAAACACAGTTCTCCGGTTGAACTTCAACTGTGAACTTCATTTGTTCGTCCGAACCACCACCAAAACCCAGAAACCTAACAAGTTTATCCCCAAACCCTTAGAACCCTATGTGTTTTAAACCTGACCCTAGGAAGATCGTAGAACCCTAACCTAAACCATAGGGTTCTGGATGAACCCTAACCCAAACAGAACCCAAAAATTCAAACATGATGAACCCTAACCCTTAATGTCTAGGAACACTACCCTAAGTTAGAACCCTAACCCTAGAAATCTAAAAACTCCACGAAAATCCAGAAACACTTATCAACAAAACCAATTATAACAACAAATTTAAAACCCTAGCTAAGTGTTTTAGGCTTACCGGTTGATGCCGTGAATCTTGTCATATCCTCTCTTCTTTTGACTTTCTCTCCCTCCGTCTAATCTTCTTTCTCTTTTTGCAGTCGTGAAAGGCGATGGCGATAGTGAAGCTTATGGAGACGCAACTTGAAGCACAGATCTAAGGTTTCAGAAATTGAAACTCGGATCTCAAGGGGACGGTAGACTCGTGGATATGCTTCTCTGTTATAACCTATTTCCTCCAATTTCCTTTTTTACCTTTTCGATTGCTTCCTCCTTTTCTTCTTATAAATATTATGTTTATATAGCTTATGTTTTAGATTCAATTAGGAAATTATTGTATGATTATTGTTAAATTAATAATTGTTGTTAGAGAATTGGATTGATTTTGAAATTAGAGAACATTTAATTCTGCTTTTAGGTTGTAATTGATTTGATTTCTATAATGGACGACTCTATATTAATAATTAGGGAAAGATCTGATTGGATTTGGATTGATATCACTTTGTAAATTAATTTCTGTAATTGATTTAATTCAGTTTGATTTGTTTGAGATCTGGGTTCATTTTAGTCTTTGATGAATATGCCTTTCTTTTTGATCTGTACAGTACATGATCATTGGGTTTGGGATTGATGATGCAGTGTTGTTAGAACATAGTTTGGTTCTACATCCTTATAAGAGTTTTGATGATAACAAACACACAAAGAAAAATTATGCTTCCTAAATAAGTATTTTGTTTTGCAGGGAAGTTCTGATGTAAGAAGCACATAAGATGAGATAGATCGTTGTTAAAACTCTATTTTGACACATCTTATGTAGAAGCAAATCTGTGTAACACGCTTAAATAAATAAGTTATGATGTTACAACTTCTGAGTGCATTAACGCTGCAAACAAGAACTCTAATATTATGATACATAAAATTCTGGAAAGAAGTAAAGGAGTCTCAATGCTAACATTCATCTTCTGATGTGATCTTTAGTAAGCTTGTTCTGAAGCATTACATTTTATTCATGGCTAATCAATAGTAACTGCTGAAAGAAGATAAGAATCTCTATGTTTGGAAAGTGCATCAACTACTATTTATCAACCATCCAAAAGAACCTTCTCGTACATTGAATATATAAAGAAGACGTGAAGAAGAAATCAGATTTGATTTTTCTGTGCACTGAAAAAGAGAAATATTACTACCTTTCAATCTATTGCTTTTCAATTATGTAATACATCGTTGTTGTGGTATTGTTTTTGTTACAAAACATATTTGTACATACTTTCAAATATATTACAATGTAATACCTTGAGAAAACTGGGTTGTGGTTTAAACTCAAGAAGACTTTGACAGTTGTCATTGTATCTGTGTAATCAAGTTTGATTAGTGGATTAAGACCTTATTTTAGATAGGCTAAATCGCCTTGGCGGGTGCACTGGAGTAGTTTGAGTTCAAACGAACCAGGATAACCAACGTGTCTTTTATTTTAAGTTTAAAAAACCCCAATTAAAACCCCCCTTCTTGTGTTTTTCCATTCTTCATTTGGCATTAGAGCGCCTGGTTCTGAGTGCAAACACTTAACCGTGTTAGAAAAAGATCCAAACAAGAAAAACACTACGGTGGGTCCAAGTCAGAACATCAACAATGGTTACCATAATGAGAAAGACAGAATCACCGGCAAACCTCCAATCTTTGATGGTGAAAACTTCGATTACTGGAAAGATAGAATTGAAATTTTCTTTCTAGCTCATGACGCTTATCTCGGGGATATGTTGACTGATGGGTACATACATCCTGTTGATGAAAGCGGTCAGAAGATCGACAGAGAAAGAATGACAGATCACTAAAAGAAAGAATTCAGAAATCATCATAAAGCCAAAACAATTCTCTTGAGTGTTATCTCGTACACATAGTATGAGAAGATCACAAACAGAGAATCAGCAAAACACATGTTTAACTCCTTGAGAATTACCCATGAAAGCAACACGCAAGTCAAAGAAACCAAAGCTCTTGCTCTCATTCAGAAGTATGAAGCTTTCAAAATGGAAGAAGATGAAACCATTAAAATAATGTTCTAAAGATTTCAAATTCGGGTTGCTGGACTAAAAGGGTTAAAGGGTACTCAACAGTAGATCATGTAAAGAAAATCATCAGAAGTTTACCCAAGAAATGGAGACCCATGGTCACAGCCCTAAAACAGGCCAAAGATCTGAACAAAATATCTCTTAAAGAACTTATCATCTCCCTGAGAAGTCGTGAGATAGAACTAGAAGAAGATGATCCCCAAAAGCAAGGTAAGTCTCTCGCTCTTAAATCTAATAAAAAATATGAACCTAAAGTTTTGCAGGAAAAATAAGAAAACTCTGGTGGATCCTCGTCAGAAGAAGACGAACTATACCTTCTCTCTAGAAGAGTCAATCAGCTGTGGAAGCACAAGCAGGGGAAGTTCAGAACTCCTAGAAGAATAGTGAATCATTCTGAACCATCTTCTGGATACAGAAAATCAAGTAACAGAGATATTGTTTTCTACGACTACAATGAACAAGGTCATTACAAAAGCGACTGTCCAAATCTTCAAAAAGAAAAACCTAAAAAGAAGTTCTTTAAAGAAAAGACGAAAAGACTTATGGCAACATGGGTTGACTCAGAATCTTCTGATGCTGGAACAGAACCAGAAGATGAACGGGCCAACATAGCCTTAATGGCCAACATATCAGATGACAATGGATCATCTGAATCCGAATCAAATTCAGAGGCAGAAGAGGTATTCTCTAACTTTTCTATATCTCAATTAGAAGAAAGTCTGTCATAAATTCTTGAAAAATATCAACAACTTCGAGTCAAAAACAAGAACCTGAAAAAGGATCTAGTATCTGAATCTAAAGAAATTAAGAAACTTAAAACAAAAAACTATGAGCTAAAAGAAACCATTTCTAAACTCAAAAATGAAAATTATGTTTTAAAAATAAATTACAAAAATCTCAGAAAGAAACTGTCTTAAAAGTTTCTAGTAACTCTGATAGAATCATAAAAGAATATGATCTTAACTTTCAAAAATTTCTAGCTAAAAACATAGATAGAAGAAAGATGGCTTCAATGATCTATGGTGTTAGCAGAAATGACAGAAAAGGGATAGGACATAAGGGTAAAGAATCTCAACCAAAGAAAATTAATGATCTAGTCATAAAACACACACCACTTTATTCCCACTTCACCTATGGACATACACATGACATAAAGTATACTAGTAATGCGTTTTCTCTGCTAAACCAAAACTCAAACAGAATGTTGGTAACTCTAACAAACAAGGACCCAAGTACAAATTTGTCTATGTTGCAGATGTCTTTAATAGCAAAATTGAAACACCAACCTTGTTACCTGGACTCTAGATGCTCTCGACACATGACAGGAAGAAAGCATATGTTCTAAAGTCTTGAGCTTAAATCTGGAGGCTATGTAGGTTTCAGAGGAAAACAGAAAGGAAATATTATTGACTCTGGAACTATTGGTAACAATACACTTCCTTCTATAACTAATGTTCTGTTAGTAGATGGATTAATGCATAACCTGTTATCCATAAGTCAATTAAGTGATAACGATTATGATATAATGTTCAATCAAAAGTCCTATAAAGTAGTTAGTCAGAAAGATGGATATATCCTCTTTAATGGAAAGAGAAAGAACAAAATTTACAAAATAACACTTTTCGAACTAAAAAGTCATAATGTAAAAAGCCTAATGTGTGTTAACAACGAGCAATGGGTCTGGCACAAAATATTGGTGCATGTTAGTATGAGAAGAATATCTCAGATTAACAAACTCAATCTGGTCAAAGGACTTCCTAACCTGAATTTCAGCTCAAATGCTTTGTGTGAAGCATGTCAAAAAGGAAAGTTTTAAAAACTTTCTTTCAAAGAAAAAAATGTTGTTTCTACCTCTAGACTATTAGAACTTCTGCATATCGATCTTCTTGGACTAGTGAAAACTGCATCCATCCGTCGCAAGAAGTATAGATTAGTGATCGTATATGACTATAGTAGATGGACATGGGTAAAGTTCTTAAGACACAAGAACGAGTCACACTCTGTGTTCTTTACCATCTGTAACCAAGTTCAAAACGAAAAAGATTTTAGAATTGTTAAAGTCACAAGTGATCATGGTGGGGAATTTGAAAACAAAAAAATTGAAGTTTTTTTTAATGAGGATGGCATCTCTCATGATTTCTCTTGTCCTAGAACTCCTCAACAAAACGGAGTTGTAGAACGAAAGAATAGAACTTTACAAGAAATGACCAGAACCATGATCAACGAGACTAACATTGCTAAGAACTTCTGGGCGGAACCAATTAACACAGTGTGTTATATTCAGAATAGAATCTCCATAAGACCTATTCTGGATATGACTCCGTATGAACTGTGGAAGAACATAAAGCCCAACATTTCTTATTTCCATCCATTTGGATGTACTTGTTTTATTCTAAACAGTAAAGAACATTTGATTAAGTTTGACTCTAAAGCACAAAAGTGTCTCATGTTAGAATACTTTGAACGCTTAAAAGGTTATAGAGTATATAACACAGAAACACAGATTGTGGAAGAGTTTATCAGTGTAGTTGTTTAGGTATTGGCTTGCATTTTTGGTAAAACCCAAGTGTATGTGTGAATGTCATGACTGATGTCATAACATTCTAGTTTAGTTTGTACTGACTCATTAGGTACCTTTGCAGAAAAATATTGTAATTCAAGTACTGATGTTTATAAGTGTGTATCTGAGCATTTTGCAAAATGATCACATTTTGCTAAATCAGTAGACAGGTTTTCTCAGATGTCATAACAGATGTTATGACATCCTGTTCTGAACTAACAGGTTTGCAGGTTGGATAAGTCTGAGTTTTTTCGGGAAAATAACTCAGTCTTTCCTGAACAGAATCCTGCGTTTTCTGAGGGGTAACCTAGCTCAACCCTAACCTGGTTAATAAAGTCCTTTGACCTGGTCTTTAGGTCAAACGGAATTAACCCTAACTGAAGTTGCAGCTGCTATATATTCAACAGAGCTGCTGTTTTGCAAGGCATCCCTTTTTATTGATCAGAAGATCATTTGTAATCTGTATAGATTTGATTATTGTACTCCAAGCAATTATCATTGTGATAAGTGACTTGGAATAGGTTTCAAATTGTAAGGGTTGTGTAGCACTCAAAGCTTTGAAGCAAGAGTGTTTGAATGTTCCTTGACTAAAGCTGTGAAGCAGAGTCAAGTTAGTTGTGTGGATCACTCAAAGCTGTGAAGCACGAGTGATTGTGTTGCTTGATTAAAAAGCTGTGAAGCTTAATCAAGTGTTTGTTTTCTGAAGAGTGTCTTCATCAATTCTTAAGTCAAATTGGTTTATGTATCACTGCTGTGATTGAGGGGGAGTGAGTAGGATCTCAGGTTTAAGTTGTACTTAGATTGGAATTGCATTGGGTAGGTCTTAAGTGAAGGAGATAAACTGGTTGGTTTATTCCTGAATTAACATCTCTTATAGTGGATTTCCTCCCTGGCTTGGTAGCCCCCAGAGTAGGTGTTGTTGCACACTGAACTGGGTAAACAATTGACTGTGTTCTTTATTGCTTTTGTATTTACTGTCATATACTAAGTCAGATACGGTGTCATAACATTGAACGTGACATTGAGTATCTGCAGCCAGAATTTCAATTGGCATCAGAGCAGGCACCCTGCCTGTATTACTGGGTGAGATCTAGGGATATCACTTTCTGGCACTATGGACAAAGAAGGAGCTTTTGGAAATAGACCACCCATTCTGGATGGAACTAATTATGACTACTGGAAACCTCGTAGGATTGCCTTCCTAAAATCTCTGGACAAAAAGGCTTGGAGAGTTGTTGACAAAGGATGGATTCATCCCACCATAACTGAGAAAGATGGGACAATCAGTCTGAAGCCTGAGGAAGATTGGAGTAAAGAAGAAGATGAGTTAGCCCTGGGAAATTCCAAACCTTTAAATGCCTTGTTCGATGGAATTGATAGAAACATTTTCAGATTAGTACATCAATATGAACTGGCCAAGGAAGTTTGGGACACTCTCAAAATTACTCATGAGGGCACTTCCAAAGTAAAAATGTCAAGGCTTCAGATGTTGACTACCAAATTTGAGAATCTAAAAATGATGGAAGATGAAACCATTCATGAGTTTCACATGAACATCTTGGAGATTGCCAACACCTCAGGAGCACTGGGAGAAAAGATGTCAGAAGAAAAACTGGTGAGGAAGATTCTCAGATCCTTGCCTAAAAGATTTGCAATGAAGGTAACTGCCATAGAGGAAGCCCAGGACATTAGCAAGTTGAAAGTGGATGAACTTATTGGGTCTCTTCAGACTTTTGAGATGGGAATCACTGATAATGGTGCCAAGAAGAAAAAGAGCATAACACTTATGTCCAACACTGATGTTGAAGATAACATTTCAGAAGCTGTAGCCATGCTTGGAAGACAGTTCAACAAACTCATCAAACGAATAGATCCAAAGTCAAGGTCTAATATTCATAACATTCCCTCTGACATTGACAGTTCCAGCAGAAGACCAAGGTCAGAAGAGAAGGGAATTCAAGGCAGAGGAATTCAATGCCATGGTTGTGAAGGATATGGGCATATTCGAGCTGAATGTCCTACCTTTCTTAAGAAACAAAAAGGAATGACAGTTACTTAGTCTGACTGTGATTCAGAAAGTAATTCTGAAGAAGAATCTGCCAAACGAGTTACTGCTTTAACTGGTGTGTGTACCTCTGAAAGTGACATCAGTGATGAAGAAGTGACTTTTAAAGAACTGGCTGATACTTACAAGAAATTGTGTATCAGAAGTACTGAAGTCTGTGTGCAGAATGAGAAACAATCAAAACTCATCATAAAGCTGGAGGCTGAAAAAAGGGCAAATCTTGAAACTATAAGTCATCTAGAAGGAGAAGTTCAATTGCTGAACTCACAACTGAATCAAATGACCAAATCTGTCAAGATGTTGACCAATGGAACAGACAAATTGGAAGAGATCCTTCAGGTTGGATAAAATGTGGGAAATAAATCTGGACTAGGATTTATGGAAGCAAAGAAATCTGGTACTGGTAAGCAAATGTCAAAACAGATGTCTCAACACAACTCTCAACATCAGGAACAGAGACATATGAAGAAAAGGTACCAAAGATGGAAATGTCATCATTGTGGGAGATATGGCCACATAAAGCCCTTCTGCTTCAGACTACATGGATATCCTAATCAGAACTCAGGTGTCAAACCTAAGTCTAAAAAGGTACCACATGCTCCTAAATGGAAGAAAAAGGCTACTGCACTGATAGCTCACACTTCCCTGAGGGTCTCTGCAAAGGAAGATTGGTACTTTGACAGTGGATGTTCCAGACACATGACTGGAATCAAGAACCTCCTCAATAATGTTAAGCCTCACACTACCATTTTTGTGACCTTTGGAGATGGGGCTAAAGGTGAAATCAAAGGAGTTGGTGATTTGGACTGCCCTGGAGTTCCAAGTCTGAATGAAGTACTGCTGGTGAAAGGGCTGACCGCTAATCTCATTAGTATCAGTTAATTGTGTGATCTAGGATTCAAGGTCAATTTCTCAAAATCTGAATGCCTAGTAATCAATGACAAACAAGAGATAATAATGAAAGGAGTCAGATCCAAAGACAACTGTTACTTGTGGGAGCCTGAGAACACTAATTTCTCATCTGTGTGTTCCATTGCAAGAGAAGAAAAAGAGGTGAAACTGTGGCACCAAAAACTTGGCCATCTTCATCTAAGGGGTATGAAGAGGATCATCTCCTTGGAGGCAGTAAGAGGAATTCCAAGACTGCAAATTAATGAAGGAAGAGTTTGTGGTGAATGTCAGGTTGGTAAGCAGACTAGGATGTCACATCCAAAGTCAAGACATCTGACCACCTCTAAGGTTTTAGAACTCCTCCATATGGATCTGATGGGACCAATGCAAGTAGAGAGTCTTGGTGGTAAAAGATATGCCTATGTGGTTGTGGATGATTTTTCCAGATTCACCTGGATTAATTTCATTAGGGAAAAATCAGATGTATTTGAAGTTTTTAAAGAATTGTGCAAAAGAATTCAAAGAGAGAAGGAAGAATGTATTGTCAGAATCAGAAGTGATCATGGCAAGGAATTTGAAAACAGCAAGTTTGGTGATTTCTTCTCTTCAGAAGGAATTAGTCATGAGTTTTCTTCTCCTATAACACCTCAACAAAATGGAGTTGTGGAAAGAAAAAACAGGACCATACAGGAATCTGCCAGAGCAATGTTACATGCCAAAAGACTTCCTATGTACTTTTGGGCTGAAGCTATGAATACAACCTGCTATGTTCATAACAGGGTCACCTTGAGGAAGGGAACCTCATCCACCATATATGAACTATGGAAAGGAAGAAAACCAACTGTGAAGTACTTCCATGTGTTTGGCAGCAAATGCTATATTCTGGCTGATCGTGAACAAAGAAGAAAACTGGATCCTAAAAGTGATGAAGGCATATTTCTAGGATACTCCTCAAACAGCAGAGCTTATAGAGTATTCAACTCCAGAACCAAAACCATGATGGAATCAATAAATGTTATAATTGATGACTATCATGAAGAAATAGATGTTCCTTGTACTGTTGAGACATTCTTTGAGACTTCAACCCAACAGAATGACCTACCCAACTCCACCACAACAGAATCTGAATCAAAGGAAGCTAGCAAGATCCCTTCCATCAGAATTCAGAAGGATCATCCAAAAGAGCTCATCATAGGAGATCCCAATAGTGGAGTCATCACAAGATCTAGAGAAATCATCTCAAACTCTTGTTTTGTGTCCAAAATGGAACCAAGAAATGTCAAGGAAGCCTTAACTGATGAATATTGGATTGGTGCAATGCAAGATGAACTGAACCAATTCAAGAAACATGAAGTTTGGGAACTGGTTCCTAGACCTGAAGGAACTAACATCATTGGGACAAAATGGATATTCAAGAACAAGTCAGATGCTGAAGGAGTTGTCACCAGAAATAAGGCAAGACTTGTTGCTCAAGGATACACCCAGGTTGAAGGGGTTGATTTTGATGAAACCTTTGCACCTGTAGCCAGGCTGGAATCAATCAGACTCTTGTTGTCAATTGCTTGTCTTCTGAAGTTCAAGTTATTTCAGATGGATGTGAAAAGTGCATTTCTAAATGGGTACTTGAATGAGGAAGCTTATGTGGAACAACCTAAAGGCTTTGTGGATCCAACCCACCCTGATCATGTCTACAAATTGAGAAAAGCCCTATATGGCATGAAACAAGCTCCTAGAGCATGGTATGACAGGTTAACAAAGTTTCTCTCAGACAAAGGCTACAGAAAAGGAGGCTTGGACAAAACTCTCTTTGTCAAAACTGAAGGAGGAAAGTTGATGGTTGCCCAAATATATATTGATGACATATTGTTTGGAGGAATGTCAGAACATATGGTTAAACACTTTGCTGACCAAATGCAGGCTGAATTTGAAATGAGTCTCATGGGAGAACTAACTTATTTTCTTGGACTACAAGTCTCACAGATGGAGGACTCAATCTTCTTATCTCAAAGCAAGTATGCTAAGAACATTGTAAAGAAGTTTGGTATGGAGAATGCAAGTCACAAAAGGACCCCTGCTCCTACTCATCTAAAGCTTTCCAAAGATTCAAGTGGGGTTAAGGTGGATCAAAGTCTGTACAGAAGCATGATAGGAAGCTTGCTGTACTTAACTGCCAGCAGACCTGATATTGCCTTTGCAGTTGGAGTTTGTGCAAGATACCAAGCTGATCCCAAAGTCAGTCATATCAATCAAGTGAAGAGAATTTTGAAGTATGTAAGTGGTACTTACAACTATGGATTGATGTATACTCATGGCTGTGAACCAGCTCTGACTGGCTACTGTGATGCTGATTGGGCTGGTAGTGCTGATGATAGAAAAAGCACCTCTGGAGGATGTTTCTTCTTGGGAAGTAATCTGGTTTCCTGGTTCAGCAAGAAACAGAATTGTGTGTCTCTTTCCACTGCTGAAGCTGAATACATTGCAGCTGGTAGTAGCTGCTCTCAAATGATATGGATGAAACAGATGCTCACTGAGTATAATGTCACACAAGATGTTATGACATTGTACTGTGACAATCTGAGTACAATCAACATATCCAAGAATCCCATTCAGGATAGCAGGACCAAACATATTGACATACGACATCACTTTATCAGAGACCTTGTAGAAGAGAAGACAATCAAATTGGAACATGTTGCCACTGAGCTACAGCTGGCTGACATTTTTACCAAGGCTCTGGATGCAAATCAATTTGAAAACTTAAGGGGTAAGTTGGGTATTTGCCAACATGAGGAATTGTAGCAATTAATTTTGCTTAAAACAAGGATCAAAGGAGTTATGCCTGTTCTGATTGGTTTAAAATTGTATTTTCTCATTTCCTACAATTCTTTTAAGAAGTTGAATAGACACTCCCTTGCTTCCTTCCCCTCTCGTCTCCTCATCAAAACCCAGTCTCTCAATCAGAATTTTCTCCTCAGTTGCTGTTGGTCCTCTAGGACTGTCAAAATGTCTCAAACACCATCATCATCCAATACGACTATTTCAACCTCTTCCTCTAATCAAGATTCTAGGACAATCTCTTCTTGTCTGGACTCTGAAGTTCTGGAGATCTCTTCTCGTAGAAAAGTGGGAACTAACCCCACCAAGGTCAAAGAGTTGAGAACAAGACATGCAGGAAAGCCCCAAGCTTCTGCCTCTGGTAATCCATCTCATCCTTCTTCTTCAGTTCCCCCTGAAATTGCAAATAGGGAAGGGACAGCCTATGTTAATCAAGCAATAGCAAAAATTGTTTCAAGAATTCTGAACGAGAACCACTCAGTTCCTGGCATTTCTGTTCCTCTGAACCAAGAAAGTTCAAATGCTGAAACAAATCCAGATGTCTCTAAGAATGTTGAGACATCAAAAAAAGAGAAGAATGTTGACATTGCTCACAAGAAAAGAAAGAAGCCCGAATCCTCTGGATCTGATGACAGTGCTTGAAGGTTGGTTGCTGTTTGGTGGTGTTGCTGGTCAGTGCTGATATCTGGTGGAGTTTGGAAGTGTGTTCAGTTCTTTTTTTTCTGCTGCTGCTCTTATTAATTGTTTTTGGATAACTGTATAATCATTATGAACATGTATCTTTGGCCCATTTGTGGCTAAAGAGGGGGAGAATATTTTGGTACTTAATATGTACTTGCTCAATTAGACATTCTATTTTTCTGCAGTCATTTATTTCTGCTGCTATCTATCTCTGATTGCTTAGGGTCTTTAGCCAAAAATCTGCCAAAGGGGGAGTTTGTAGTTGTTTAGGTATTGGCTTGCATTTTTGGTAAAACCCAAGTGTATGTGTGAATGTCATGACTGATGTCATAACATTCTAGTTTAGTTTGTACTGACTCATTAGGTACCTTTGCAGAAAAATATTGTAATTCAAGTACTGATGTTTATAAGTGTGTATCTGAGCATTTTGCAAAATGATCACATTTTGCTAAATCAGTAGACAGGTTTTCTCAGATGTCATAACAGATGTTATGACATCCTGTTCTGAACTAACAGGTTTGCAGGTTGGATAAGTCTGAGTTTTTTCAGGAAAATAACTCAGTCTTTCCTGAACAGAATCCTGCGTTTTCTGAGGGGTAACCTAGCTCAACCCTAACCTGGTTAATAAAGTCTTGTGACCTGGTCTTTAGGTCAAATGGAATTAACCCTAACTGAAGTTGCAGCTGCTATATATTCAACAGAGCTGCTGTTTTGCAAGGCATCCCTTTTTATTGATCAGAAGATCATTTGTAATCTGTATAGATTTGATTATTGTACTCCAAGCAATTATCATTGTGATAAGTGACTTGGAATAGGTTTCAAATTGTAAGGGTTGTGTAGCACTCAAAGCTTTGAAGCAAGAGTGTTTGAATGTTCCTTGACTAAAGCTGTGAAGCAGAGTCAAGTTAGTTGTGTGGATCACTCAAAGCTGTGAAGCACGAGTGATTGTGTTGCTTGATTAAAAAGCTGTGAAGCTTAATCAAGTGTTTGTTTTCTGAAGAGTGTCTTCATCAATTCTTAAGTCAAATTGGTTTATGTATCACTGCTGTGATTGAGGGGGAGTGAGTAGGATCTCAGGTTTAAGTTGTACTTAGATTGGAATTGCATTGGGTAGGTCTTAAGTGAAGGAGATAAACTGGTTGGTTTATTCCTGAATTAACATCTCTTATAGTGGATTTCCTCCCTGGCTTGGTAGCCCCCATAGTAGGTGTTGTTGCACACTAAACTGGGTAAACAATTGACTGTGTTCTTTATTGCTTTTGTATTTACTGTCATATAGTAAGTCAGATACGGTGTCATAACATTGAACGTGACATTGAGTATCTGCAGCCAGAATTTCAATCAGTGTTAGATTTGATGATAAGTTTGGCTCCCAAAAGTCAAAGTAGGGTAAATTTTTTGTAGATATAGAAGTTGAATTTACAGGTACTGAGGATACAACATTCGAATTTCTCTATAAGGAATCATTGTCAAATCCAGAATAGGATGTCACAAACATTACAACAATATCTGAAGAACCAATCCAGAAAAGACAATCCATAAGCAAATTAGCTCATCCGAAAAACACTATTCTGGGAAAGAAAGAAGACCCAATAAGAACAAGATATACTTTCTGAAATTCTAAAGAATCTCTCATGGGATTAGCTTCTCTGATTGAGCCATCTTCCATTGGTGAAGCCCTTCTAGAAAATGACTGCATACTCGCAATGCAGGAAGAACCAAATCAGTCCACCAGAAACAATGTATGGGGTCTAGTTTTTAAACCAAATGGTTTTAACATCATTGGAACCAAATGGGTCTTCAGAAACAAGCTAAATGAACAAGAAGAAGTCATCAGAAATAAAGCACGACTGGTGGCACAATGTTATAGTCAGCAAGAAGGGATAGACTATATAGAAACCTTTGCTCCAGCTGCTAAGTTAGAGTCTATTAGACTTTTAATTTCTTTTGCAGTAAATAATGGCATCACTCTTTATCTAATAAATGTTAAAAGTGCATTTTTAAATGGTTACATTGATGAAGAAGTTTATGTGCACCAACCCTCTGGCTTTGAAAATTCAAATCATCCAGAATACGTTTATAAACTTAAGAAATCACTATATGGTCTGAAACAAGCTCCCAGAGCTTGGTATGAAAGACTAAGTAATTTTCTGTTAGAAAATGATTTTACCAGAGGGAAGGTGGACACAACCTTATTTTGTAAACTATTTAAAAATGACATTCTGGTTTGTCAAATTTACATAGATGATATAATTTTTGGATCTACTAAAGCCTCTTTGGGAAAAGAATATGCTAAGTCTATGCAGGCAAAGTTTGAAATGAGCTTGATGGGCGAACTTAAGTTCTTTCTGGGTATCAAAATCAATCAAACTCCAGAAGGAACCTACATTCATCAAAGCAAGTATTTCAAAGAACTTCTGAAGAAATTTAACTTGTCAAAATGTAAGCCATCCAAAACTCCAATGCATACCACATGCATTCTGGAAAAGGAAGAGGTAAGTAAGAAGGTAGAACAAAAGCTCTAAAGAGGTATGATTGGTTCTCTCTTATATTTAACAGCTTCAAGACCATATATTCTGTACAACATTTATCATTGTGCTATATTCCAATCAGATCCTAGAGAATCTCACTTAACAGTTGTTAAGCAAATTTTCAAGTATCTAAAAGGTACTACTAATTTTGGTCTTTGCTATAGAAAATCCAAAGAGTACAAATAAGTAGGGTACTGTGATGTTGACTTCGTCGGAGACAGAATAGAAAGAAAAATTACTTCTAGAAGATGCCAATTTCTAGGAGACAATCTAATCTCGTGATCCAGCAAAAGGCAATCCACCATTGCACTGTCAACTGTTGAAGCTGAATATATAGCAGCAGCTGGATGCAACACAAAAATGCTATGGATGAAAAGTCAACTTGAAGACTTTAACATATATGAGTGTACCATTCCTATCCTCTGATAATACTTCTGCTACCTGTCTTTCAGAAAGTCCTATTTTACATTCTAGGGCTAAACATATAGAAATTAAACATCATTTTATTAGGGACTATATTCAGAAAGGAATTCTCTCGTTAAAGTTTATAGACACAAACCATCAATGGGTTGATGTTTTCACTAAATCCTTTTTTGAAGATAGATTTAACTTTATTCTGAAACATCTCAGCATGAAATTATGCCCAGAATGATAGTTTTGTTTCTGTATACTTTAACCCTCAGAATTTTATGCTTTAATTTTCCCTGTGTGAACATTTGATCAATAGTTCTTCAGAAATTAGAAGGAAATTTATTTTAATATCTATCTAGAAGATCTTAACATTCTCCAAAAATAGTTCATTTCAATGATAAAAGCATGATGTTCACAATATCAACATATGTCAACTCTATACGCAAGGTCTTCCTCTAAGGTTGAACACGTGGTGTATTTCTGAAAAGACTGAAACTGTTGAGTTGATGCATTGAGGCTCGAGTCAAATAGGTAAATGTTCCATATCTTCATGCTATCACTCTTTTCAGGAATCATTAAATTCACGTAATCATTTTCTTTAAATATTTTTTCTTTTTAATTAAGACTACTGTTTTCTTTCCATTTTCTATATAAACTTCATTCGTTCACCATCACTATCTGACTTCCACTCTCAATTTTTTTTCTCTTCAATTTGTTCAATCTTTCAAAAACCCTTGAAGAGTCTGTGTGAACAAATGGCTTCCTCTCAACAATTTTCTCAAGGTTCTCAAAGCATTCTCGGTTCTTCCTCCTCAATAGAAGAAAGGTACATTGAACCCTCGAGAACTCCCCTCACACCCATTGAGTCTCTGGAAGTTCCGTGTGAGCTTATTGTAGATTTAGTTAGCATGAAAGAAAATGGGTATGATTTAATCCCTGATGTTGAGTTCCAAGGATGGACTCTGTTTTTCATCACCACCAAAGCAAAATTTAATCTTCCACATCTTCTACTCAATCATCTGAAGACCAGCGTAAAAGAAACAAGAGAAGAAGAAAGAACAAAGAGAGATTGGATCCCTCTGGGAAGACTCATTTCAGATATTCTAATAGAAAACAGATTGATATAACATCTGACTAAGGCTTAACAAGCTAGCGCTCTAGAAGTTTGTGCTGCTAAACCTCTCAACGCCAAAAATTTAAAGAAGATGGAGATTATTGAAACTATTAAGAAGGATCCAACAATCACCGCCAAGGAAGTCATTGCCACCCTAAGAGTGCCTCTGATGGATTTTCCTCTATTCACTCAAGCATACTCTTCTCTAGATATTGTTCTCATGTATCTGGAAGCATGCAAGAGTGACAGTACGATTCCAGATGTGAACATTCTGGATCTAAGGGAACAACCTCTGGAAGTTGCTCCTAGAAAACCAAGAAAAAGGAAAGCAGCTGCAGAAGGAACTTCTCATAAGACTCCCAAAGCTGCCAAAAAGAAAGGTAACCTCTCTTTTGTTTCTGTTATTGAATCAATATTATTATCCACGTCTGAAAACCCTTCATCCACAAAGCCCACAGAAGATCCATATCCTCAAACCTTTGATTATTTTGACCTAGACTTTGACACCTCAATTCCTCTAAATAACCTTCTGAACAATCCATCTTCTACCCATCTTGACCAAACTCTGCCTGAACTTGCACAAGTTCTCTCTGATATTGATCCATTTGATCAGCTGTTTGAAGCTCGCCAAACCGAAAATCCAAACATTGATTCTGATACCACAACATCCATCCCTGGAATCACTTACCCTCTCATGGTCTCTCAACCACCAATAATTCACTCAAATTCTTCATAGACCCTCTCCATTCCAGATCTTTCATCTCCTTATTAGTCCACTCCCCCAAGTTCGCCCATAATAATCCTTTCTGACTCTCCCTCTCCAAATAACTACCAAGAAAATCCCCTTAGAACAATCATAGATTTAGAAGCTTGGGACAATCTCGTCATAATCTCTCAGAAAATTTCCGTTCCAAAACCAAAACCAAAAATCTCCAAAGCAGATGTTGGTAAATCCTTGCTGATTTTTGAAACAGAAATACAGGAATGGGTTAACTCTCTAAAGCTATCTTGCATAGAGAATCTCAATCCAACTGCTTCTGATTCTCATTGGAACTAGTTCAGAAAATGGTTCAACTCTGAATCTTTGAAACTAAAGGAGCTTATCTATGAAATCGCTCAACAAAACTTTCGCGATCACCTGAAAATCATTAAAGATCAAGTTCAGCGACACTGGATAAAAAAGCCACTCTTTCTGCTAGACAATACCCCTTGTGAAGCTCATCAAATATCATAGTGTAATGAAGCACCCTCCAATTCTCTTCCTCTGGTCATGTTTTAAGACAAAGGCAAGAAAGTCGAAGAAGCTCCTGCTTCAGAATCAACTGTAGTTTGTTCTCAAAAAGTGATCTCTTCTGCTGAATTAACCTCATCTTCTATTATGCTGCAAACTCTGGATGAGTTAAAGAAAGAAAATGTTGTGTTTAAGGAAAGGTTAAACAAGAAGGATGAAACTTGCAAAGAAATTAAGGGGATGCTTGGGAAACAAGAAGAATCGAACAATCAGATCAAGAGTTTATTGGAAGCCCTGTTCACACGACTTCCACCTCCTCAAACTTAGTTCTGAAATTTTTTCCTTCATTTTGTTATTTCCTTGATCCTTTTTTAATACAAAATGCATTTTATTGTCTAAAGTGTTTTTATTGCTTTTTTGATTCTTGACAAAAAAGGGGAGAATGTAAGATATTCAGAATATGATAGAATCGAGACTCAGTCTCAAACATTTTGAATATCATAACTTCTATTTTTTATCATCTGAAAGAAAAACAGTAAATACCTCTGTTGAGGACAATCATGGACGCATCAAAAATCTCCTTCTCAAAACTCTGATAAGAACATCTTCAGGGAAGTATTTTTTCTTTATCTGAGTATCCAACTCAGAGGGAGAGTTTAATGCTTTATGTTCTTTAAGTATTCTATCAAAATATACAAGTTTTTTTCATCATCAAAAAGGGGGAGATTATTATAACATAGTTTGGTTCTACATCCTTGTAAGAGTTTTGATGATAACAAACACACAAAGAACAATTATGCTCCCTAAATAAGTATTTTGTTTTGAAGTGAAGTTCTGATGTAAGAAGCACAGAAGATGAGATAGATCGTTTTTAAAACTATGTTTTGACACATCTTACGTAGAAGCAAATCTGTGTAACACGCTTAAATAAAAGAGTTATGATGTTACAACTTCCGAGTGCACTAAAGCTGCAAACAAGAACTCTGATATTCTGATACGTAAAATTATGGAAATAAGTAAAGGAGTCTCAATGGTAAAATTAATCTTCTGATGTGATCTTTAGTAAGCATGTTCTGAAGCGTTACATTTTATTCATGGCTAATCAATAGTAACGGCTGAAAGAAGACAAGAATCTATATGTTTGGAATGTACATTAACTACTATTTATCAACCTTCCAAAAGCAAATTCTCATACATTTCCTATATAAAGAAGACGTGAAGAAGAAATCAGATACGATTTTGTCATGCACAGGAAAAGAGAAATATTACTACCTTTTAATCTATTGCTTTTCAATTGTGTAATACATCACTGTTGTGATATTGTTTTTGCTAGAAACCATATTTGTACACACTTTCAAATATATTACTATGTAGTACCTTGAGAAAACCGGGTTGTGGTTTAAACTCAAGAAGACTTTGACAGTTGTCATTGTATCTGTGTAATCAAATTTGATTAGTGGGTTAAGACCTCATTTGAGAGAGGCGAAATCACCTTAGAGGGTGGACTGGAGTAGTTTGAGTTCAAAGGAACCAGGATAACCAACATGTCTTTTATTTTATGTTTTAAAAACCCAATTCAAACTCCCCCTTCTTGTATTTTTCCATTCTTCAAGTGTATCTGATGAGGAACAAAAGCGTTGTTGACTGAGGGGATTAGGATTTCAAAAAAAATCACTAATTCAATTTGGTTGACTTGGTCAACAATCAAAACAAACGTAAAAATAACAAAATAATAAAAAATATATTTCTTTTAATAAATAAATAATAATTTTAATGAATGTTAACCTCAGTCAACAAAACCTATCATGATGGGGCTAAAAACTTCTAAAGGGCCATTCAAGAAAAATAATCCTGGGACCTTATATTCAAACGAACCCCTCTAGTTATTATAAATGGGCCTCAAAGAAACCTTAATGGGCTGAATGATTTTAAAACACACCACATCGCTATCCCAACTATACCTTAATGGGCCATTGGATGTGATTTAGTCGAGTGTTGATTGTGCCCGAGTTGGTTTTGCCTGGTTATTCCCAGTGTTATATGTATGTTTGTTCAGCATATACATGATAACACTCATACATCCATACATACATCATGCATAGTTAAATTTAGAAAATCATTGCTCATTCACATTCGTTAATATTTTGTTGACATACTACCCTGTTTTGCAGAGTTGTGTTGTCCTCTCTCCAATAGATTGTCGGCCTTAAGCAGAAAGTGTATATTCTTTCAATTTCCCCACTGAGTTATCCCTCGTGGAAGATTTTTGCTTTAGCGTTCCTGTACAGCTCTTTGTTTGGATAGATTGAGTTTCCCTCTTGACTGTTTCACTGCAGTTTATTTCTGGTTTGAATCTTTGGTTCCACAATAATATTATTACTTTAGATTTCATCAAGCTTCGAGCATTGGTTTGAGAATGTGCATTTATTTTGCACGAGAAGACTTTTATCTCCTCAACAGGAATATGTTGGCATTTCCCCAGGAAGCTGTATTTCATTCCCCAGAAAGTCATATTTCTTTCCCTAGGAAGTTGTATTTCATTCCCCAGGAAGTCATATTTCTTTCCCCAGGAAGCCATATTGCTTTCCCCAGAAAATCATTTTTACAATCCTTCCTACAACAGCAAATGGTAGTCTCTTTATTTGAGACAACTTATATATTACCCTTTCCAAGCATAATGCCTTGGTTAAAGAACAGGTTGAGACCCGTTCTAGGTGAAACACCGGAATTTTGGGGAAACTTGTTATCTTTTTGCTACCTTTGGTGAACTTTGGTAGTTCACCGTCAATGAATGTTGGTGCTATGATATTTAATTTCTCTCCACCTTCAGTGAAAGGTGGTAGTTCACCATCAGTGAATGTTGGTGATTGTTATCTTTTTTCTACCTTTAGTGAACGTTGGTAGTTCACCGTCAGTGAACGTCGGTGCTATGATATTTCTTTTCTCTCTACCTTCAGTGAAAGTTGGTAGTTCAACATCAGTGAACATTGGTGATTGTTATCTTTTTGCTACCTACAGTGAACATTGGTAGTTCACCGTCAGTGAACGTCAGTGTTATGATATTTATTTTCTCTCTACCTTCAGTGAAAGTTGGTAGTTCACCATAAGTGAACGGTCGTGATTGTTATATTTTTGCTACCTTCAGTGAACGTTGGTAGTTCACCATCAGTGAACGTCGGTGCTATGATATTTATTTTCTCTCTACCTTCAGTGAAAGTTGGTAGTTCACCATCAATGAACGTTAGTGATTATTATCTTTTTGATACCTTCAGCGAACGTTGGTAGTTCACCGTCAGTGAACGTCGGTGTTATGATATTTCTTTTCTCTTTATCTTCAGTGAAAGTTGGTAGTTCACCATCAGTGAATGTTGGTGATTGTTATCTTTTTGCTACCTTCAGTGAAAGTTGGTAGTTCATCGTTAGTGAACATTGATGTTTGTCTCTCTACCTTCAATGAACGTCGGTAGCTCACCGTCAGTGAACATTGGTGTTGTTATTCTTTTCACTTTCTACCTTCAGTGAACGTTAGTATTTTCTCTTTCAGTAAAAGTTGGTGTATCCTTTGATCTTTTACCATTCTCTATGAGTATGTATCCTTTTGATCTTCTACCTTCAACTATGAGTTGGTAGTTTACTGTCTTACTTGTTAATAATGTAGGTAAAGGCAATGTGGATTAGCAAGTTGATCCATGGGTTCATGAGTTTATTTCCATGCCCTAGTCAATAAAGCTTGAGAAATTCAAACCTCACCATTGAAGTTGTTTTGGAAGAAATGGCGTGGCAAGGTTTATTTTGGTTCACCACATTTCAAATTTATCAAGAATAATTCAAAAGTACAAGGGGTTGATTGAAGAAGTTGTCATGATTGGACAATGCATTGCTCCCATTGGTCACAAGTGCATATTTCTCTCAATTCTCAAGATATGGAAGTGGTTTTGGTTTCTATGAGTTCTCATTATCATCATCAACAACTTCTATCTACAAAGCAAAAGTGTTGGTACAAGAAGGTTGTTTAAAATTGTCAAAGTTCCTCAAAGCATTTTCTTGATCTAGGAGCTAGTGTTTTGAACTTCAAAGAAGTATATCTTGCTCATATTTATGTATTTCTGAGTGATTCCAAAAACATACTTCTCTTAAAATGGTTATTAACAAATCACTTCAAAATTTTCAAGGAGTTTTCATGTGGAAGAAACTTGATGATAAAGAAAGATTACAAGTCCTCCAGATGAACCCCCAACTTCCCATGTGTGACTTTAAATGATCATAACTTGGTCAATTTTTATCACCTTGACCCCACTCTTTTTTCCATAATGATCTGGAGGATGTGAAATTTATTTCTTCTTCTATGTGAAAAGTGATAAAATGTATGGAGGATGCATTAAGGATACAAAATATTATAGGTCATTTCATGATTTTTTTCCAACTTCAACAATTCATAACTCTCTCAATTTTTAGATATTTTGAATGGTTCAAGTTTCAAAATGTCATTCAAGAGGTCTATTTCCTGCCATATTTTTTGGTCAAGATCAAATTCAAAGAGGAAGGCCATCTTTGGATGAAAAACATTATAGGTCACTTTTGAAGAAAAACTTTAAATATTTCTAAGTATTGAAAGTAAAACTCTTTTTCCCAACATTGACTCATTGCAACTTTCAGCTCAAACATCCATTTGATTCCATTCTTTTCCCATTACAAAGCTTGTAATCTCATCTTTCTAAAGCATCAAGAACCATGCCTTAAGACCCCTTGAGCTGAGAATGCCATTGTTTCAAAAGTGGTAACTTGGAATTGAAGTTTCATCGCAAGTCAGAATTTGAATTTCATGTTACAACTTCTAACCCTCAAATTAGCACGCGTTTTGGGTCTAAAAATGATTATTCAACTTTCCCAAGTGGATTAGTGCATTAAAACACACGTTTTGGATGAGTTTTGACAAAAGAGAAGTCACACTTTCTTCATGATGCAGACCCACATGAATTCCCTCCAAATTGCATCATTCACCCTTCCTTTTGATTCCATTTGCTTCTCCTATAAATACATGAGCTATCCCGTTCGTTTTCTCAAGCTTGAACAGCCAAAACCACCCTGCCAAACGTGCTCCATAACTCACTTTTCTGCAACTTCGAAATCATTGTTCAAGCCTTTTTCAAAGCACTTTTCTATCAATTCACCTTCCTTGATCTTCCCTGAAGCTAACAGAAGAAGAATTGAGCCTTGAAACCTTCTGAATTGATCTGATCAAGTCCATTTACAGAGCTCGGCAACTAAACATCAATAGGTAGATTTCTCCATCAATTCTTCCAAACTTTGATATCATTGTGAAGATCTCCTTCTTCTGATTCTTGTGCTTCTTACAATTTTTAAATCCATTGAGAATTGAGAGAGAAATATCAAATTGAAGGTGCTCATTATTTTTTTGTTTTTTGATTCATATCTCTTTGCATACCTTATATAAATTGGTCACGATGGTGATGTTAGGATCGCCTTGAAGAGACGAATACAATGATACTAGTGTGGGATCCTAATATTTCCATTTGAAGGATCTCACAAAATCTCCATTGCAGAGCATCTGGAGGTTGAAGATGATGACATGTCTCGTCTCAGACAAACGTTTTAATTTCATTGGTTGCCTTTTTTCTGATCCTATGCGTATCTCACTAAGGTCCATATCAAGCACATCACGTCTGATCCATTGGATCAGCTTACTAACTCATTTTGACTATGATCTGATGGCCCACATCTTTTTGATTTTATTTTATTTTCTGATTTTATATTTTAACTGATTTAATTTTCAAAAATTCATAACTCTTTTATTTTTTATCCAAAAATTATGAAAAAATTCACAAAAATACTTTGAATTATTTCTGATCTCATGACTATTTTTTAACATTCTTATTTTGACATTTGATATTTTTTATATTTTTTTTGCATTTTTTGCTTTCTTTTAATTACTTTAAAAATACTTTATGTTATTTTTAAATTCTAAAAAAAATCATAAATATCATTTTACATATTTCTGACTTTTTGAACATTTTATGGAATTTTATATTGATGTTTACTATTTTTTTGATCTATTTTCTATTTGTTTGAGCAATTTTAATTAGTTTAAAAATAGTTTCTGACTATAAAAAATTACCAAAAGTTTTATAAAAATATTTGAGTCTAATTATGATTTTTCTATAACCTTATTTCTTTTTTATGAATCAACTTGAATATAGTTGATATTTTTTTCCTTTATTTTCATTTTTATTCATTTTTAAACCATTTTCAACATATATATTAAATGTAATATTATTTTGTGACAATTTTCTGGCTGATCTTGGGTTGAATTTTTTATCATGAACTTTGTTAACATCATTGGATCCATGGTGTTGAGTCTAACTCCAATAAAATAGATGAATGATTTTAATAATAGTTTGATTAAATTTTAATTCAAATATGGTTTATATATTATTTCCCACCCTTCTTTATCTTATCCCTTTCTTATTGCACTAAGTGTTATTGGAGCATGATCTTTATATCATGCCTCAAAACAAAAGGTGCATAGACTGCTATTGACAGGCCTCAAAATAGGTGTGACTTCTATATAAGTCCACTTACGATTGCTTAACATAGTGCTAAATTTTGTCCCGATTCGAATAAATGATCATTCATGGCCCAAACCTATGTTTGCAAGCCCAAGTATGTTAATTTGATCTCTTTGATCCAATAACCTTGAGATTCATTGTGTGGAGGCTTTGGCTCTACCAATCCTCTAATGGATCTACATCACTTTTGTCAACGCGGATCACTTAAACATCGTTGATCATTAAATTTTACTTTTGAGGATTCCAAAATGGATGATATACTTGACAAAAAACAAATGCAACTTGTTGTGTGGAGGCTTTGGTTCTACCAATTCTCTAATAAGTTCCAAATGCAAGTTTCAAGATGGTCATCCAACTAACCACTAATTTCTAACAATTGACATTATTTTATGCTTTTATTTTATGCTCTTTACTTTATGCACCATTTACTTTTAGCATTTACATTTCATGCTATTTTTTATCTTTGCTCACTTGAGCATTTATATTCTTGTCATTTTTATTTTGCTCACTTGAGATTTTCTTTTCTTTTTTAAGATACTTAATAATCAACATGAACCATAAAAAACTTTAATGATACTTGGACTATTTGGTTACTATCCTTGGCATTATGGAGTATTGGACTTCTTGGACATAGGATTATAAACTTTGGCCTATGTTAGAGACCTTGTGACCTTAATTGATATTATGTCTGGAGTTCTTGAGGTTTACCTCAAGACATTGGGTTTTTTGTTTGTTTTGTGTGCAGGTTATTGTGATTAAATACTTTGTTTGTAATCTGGAATTCACCCGTATACAGCCGTTACTCTGCCTAATTTTTGTGAAGACTTAATACACATGAAGTTTGGTTTTTTCAAGAGGTCTAGTATCTTTCCTTGTTTGGTTTCAATCCAAAGAATTTGAATTATATCTTGACTCATAACGTTAAGTATTGGCTTCTTGTTGGTTAGATGGTTCTTATCCCTAGCTTTTACCTCATGCTTTAGGATAGTCTCTTCATCTCCTCCCATCTTCTTTAATTTCAAAAATCTTCTTCCTCCTTTTGAAAACACTTATTGTTTTTTAAACTTGAACCATTTTCATAATAAACTTGGACTTAGGTCCATGCATTTTCAAAACATTTTCATGAATAAAATTCAATCAACTTAATAATACTTTGACATCCTTTTTTTGTGAGAAGACTAAAAGTCAATCAATCTCATTTTAAACCTTTTTGCCACTTTAGCTTTTTGCTTTAAACTTTTCTCAAAAGATTGGACTCTTGTCAATCCTTGTAATGATGCAAACAACTATACTTCTACAATATGTAGTGAAGTGAGATATTTTCCAATTGGGTGTTGAGTGAGGCATTGTTTATTTTAAAATCCAAACCATATCCTCCACTTTGAGATGATGAAAATTCTCCTTTCTCATAATTGTGGGTAGTAAGTATGTTTTCCACACGGAGAATGACGATGATGTCTTATCTCATAAAATTAACCAACACACTTATTTTAAAATTTTTTAAAGAGGAACTACGTGTACCCTGATCCCCTATTGCACGAAAGGTGGTACGTATGCACTAAAGGTTTGCAACCGCGGCGGGTGCAAAAATCATAAAAAGTTACTTCTTTTCTCACCTCCACCATCTATTTTTTTATACAACATTTTATAGCCAAAATATACAGATTTTTCAATAAGGTTCCTATGGAGTACCGTAGATGTTTAGGGTGGTAATACCTTCCCTTTGCATAACCAACCCCCTTACCTTGAATCTTTCCCCTTCTTTTGGGTTACTCGCTCTTTTTCCATTCCTTTAGAAACAATAAAGCGCGGCGGCGATTTTTATTTTGATATGTATAAGTCTAGTCAATCCAATGGCTTAGTCTTAAACATTTCTACTGCTATTGGTGTGTATGAGACTTGTCTGGTGTTATTAGGCCTGTAACATTGGTGGTGAGCTGCTGTGTTTAGGTTTGATTTATTTTCAAACCTAGGTTATTTTGTTTGCCCCTGGACTATGGTGGTTGTGCAAGGTTTTATGTTATGCCTGATGGATGTTGAGGAGTGTTTGGTATGTTTTTCTGCTGCATGGTATCTTTTGTAACCCCGGTCAGTATGACATTAGGTTTTGGTCTCCTCAACAGGTTTATCCTATAATGATGGGATATGTGCAAGACTATTTCAACCAACTTGGTAAAGTTGCCCACGATACTTGAGCTTTTTTTTCTCAGGTCCACTCATGAAATCACTTTAGGGTGTGGTTGATGTATTTTTCAAGAAACCTATCATTTATTTGATAGATTATTGAATAAAGGATAGAGCCGTTTATTTTGTCCTCTGAAAGATTCTTCCTAATTCTTGACCTAATTAGGAAAGTGACTCTGAGTCTTGTTGTTGTTGGTGTAGCCGGAGATTGAACTATTGTTGAAGACCTTGAAGGTGATCAAGTGATGTTTTTATTTTCTATAAGCAATAATAGCTTCAGAATCAAGCTCAATTTTGTGTTACAGAAGAAGGGAACCGATGTCCTACCAGATGTTGGCACATCAGGTCAGCAGGTGTGCAGATTCCTATTGAATAGCAGATGCTCTGGGTGATAAAAAAATGTGTGATGATCACATATGTTTGTAACCTACTCCTGATTTGGAAGAGGAGGCATCTGGGATGTGTATTAAGATGTTTTATCCAGAAAACAAGTCTTAGATTGGTGGGCTGGTTGAATGTTGATCAACCATTTGGTTACTTCTTGGTTCAGTTTATTTCATATCCAAGTTAGTAAAAGTGCATAGGTTGAGCTCTAGAGTCCAGTAGAGAAGTGTTATCTCAGCCAGGTTCCTTGTACATAAAGGTCAAATGTCAAGGTATCCTCTTTGACATCTGGTTTATTCTTTTGATCAAAGAAGCCAGATTTGTATGGAATCTTGTTTGTGGGCATAGAACAGATTCTGCTTGAAGCGAGTAATGGTGGTGTGCACTAACTACATGTTTGACTGCTATTAAAGGAGGTTAATGTTTAAATCTCAAGGTGTTCCTAGTAGTTGGTGTGGGAGAATACCTAATATGGAGTTGGAGATTCTTAAAGAAATGCCATATTTAATGTCTTGACATCCTTGTATTGAGAATTTTTTTTCTCAATATGACTGGCGGTGTTTCCCATTAACAGGATAAATGTTATTTTCTCAAAATTGAAATTACTCATCAAGTTTATGAGAGCATGGAACTCTCGTTATGTTGTTATGGAAAGGTTTTTCAAGTGTAGTTGTTTAGTTATTGGTATGCATTTTTGGTAAAACCAGGTGTGTGAATGTCATGACTGATGTCATAACATTCTAGTTTATTAGGTACTGATTCATTAGGTACCTTGCAGAAAAATATTGTCATACAGGTGCTGCTGTTTATGAGTGTGTATCTGAGCATTTTGCAAAAAGATCACATTTACCAAAATCAGTAGACAGGATTTCAGATGTCATAACAAATGTTAAGACATCCTGTTCTGAACTAACAGTTATGCAGTTTGGGTAATTCTGAGTTTTTTCAGGAAAATGACTCAGTCTTTCCAGAACAGAAAATCTCGTGGACTTGTGGTTAACCTAGCTCAACCCTAACCTGGTTGATAAAGTCCTGTGACCAAGTCTTAAGGTTAAACGGAATTAACCCTAGCTTTTTATGGAAACCCTAACTGAAGATGCAGCTGTTATATATTCAACAGGGGTGCTGTTTGGAATGTATCCCTTTTTGACAGAAGATCATTTTAGAAGTTGTATAGTTTTAACTATTGTAATCCAAGCAAGTATCATTGTGATAAGTGACTTGGAATAGGTTTTAATTGTAAGGGTTGTGTATCACTCAAAGCTTTGAAGCAAGAGTTTTTTTGTGTCTCTTGACTAAAGCTTTGAAGCAAAGTCAAGTTAGGTTTATGTATCAATCAAAGCTGTGAAGCAAGAGTGTTTGTGTTGCTTGATTAAAAAGCTGTGAAGCATAATCAAGTGTATGTTTTGAAGAGTGTCTTCATCAATTCATTAGTCAAATTGTTTTAAGTATCACTGCTGTGATTGAGGGGGAGTGAGTAGGAACTCAGGTTTAAGTTGTACTTAGATTAAAGTTGCATTGGGTAGGTCTTAAGTGAAGGAGATAAACTGGTTGGTTTATTCCTGAATTAATATCTCTTATAGTGGATTTCCTCCCTGGCTTGGTAGCCCCCAGAGTAGGTGTTGTTGCACACTAAACTGGGTAAACAATTGACTGTGTTCTTTACTATTTTTGTATTTACTGTCTTATAGAAAGTCAGATACGGTGTCATAACATTGAACGTGACATTGAGTATCTGCAGCCAGAATTTCAATTGGCATCAGAGCAGGCACCCTGCCTGTATTACTGGGTGAGATCTAGGGATATCACTTTCTGGCACTATGGACAAAGAAGGAGTTTTTGGAAATAGACCACCCATTCTGGATGGAACAAATTATGACTACTGGAAACCTCGTATGATTGCCTTCTTAAAATCTCTGGACAAAAAGGCTTGGAGAGCTGCTGACAAAGGATGGATCCATCCCACCATAACTGAGAAAGATGGGACAATCAGTCTGAAGCCTGAGGAAGATTGGAGTAAAGAAGAAGATGAGTTAGCCCTGGGAAATTCCAAAGCTTTAAATTCCTTGTTCAATGGAATTGATAGAAACATTTTCAGACTAGTACATCAATATGAACTGGCCAGGAAGTTTGGGACACTCTCAAAACTACCCATGAGGGCACTTCCAAAGTAAAAATGTCAAGGCTTCAGATGTTGACTACCAAGTTTGAGAATCTAAAAATGATGGAAGATGAAACCATTCATGAGTTTCACATGAACATCTTGGAGATTGCCAACACCTCAGGAGCACTGGGAGAAAAGATGTCAGAAGAAAAATTGGTGAGAAAGATTCTCAGATCCTTGCCTAAAAGATTTGCAATTAAGGTAACTGCCATAGAGGAAGCCCAAGACATCAGCAAGTTGAAAGTGGATGAACTTATTGGGTCTCTTCAGACTTTTGAGATGGGGATCACTGAAAATGGTGACAAGAAAAACAAGAGCATAGCACTTGTATCCAACACTGATGTTGAAAACAAGGAGGATGAAGAAGAAAATATTTCAGAAGCTATAGCCATGCTTGGAAGACAGTTCAACAAACTCATCAAAAGAATAGATCCAAAGTCAAGGTCTAATGTTCATAACTTTCCCTCTGACATTGACAGTTCCAGCAGAAGACCAAGGTCAGAAGAGGAGGGAAATCAAGGCAGAGGAATTCAATGCCATGGTTGTGAAGGATATGGGCATATTCGAGCTGAATGTCCTACCTTTCTTAAGAAACAAAAGAAAGGAATGACTGTTACCTGGTCTGACTGTGATTCAGAAAGTAATTCTGAAGAAGAATCTGCCAAACTAGTTACTGCTCTAACTGGTGTTTGTACCTCTGAAAGTGACACTAGTGATGAAGAAGTGACATTTGAAGAACTGGTTGATACTTACAAGAAATTGTGTATCAGAAGTGCTGAAGTCTGTGTGCAGAATGAGAAACAATCAAAACTCATCATAAAGTTGGAGGCTGAAAAAAGGGCAGACCTTGAAACTATAAGTCATCTAGAAGGGGAAGTTCAATTGCTGAACTCACAACTGAATCAAATGCCCAAATCTGTCAAGATGCTGACTAATGGAACAGACAAATTGGAAGAGATCCTTCAGGTTGGACAAAATGTGGGAAACAAATCTGGTCTAGGATTTATGGAAGCAAAGAAATCTGGTACAGACAAGAAGATCAGGCCTGTTAAACAAATGTCAAAGCAGATGTCTCAACACAACTCTCAACATCAGAAACAGAGATATATGAAGAAAAAGTACCAAAGATGGAGATGTCATCATTGTGGGAGGTATGGTCACATTAAGCCTTTCTGCTTCAGATTGTATGGATACCCTAATCAGAGCCCAAGTGTTAAACCTAAGTCAAAAAGGGTACCACATACTCCTCAATGGAAGAAAAAGGCTACTGCCCTGATAGCTCACACTTCCCTGAGAGTCTCTGCAAAGGAAGGCTGGTACTTTGACAGTGGGTGTTCTAGGCACATGAATGGAATCAAGAACATTCTCAATCATGTTAAACCTCACACCACTAGTTATGTGACCTTTGGAAGTGGTGCCAAAGGTGAAATCAAAGGAGTTGGTAATTTGGACAGTCCTGAAGTTCCAAATCTGAATGAAGTACTATTGGTAAAAGGCCTGACTGCTAATCTCATTAGTATCAGTCAATTGTGTGATCTAGGATTCAAGGTCATCTTCTCAAAATCTGAATGTCTTGTATTAAATGAAAAACAAGAAGTTGTAATGAAAGGAATCAGATCTAAAGACAATTGTTACTTGTGGCATCCTGAGAACACTAATAACTCTACTATGTGTTCTATTACCAAAGAAGAAAAAGAGGTGAAACTGTGGCACCAAAAACTTGGCCATCTTCATCTAAGAAGAATGAAAAGAACTATCTCTATAGAAGCAGTCAGAAGGATTCCAAGACTGCAAATTGATAAAAGGAGGGTTTATGGTGAACATCAAATGGAAAGGCTTGGTAAAAAGAGATATGTCTATGATGTGGTGAATAACCTTGAAGTTTCTAGAGAACTGTGCAAAAGAACTCAAAAAGAAAGATGTATTGTTAGAATCAGAAGTAATCATGACAAGGAATTTGGAAACAACAAGTTTAAGAAATTCTGTTTCTCAGAAGGAATGAGTCATGAATTCTCTTCTCCTATAACTCCTCATCAAAATGGAGTTGGCAGAAGGAAAAATAGGATCATACAGGAATCTGCCAGAGCTATGATTCATGTCAGAAGAATGCCTTCTCAACTCTGTGCTGAAATAGTTACAGCTGGTGGTAGTTGTTCTCAAAATATCTGGACAAAACAGATGCTCACTGAGTATAATGTCTCACAAGATGTTGTGACATTGTATTATGACAATCTGAATACAATCAATATTTCCAAGAACCCTATTCAGTATAGCAGGACCAAGCACATTGACCTTGTAGAAAAGAAGACAATTAAACTGGAACATGGTATCATTAAGCTTCAGCTGGCTGATTTTTCTACCAAGGCTCTTGATAGAAATCAACCTGAAAACTTGAGGGGCAAGATGGGTATTTGCCAACATGAGAAATTATAGCAATTAATTTTGCTTAAAACAAGGGTTGAAGGAGTTATTTGTGTTAAGTCTATTTTTAGTGGGTTAATCATATGTTTTTCCAATACTTTCAAAATTATTAAGGATTTGAATAGACTCTCATTTGCCCCCTACCTCTCTCGTCTTTGCAACCTATTCCTTTCTCTCAATCAAAGTTTTCTCTCAAATTGCCACTGGTGCTCTAAGTCAATCAAAATGTCTCAAACATCATCTTCAACCAAGGCGACCTCTTTATCTTCATCATCTGACCGAGATTCTCGAGCAATCACCACATGCATAGATTCTGAAGTCCTGGAGATCATTCCTCTCAGAGAAATGGCAACTGACCCCTCCAAAGTCAAAAAGCTGAGAACTAGGCATGCAGGAAGAGCTCAAGCTACTGCTTCTGGTAATCCTTCTCATCCTTCTTCCTCTGTACCAAATAGGGAAGGATCAGCTCAAGTACATCAAGCAATTGCTAGGCTTGTTACAAGAATACTAAGCGGAAACCAATCTGTACCGGGGATTTTTGTCCCATTAAATCAAGAATTAGCAAGCCCAAATGTTGAAGCAAATGTAGATGTCTCTGAGAATGTTGTGACACAAAATGACAACATTCAGAACCCTTCAGAGAAGACTGTTGATCCACCTATCATTGATGTGGATGAGGAATACTCAGACAATGATCTGATTGCCAATGTAAACCCTAGCATAGCTAGGAGAATGATGAAAAGAAAGGGTAATCAGAATGCTGCAAAATGTATGACCAAAGATAAACCTGCTGATAAGAAATCCAAGGCTGAAGGCAAGACTGGGGTAGAATCTGTGAAAACTGGTCAGTCCAAAAGGAAGGTGAAAGGCCAGGTGCATACTGGTAGATAACCAATTACAAAGAAGAGAAAAGAACCTGAATCTTCTGATTCTGATGAGGAATCAGAGTGTGAGATTGATGCTGAAGAAATTCCTATCAGAAGGAAACTCCCCTCCAGCAAAATGGCTAGAGTTCCTGAAGTCCCAACAGACAACATCTTTTTTCATCATCCTGACAATGCCAACAGATGGAAGTATGTTTGCTTGAAGAGAATAGCTTTAGAAAGAGAGCTAAACAATGATGCCATGGAGTGCAAGGAAATCATGGACCTGATTAAAAATGCTGGACTGATGAAGAGAGTGGTAAAATTTACCAAGTGCTATGAAAATCTGGTCAAGGAATTTATAGTAAACTTGTCTGATGAATGTGCTGATGGAAGGTCAGCTGACTTTGAATGTGTTTATGTTAGAGGAAGAAGGGTTAATTTCTCTCCATCAGAAATTAACAAATTTCTTGGAAGAACAAATGAGGATTGCCCTGAACTGGAAGTCACTGACAATGAAGTTTGTCAAACCATCACAGCAAGACAAGTCAAGTGCTGGCCCTTGAAAGGCAAGCTGAATGCCAGTAAACTAAGCATGAAATTTGCCATCCTGCACAAGATTGGTGCAGTAAATTGGGTCCCTACAAACCATAAATCTACTATCTCCACAGGATTGGGGAGATTTATTTATGCTGTGGGAACCAAGACTGAATTTGACTATGGTAGGTACATTTTTGAACAAACTCTAAAACATGCTGGTAGCTTTGCTGTCAAAGGCCCTATTGCCTTTCCCTCCCTCCTATGTGGAATTATCCTTGCACAGTACCCTAATATCCTGGTGGCAAGAGATACTGCTTGCAAAAGAGCTCCTGCTTTTGGGTTACACTACAAGCTGTTTCAGGGATCTCATGCTCCTGATATTGTCATAACATCAGCTGAGACATCTTCTGCGAAGACTCGGTCCAAAACATCTGATGTTATAGCTGTATTGAAAGAGACCTGCAAAGAGCTGGAGACTAGGAAAAAGACC
The DNA here is from genome assembly GCA_948472305.1 of Vicia faba. NCBI lineage: Eukaryota > Viridiplantae > Streptophyta > Magnoliopsida > Fabales > Fabaceae > Vicia > Vicia faba. The sequence goes on along the minus strand of OX451741.1, from coordinate 1,330,403,552 downwards.
CTAGAAAACCTAATTGCCAGGTTAGAAAAGGAGGAAGCTGAAGGAAATAGAAGGGAAGAGGGTGCAGAAGCTGAAGATCAACTCAATACTGAAGAAACTAGCTCCTCTGAAGGGGACAGTGCTTGAAGGTTGGTGGAGTTGATGCTGGTCCCTGGTGGAGTTTGCAAGTGTGTTCAGTTTTAGTTGTTGTTCTTATTACTTTTTCTGGATGACTGTATAATCTTTTAAGAACATATTTCTTTGGCCCATTTGTGGCTAAAGAGGGGGAGATATTATTCTATGGTCAATTACTTGATAGACATTCTATTTTTCTACAGCCATATTTATTCTGCTGCTATCTATCTCTGATTGCTTAGGGGCTTTAGCCAAAAATCTGCCAAAGGGGGAGTTTGTAGTTGTTTAGTTATTGGCATGCATTTTTGGTAAAACCAGGTGTGTGAATGTCATGACTGATGTCATAACATTCTAGTTTATTAGGTACTGATTCATTAGGTACCTTGCAGAAAAATAATGTCATACAGGTGCTGCTGTTTATGAGTGTGTATCTGAGCATTTTGCAAAAAGATCACATTTACCAAAATCAGTAGACGGGATTTCAGATGTCATAACAAATGTTAAGACATCCTGTTCTGAACTAACAGTTATGCAGTTTGGGTAATTCTGAGTTTTTTCAGGAAAATGACTCAGTCTTTCCAGAACAGAAAATATCGTGGACTTGTGGTTAACCTAGCTCAACCCTAACCTGGTTGATAAAGTCCTGTGACCAAGTCTTAAGGTTAAACGGAATTAACCCTAGCTTTTTGTGGAAACCCTAACTGAAGATGCAGCTGCTATATATTCAACAGGGCTGGTGTTTGGAATGTATCCCTTTTTGACAAAAGATCATTTTAGAAGTTGTATAGTTTTAACTATTGTAATCCAAGCAAGTATCATTGTGATAAGTGACTTGGAATAGGTTTTAATTGTAAGGGTTGTGTATCACTCAAAGCTTTGAAGCAAGAGTGTTTTTGTGTCTCTTGACTAAAGCTTTGAAGCAAAGTCAAGTTAGGTTTATGTATCACTCAAAGCTGTGAAGCAAGAGTGTTTGTGTTGCTTGATTAAAAAGCTGTGAAGCATAATCAAGTGTATGTTTTGAAGAGTGTCTTCATTAATTCATTAGTCAAATTGTTTTAAGTATCACTGCTGTGATTGAGGGGGGGTGAGTAGGAACTCAGGTTTAAGTTGTACTTAGATTGAAGTTGCATTGGGTAGGTCTTAAGTGAAGGAGATAAACTGGTTGGTTTATTCCTGAATTAATATCTCTTATAGTGGATTTCCTCCCTGGCTTGGTAGCCCCCAGAGTAGGTGTTGTTGCACACTGAACTGGGTAAACAATTGACTGTGTTCTTTACTGTTTTTGTATTTACTGTCTTATAGAAAGTCAGATACGGTGTCATAACATTGAACGTGACATTGAGTATCTGCAGCCAGAATTTCATCAAGGGTTGTATGCATTGGAGATGTATCAACCGAAATTCCTTAGTTGATTGGTGTCTGCCCTATTGAAGTGTCATATGAATCACCTAGGATGAGCATTTCAACTTTATGTCTGTTGTAAGGAGGATGAGTTTTTTTGGAACCAAACGATCATGGTTCTTTCTGTTTGGGAAGTTTCTCCTCAAGCATGGGTTTAGTTATTTGGTGGCCTCACATGATGAAACATTTGGTTTTGCAAGGATTGAAGGGAATCCTTGTATTTTGGAAGGTTGGGAGAAGCATACTTAGTCTGAATAGTTTGCTTGTAACGTATATGCCATGGTTGTTGAATTCTGCTCCAGATACCTGTTAGAGGGAATATCCTCTTTAGGTGCAGAAGAATGACATCTAACACCTCAAAGTCAGATAGGAGGTCTGTGTTTATTAGAAGATAATTTTCTTGAGGTGTGCATGATCTCCATGTTTTTTTGTCTGAGTTTGAAGGTTGATCAGCTACTGATGGTTGATCCTCTTGTATTCCTTACAAGAGATGTGTTTGGATTACTATGGATGTTGTCTCCAAAATAATAGTAATTGGTAACATCATGTGATTAAGATTGATGTCAGAATTTATGTTGAAACATCATCTCAAGGATTTTCTTCTTTAGCCAAGGAAGCTTGTTTTACTCGTGGTGGAGTGTAAGGTCAAGCCACTAACCTAATATGGAATGATTCATGATGTGAATGGATAATGAGTTGGTGCCAGAGGTGTGAAGAAGAAGAATGTCAGACTGAATGCCCTACCTTGTGCGAGAAGGTAATCTTATTTGACTTATGATAAATACTTTGATGGGAGATGAGTATTTTTTTGTCCTCTAATGAGAGTGTGCATAAGAGTGATGGTATATACTTTGACAGGAGCTGAGTATTTCTCTGAGGGGTTATGCGAGTTAGTTGTCTGACCATTATGTTTCAGAGAATGTATGAGAGTTTATTCTCTCCATGGTGTTTAGGTATGTGTGATAATATGAATGAGCTGCACTGGTTGCATACTATTGGGCGCTTCTTGAAGGATTTCGCTGCACAGTGAGTCCTTTAAATGGTGTTTCAAGAACCAAATGTTTGGGTTCTGTGTTCTGAAGCTAATGTCCTAGATTATGTTGTAACGTCATGTTTGGATGTGTTTGGAAGTTGCTTGGGTTTGTGCATATGGAATTGGATGCTCAATCATGATTGTCTGATGTGACAGTTCTGACTATGTGAAATAGAATGTGTAGATTTTGACTTGTCTGTAGTAGTATGCTTATTGATTGCATGACTACTTCATTGAAGACTTCACAAGTATCAATAACTACTAATGGATAGAAGGGTAGAAGAAAGTTATCAGATACTGAGATCTGAACTGAATGTTTTTGGAGGTGTTCTTCTGATCAGAATGTTGTTAAGGTGGTGCTTTCTTGTACTAAAAGTAAAATATGGTGGAAATCTGGAACTTGTGTAGCAAGAAATCTAAGAGAATTTGTTCTAGAATATGTGAGAAATTCCAAATAAAGTGTGTCTTGTGTGAAGATGTTCAGCAAATGTGTTCATCCAAGTGTGTGAAGTGGTTTCCCTCCAATGCGAAAGAATGAAGCCCTTCATGAGTCTTCATCTGGTGCTCAATTTTTCATCTTCAGCTAGAGCATTGGTTATTTATGACAGGGGGAGTGAAGTACTTATCTATTGATTGTTGCTGAAATGGTGCATATTTTGTTGGAAAGACATGTTTGATTTAATTCATGTGGAGCTGGGTGATTGAATCGGAAGTACACATATCTCTCTAGTGGTTAATAGTTGTGTTTGGGAGAATTTATTTTTCTCTGCAGATTTTGAAGGGACTCTCTGAGGGTCTTGGTTATTGAGAGATGTCACATATATGATATTCTAGGTTTTGGTGTGTGTCACTAAGTCTAAGTGAAAGGAGTACACTTATAGTCCAGTTGAATACATTGTGTTTACGCTTTAGAGCCTAATTGGATAATTTTGTGAAGCATTTTTGGACTGATGGTTGAAGATGTGTTGGTCACGGGTTTGTGCATTCAAGAGAAAGAATACAATGTCTGTCTGGATGTCAGGACATTATTCAGAACATGTTTCTTGTCTGGTCAACAAAGGAGTTATGTGGATGGTGTGATCAAACATGTGCCATAAGGGAGAGTATAAAGTGTGTTTAAATGTGCATGTGCATGTATTGGGACTATTTCTTTTCAGCAAAAACAATCCAGAGTTAATAAAGTCATTATTTCCCAAGAAAATATTTAGCTATTTATAGAGGTAAATACTTTCCTCTTTCACATTGTGAGTTTTTTGAGTTCTCACAATCTTGATGGGTTTTGTTCGAGTATAGGTGAGATCTGTTTGGGTTTGGTTTTGTGAGGGCCTTCTTTGTAAATTTTTGGCCAAAATCAGGGAGAAAGGTATTGTTCAGATGGATCTAGAGTTTGTTCTTACAAATATGTTACAAACATGTCGAATAGGATGTCTGATCCTATGTCTATTTAGACTTGTTTTGTGACTTGTTATCTGAGTTATGAACAGAGTTGTGATCTTTGTTCTGAGTTATCCGGGGTGGTGGTTGATTTTCCCAGGTTGACTGGTGGTTTCTGATTAAAGTCTGACAAATGGTTATCTTATGCCACCATTGGTCATCCGTGAAAAGAATAGGGTCCTGGGTTGAGGGGAGTGTTACCTATCTTCTTCCTCATGTACACCAAATGACTTCAGGACTTTCTACTGAGGTTATTGTTATTTAGTGTTGAAGTTCTTGCTGCAATGGAGTTGCTATGAAGATGATGTCAAATATAATGTCCTAATATCATTGTGCTTGAGAAGTCTAATTCCATATCTCTATATTGTTGTGTTCAATAGTTACTGAAGACTACTGCTCAATGGTTATATTTTTGTTTATTGTTGTAATATGGGTTGTAATTTTTATTATTTGTTTTATCCAAAAATTTTCAAAGGGGGAAATTATTAATTCTCTATTTTTAAGATTGGCATTAACTTTAGTAAAAAAAATATAGCAGCAATATGTTAGATAGGATGTGTTAACTGTCTAAATAGGAACATGTTGAGCAAGAAGTCCTATCTTATGAAGGAACATGTTGAGTTGAAATCTTTCAACATATGGATCAACATGTCGAATGAGATGTACTATACAGGGCCATACGACACCATGCCTGAGCTGAGCTGGATTAGTAAATTCAGTTATGGTTTAAGAGTTGTAGAATATTCTGGGAAGATTATACAATCTTATGTCGTTGTGATTTAAAGGTTAGGAAGAATCAATTCAGAATATTAAAGAATATGCAATTTATAAATATGGAGATATATTAGAAAACTAATGATTGAAGACCTTGTTTGTAACAGAAGCTTATGCTGATTCATTGTGTCTTCTGTTTTGCTATCATGGAAGTGTGTCTTCCTGCTTTGTCCTGTCGCTGTCTATGATTGAAGAGGGATTGAGGAGGGCCTCATATCTAGGTGAGTCTTAGATAGAAGTATAGCATGTGTAGTGATTAAGTGAGTAGATCATAAACTGATATGTTTGTATGTTTGGTATGACCCCAGAGTAGGAGAGTTGCTCCGAACTGGGTTAATAATTTGTGTTGTTTAGAATTTTTAGTACTATTTTCATTATTTTTACCTAGACTGTGTTGCTTAAGTCAGATCAGATGCCCCAACAATGCATAGGACATCTGAAGTTCTGACCTACCACAATTTTATTGTAGAATGTGTAGGATCACATTTGTTTGGTTGAGATTGGATTAAATTTTGTTGTTGTTATTTTTATTCGTTGGATGTGTATTAGACATATTTGTAGTTTATGTTGTTGTTGTTCTTGTTTATGTTATTGTTGTTTAATTAACGTGTATTAGAAATATTTGTTATGTTGTTTTTGTTTATGTTGTTGTTGTTGAATGTGTATGAGACACATTTGTTATATTGTTGTTGAATATGTATGATCACATTTGTTTGGTTAAGAGATTAGATTAATCTTTTATTTTTGTTTTAGAAGGTAGATAGTATCTTCTACATCTAGTAGCGACATGAATTATAAAAATGAAACTAGTACAAATGATTCTCAAACTATAGACAGAAAACTGAAAAGAAAAAAGAGGTGCCACAATGATGGTTAAATTAACAAAAGTCTGCAACTCGGGTAACAAATTTTTGATCGAGTTTAAGAACATAAATCATATAGTTGATGGTATGTATTATTTGGTTTTAAGAGTTATGTTGCGTTCCTTGGATGTGGCAAAGTCAGTATATTGATAGATATTTGAAAAGATTCCCCAAGGGATGTGAAAAATAGAACATGGACAGACGTTATGGTATTAATTTTAATTTTAATTGACTCAATGTTACTTTCTATAATTACTTTCCTTAATTTTAATTTTATTAATGTAATTGTAGTTGACGACTTGCGTTTTTGTTTTCTGATGATGATAAGTTAAAAAATATTAGATCACTTATGCTGGTGTAATACGGTGGGAGAACTAACTTTTGTTTTTGTGTTTTATCGCAAATGTTGCGGATAGCAAGAGTCACCTCTGAATTTTATTTTATCCAAATAAAGGAAAGGGTGAAAAGAACAGGAAAACCTTTGAGAATTTTCTAAGTTCGGTAGGTAGGTTATGAAAAGGGAAGGTGTTAGCACCCTTTTCATCCGTAGTTATCTATGGGCTCTTAATCGCTAGCTCACTTTTGAAAATGCTTTATGAATGTGTATTTTGAAAATATTTTGAAAATTCCTAAGTGTGGAATCTTTGTAATGATTCCCGTATCATTGAGAATGCATAAAAAGTGTTTGTTTTGAAAATATTTCAGAAGAGAAGTGTATTGTGTGAAAAATGTTTTTAAATGTTCGCGAGCAAGCGATTAAGAACTATCTACCTACTCAAAAGTATTATGTTCTTTTCCTCTTATTTTAGACATTGATATCCTGCCATTGGTTAATAGGAAGCCCTATCGTTGGATGTTTGAGGGACATGCGCGGGTCATCATACAGTCATAAAGGAAACATATAGGGATACCTTTAGCAATTTGAAGGGAATATCATCATGTATTCGTAGGTGTGATCGGTGGATTTAGAACTGATTGTTTAACGTTGGTTCGCGAAATGTCGCGGAAGCAAGAGTCGCCACCGTCTTTTATTTTCTCCAATATGGAAAGGACAAAAGCACAGCAAAATTCCTTATGAGATAGTTTCTCGGTTCGGGAGGTAGATTTATAGAAAGGGAAGGTGTTAGCACCCTTTCTATCCATGGTTATCCATGGGCTCTTAGATACTTGCTCATTTGTGTTTTCAAAAGTGTTTGCTTTTCGAAATGTGAGTGGGTTTGAAAAAGTTTCGTTTAAAGATTTCAGAATGACTCTTGTATCAGTCCTCAAGAGTGTTTGAAAAATTGTTTTGAAAGCTTTTTGAAAAGTGTCAGTGTGAAAAGAGTTTTTGATTTGTTTTTGAAATAGAGAAAGTATCTACGAGTCATCTACCTACCCTAAGGAATTAGGCTGTGTAAATGTCCTTAAGGTAGTGCCATCCCACCATTGAGAGATAGGTAGCACCACCGTTGGAGGTGTTCGGGTCAATTCGTTTTTAGGGACAGTGTGGTCACCAGAGCAACAGTAGGACACCTTAGAAGCTACCCTTATGCCATAGATCATGGACATAAGGACTTACTAAAATGTCCTATACTCGACGACCACGTTTCGAAGGCAAGGCAACAGTGAGGCGTACCCTAGGAGTGGTGTGTGAATTTGTGTGTTGTTTTCAGTTTAGCATTTATCTTTTGATCATGGCATGGTGAGCTACGCATTGTTTTTAATTAGTCATTCATTCTTTCATGCAATTAGAATTTAAAAGTGCGGAAATTTAAATGCGGAAAATAAAAAATCCTATGCTATTACAAGGCGCGGGTCTATACATCGCCAAATTACAAAGACCCGTTTTAATAAAAGATGTGGAAAGTAAAACCTAGTTACTATTACATGGCTTGAGCAGTTACATAATATTCACAAGAAAAATAAGAATAAATGCGCGAAAGAATTAAAGTTGAACGTTCGAGGGCATTGGACCCTTTTGAAATTAAATTGAATTAAAAGTTAATTAATTATTTTATTAAAAGAAAAGAAATTGTTTTTTAAGTTTTTGGTATTTATGAGATAAAGAAATTAAAATTGAAGAGAAACCCTAATTTTAAGTTGTTTTTAATTATTAATGAAAAAAATATTAAAGTTTAACCTAATTTACTAAATATTTAATGTACATGTTTATTTACAAAATATTTAGTAATTAAAAATAATAATAATGATGAGAAAATTATTTATTAAAAAAAATGATGAAAAGAATATCAAAACCCTAATTCTACCCTATTTTAATTTATTAAGAAAAAAATGTTGAAATTGAAACCTAAATTAACTAAATTAATTGTTAAGGCTTATTTACAAAATAAATTAATAGTGAATTAAATATTAATTAAACATATTTTAGTTTCTGATTTTTTTTTATTATGAAAATTAATTTATGAAATTAAAGAAAACAATTAAAAACAATTAAAAGAATAAAAAGGAAAATCAAATAAAAAATAAAAATGATGCAAACCATGGGGGGTGTCTGGCCCATTTAGGAGGTGAATTGGAGCAATTTGGCCCATCAGAACACAAGGCCTTCGTTGACTTTCCAGCTTGTGTGTATGCTGGTTGACTTGGGCGTATCCTGGAGTTCACGTTATGACCATTAGATTGATCATCAGGGACACTTGGCAAGCCTAAGCGTTAGGACATATGGTAGGACGTTTGAAGGAAACTGCATGGGAACGTGTTAATACAAAAATTATCAAACATATGGGGGATCTGGGAATCGAACCCAGGTCCCAATGCCTACAGGACAGCTCATTCACCAACCAAGCCAATGCGTTTCTTTGTATACATAATGGATGATAATTATTATAATAAAAAACAAAGTTAATGATATGAAACCAGAAAAAGCGCGCTAGATTTTGAATACTCCAACCATGTTATGACACGCATGCATCTTCTTCGTCTTTTGTACCTGTAATATAAGCAATTAGCGGGGGTTTTAAACCCCCACTAAGTGAAGCCTGCAAAAATAGCGAATAGGACATGGACAAATATAAAAAGGGCGCGAGGTCATGGTCTGCTTCGTCTTCATGTCACGAATTCAATGGTACCAGTTTGAAGGTCTAATTTTTCCATATGAAGAAACCCCTAATTCGAAGCTTCTGAAACCCTAGGTTTCATCCATGGCAAATTTGAATACACGCATCATTGGTTCAATTAAACGCTACCAATAGCTTCAGAACATCAATATTAGTGTAAATCAACTAACAAAACACATGAATAATGCATGGAAATTGAAAAACGATTATGGACATATTCATGAAAAGTGTGATTCGGTTCTACCAATTCTTGGAGTATATGGACCTGTTCTTGATTGCAAATGCTTCCTAGATGTCTTGGCAATGTATTGGAATGCTTTTGAAGCTTTGAATCGTGCTCTAGGTATGAAATCAGTTTCAAGATTTTTGGCCAAAAATTGCAAATTGGTTCTCTGTTTTCTGAGCAGCTTTCGTGTGTATGAGCATTAGGTTATGTTATGCCTTTGTAGGTGAATGGAATTAGGTCAAGAAACAAGCCCATAATCCATTGAATTAATGATTTCAATCTTTGATTTTTCCACATCTTTTTTCAATCTTTTAGCCATGGAAAACTTGCCAAATAGGGATGATTTTGTCCCCTTGAGATAATGCACGAAATCTTTTGCATATGTGGAAGATATTTGCTGCACAAAAAAGATTTAAGACCATTGTTTAATATTTTTCTCATAATTAAATTTAATTAAATGAATTAATAATAATAAAAATTCAAATAATTAATCAAAAATAAGAAAATAAATCCCTTTGAGGTCAATGGGTCGTGCATAGCCTTTGGGTAATGATTCATGAAAGAAATTGAGGCCCATTAGCATTTTGAAGCTTTTGAAGCAAAGTTGACTTTTCAAAATTCCCAAAAATTTCCCAACTTCTACAAGGCATATCTTGCTCAATTTTGAAGCTATGATCATGTTCTTGGACATTTTGGAAAGGTCTTGAAGTCCTCTAACCAATGTCTTTGGTCCCATGTCATTTTTATTTACCAATCTCAAGTTATGGTCTTTGACTTAAAGTGCCTTTTTGTTGACTTTTGAAAATGACCTATAATGTTGAAATTGATAACTTTTTGTGAGAACATTTCTTGGACTTGAAGTGTGAAGATGAGTTGTAGAAAATGTCATTCTCTTCAAAATGAGCTTTGGATGGGATTTTTCTGATAAACCATGAAGAATTTATGCTCTGGTTAATTTGCAGTTGACTTTTCAGCTGTCCAAAAATAGAAACTTTTGCATCTTGAGACTTTTTGAGCCATGCTTTGAGAAATTATGATCAAGAATTGATCAAATGATGTTTGTGGCTTCAAAATAAGATGTTGACCAAAAATTTTGACTTTTGATTGTCAAATGACCATTTTGCCCCTACAGTTGACTGTGAAGCATTTAGGGTTTTTGATTGTGCAATTTGATGCTGTGAGTCTTGAAAATTGGCCTATGGATGCTTGACAATGTATATAGGCATGTGGGACTTGTTTGGACCCTTGAAAACTTCAATTTCTTTGCCAGAACCAAAACCCTAATTTTGACTGTGTTAGGAGGCAATTGGACTGTGCACCCTTTGAGAGATTTTGAATCATCTGAAGTTTGATCTTGACAAATCTTTGAAGAATATGGGAGGGAAAATTTTGGGGTACAACAGTTACCCCTGTTCAATCCTCTTAACCCTGAGGATGTAGATTGGCTGGCGTGCCTTTCGTAATCCGAAGGTGGAAGATGATTGAACACTAGAGTGCCCAGAAATTTGCACTCACATAGTAAAATGTCAGCAGTGTGATGGTGGGAATGGGCTTATAAATGCCATTTGGAGATTGTTGGTAGGTGGATGGGCTTATAGATGCCATCTGGAGATGTGACATAACCTTGTCGGGAATGGGCTTATAGATGCCATTTGGAACTGCAATGGATAGCTGTGGAGATGGGCTTATAGATGCGATCGGGAGGTTGATCGCATAAGAGATTCCTTAGCGAGAACTTGCGTACCTGAGAAAGAAAATAATTACCTGGCCTGTTACAGGAGTTGATCTTCAAACTCTTTATGTAGATGTGCCCTGGCTGGATACAGGAATCGAATCTTTAAACTCTTCAGACGTACCCTGGCAAGATACAGGAATCGAGTCCGGAGAATAGTCGTCAACAGATACACCCTGGCAAGATACAGGAATCGGATCTTCGAACTCTTCAGACGTGCCCTGGCAAGATACAGGAATCGAGTCTGGAATTAGTCGTCAACAGATACACCCTGGCAAGATACAGGAATCGGATCTTCGAACTCTTCAGACGTGCCCTGGCAAGATACAGGAATCGAGTCTGGAATTAGTCGTCAACAGATACACCCTGGCAAGATACAGGAATCGGATCTTCGAACTCTTCAGACGTGCCCTGGCAGGATACAGGAATCGAGTCTGGAATATAGTCGTCAACAGATACACCCTGGCAAGATACAGGAATCGGATCTTCAAACTCTTCAGACGTGCCCTAGCAGGATACAGGAATCGAGTCTGGAAATGTTAGTCGTCAACAGATACACCCTGGCAAGATACAGGAATCGGATCTTCAAACTCTTCAGACGTGCCCTGGCAAGATACAGGAATTAAGTCTGGTAATGTTAGTCGTCAACAGATACACCCTGGCAAGATACAGGAATCGGATCTTCGAACTCTTCAGACGTGCCCTGGCAAGATACAGGAATCGAGTCTGGAACATAGTCGTCAACAGATACACCCTGGAATGATACAGGAATCGGATCTGGAATCACGACTATTCATAGTAATTATCTTTGTACTGACCTGCTGGGAAGTTTGATTCTACTTTCCTGGGGAAACTTTTTGAGACTGCACTGGGGAAGTGGCTCCACTGGATGTCTGTATATCGTCAGGGATCAATCTTAGATCAAGACTGCTGGGGATGCTTGTTAGGGATGTTTGTATACTCCGCTAAGGAATGTTGATATCTGCTGGGGATAATCCAACTTCCATAAGGCTGACTGAGTAGGCTAACTCTGCTTGGGGAGAGTATCGCTGACTTGCTAGGAGATACTGTACCTTGTTAAGGCTGATTGGGAAACCAACTGCTTGGGAGAAAATTGTTGAATCCTGGCTCACTCTCTGGGGAATTAAGATATCTTGATTACATTCTTCAGCCGAACTTACCTTGATACCTTGGTGGACAGAGCAATTAGATCGCTTAGACAACTCATTATTGCCCCTGTTTCTAATGTTACCTGTAATTAATCCTTTGTTTCGTATGCAAATATTTATGAGTTAGCAATTAGTGTCAAATGCATATATCACAAATTGAACCTTGGACGTTCTTCGCAAAACAAAACAGAAAAAGGAAAAAAAACAATTGGCAATTGGTCTGAAAGAGTGAATTTGTATTGATTTTTTTGAATTTGCCTGTAAATAGGCGTTTATGTACAAGAGGCTGACGTCCTAGTAAGAGAACGCCGCCGAACAACAGAGTTTTATACAATTTTTACAAAGAAAAGAAAACAGCTATGTGCAAAGAATAATCCCACTGGGTTCCAACTCTGCTATAGCCTTTATATTTTCGAGCGTCTCATCACTTGGCTGCTCGGTTGACGATGAAGCTGATTGATCGATGCCGTTTGAACTTGAGGTTGATACCGGATTCTGGATGCAAGGTGATCCAATGATACATAGTATTACGCTTTAATCCCTAACTTTTGCCTGGACCGCCCTTTCGGGTTTTCAGTCCACCGGGATACCCATTTTTGCCCAAGCCGCCTTTTCAGGTTTTCGACTTGCCGGGTGTACAGATTTTTTTTCATTTCATCCCTCATTTTGCTCGAACCCTTTTGGTTCGCCGGGAAGCCCTAATTTTTTCCTAGGTATGTCAACCTAGCGGGTCTTTTATCATGCGTAGTATCTTTTTACTATGTCTACATTGGCAGGGTGAGGAAGGTCGTCACCATCCATGGTGGTTAGGATCATGGCTCCTCCTGAGAACACATGTTTAACCACAAATGGCCCTTCGTACGTAGGGGTCCATTTGCCCCTGGGATCACTCTGAGGAAGGATGATGCGCTTGATTACCAGGTCTCCAACTTGATACTCTTGTGGTCTGACTTTCTTGTTAAATTCCCTGATCATCCATTTTTGATACGTTTGACCATGACAAATAGCAGTGAGTCTCTTTTCGTCAATTAGGTTTAGTTAATCAAGTCGAGTCTGGATCCAGTCATCTTCGTTCAAATCTGCATCCTTCATTATCCGGAGAGAGGGTATCTGCACTTCAATCGGTAAGACTACCTCCATGTCGTAGACCAATGAAAAGGGAGTTACCCCGGTTGACGTCCTTACTGAGGTACGGTACCCATGAAGAGCAAACGGTAACATCTCGTGCCAATCTTTATAGGTCACTGTCATCTTCTGCACAATCTTTTTGATATTCTTATTAGTTGCTTCTACAGCCCCATTCATCTTCGGCTGGTAAGGAGAAGAGTTGTGGTGCTGTATTTTGAATTGCTCGCAGAGCTCAGTGATCATCTTGTTATTAAGATTGGTACCATTGTCCGTAATGATCCTTTCCGGGACGCCGTATCGACAGATCAGATTGTGCCGAATGAACCGTGCCACGACATTCTTGGTTACGGTGGCGTAGGAAGCTGCTTCAACCCACTTTGTAAAGTAATCGATCGCCACCAGGATGAAGCGATGCCCGTTGGATGCCGTAGGTTTAATCTCGCCGATCATATTGATGCCCCACATTGCAAAAGGCCAAGGTGCAGTCAAGACATTCAGAGGGACTGGAGGAACGTGCACCTTATCTGCATAAATCTGGCACTTATGACATGTCCGAGAATGTTGGTAACAGTCAGCTTCCATTGTGGACCAGAAATATCCTGCCCGAAGGATTTTCTTTTCCATGGTGTGTCCACTGGAATGCGTTCCGAAAGTACCTTCATGCAGCTCTACCATGATCCTTTCTGCTTCAGTCTTATCCACACAACGCAGTAAGGTCGAATCATGGTTTCGCTTGTATAGAATGCCATTGCTGAGGAAGAACTTCGCTGCGAACCTCCTCAGAAACTTTTTGTCATTGAAAGATGCACCTTCGGGGTATTCTTGAGCTTCCAGGTACCTCTTCACCTCATGATACCATGGTTTTTCAGTCACTACCTCAGCCTCAAGATCACAACAATATGTCGGTTCGTCCAGTTTCCAGATAATGATCCGGGGAGCCTCATTGTCCCACTTGACTTTGAACATAGAAGACATCGTAGCTAACGCGTCCGCCAACTGATTCTCCTCTCTTGGGAAGTGTTCAAAAGTTATCTCTGTGAAATGGGGGATCAATGTCAACACACATTCTCTGTACGGAATAAGATTTGGGTGTTTCGTATCCCACTCGCCTTTAATCTGATTGATCACGAGAGCGGAATCTCCGAAGACACTCAGAAACTTGATTCTTAAGTCAATCGCTGCTTGAAGACCCGTGATGCATGCCTCATACTCCGCCATGTTGTTGGTGCAATTGAAACATAGCCGGGCAGTGAGTGGAGTATGAGTGCCTTGAGGGGATATGATCACAGCGCCGATACCGTTACCCAAAGCGTTGGAGGCTCCGTCAAAGTGCATAGACCATCGGGATCCTTCCTCAGGTCCTTCATCCGGTCCAGGTACTTCACAATCAGTCACAATCATGATGCTCTCGTCAGGAAATTCAAAGTTCATTGATTGGTAGTCATCTACTGCCTGGTGTGCCAAATGGTCTGCCAATACACTTCCTTTGATAGCTTTCTGAGTCGTGTACTAGATGTCGTATTCTGTCAAGATCATCTGCCATCTTGCTATCCTTCCAGACAGAGCAGGCTTTTCGAATATGTACTTTATTGGATCCATCTTTGAAATCAACAAGGTAGTGTGAGTCAGCATATACTGTCTCAGCCGGCGAGCAGCCCATACCAAAGCGCAGCAAGTTTTCTCGAGCAGTGAGTATCGGGTCTCATAGTCGGTAAACGTTTTGCTAAGGTAATAAATGGCATGCTCTTTTCGGCCAGACTCGTCATGCTGCCCCAGCACACACCCCATTGAGCTGTCAAGTACTGTCAGGTATAGTATCAGAGGTCTCCCTTCAACCGGTGGCATAAGAATGGGTGGTTCTTGGAGATACTCTTTGAGTCTGTCAAAAGCGGCCTGACATTCATCGTTCCAACATACCACTTGATCTTTCTTCAGTAGCTTGAAGATTGGTTCACAGGTAGCAGTTAGGTGCGAGATGAATCGGGCAATGTAGTTCAGTCGTCCTAGAAAGCCTCTGACTTCTTTCTCTGTCTTGGGAACTGGCATCTCTTGTATGGCTTTAACCTTGGCAAGGTCCACTTGAATACCTTTGTCGCTTACGACGAAGCCTAGCAACTTTCCAGATCTTACCCCAAAGGTGCACTTGTTCGGGTTCAACCTTAGCTTGTACAACTTCAGACGGTCAAACAGCTTTTGCAGATGGTCCAGGTGTTCCTCCTCGGTTTGGGACCTTGCAATCATGTCGTCGACATACACTTCAATCTCATGATGGATCATGTCATGAAATAGAGCAACCATGGCACGTTGGTAGGTTGCCCCAGCATTTTTCAGTCCAAAAGGCATGACCTTGTAGCAGAAGGTTCCCCACTGAGTAACAAAGGTAGTCTTTTCCATGTCTTCAGGAGCCATCTTGATCTGATTATAGCCTGAAAAGCCGTCCATGAAGGAGAACACTTTATGCTGAGCAGTATTGTCAACCAGAACGTCGATGTGAGGTAGGGGGAAGTCATCCTTGGGGCTGGCCCTGTTCAGATCCCTGTAGTCGACACACATTCTGACCTTACCATCCTTCTTCGGCACCGGAACCACATTGGCAACCCACTGAGGGTAAGAAGTCACCGCTAGAAACCCGGCATCAAATTGCTTCATAACCTCAGCTTTGATCTTCTCGAACATCTCTGGACGCATACGGCGGACCTTTTGCTTAACCGGAGGGCAGTCTTCCTTGGTAGGCAAGTGATGGACCATAATGTCAGTATCCAACCCGGGCATGTCTTCGTAAGACCAGGCGAAGATCTCCACATAATCATGAAACATCTGAACCAACCGTTGTTTCACGCTGAGCTCCAGATTGGCACCAATCTTAACTTCCTTCCTGTCTGCCTCAGTACCCAGATTTACCGTTTCCACTGGCTCTTCATGTGGCTGAATGGCCCTCTCTTCCTGGAGTAACAGTCTTGCAAGCTCACCAGGCACTTCGCAATCATCTTCACCTTCGTCTTCGGCTAAGTTGATCGGATTTTCAAAGTCATAACTGGCAGTAGCAGAGTCGTTACCAGTGAGATCCGGAGTGGATTGAAATCTGTATGGGTGAGTGTGTGTAAATATAGCTGTTTTTCAATATATAAAGAAAGAAAGAAAGAAAGGGAGCACAAGATTTGAAATGCGAAAAACGTCCAATGTCTTTATTCATGATATATGGAAATGACAAGTAATAAGCCCTCACAAATGAAGCCACGGTGCCCCGGGTAAGACACAGGGCCATAAAGTTTGAGTTTATTGTTCATTACAAATTAAAAACAAAGGAATTCATTACTGCGTAACAAAAGTAACAGGTATGTGATCTTTTGCGGTCCAATTGTTCAGTCCACCGTCGGTCGTCGGGTAGATCCAGCTATCAAACTCTGATTCCTCCGCATCGCCTTCAATAGCATTCACTCCCGGGTTGGTGATGATCACAGGAGGTCTTCCGATCCTAGCTTTGTGTACCGCCCTTTGAGCCTCTACAGTAAAACCCAGCCCAAACTTGTCAGTCTTAGGAGTAAAATCAGGGAGCCTGCCCCAGTTAGCACATTCACCTTTCTCAATTACAGCCCGGGCGTCCTTCAAGGAAGCCATCTTCAAAGGAAAGTCTTCTTCAATTACCGTCTCAGCTGATGCCAATGTTGGAGGTACCTCTTCAAAATGTTGAAAGGGGGTTTCAATAAACTCCCCGTCCATCTCAATGTACCGGAAGGAATTCAGATGACTAACCATGTATTCTTCCTCCCCCTGCACAGTAACAATCTTCCCTCTGACAGGGTATTTGAGCTTCTGGTGTAGAGTGGAGGTCACAGCCCCAGCTTTGTGAATCCAAGGTCGACCCAGCAAACAGGAATAAGATGGACGAATGTCCATCACATAGAACGTTGAATCGAAGACTTGAGAACCAACACGGATCGGGATATCCACTTCACCATGCACCATCCTTTTCGACCCGTCAAAGGCTCGGACAATAATGTTACTAGGTTTCAACTGCAGGCCCTCACAATCCAACCGGTCTAAGGCCTTCTTGGGCAACACGTTCAGGGAAGAACCGGTGTCCACCAACACGTGAGCAAGAGTAGTGCCCCTGCATTCAATGGAGACATGCAGGGCATCATTGTGGTTCTTTCCCTTAGCGGTAAGATCAGCATCCGAGAAACCCAAACCATTGTCAACTGTCAAATTGGCCACACAATTAGTGAATTGATCTGCAGATGTCTCTTGTGGCACATGGGCCGTCTTCAGAAATGAAATCAGGGCCTTGGCATGGGCCTCTGAGCACATCAGCAATGATAGCATAGAGATCTTGGAGGGGGTATGCCCCAGCTGTTCAACGACGTTGAAGTCACTCTTCTTGATTATCTTAAGAATTTCCTCCATCTCTTGCTGGGAGGCTTCAACATTCACAGTCTTCGGTGCCTCCATCCGGGCAGGCACATCATCAATCTCTTTGCCCCGAGTGTCAGATGACTCGGCAACAGGGGAAGCAACTTGATCAGAAGGGGGAACAGGCGCGCTTGTAGGTGTTATTATAAGAGGTCTTCGGATGACTGGTGGCGTAATGTCAGGCGAGAAGAGCCTGCCACTGCGAGTTACTTTAGCGGGACCAGTGATGTTACTGATACCGGTACCGGTGTTGAACTCCTGCTTCACTCCAAGTACATACACATATGCCCCATAGTGCCATGGGACAGCCTTGTCAGATTCATAGGGGAGGGGCCCCGGAACAGTAATAATGATGGGTGCTACAAACATGATTTTGACTGGCTTCCTCGAGGGAGCCTTGGTAGGATTGTTGAAAATTATGACGACAGATACTTCTTCAGAGGGAACAAAAGGAACAGCGGTCTTCTTGAACAAAATTTCCTTGCTATCCATCAGGCTTTGGATGCCTGACTTCAGCAACGGACAACCCGTAGGGGAAACAGCACACAGAAGGCAACCCTTGCTACAACCCGGAAATAAACCGGCTAGTAGCAGGTTCCTCTTAACAGCCAACAAAGGGGTAGCAACATCATCCACAGAAACGGCATACAAGTCTTCCTCAATGGCATTTACTCCATGCTGGGGCATAGGAGCAGTCACAACGTTGGGCCTCTCAGGTGCCTCAAACTGTATCTCCTTCGCATCAATAAGGTCTTGAACCTTATTTCTCAGGGCCCAACAATCATCAGTAGTATGCCCCGGGCTATCGGAATGATAAGCACAGCGGGCATTGGGATTATACTTGGGAGAGGTCGTATTCACCACCTTCGGAGCCTCTCTGACGGTCACCAAGTTGGTTGATAGCAGCTGTGGCAAGATCTGTGACAAGGTCATGCTAAGCCGAGTGTATTCTCTTCTGGGTCTCTCACCCCTTGGTTGGTTAGGTTGCCGAGGAGCGGCAGCAGGCTTTGCAATCACCACCGCGTTGACAGCTTGGCGGTGTTCTGGTTTGTTTTGCCTTCTAGGCCCATACACAGCACTGGCCTCCTTTTTGAAAGGCTTCTTCTCAGAACTTGAGGACGCACCCTTCTGAATCTTCCCTGATTTCATTCCAGCCTCTATCCTTTCCCCGTTCAGAATGAGATCTGTAAACCCTGCAGATGAATTGCCAATGAGATGATTGAAGAACGGCCCAGATAGGGTCCCCAAGAACATGTCCACTAATTCACGGTCGGTTAATGGTGGCTGCACCCTGCCAACCAGGTCCCTCCACTTCTGCGCATACTCTTTAAAACCTTCTCCCGATCCTAGCGACATACCCTGGAGTTGGGTACGTGTAGGAGCGAGGTCGGCATTATACTGATACTGCTTGTAAAAAGCAGTAGCCAACTCCTCCCAGTTACGAACCTTGGTTCCATCCAACTGATAGAACCACTCGAGGTGAGTCCCTGAAAGACTCTCCTGGAAGAAGTGGATCCACAAGTTCTTGTCCGCAGTGTATGGTTGGATCTTCCGCACATAAGATCTGAGATGTAGCTTAGGGCAGGACGCCCCGTCATACTTAGCGAAAGATGGTGCTTTGAACTTGTGTGGGATGACCACACCAGAAGATAGACCCAAGTCTCCGAAATCCAAACCAGGCACCTGTTGAATTTCCATGGCATTCAGACGATCTTCCAACTGCTTGTATTTGTCTTCAGTTGGAGGATACTGCTCCTCATTAAAATCAGTCTCGTTATCAGAGACCACCGGACTTGGAACCCTTCCCCCTTGGGGACTGCCTTTTCCTACAGAAGAACCAGCTTGATCAACCTCATTCTGCAGTGTGTTGCCAAACCTCCGGCCCGTGTTGAATAGTACAGTTCTCTTCTTCTTCTTCTTCTTGACCAGCAGAGCCTTCAGCTCCTCCTGTCCTTGGGCCAAACTCATAATCAGCTCTTGGAATTGGGCGTTCTGAGCTTGGAGGGCCTTGATGGACTGCTCGGTAGATGATTCGGGGTTCATGATGCTGAAATAAACAGCGAAGAACATTAAGCAACCTGAAAAGGAGAGTACCTGCTATGCACATGATGAATGGAATGCGTATGATTTATGTTTTCAAAGACAATCAGGATTCAACTTTGGAAACGAAAAAAGAACACACTTCATTAGATTCAACTTTGAAATTTAAATTGTTCAACAGATTGCCCTTAGGCGTTACATAAAAGTGAAAATACTGAAAAGGGAAATAAAACTGTAAAAGAAACATCCAAAGTTCATCATTGATCCCAGGGTCTCCTCTTCTCAGTATGGATGTAGTCATTCAAAGCTCGCTCATTCTCCAACTGCTTTGTCAGCTTCTGGATCTTCAATTCCTGCTCGTTGAACTTTTCCCGATAAGAATCCCGTTCTTCTCGCAGTTGCGCCCAAGACCTCTTTAGTGTATCAAGATCAGTAGGTATCTGAGGAGGGAGAACAGTTGGAGGAACCCCATCTCTATCAGGATATTCAAGAATGACGGGTCTGACAGCTTCATACGGCATGCCTAACTTCTGAGCATGGATGCGGACCCATTTGTAGTAGGCTTCCATAGGTAGAGAAGTCTTTGGCCCCAATTCTTGTGGGTCAGCTTTGTGAATTCTGTCCCAAGCCTTGATGAACCTATGACGCAACTCGTTACTATCTACCTGAAACTCAAAACTGATGTGAGGCACCAACATCTCATGAGGCCCTGCTCTTATGGCTCTTCCAAACTGACGGAGGGCTAGACATGGATTATAAGAGATTCCTCCTTGGGTACCAATCAAAGGGACATTAGGATATTCTCCGCAACGATCAATAACAGCTACCTCATCCAAACCTCTGAGAGTCCAAGTGATGTCCTTATCAGTGAGAGACATTAACCTATGAGCCCAACCTCTTCCTTCTTTGTTCTTCAGCACGAACTTAGGGAGGTGCGAAATAAACCACCTCACTAATAAAGGAATACAACACCACAGAGTTCCTCATCTTCGGGCAGTACGAGCATAAAGTTGTTGCAGGATGTCACCCAAGAGAGTGGGCACAGGGTTCCGAGACATGAAGATCCTTATGGCAATGATATTAATGAAGTTATCAGGATTAGGAAACAAGACTAGACCATAGATTAAGAGAGCCAGAATGTCTTCATACGCCCTAAAGTCCAAGTCATTCCAGAAACTGTTAGCCTTACCAACCAGAAACTTGGCCAAGAAACCCTTAACTTTGCTTCTAGTCACCCAGTTGTCCATTACCTCCTTGTGGGTCAAGGGAAGAGCTGCAGCAGTCTCCTCAAGCCTAAGAGTCTTTTCCCAACCAGTGTAGGGAGTCTGATCCAAGATAGGGATACCAAGCAAATCAGAGAACTCTTCCAGGGTAGGGACCAGCTGGAAGTCTTGGAAGGTGAAGCACTGGTACAGAGGGTCATAAAACTGGGTCAGGACACTCATCAGTTGTTGGTCCCACTTTGCCGTGACTAAACTGAGAAGAGAACCATGCCTCTGGATGAAGGAAGTAGTATTTGGAATTCTGCTAACCAACTCTTCAAGTAACTCGGGTGGGTGAACAAAGTTGAACCGGATAGTATTCCTTCGTATAGGCATCATGATGTCCTACAAAACAGAGCAAAGGTGAAACCCTCTTGTCTTTGAAATGGTCAGTCCTTATGCAGGATGCATGCAATGTTTATGATGGCATGATGTTATGATAAAGCACACCACAAATATTCACAAAGGCAAACATGATAAGGCACACAAGTCACACAAGACAAGCCCTTAGAGTTTAGGCCAGCATGGGGTCTAGGTATTACCCTCTTTCAGTTTATTGGTTAAGACCTGTCCTATCAGAAGTAATCGGGTTCTAGAGGATCCCAATATCACTGACTACCCTCAATCGGTCATAACTCCAGCATCGCAATCTTTTCTTGTGGCCAGAACCATCACGAGAGTTTAGCTTCAATGGGCGTAGCATACTGCTACTGTTCTATTGGCCAAGTTGGGTCATTTAAGGTTCTAAGGTCGGTTGGTGCTTAATGACTCCTCAGAAGACCCATATTCTCCTCGTTGCGACACAAGGGATATCGTTACAGACCAAGGTGCCACACCAACGTAGCCACTGCTTCACCCATGTCGGTCTACGCCGGACAGGTCCCTCACAGCTTATGCTACCTAACAGGGTATCCCCAGATATGGCTTAGGATCTATGAAACTCCAAGACAAATGCCCATAATAATAAAGCAAACAAATACAGCAATTGAAAACACAAGTATGAGCTATCCTAAGGTACACCTCACTTTAAGTATCCCCAGCAGAGTCGCCAGTTCTGTGATCGGTGGATTTAGAACTGACTGTTTAATGCTGGTTCGCGAAATGTCGCGGAAGCAAGAGTCGCCACCGTCTTTTATTTTCTCCAATATGGAAAGGACAAAAGCACAGCAAAATTCCTTATGAGATAGTTTCTCGGTTCGGGAGGTAGATTTATAGAAAGGGAAGGTGTTAGCACCCTTTCTATCCATGGTTATCCATGGGCTCTTAGATACTTGCTCATTTGTGTTTTCAAAAGTGTTTGCTTTTCGAAATGTGAGTGGGTTTGAAAAAGTTTCGTTTAAAGATTTCAGAATGACTCTTGTATCAGTCCTCAAGAGTGTTTGAAAAATTGTTTTGAAAGCTTTTTGAAAAGTGTCAGTGTGAAAAGAGTTTTTGATTTGTTTTTGAAATAGAGAAAGTATCTACGAGTCATCTACCTACCCTAAGGAATTAGGCTGTGTAAATGTCCTTAAGGTAGTGCCATCCCACCATTGAGAGATAGGTAGCACCACCGTTGGAGGTGTTCGGGTCAATTCGTTTTTAGGGACAGTGTGGTCACCAGAGCAACAGTAGGACACCTTAGAAGCTACCCTTATGCCATAGGTCATGGACATAAGGACTTACTAAAACGTCCTATACTCGACGACCACGTTTCGAAGGCAAGGCAACAGTGAGGCGTACCCTAGGAGTGGTGTGTGAATTTGTGTGTTGTTTTCAGTTTAGCATTTATCTTTTGATCATGGCATGGTGAGCTACGCATTGTTTTTAATTAGTCATTCATTCTTTCATGCAATTAAAATTTATAAGTGCGGAAATTTAAATGCGGAAAATAAAATCCTACGCTATTACAAGGCGCGGGTCTATACATCGCCAAATTACAAAGACCCGTTTTAATAAAAGATGCGGAAAGTAAAACCTAGTTACTATTACATGGCTTGAGCAGTTACATAATATTCACAAGAAAAATAAGAATAAATGCGCGAAAGAATTAAAGTTGAACGTTCGAGGGCGTTGGACCCTTTTGAAATTAAATTGAATTAAAAGTTAATTAATTATTTTATTAAAAGAAAAGAAATTGTTTTTTAAGTTTTTGGTATTTATGAGATAAAGAAATTAAAATTGAAGAGAAACCCTAATTCTAAGTTGTTTTTAATTAATAATGAAAAAAATATTAAAGTTTAACCTAATTTACTAAATATTTAATGTACATGTTTATTTACAAAATATTTAGTAATTAATAATAATAATAATGATGAGAAAATTATTTATTAAAAAAAATGATGAAAAGAATATCAAAACCCTAATTCTACCCTATTTTAATTTATTAAGAAAAAAATGTTGAAATTGAAACCTAAATTAACTAAATTAATTGTTAAGGCTTATTTACAAAATAAATTAATAGTGAATTAAATATTAATTAAACATATTTTAGTTTCTGATTTTTTTTTTATTATGAAAATTAATTTATGAAATTAAAGAAAACAATTAAAAACAATTAAAAGAATAAAAAGGAAAATCAAATAAAAAATAAAAATGATGCAAACCATGGGGGGTGTCTGGCCCATTTAGGAGGTGAATTGGAGCAATTTGGCCCATCAGAACACAAGGCCTTCGTTGACTTTCCAGCTTGTGTGTATGCTGGTTGACTTGGGCATATCCTGGAGTTCACGTTATGACCATTGGATTGATCATCAGGGACACTTGGCAAGCCTAAGCGTTAGGACATATGGTAGGACTGAAGGAAACTGCATGGGAACGTGTTAATACAAAAATTATCAAACATATGGGGGACCTGGGAATCGAACCCAGGTCCCAATGCCTGCAGGACAGCTCATTCACCAACCAAGCCAACGCGTTTCTTTGTATACATAATGGATGATAATTATTATAATAAAAAACAAAGTTAATGATATGAAACCAGAAAAAGCGCGCTAGATTTTGAATACTCCAACCATGTTATGACACGCATGCATCTTCTTCGTCTTTTGTACCTGTAATATAAGCAATTAGCGAGGGTTTTAAACCCCCACTAAGTGAAGCCTGCAAAAATAGCGAATAGGACATGGACAAATATAAAAAGGGCGCGAGGTCATGGTCTGCTTCGTCTTCATGTCACGAATTCAATGGTACCAGTTTGAAGGTCTAATTTTTCCATATGAAGAAACCCCTAATTCGAAGCTTCTGAAACCCTAGGTTTCATCCATGGCAAATTTGAATACACGCATCATTGGTTCAATTAAACGCTACCAATAGCTTCAGAACATCAATATTAGTGTAAATCAACTAACAAAACACATGAATAATGCATGGAAATTGAAAAACGATTATGGACATATTCATGAAAAGTGTGATTCGGTTCTACCAATTCTTGGAGTCTATGGACCTGTTCTTGATTGCAAATGCTTCCTAGATGTCTTGGCAATGTATTGGAATGCTTTTGAAGCTTTGAATTGTGCTCTAGGTATGAAATCAGTTTCAAGATTTTTGGCCAAAAATTGCAAATTGGTTCTCTGTTTTCTGAGCAGCTTTCGTGTGTATGAGCATTAGGTTATGTTATGCCTTTGTAGGTGAATGGAATTAGGTTAAGAAGCAAGCCCATAATCCATTGAATTAATGATTTCAATCTTTGATTTTTCCACATCTTTTTTCAATCTTTTTGCCATGGAAAACTTGCCAAATAGGGATGATTTTGTCCCCTTGAGATAATGCACGAAATCTTTTGCATATGTGGAAGATATTTGCTGCACAAAAAAAGATTTAAGACCATTGTTTAATATTTTTCTCATAATTAAATTTAATTAAATGAATTAATAATAATAAAAATTCAAATAATTAATCAAAAATAAGAAAATAAATCCCTTTGAGGTCAATGGGTCGTGCATAGCCTTTGGGTAATGATTCATGAAAGAAATTGAGGCCCATTAGCATTTTGAAGCTTTTGAAGCAAAGTTGACTTTTCAAAATTCCCAAAAATGTCCCAACTTCTACAAGGCATGTCTTGCTCAATTTTGAAGCTATGATCATGTTCTTGGACATTTTGGAAAGGTCTTGAAGTCCTCTAACCAATTTCTTTGGTCCCATGTCATTTTGATTTACCACTCTCAAGTTATGGTCTTTGACTTAAAGTGCCTTTTTGTTGACTTTTGAAAATGACCTATAATGTTGAAATTGATAACTTTTTGTGAGAACATTTCTTGGACTTGAAGTGTGAAGATGAGTTGTAGGAAATGTCATTCTCTTCAAAATGAGCTTTGGATGGGATTTTTCTGATAAACCATGAAGAAATTATGCTCTGGTCAATTTGCAGTTGACTTTTCAACTGTCCAAAAATAGAAACTTTTGCATCTTGAGACTTTTTGAGCCATGCTTTGAGAAATTATGATCAAGAATTGATAAAATGATGTTTGTGGCTTCAAAATAAGATGTTGACCAAAAATTTTGACTTTTGACTGTCAAATGACCATTTTGCCCCTACAGTTGACTGTGAAGCATTTAGGGTTTTTGATTGTGCAATTTGATGCTGTGAGTCTTGAAACTTGGCCTATGGATGCTTGACAATGTATATAGGCATGTGGGACTTGTTTGGACCCTTGAAAACTTCAATTTCTTTTCCAGAACCAAAACCCTAATTTTGACTGTGTTAGGAGGCAATTGGACCGTGCACCCTTTGAGAGATTTTGAATCATCTGAAGTTTGATCTTGACAAATCTTTGAAGAATATGGGAGGGCAAATTTTGGGGTACAACAGTAGGCAACACCGAGGGACAAGATCATTTACCGAAGGCAGCATCGATTGGTCATCGAGGGACTATGATCTTTATGATAATTTTTAACCGAGGGTGTTTACTAATGGTATCTCTATGTTCGAGGGACATGATTGTTTTCCGAAGGCAACAAGTGGAGTCACCCTAGAGGTGCGTGTGTGAAAAGTGATTTGGTTTCAGTTAATTTTTCTTGATTAGGTTTTCTAGCATTTTGTATTAAATCTTGTCATACAAACCATATTAGCATACATCTAGCAATTATAAGGAAAGCGGTAAAATGCGGAAAAGAAATCTAAATTATTACAGGGCTTTAGGGAAGGGGGTACAAACCATAAAAAATGGGGGAAGAAATAGTAAACCCTAGTTTAAGCTATTACAAATCATCAACAATTATATAATTTATAAAAACAAATTAATGCAAAAATAAAAGAGCGCGCAGAGATTGTAAAAGTAAAGAGAAATGGGGAAAATGTTTAACGGAAAATAATCGACGATCTATCTTAATGATTAATTGATTTTAATAGATAAAAAGAGAATTAATTAAAACCTAAAGTAAAAAACCCTAAATTATTTAATTGAAAATAAGTTTAATGATAAAAACATAAAGAAACTAATTTAATTAATTCAATTAATTTAATTAAGAAAAGTTAATTATAATTAAAAAAAAAGAAATTGAAATAAAAAAAAGTGATGGGCCTGAATAAGTGATTCTGGGGGTGTGGGAAAGTAATCCACTAGGCCCAAAGAGACAAGGTCTAGAGCACCTGTGCTGGATCTGGTGAGGATGGCTTCAAGGGTCTCATGATGCACCTGCAAATCTGGGGCGCTAGATCTGATCTATTGATATCTGATGGATGTGATGTGAGAGTGCATGGTATGTGCGTGGAGGATGCCTGCGTTGGATTTGTAAGAATTACACAACATAAAAAAATGTCCCACGCCTGGATCGAACCCATGTACAAGAATAAGAGTGTCTTAAGGGAAAACACGATACCACTGGGGTGGTCTTTACATCCATTAGCATAATCAAATAATATATGATGATCGGAGAAGTGCCAGAGCCCTAGATCCGGTTGTCTTCTCCGGCGACCTGCATGATCTGAAACATATAAAAAATATGATGATCGGAGAAGCGCCGGAGCCCTAGCTCCGGTCGCCTTCTCCGATGACCTGCATGATCCGAAACCTACAAAAATTAAACATTAGTGATCCAAAACGTCATGTCCCCCCTAATTCGACCCTCCTTGATCCAAATCTGTCATGAGTTTCGAATCAAATGAAACCGATAGGAGCAAATATGGTGTTTGCAAACCAGTGTGCATGGGACCATAATACTTATTCAAACCCGTTCAAGCATGTCTCAAAAACTTGTTAGAAGCATCAATTCAGTTTAAAACAAGACAAGATTAAAGATTCAAATTTTTAAATAATGCAAATCGGTTATGCCATGTTATATAATTCCGCATGCTTAGGATCATGGAAACAAATCCAAACCTACACTTAAGTGTTCCTGGGAGTGATTAGAGTGGAGATTTGGAATAAGAGGGCTTGTCACACAAGTTTTTGGAACTCGAGGGTTTTTGAGAAATTTGAGAAATTTGGCAAGATTTTAGAGGCAAGGATGCGTGGTCTTTTGCATCTGTTCTTGTTGTGCTTATATAAGGGAAGGATTAAGGTACACAAATATGGGATGAAACAAATGTAATCATGGCCAAATGAGACAAGAATCAAACACATTTACAAAATTCCATTTTGAGATATTCCTTTCCATTTTCAAGTTCACACGGTTTTGCATGGTTGTCAAATGATTCTTGGGCCTCCATGTGACTGAAACAAAAAGCCCATGCACCTTATAACATTATTTCATATTTTATTTGATTTAATTTGCATTTTAAATGAATAAAAATTCAAATAAAAGAAATAAAAATAATAAAAATATGTGAATGGATTTAGAGGTCCCTTAACACATTGTGAACATGTTTGAACATTAAAAGTTAGGTCTACTAGTTCAAAATTTAAAGTTTGCTCACTTTGCACTTCATGCATTTTCTCAAAATTGCCCAACTTTGACTGGTCATAACTCTCTCAATTTTCATCTATTGAAGGCGGTCTTTTATGTTTTGGAAATATCAAGATTTCCTCTACAATTTCTCTTTTGATCATTTTTGCATTTGGAGAATTTATCTTGATGTAAGTTGCCTTGACAAAAAGTGTCTTTTTGTTGACTTTTGAAATGACCTAAAATGTATGGGCTCATATCTCTCAAATGAAGCACTTTTACTTGAGCATATAGATACAAAGTTGTAGAGAAATGAATTTCCTTCAAAATTGGATTTGGTTGGAGAAAAGTTGATGAAGCATGTGAAAGTTATGCTTGGTCAAACTTCAGTTGACTTCTCCTAAAGAAACCCTAATTTGGCAACTTTTGACTTTTGATGATTTGAGGGATTTCCTTGAGGAATCATGATCATCCCTTGATCAAATGATGAATATAATTTCAAAATGTTGATTTTTACCAAAAATCTTGAAGTTTGCTTGTAGGTTGACCATAGTTGACTTTTTACCCAATATAGTTGATTTTCAATCATCTGAGCTATTGACTGAGCAAGCTTGTGATGCAAGGCTTAAAACTTGACATGAACATTGTTGAAGAACTATGGAGGACAATGGAAACCACTTGAGACCTTTTAAAACCAAACATCCTAGAAAAACATAAAACCCTAGTTGTTGACCCATTGCTTAGGAGGAGAATTTGTCTGATCAACTCTTGAACATCCTTGAGCATTTGAGAACCTTAGAAGAATGTTTGGAAGAAAATGGGAGGGAGAATTTAAGGGTACAACAGTTTCCCCTAATCAATCTTCTTAAACCTTAAGATTTAGATTGTCTTGTCCTCCATTTGTGACTTGAAGGTAGAAGATGATTTAACACTTAAGTGCCCAGAAATTTGCACTCACACGTGCACCAAGTAACACTATTAGTTGATTATACCGGGAATAGGCTTAAAGATGCCATTTGGAGAGGTGACCAGGAGTCGTCGGAAATAGGCTTATAGATGCCATCCAGGATAACTGTTGATAGGAAAATCAGACTAAGTCTACGCCCGAATTCGTCGTAGAAGATGTATTTGAAACGAGTCTACGCCCAAATTTGTCTAAAACAACAATAAGAATAAATCTATTCTCGATATTATCTGAACCAGAATATGTCTACGCCCGTGTCATACCCTAATTTTAACCTAAGATCCCATTTTTATTTTTTGCATTTTATACAGAAGTCAAGGTCACGAAATACGGTTGATTTTAACCTCTCACCTTCTAGCATTGACTATGCAGAAATTGTCAAGTTTTTGAACATTCTTAGTCTATGTATCATTAACTTTTAATCAAGCACGAAGTGTGTGTCTTTCGTTTCTTTGATTTCCTTTGCAGGAAACAGATCTGAGTCAAGAGCATCAGGCGTCATGCCTCACTTAGGGTTTTGAGTCCCTCAAACCAGAAGTACAATTGATTATTGATTATCGAAGACTGATTCATAAAGACATGACTTCTAAAGCTTTGTTCAGACTTATTTTGATCACAGTTGTTTTAAGTGTGATAGCTTCTGTCTCGAGGACCTTCAGAGGATCGTGTGTTTATTTCCACGCCTTGTTCGATAAGTGGTCTCAAGCTTCTTCCAAAATTACCCAAAGCACAGTCAAGATTTCATCATCACTGGTTTACATGTGCATCAAGATGCTTTAGAATGCGAAGAAAGATCAATTTTGCAAGTTGATTCAAAGCATTTCGACAAAAAATAAACTCTTGCAAGTTCATTTTCAAACAGTCATAACTTCTTCAATTTTCAACGTCCTGAGGCGATTCTTTTGCAAAGTATCACAAATAGTGTTGTTTATGAGATTACTTCAAAGATTAAGGTTCAAGTCATGCCACAGACGTTTTCTCAAGACCGTTTGATTTTTCTGTTGGGATAATTCATGAAACTGGAGTTTTAGTCCATTGATTCTTTGATCGCTTGTGGACTACTTCAAGTCATTTTGCAATTGAACTGTAGCGATCATTGGATTAAGGTGGATTGTTGATTAAATTTATTAAAGGCATGATTTACGCTATTGGTCTGTATTGCAAATTACTATGAGGTGAAGACGCGAGTTGGGGTTGAGAATTCTTCAAATTCTTGTTGTTTGCAAGCTAACTTGGATTTGAGATTTGAATCAAGATTGGATTCATTGTTGTGAAGTTTTCTTTCAAGTAACCAATACCATAAAGCCAAAATATCCAAGTTTGTCAAATAACATTAGGGTTCTTATTTGCAAGAGTGATTCAAGCAGGTTTATGAATTTGATGTCTTGAGTAAGATGCATTCCAATTTCTCGAGGTTTATTTCAAGAGTGGAAGTTCATTAATGTGAATTTTTCAAAATATCAAGAATTATTCAAGACCTTTCTCAAAATTCAACTTCATTCATCATTCATGCATTTCAAATTCAAAGACAAATTTCGACACAAATTTTAATTGGAATCAAATTGTGTGTCAATTCGGACTAGAGATTAAATTAAGAGAGCAAGATCATTTGGTGTAGAATTTATTCAAGATTTTCCTTCAAGATTCATACTTCCATTCATGTGAATTCAAGAGGTTACAAAATACTTCCATTAAAAAATCATCACCATTTCATATCTCATTATAAAACCATACACAAACACATGAATTCCTAAGTCCTAAAGTGCTAAGATTACATGAAATCTTCAAGACATATCAACTTGGTGCCTTGCCCAAAATTCTACTTTGCATTCTTGATGCTAAACCACCACCAAAACAATCATGTTTCCCTTTCAATATGCTACTGTCTTGCTGCCACAACAAGCCAAAAATTTTGCACAAATGGTCCAAGAAACCTAGAAAAACAGTCAAAATGAAGCCCACAAAAAAAAACTATTGCTACAATGCTGTCTATAAACCTCCTATTGCTGTCCACACCAAGCCTTGTCTTTATCCAAGCATAAAGCTCCAAAATCATACTGCTTCCCCAAACCAGAAACAGCCCTGCATATCTGTCCAAAAATAATGCCAAAAACCTGTTGCTATGTTGTCCAAAGCAGTCCAAAAAAATAACATCAATAGCCATACAAATTTGCATTCTGAAAAAGCGATAAAACAATTAACTACAATAGTTCAAGTCTCCCAACTTTTCCCCCCAAAACCCTATACTAATTCACTATAAAATACCAACAATTTTCACACAGGAAGGAAGGAGGAAACTTATCAAAACCTCTACCTAAATAACCATCACAACTTCACATACCTCCAACTGATGTCTCGAAACTACTGTAACCTTTTTACACCTTTGTATTTCCATTCTCAACCTTCAAACTCCAAGGTTCCAATCTTCATATGTGACTTCATCATTGCCAAATATCATAATAGGAACCTTGCCCTGCTAATCCAAATCAACTTCTTCGATCAACTTCAAATCCCTGCATAAAATACCCAGAAAAAATCATTCCAAAACCTCTGATAACAAACTTCACAAACCTACTATGTAATGTTAACCAACCTGCAACAGTCTTTGTCGTAGCATATTGCAACATCGACAGAGTTCGAAAGAATAAGCAGAAGCAGTAGCTCATCATTAATCGTTCAAGCTTCATTTGCAATTCAAAATGTCGACAACATTTACCTCATTGCAGTAGCTTTAACAAATTCAATTGGCATCAAACAACAGAACCTACAACATTCAATATCACAAACACCAACGAGTTCCAAAAAACTTTCACAAAACAAAATCAGAGCAACGACAAGTTGAGCTTGTTAGAAATTTTGAATCAGCGAAGAATTAAAGCAGAAGAAGTAGAAAAAAGGAAGAGTGATTTTGAAGCGCACCTTGCAGGATTCTGAGCTAACGCTGAAAGACATCCCAAAAGTGGAATTGCTAAGGATTAGATCGTGAAATGAGTCAAGACTACAAACATTTCAAATCAGGACAGTAGAACATTGGTAATCATATATCACCACCAGATTTCACTAGAGCTTTCTCTTTTTCGTCAACTTTCCCTTCAATCGGTAATGGTCTCGCTTCAATTTACTTATGATTTTTTGTTAGGGTCCTCTTGACATATATTCCTTTGAAATGTTCATTGCTTGATTAATCTGTTAGGGTTCCATTTTCATCGCAGTTTGTGTTATCGTTCAAAGATTTTTGTTGTTGTGTATTTGTGTTGCTATAATCTTGTTTGATGATGTATATGACATCGAAAAAAATCGTGAGAGAGAGAATAGAAGGAGTGAAGCATAGAGAGACCAGAAGAGGGAGTTTGTGGGTTCATGTAAAATCATGAAAACAAAACAAGGAAGAACAGACGAAAGAGAAAATAGGAGATGAAAGGGAGTGTTTCGCGAGAGAGGGACTTGCGTTAGTTGGTGTTTTGAGAAATGGTAGGAGTTAATTGAACTAATTAATTTGACTTTGAGAATAACAAAAGGGTTCAGAACAGCCATCCCTAGGTTTTTTTTACCTTCTGATTGTTGAAAATTGGGCCTTATCCTGACCCGTTTCCCACTTAGGCCCATTTGCCTTTTCTATTTTTTTTCTTTTTCTCTTCTTTCTGTTTTAATTTTGAAATATGTGGTTGGGCCTTGCACTTAAGCCTAACTAATTGCTATCACGTTCCCCTTGTTTTAATTATCTTAGTCAATTTTATTTTATTTTAGATTTAATCAAATAATTATGTTTTAGTTAATTATATAATTTTAACTATTTAGATTAGTTTTAGACCTAATAATTTTAGAATTTTAATTTAGCTAGAATTAAATTAGAAATTTTAGAACCTTTAATTAGTTTAAGTATATTTTGATAACTTTGGAAGTTTTAATTTGTCTAGACCTATTTTATAACTTAATAACTTCTAACTAGTTTTGATATATTCTGATAATTTCAGAATTTTTATTTAGTTTTAGAATTTTTTAGTTTAGAATTAATTTAGTTTTGATTTAAATTAGTACTTTTAAAATTTCAATTTAGTTTAGATAACTTTCATTTTATTTAGATATTTTTATTTCATGGTTCTTCTTTATCTTTGTATTTAGTTTCTCATTGTCTATATTATCATTGTTTCTATTGTTATTCAAATTTATATCTTTGTATATTGGTTGATTTTGTGATATTTTCGATTTAGCTTATTTTAATTTCTGTAACTTTATTCTCGATCATTTAATCTTTATATCTTTCGTTCGTCTCAATTCCAAGGAAAGTGTTTTGCTAACTTCATAAGCAGTACGATCGTGTGAATATCCTCATTCATTTTTTGCTTGTTTACTATTTTGCTAAACTTAAGATAATTTTCCTTAAAAACTCAATTTTCAAACTCACGCCTTTTAAGCCAAAACTTCGACATTAGGTCATCGTATCTTCAAAATACCGTCCAAACAAATCATTTTTAGCCAAATAAACAATTTTAATAAACAGAAATTTCAAAAGGTTCCTATAGGATACTATAGATGCATTGGGTGCTAATACCTTCCCATTGCATAACCAACCCCCGAACTCTAGATCTCTTTTCAAAAATGCATTGTATTTTCATTACTTTTAAGTACTATTTCACATTGCATATTTTAGGGTTTTATTTCGCTCTTTTCCCTTTTTCCTTGAAAATAATAAAGCGTTGTGGTGAATCTTGCTTATTTGTGAGTCAAGTTAATTAATAGCTCGATCTCCGATTTTCACCGCTACAGAAATTGGCGACTCTGCTGGGGAAAGATTGACCTCTTGCTGGTCCATCCCTAAGTGGGTTAAGCCTAGTTTGTCTTATATGTTTTATTATTATTTGATTGTTTGATTACATGCTATATATTGTGGTTATTTGGTTGTTGATGATATTTACAAAGGACAAGTCTTATACCCGGACTAAGTTACACTTAGGAATAGGACGGGCGGTAAAGTCATGTTAACTTTGAGGGAGTAATCCCGAAGAAGGAGGCATGAAATCCCCCACTCAGTGGAATCCCCTTTGAACGTAGTATTTGTTTACCGAGTAATCGGGAAGACATTATTGCTTTCGACTTGGGAGCCAGAGAAGCTGAGAACTGTAGAACCTTAACCCATCTTGGCCTCTTAGGTGCAGTGTGGAGACTATAACGGAGTAATCCAAAAGTAGTTGTCACGTGATGCTGCACTCAGATAAGTTTCTCTTGAGAATATTGCTAATTACCGAGTAATGGGGACGTTGGTAATATACGAAGGAGGAATGTAGACTCTGGGAACTTTTAGAACCTTGTTTTACAGGTGTGATTAAACCTTTAGTACATACCTTGGGGATGGTCTTTACCTTTGACTCCATGCTCGTGACGTTGAACCTTTCGACTTTGTTTGTGACCTTACTTGTGGTTGATTCCTAGCCATGCCTTCATGCATCCATAAAACCCTTTTCACTCGATTTTCAAGGAATTTGGAAGTCTTTCTTTGTAAACATCATAAGTTTCGTCAAGCTCAATGGATCTTGGGTGTTGATGAGGTGAAAACCCTAATCTACCAAAATGGATGATTGATCTTTATAATAACTTGATCAACACTTTGATCCAATTTAAAATTCATCTTCTATCTTCATACTTTGATGTTTACAACTTAATATCTTGAGTTCCTTGAAAGTCAAATAAAAACTCTCTTTTTCATATCATATATCATTATACTTTTTTTTTGTTTCACTTTCAAAAGTCATTTCCAAGTCTTAATTTTTCCTTTGGTCTCACCGTTACAA
Source organism: Vicia faba (assembly GCA_948472305.1). NCBI lineage: Eukaryota > Viridiplantae > Streptophyta > Magnoliopsida > Fabales > Fabaceae > Vicia > Vicia faba. The sequence continues at coordinate 1,330,369,356 of OX451741.1, read as the reverse complement.
CACTCGCGCTAAGAGAACAATGGAGAATATCAAGCACGAGGTTTCTGAACTCCACAGAGAGATGACTAATTTGAAATCTAGTATGGAGCACTTAACTGGTTTGGTTGAAATTTTGGTTGCTACCCAAGTCAATCCTTCTAGGAAATAAGAAGTGATGATAAAAGTCTTCACTGAAACTCTAAAAGAATTCTTTCATGAGAAGGTGATGGTTAATTCACCCAATGACTTTCTTGACAAGGTGAATGTGGGAGTGCGTCTAGAAGAAGATGTCTGAAAGGGATGTTTATATGAAGATGGTAGCTCAGCTAATGGTGTGAAGAAGTTTGATAATAACTTTTCCAAGAAGAGAACCAGAGGAAGAAATAATCATCGTCGGAATCATCATGTTTCTCCTATTCATCAATAGAATCAGCAAGTTCCTAATCAAAGGAAAACTCAATTTTATCCAATTCCAATTACCTATACAGAGTTGTTCCCTATCCTGATGCAGAAGAATTTGGTTCAGACCCGACCTCCACCGAAGGTTCCTGAGAAGATACATTGGTACTACAAAGCTGATTTGACTTGTACCTTTCATCAAGGTGCTCCTGGGCATGACTTAGAGGGTTTCTATGCTTTGAAGATTGAGGTTCAGAAGATGGTCAGAGATGGTATTTTATCATTTAAAGACGACGATCTTAACATTTAAGTCAACCCCTTTTCTAAAGCATGAGTGAATCTCTGTTTATTTTGGCTTTGAAGTTTATGAGAAGTTTCCTTCAGCATAAGTCCAGATGGAAAGCCTTTCCAGATTATTAACTCATTTCTGCTTTTTGTAAATTTTTCTTGTTTATCAAAACATTATTTGCATGTAAGAACTTGTTTGCATCTGAATAATTATCTTAATACAATGAGTATGTTTGTCTTGAAGAAATTCATTCGTTTCACTCATATTTGTTTTCAAATTTTGAATTTCTTTTTGCATTATGATACCAATTTGTTGCCCATTCTCCTTCCTAGGAAGAGATTGAAGGGAGGATGATGATCTAAAAACACAAAATCTCTGGTTCTATGCTTTTTGAACAAAATCTTGCTGACGATGTACAGGAATTGTTTCAAATCCCTAAACACCGGAGATATAAGGAAGATAATCCCTTGCTAACCCCTTTTGAGCCTTGAAGTAGGAGTTTCTTTTCTATACAATAAACCCTCAAATTTTAACCTGGGGCAGGGTAGTTTTCAGTTAATCTGATTGAGTGTTCAAAATTCATAAGGAAGATATTTCTGAATAGAAACTACGAGGGCTATCCTTCATGTATAATTAATCCAGAAGATATGGAACCACAATGTTATCCCTAATTCATCAAGAAACGAGGCAATCACAATCCTCTCAACAAGTAAAGTCAAGCTAATGTCACACATTTTGTTCAAAAGTCAAAAATCAAGAAGAAAAAAAGCCTGCTAAGTCAAAAACTTGAAAACGTACGGCTTAGGCAAAAATTAAGGCATCCCGTTGGACTATCAATTCAAAAGAATTAGTTCAGGCAAAAGTTAGGGAAAATAAAAATTTCAAAGAAAGGAATACAAAGAAAAGTCCTCAGCAAAGAACAAATTGGTGACTACAAACACGAAGACATAAGGGTGGTTTCTACTCGGAAAGCATCGTCGTTTCCTTAACCGTCACAAAATCCTTTTGAGAGATGAACACTCATATTGAATTAACTGAACATATGGTTGGAGAACATCATGAAGAATGGGTGGGCACCTATAAATTTTGAGCCTTAAAAATCTTTTTTCTAAAAACCATGAACCAGGCCACGTTACAACCTTCAAAAGTCCTAATTGAAGCAAGGTTATTTTGAAATCATACTTCAATGAGATAGTGTTCCTGACTCCCATGAATGTTTGCTAAATAGTTATGTTGATATCATATACTTTTTCTATACACAAATTAATGGTGCTTTAAGTCGCAAATTTTGTGCGATATCTTTTTGAAATCTTCAAGACTTACATAACTGTTGCATTAGAATTTTCATTCTCATAATAAACTTTTTCTAACTACAAAACATTTGTTTGATATCAAGGAAGCTCACATATAAGCACTAGCGATGAGTTTATTCTTTTAAGGCCTGAAACTTTGTTGAGTAATCGGCGAATCCTTTCCAAAAAAAATCATATCCAGGGGCATGTCACCTGAAGACCTTAATCATGGACATGTTGCTTTTCCCAGCTAATGCTTCCCCAACCTGTTTACCCTTTTGGGACAAAATTTGAAGACTTTGTTATGCCAAGTACAATCAATCCGGGGCAATCACGTCAAGATTCGAAGAATCTCTCTAAGAGTTTGAAGACACTAGAGCATTGAGGATGCCAGATCTTTTGTAAAATCCTCTTGAGATGATTTCTTGGGACATTTTAGAAGTGAAGTTATTCGCAAGAATTGTCGTGCATCACACATCTTATCAGCAGTAAACTTGGGTCATACAAAATTAGTTCCAGGGGCAATCCATATTTGTCAAGATATGTGATATGTTTTGTACACATTATCAAAGGGCGGTATTCCCAGTATCTCCAGCTAAGCAAGACTCTTTCCAGCTGAAGCATTTTTTGTGTTGTTATCCTTTTAATGGATTGTTGATGATAGAAGACTGGACTTTGGGTTTTCTACCAAAAAATACCTTCCTCTCCAGAGATATTTAAGCCTTGTAAAAGGACTTTACTCCAATGATGTATTTTGTTCTATCTCCAGTAATGTTCCCATCTTGTTGAGATTAGCCGAGTGTCGAGTTGTACTGTGATGTCTTATCATATCCAGTTCATCTTTTCTATCTGTTTTGTCAATCATATACATGACATTTATTTATTCATCCACACTTGCGTCATGCATGCGCATTTGTATTTGCTGATGTTATTGGGTTCCTATATCTTGGTTATGTCTATTCAAATAGTGTATTTTCTCTTTCCAAATAGAGTGTCAACTTAAGCAAAAAGTGTGCCTCCTTTCTAATTCCCTACTGAGTTAATCCTCGTGGAAGAATTTTGCTTAGCCTTCCTTGTCCATCTCTGGATAGGATGAATCCCCAATTGAGTTATTTCCTCATTGGGTGGAGTCTTGTTTGATTGTTTTCTCTCCATTTTATTCCTAGATTGAGCTTTGTCTCTTGCATAGGCTACCCCGTGGTGTTCTCTATGCTATGAAACTGGATGAAGAGCGCATTTATTTTGCGCATTAATATACTTGGTATCCTCAGCAAGGACATATTCATGGTTCCCTTTGAAGAACTTTATTCCCTAGTAGTGTTACCACAACATCCTTTTGGAATATCGACGGAAGAACAAGCTGCAGTTTCTTCATGAGCAACTTGTATGTTATTGTTATCTTTGAAAAAACAGCAAGCGGCAGTCTCTTCATGAGCAACTTGTGTGTTATTGTCACCTTTGAAAACAACAAGCGGCGGTCTCTTCATGAGCAGCTTGTGTGTTATTGTTATCTTTGAAAAACAACAAGCGACGGTCTCTTCATGAGCAGCTTGTATGTTATTGACACCTTTGAAGAACAACAAGTGGTAGTCTCTTCATGAGAAACTTGTGTGTTATTGATACCTTTGAAAAAACAACAAGTGACGGTCCCTTTATGAGCAACTTGTATGTTATTGATACCTGTGAAAAACAGTAAGCGGCGGTCTCTTCATGAGAAACTTGTGTGTTATTGTTATATTTGGAAAAAAAAACACAGCAAGCAACGGTCTCTTTGTGAGCAACTTGTATGTTAGTGATACTTTTGAAAAAAACAGCAAGCGGCGGTCTCTTCATGAGCAACTTGTATGTTATTGACACCTGTGAAGGATAGCAAGTGGCGGCCTCTTTATTTGAGCAGCTTGTGTATCCCCAACAATAATGTTTACTCAGCAAACGACATCTCTTCGGAAAAGTTATATGGGGAAGCTTGCATTTTATCCTTTTCAAGCGATATCTTGGTTAAAGAAGGAATGTGTTACCGTTCTTGGTAAAATTCAGAAGTCAGAGATGTTTATTTCCAGTCTCAGTATTGATGCCAATCATTTGCCAGTCTCAGTGCTGATGTCAATCATTTCCCCTCTCCAGTCACAGTGTTGATGTCAATCATTTCCCTTCTCCAGTCTCCGTAATGATGTAAATCATTTCTTTTCCAGTCTCGATACTGATGTAAATCATCCATTTCTTCCCTCAAAGTTATTCTCTAATAAGAGTCTCTCATTTGAGGTCTATGACTATGTTTCCCCAGTGGAGTTATAATTGCTTCCTCTGTGGGATTACTGTATAACATGCTTGGTTTCTCTAGCAGTAGTTTGTCTCATGCGGCATCATTCCTCATTAAATTCAAAATCTTACATTCATATCATAAACATGATTTCGGTATCTTAAAGCCAAAAATTGTGTATTCTATATTTAAGTCCCTTCAATCTCGTTGAAATGAAGATTCCAATCTTCATATCTCCAAATAGAAGAAACTTAAATAGGGGCAGCTGTCATACCCTAATTTTTTACCTAAGATCCCATTTTTATTTTTTGCATTTTATACAGAAGTCAAGGTCACAAAATACGGTCAGTTTTTAACTTCTCAACTTCGAGCATTGACTATGCTGAAATTGTCAAGTTTTTGAACATTCTTAGCCTATGTATCATTAACTTCTAATCAAGCACGAAGTGTGTGTCTTTCGTTTCTTTGATTTCCTTTGCAAGAAACATATCTGAATCAAGAGCATCAGGCATCACGCCTCAGTTAGGGTTTTGAGCCCCTCAAACCAGAAGTACAATTGATTATTGATTCTCGAAGACTGATTCATCAAGACACGACTTCTAAAGCTTTGTTCAGGCTTATTTTGATCATAGTTGTTTCAAGTGTGATAGCTTCTGTCTTGAGGACCTTCAGAGGGTCGTGTGTTTATTTCCACACCTTGTTCGATAAGTGGTCTCAAGATTCTTCCAAAATTCCCCAAAGCACAGTCAAGATTTCATCATCACTGGTTTACATGTGCATCAAGATGCTTTAGAATGCGAAGAAAGATCAATTTTGCAAGTTAATTCAAAGCATTTCGACCAAAAGTAAACTCTTTCAAGTTCAAGTTCAAAACTTCATAACTTCTTCAATTTTCAATGTCCTGAGGCGATTCTTCTGCAAAGTATCACAAATAGCGTTGTTTATGATATTACTTCAAAGATTAAGGTTCAAGTCATGCCGCAGACGTTTTCTCAAGACCGTTTGATTTTTCTGTTGGGATAATTCATGAAATTGGAGTTTTAGTCCAATGATTCTTTGATCGCTTGTGGAATAATTCAAGTCATTTTGCAATTGAACTGTAGCAATCATTGGATTAAGGTGGATTGTCGATTAAATTTCTTAAAGGCACGATTTGTGCTATTGGTCTGTATTGCAAATTACTATGAGGTGAAGACGCGAGTTAGGGTTGAGAATTCTTCAAATTCTTGTTGTTTGCAAGCTAACTTGGATTTGAGATTTGAATCAAGATTGGATTCATTGTTGTGAAGTTTTCTTTCAAGTAACCAATACCATAAAGCCAAAATATCCAAGTTTGTCAAATAACATTAGGGTTCTTATGTGCAAGAGAGATTCAAGAAGGTTTATGAATTTGATATCTTGAGTAAGAAGAATTCTAATTTCTCGAGGTTTATTTCAAGAGTGCAAGTTCATTAATGTGAATTTTTCAAAATATCAAGAATTATTCAAGACCTTTCTCAAAATTCAACTTCATTCATCATTCATGCATTTCAAATTCAAAGACAAATTTCGACACAAATTTTAATTTGAATCAAATTGTGTGTCAATTCGAACTAGAGATTAAATTAAGAGAGCAAGATCATTTGGTGTAGAATTTATTGAAGATTTTCATTCAAGATTCATACTTTCATTCATGTGAATTCAAGAGGTTACAAAATACTTCCATTACAAAATCATCACCATTTCATATCTCATTATAAAACCATACACAAACACATGAATTCCTAAGTCCTAAAGTGCTAAGATTACATGAAATCTTCAAGACATATCAACTTGGTGCCTTGCCCAAAATTCTACGTTGCATTCTTGATGCTAAACCACCACCAAAATAGTCATGTTTCCCTATTAATATGCTACTGTCCTGCTACCACAACAAGCCAAAAATTCTACATAAATGGTCCAAGAAACCTGGAAAAATAGTCAAAATGCAGCCCACAAAAAAAAAACAAAAAAAAAATTGTTGCTACAATGTTGTCCATAAACCTGCTATTGTTGTCCACAACAAGCCTTGTCTCTATCCAAGCATAAAGCTCCAAAATCATACTGCTACCCCAAACCAGAAACAGTCCTGCATATCTGCCCAAAAATAATGCCAAAAACCTGTTGTTATGCTGTCCAAAGCAGTCCAAAAAAATAACATTAATAGCCATACAAATTTAAATTCTAAAAAAGCGATACAACAGTTAACTACAATAGTTCAAGTCCCCTAACTTTTCCCCCCAAAACCATATACTAATTCACTATAAAATACAAATAATTTTCACACAGGAAGGAAAGAGGAAACTTATCAAAACCTCTATCTAAATAACCATCACAACTTCACACACCTCCAACTGATGTCTCGAAACTACTGTAACCTTTTCACACCTTTTCATTTCCATTCTCAACCTTCAAACTCCAAGGTTCCAATCTTCATATATGACTTCATCATTGCCAAATATCATAACAGGAACCTTGCCCTGCTAATCCAAATTAACTTCTTCGATCAACTTCAAATCCCTGCATAAAATACCCATAAAAAATCATTCCAAAACCTCTGATAACAAGCTTCACAAACCTACTATGTAATGTTAACCAACCTGCAACAGTCTTCGTCGCAGCATATTGCGACATCGACAGAGTTCAAAAGAATAAGCAGAAGCAGTAGCGCATCATTAATCGTTCAAGCTTCATTTGCAATTCAAAATGTCGACAACATCAACCTCATTGCAGTAGCTTCAACAAATTAAATCGGCATCAAACAACAGAACCTACAACATTCAATATCACAAACACCAACGAGTTCCACAAAACTTTCACAAAATGAAATCAGAGCAACGACAAGTTGAACTTGTTAGAAATTTTGAATCAGCGGAGAATTAAAACAGAAGAAGTAGAAAAAAGGAAGAGCGATTTTGAAGCGCACCTTGCAGGATTCTGAGCTAATGCTGAAAGACATCCCAAAAGTGGAATTTCTACTTATTAGATCGTGAAATGAGTCAAGACTACAAACATTTCAAATCAGGACAGTAGAGGATTGGTAATCATATATCACCGCCAGATTTCACTAGAGCTTTATCTTTTTCTTTGACTTTCCCTTCAATCGTTAATGGTCTCGCTTCGATTTACTTATGATTGTGTTGTTAGGGTCTTCTTGACATATATTCCTTTGAAATGTTCATTGCTTGATTAAACTGTTAGGATTCCATTTTCATCGCAGTTTGTGTTATCGTTTAAAGCTTTTTGTTGTTGTGTATTTGTGTTGTTATAATCTTGTTTGATGATGTATATAACATCGGGAAAAAACCGTGAGAGAGAATCGAAGGAGTGAAGCATAGAGAGACCAGAAGAGGGAGTTTGTGGGTTCATGTAAAATCGTGAAAACAAAACAAGGAAGAACAGAGGAAAGAGAAAAGAGGGGATGAAAGGGAGTGTTTCGCGAGAGAGGGACTTGCGTTAGTTGATGTTTTGAGAAATGGTAGGAGTTAATTGAACTAAATAATCTGAATTTGAGAATAACAAAAGGGTTCAGAACGGCCATCCCTAGGGTTTTTTTTACCTTCTGATTGTTGCAAATTGGGACTTATCCTGACCCGTTTCCCACTTAGGCCCATTTTCCTTTTCTATTTTTTTTCTTTTTCTCTTCTTTCTGTTTTAATTTTGAAATATGTGTTTGGGCCTTGCACTTAAGCCTAACGGATTTCTATCATGTGCCCCTTGTTTTAATTAGCTTAGTCAATTTAGTTTTTTTTTTAGATTTAATCAAATAATTATGTTTTAGTTAATTATATATTTTTAACTATTTAGATTAGTTTTAGACCTAATAATTTTAGAATTTTAATTTAGCTAGAATTAAATTAGAAATTTTAGAACCTTTAATTAGTTTAAGTATATTTTGATAACTTTGGAAGTTTTAATTTGTCTAGACCTATTTTATAACTTAAGAACTTCTAATTAGTTTAGATATATTCTGATAATTTCATAATTTTAATTTAGTTTTAGAATTTTTAAGTTTAGAATTAATTTTGTTTTGATTTAAATTAGTACTTTTAAAATTTCAATTTAGTTTAGATAACTTTCATTTTATTTAGATATTTTTATTTCATGGTTCTTCTTTATCTTTGTATTTAGTTTCTCATTGTCTATATTATCATTGTTTCTATTGTTATTCAAATTTATATCTTTGTATATTGGTTGATTTTATGATATTTTTTATTTAGCTTATTTTAATTTCTGTAACTTTATTCTAGATCATTTAATCTTTATATCTTTTGTTCGTCTCAATTCCAAGGAAAGTGTTTTGCTAACTTCATAAGCAGTACGATCGTGCGAATACCCTCATTCATTTTTTGCTTGTTTACTATTTCGCTAAACTTAAGATAATTTTCCTTTAAAACTCAATTTTCAAACTCACACCTTTTAAGCCAAAACTTCGACATTAAGTCATCGTATCTTCAAAATATCGTCCAAACAAATCATTTTTAGCCAAATAAACCATTTTAATCAAGCAAACAATTTTAATAAACAGATATTTCAAAAGGTTCCTATAGGATACTATAGATGCATTGGGTGCTAATACCTTCCCATTGCATAACCAACCCCCGAACTCTAGATCTCTTTTCAAAAACGCATTGTATTTTCATTACTTTTAAGTACTATTTCACATTGCATATTTTAGGGTTTTATTTTGCTCTTTGCCCTTTTTCCTTGAAAAAAATAAAGCACGATGGCGACTCTTGCTTATTTATCAGTCAAGTTAATTAATAGCTCGATCTCTGATTTTCACCGCTACAGCCCGACTTCAACTAGGAGAGGTACCGGAAAGAGTCTACATCTGACTTTTCCAAAAAACATCAAAAAGAAATCTACGTGATTTCATTCGAACTAGAAGATGTATGCGCCTGACTTCAACTAGAAAAGGTACCAGAAAGAGTCTACGTATGACTTTTTCCAAAAAGAGCATCAGAAAGAAATCTACACCTGATTTCATCCGAACTAGAAGATGTCTACACCCGACTTCAACTAAGATAGGTACCAAAAAGAGGTTACATTTAAATTTTTTCCAAAAAGAGCATCAGAAAGAAATCTATGTATGATTTCATCCGAACTAGAAGATGTCTACACCCGACTTCAATTAGAAAAGGTACCCCTTTAGCATGACCTTCTGGGGAAAGTGCTTAAGTAGCTATTTTGTCAGATATAATCTGGGGAATCTGTTTGTAGGTTTTACCAGAAAAGATAAAGAGTTAACTGTATGCAATGTCATGATGTATGAAATGCATTGTGTAATGATATTCTCAAAATAAATGAGAGTGTGTTGTATGCGTTTTGTATGTGTATGTTGTGATGCTTGTAAATGATGTATGAATGTGAAATGTTGAAGTGTATTAGTAACTTCGCGCAACATCTTTGATTGGGAAAATATATCCCTGACTGTTGCTGGGGATGAAGGATATGTGTATCTTTGATCATGAGAGGGATTCCTGCTTTCTGTTTGAGGAAACTCCGTTGGGGAATGTTGACTTTTTTTAGGAGAAGTGTTTAAGAACATTAGTTGTTTGTTTCTCTAATGGGGAATTTAATTCTTATATACCCTGACTGGGGATAAAAGAGATGGATAACCTCTCGAAGTGTTATCTGACAGACTCTTTGATATGGATGTCGACTCGTCTGGAGAAGATAAGGTTAAACAACGTTTGTGCCTTCTCTATATTCCGTAGAAACTCTTTGAGGGTTAGTGGTCTGGACTACCCTTTACTGGAGAGAGAAGTTTTGCTGGTGGTCTGGAGTAGTCAGAGAAATAGACTCAAGCTGGGGACACTGAACTCTGCTGGGGAAATAAACCCTACTTGGGGAAATAAAACTTGTTTGGGAAATAAACCCTAAACTTTGATGGAGGAATACTCTTCTGAGGAAATATTCTTGCTGGGGACAAGAGCTCTGCTGGAGAATGGGAAATATGCAGGGGATTTTATAGCGTTGGAGAAATAAACTCAGTTGGGGAAGAGAATTTACATAAATTATACTGATGCCATAATCTCTGATGGAGATTGGGACTCCTTATATTGGCGACATTGTCAGGGAAAATATCATATTCCCTTATCTGCTAGGGGTATCTGCTGGTGAAATATATCTCCGTCGAAGATGAGATTGTTAAGACTACTATGTGGGGATAATCCCATGGAACTTGTTCTACGGGGATAAACTTTTGAGGATTTTTCTATGCGGATACGTGGACGACTTGTACATTATCCCACCTCCTAGAGTCTTGAGCGAATGCTTATTCCTATTTTTATGCATATACTTGTTAATAATAATCATATTCATATGCATATGTTCATTCAATTTATTCATTGGACGTTTTAGTAAACATAACAGAAAAAGGTAAATCAAACGTTTGAATTTCTAAATTTGTATTTCTATTAATACTTTTCCCATAAACAGGCGGTTTCGTACAAAGAGACAGAACTCCTAGTAAGTGTAAATCGCCGTGAAATGAAAAGAGTAAAAAGTATTAAAAAAAAGCATATAGCTATGTGGAAATAATCTAGTCGGGTTTCAATTCTGCTATCGCCCCATATGTCTTCAAACATCTCATCCTTTGTTGTCAGAAGAAGTTGGCTGAAATGATCTATACCGTTTGAAGTTGACGTTGGTAATAAAGCTTGGTGTAAGTGTTGTACCCCAAAATTTTCCCCTAAGATTCCTCTACCAATGCATACCATCACAATGCAACAAGATCACATTAGGGTTGGTTTTTTCCTCTTTTTCTATCTCATATCTTTAAGTTTGCTCTTGAGGAATCTACAAGCACCTTAGTTGTGTATTTTGTATATGTGTTGTTGACTAACTTCTAATTGAAATACAAAAAATTATTTGACTTTGTCTTTGTATATTTGTCTTTGTATTCCCTAAATTCTCTATTTGCAAAGAAAAATAATTAAAACTTTTTCATTTTTTTCACTGTACAATCAATTGCTCTTAGAGGGCAATCGATTGCACAAAGTGCATTTTACATAATATTTGAAAAAAACATGGATGCAATCGATTACTCCTAGAGTGCAATCGATTGCACAGAGTGAAATTTTGAAAAAAATCAGCAATTTCAAGCTTTTCATTTTTTTGCTCCAATTTTTATTAATTTTTTGAAATATATATCATTCATTCAAATTTTGGCTCCAAGAATTAATTACCAAGCCTAATTTCATTTCCCAAACCAAACTCCAACCCACCACTAATCCCAAGCCTAAAATTTATAAATAGAGCCCTCATTTCATTCAAATCTTAGCTTTTGATAGTTAAATCTACCTTGCTAAAAAATCTGTCAATTCTCTCCATCTACCAAATTCACACAAAGCTCCATTTTCAAAAAAGTTAGTAAGCTTTTCATTGAAGCTTACTAACCTTTGAGCTAAACCATCATCCAAACACTTTTTCTTCATCAATTCTCTATATCCAAGCTTGGGCAATTGATTCTTGGGGTTGAATTGAAGCAAATTCTTGAAATTGTTTTGACAATTCTCTAGATCTACCTTTAGTAAGTTGGATTTTTCATCTTTCACAATGTGATCTCTTATTGATCTTTGGGTGTGATTCATTGAGCATTGTTTTGTGATTCCATTGGTGCTATTTTCTCATAATTTGATGGAATTTTTGTGCTCAATTGAATCCATGATCATAAGGTGTTTGATAGAAAGTTTGAACAAGAATTTGACCTTTTGAAATTCTGTTTTTCTTTTTTTAACAGGGTGCAATCGATTGTTGTAATAGTGCAATCGACTGTCACAACAAATTTTCACGTTTTTTTGAAAAAATGCACCGATGCAATCGATTGTTGCCAGAGTGAAATCGATTGCAACAAAATAAAAATGATTTTTCTACCTTGTTTTAGGGTTGTTTTGATCCATATATATTTTTCTACTCACTCCTTTTGATGGTTGATTTGGATTGCAATTTTAAATGTCCAAATTCTCTTTAAATTCAATGGACTTTGGGTGTATAGGAAGTTGGATAAATGTTCATAAATTCAAATATAACAAAGAGTGAATTATTTAATTCATTTTTGGTGCTTTGGATTAATGATATGTTTAGTGCTTTAATCCATCTAGATGAGTGATTGAATTTACAGATGAAATAAATTTAAGGTAGTGATCCAAGTTAGATTATCATTCCCCTCCCTCTTCATCTTATCCCTTCTTTTTTAATTGTGCTACATGTTAAGGGATGATGATCTCTATATCATTTATCCAAACATGAAGTACATAGATTTCTATTGACCAACCTCAAAATAGGTGCGACTTCTACATAAGTTTACTTACGATTACTTAACATAGTGCTAAATTTTATCCTAATTAAAGTAAATGATCACTCGTGGCCCAAACCTATGTTTGCAAGCACAAGTATGTTAATTTGAACCCTTTGATCAAATAACCTTGAGATTCATTGTTAGGAGGATTTTGTTCTACCAATCTTCCAATGGATCTTCATCAATTTTGGTCAACGCCGATCCCTTAAAGATTGTTGATCATTAAATGTTGCCTTGAGGTTTCTTAAAATGGATGATATACTTGACAAAAAGAAAATGAAACTTTTTGTTGAGAGGCTTTTGTTCTACCAATCCTCTAATGAGTTCCAAATGCAAGTTTCAATATGGTCATCTAACTAACCATTAACATCTAACAATTGAATTTATTTTATGCTTTTATTTTATGCTCTTTACTTTATGTAACATTTACTTTAGCATTTACGTTTCATGTTATTTTCATCTTTGCTCACTTGAGCATTTACTTTTATGTCATTTTTATTTTTCTCACTTGAGCTTTTCTTTTCTTTTTTATGATACTTAATAATCAATATGAACCATAAAAAACTCCAATGATACTTCGACTATTTGGTTACTATCCTCGGCATTATGGAGTATTGGACTTCTTGGACTTAGGAATAGAAACATTGGCTTATGATGGAGACCTTGTGACCTTAATTGATATTTTTTTCTAGAGTTCTTGGGGTTTACCTCAAGACATTGGGTTGTTTATTTTTTTTGTCTGCAGGGTATTGTGATTAGATACTTTATCTGTAATTTGGAATTCATCTGTATACAGCCGTTACTCTGCCCAATTTTTGTGAAGACTTAATGCAATTAAAGCTTGGTTTTCTCAAGAGGTCTAGTATCTTTAATTGCTTGGTTTCAATCCAAAGAATTAGAATTCTATCTTGACTCATAATGTCAAGTGTTGGCTTCTTGTTGGTTAGGTGGTTCTTCTCCCTAGCTTTTACCTTATGCTTTAGGATAGTCTCTTCATCTACTCCCATCTTCTTTAATTTTTAAAATATTCTCCCTCCTTTTGAAAACCCTTCTTGTTTCTAGACATGAACTACTTTCATAATAAACTTGGACTTTGGTCCATGCATTTTCAAAATATTTTCATAAATAAACTTCAATCAACTTAATAATACCTTAACATTTTTGTGAGAAGACTAAAAGTCAATCAATCTCATTCAAACCATTTTGCCATTTTGGCTCTTATCCTTAAAACTTTTCTCAAAAGATTAGACTCTTGTCAATCCTTGTAGTGATGCAAACAACTATACTTCTACAATATGTAGTGAAGTGAGATATTTTCCACTTGGGTGTTGAGTGAGGCATTGTTGATTTTAAAATCCAAGCAATATCCTCCACTTTGAAATGATGCAAATTCTCCTTTCTCATGATTGTGGGTAGTAAGTATGTTTTCCACATGGACAATCATGATGATGTCTTATCTCATAAAATTAACCAACACACTTGTGTTTTAAATTTTTTAAAGGTGAACTACGAGTACCCTGATCCCTTATTGCACGGAAGGTGGTACATAGGCACTAAAGGTTCACAACCGCGACGGGTGCAAAAAACATAAAAAATTATTTCTTTTCTCACATCCACCATCTATTTTTGTACAACATTTTATAGCAAAAATATACAGAATTTACAAAGAGGTTCCTGCAGAGTACCATAGATGTTTATGGTGCTAATACCTTCCCTTTGCGTAACCAACCCCCTTACCTTATATCTTTCCCCTCTATTTTGGGTTATTCGCTCTTTTCTCATTCCTTTGGAAACAATAAAGTGCGTTGGCGGTTTTTATTTTTGATCTATACAAGTCTAGTCAATCCAGTGGCTTAGTCTTAAACATTTCTACCACTACAGAAAAAAAATGGCGACTTCACTAGGGAAAGATTGACCTCTTGCTGGTCCATCCCTAAGTGGGTTAAACCTATATTTGTTTATATTTTTATATGTGCTATTGTTTGTTATATGTTATATGTTGTATATATGTTTATCTGGATTTTCCTGGTTTTCAGGATGCTTGGGGATTTCTCATAAGTCCTTTACCCGGACTAGGGCAAACTTAAGATAGGACGAGAGGTATAGTCATGTTAACTTTGAGGGAGTAATCCCTAAAAAGGAGACATGAGATCCCCCACTCAGTGAAGGCCCCTTTGATTGTAGTTTCATTTACCGAGTAACTAGGAAGACGTGCTTCTTTCGACCTGGGAGCCTGCTGAAGTTGAGGACCGTAGAATACCTAACCCATCTTGGCCTTTTAGGTGTGGTGCCGAAGCTATGACAAAGTAATTCGGAAATAGTTGTCACGCGATACTACGCTCGGACGAGTTTTTCTTGAGAATATTACTCATTACCGAGTTAATCGAAAAGTTGGTAATATCCAAAGGAAGGTTGTGGACTCTGGGAACCTCTAGAACCTTGTTCGGCAAGTGATAACTTTTAGACCAATACCTTATGGGTAGTACCTTTGACCTCATACTCGTGACGTTGAACCTATGAATCCTATACTTGTGATCTTGTGTGTGATTATTACATCATGCATCCAGGCACCCATGAGCATTGTTTTAACCAAATTTTAGGGAACTTAAGACTTTTGCTTGAAAACATCACAAGTTTTGTAATTATGGATTTTGGAAAGAGTACTAAGAAGTAAAATGTCAAGAGTCCTGATTCAGAAGAATTGAGAAAACCTTAATCCTCGGTATCTAGTCCTTGGGACTTCAAATTCTCCTAGTTATCTTGAATATGGATTTCTCCACGCTCTTGATCTAGTTCCTAAATCCTTTGTGTGATCGGTGGATCTGGAACTGACTGTTTAACGCTGGTTCGTGAAATGTCGCGGAAGCAAGAGTCGCCACCGTCTTTTATTTTCTCCAAATGGAAAGGACAAAAGCACAGAAAAATTCCTTATAGAGATTGCTCTCGGTTCGGGAGGTAGATTATAGAAAGGGAAGGTGTTAGCACCCTTTCTATCCATGGTTATCCATGGGCTCTTAGATACTTGCTCATTTGTGTGTTCAAAATTGTTTGTTTGCTTTTCAACTGTGGGTTTTAAAAAAGTTTCTTTGAAAATTCCAGTTCGACTCTTGTATCGGTCCTCAAGAGTGTTTGAAAAATTGCTTTCGAAAGCTTTTTGAAAAGGTGTCGGTGTGAAAAGTATTTTTTGATTTGTTTTTGAAATTAGAGCAAGTATCTAGAGTCGTCTACCTACCCTAAGGAATTTGTCTGTGTAAATGTCCTTTAAAGTAGTGCCATCCCACCATTGAGAGGTAGGTAGCACCACCGTAGGAGGTGTTCGGGTCAATTCGAGGTTCGGGACATGGTGATCACCAGAGCAATAGGAAGATACCTTAGAAGCTACCCTCATGCCAGGTTCCCGGATCATGAGGACTTACTAAAACATCCTCTACTCGACGATCACCTTTCGAGGCAAGGCAACAGTGAGGCGTACCCTAGGGGTGGTGTGTGATTTGTGTGTCAGATTCGTTTATTTTTGTCTTGTTCATGTCATTGGTGATCTAACATTTTGTTTTTATTTTTGTCATTCATTCTTGCATGCATTTATTTAACCGTTAAAATATTGCGAGAAATAAAAATTCTAAGCTATTACAAAGGCGCGGGTCCACATCGCTAAAATAAAATCCAGGACCCGATTTGACAGAAAGTAAATAAAGCAAAGTAAAGAAAGTGCGAGAAATATAAAATGTCTGAGTTACATGGCTTTGGGAGAATTACATAAATATTTAAAAGAAACGAAATAAAACGCGCGAATTGAAATAAGATTGGAAACGAGGGCGTTGGACCCTTTTGAAGTTAAATTGAAATTAAAAATTAATTAATTATTTATTGAAATAAAAGAAGTGTTTTTTAGGTTTTTTTTTTTGTATTTATGAAATAAGAAAATTAAAATTAAAATTAAAAGAAAACCTAATTCTAAGTTATTTTTAATTATTTGAGAAAAATGTTAAAGTTTAACTTAATTTACTAAAGAATCTATGTACATGTTTATTTACAAAATAAATTAGTAGTTAATAATAATAATAATGATGAGAAAATTATTTATTAAAAAAAATGATGAAAAAGTTAAAAACCCTAATTTCTACATATTTAATTTATTAAGAAAAATATTAAAGTTTTGAAACCTAAATTAATCTAATTAATTGTTTAAAGTTTATTTACAAAAATAATAATAGTAAAATTAATATTAATAAAATAAACATTTTTTTTGATTTTTCTGTATTTTATATTTATTATGAAAATTATTTTATGGAATTAAAAGAAAACAATTAAAAAACAATTAAAAGAATAAAAAGGAAAAACAAATAAAAATTAAAAATTGAGCAAACCATAGGGGGTGTCTGGCCCAAGGGGAGGTTTTTTGAAGTATTGACTCCTGAATACCGTGGTCTGCGTTCTTTGGCCATTGGATTGAGTTTCATGCATAAGTTGTTCTACTTTGGCCATTTGGCTTTTGGCTTTTGGCTTTTGGCCATTTGTGTTCTGGCTTCAACGTTCCTTTAATGTCTGGCTTAATGTCTGCCTCGCCATGTATTGGTGTCATGCATAAGTTTTTCTAGTCTGGCCATTTGGCTTTTGGCTTTTGGCCATTTGGCTTTTGGCCATTTGGCTTTTGGCCTCAACGTTCCTTAATGAACCTGCCTGGGATCCTGTCTAAATCTGCAGTGTTGAATCTCACAAACACATCAAATAAAATCATAAAATGCAAATAAAGCCAATATATGAAGAAATTTAATGTTTAGGCACAATATGGCATCTATGAATGATTATACCCTTTTGATCATGGGGATCAAATCAACCTTACCCTTACTGGAAAAGTAGTGACATGAATGCTTTTATCCCCTTTGGATCATGGAGATCAA
This sequence comes from Vicia faba, assembly GCA_948472305.1. Lineage (NCBI taxonomy): Eukaryota > Viridiplantae > Streptophyta > Magnoliopsida > Fabales > Fabaceae > Vicia > Vicia faba. The sequence continues at coordinate 1,330,351,913 of OX451741.1, read as the reverse complement.
GCCAGCCTTACCCTTACTGAAGAAGTAATAAGATGTTGGTTTGTAACTGAGATGGCTTTGTTTGTAGTGAGAGAGGGATTTGTAATAAGGATTTCAAGGTTTTAGGGTTCTTGAAAGAGTTTGATATTCCAACAGTGTTGTGGCAAGGTTTTTTCTCTCTTTTTTTCTTCCCTCTTTTTTCTTTTTTTTTCCTCCCCCTTGGTTTGTGTGACAAGAAGGTGATTATATAATGAAAATTAGGGTAAAGCAAATGGGCTTTGAATGTGCAATTGGGCCTCCAATATTCACTTGAATTCGTCACTTTCCAGGATAAATCGCAAGGACTTAAGTGCATTTTTTGAAGTTGAAATGTGAAAACAAAACGTAGCCGACATCGAGAACTAACTCCTGTCCGAAAATCGACTCAATCGGATAAACGGTGAATTAATTATGAATTTTTGAAGTTTCAGCTCAGACAAACTTATTTTGGGCTCTAGTGTCGACTCTGACACGTTCTTCAATAAAAAACTGGTATTGATCGGTGCATAATTTGGTCTCGACTTTTGAAGAAAAGTTGTAGATCTATGAGTCAGGGACCTTGTGTAAAAATATGAGCCCAATCCGATAAAAATTGACCGAGTTATGAATTTTCGAAGTTTCGGCCCAGCTGAAATAATATTCAGCATTCAGGATTTTCAGTGTGTCACGCACTCTGAGCAAAAAACGAAGGCCTTTTGAATACCTTTTGAACTCAATACCTTCTGTGAAAATGTAGCCAACTCAATTTGTGAAATTTTGGCACCGGAACCAGCTCGATACGATGAAAATCGACCAAGTTATGATTTTTTGAACATGACGCAAATAAACTTCTGTCACAAATTTCTGCACGAAAATACTTGATAAATCCACATTTTTGAAGACCTTCTGATCGAAATTGGCTTCCAGCCGTGAGAGATGAAAACGTAGATAATGTCAAGACGGAATTTTAGCCACCGGAACGGGTTCAAAACGAGTCACGATCTTCAAGTTATGAATTTTTTAGCGCGTAAAAACTGCACTTTCAGCACACTTTTTTCACCATATTTCTTCGAGAAAACTCACACATTCGGATACCTTCTTCAAAGAATTGACTCTTGAGCCGAACCTGAATTTGAGAATATGTTACCAAAGATATCTTGACGAAAGAACACCTGAATATAACGCGTCGGGTTGGACTTGTGAATTTTCTTGAAATGTTTTGAGAAATATGGGAGGGCAAATTTTGGGGTACAACAGTTGCCCCTGTTCAATCTTCTTAGACCTGAGGATGCAGATTGGCTGACGTGCCTTTCGTAATCCGAAGGTGGAAGATGATTGAACACTAGAGTGCCCAGAAATTTGCGCTCACATAGTAGCAGTGTGATGGGAGAATGGGCTTATAGATGCCATTTGGAGATTGCTGGATAGGATGATGGGCTTATAGATGCCATCTGGATGTTGATCGCGTAGGAGATTCCTTAGCGAGAACCTGCATACCTGCAAAAGAACAAATGAGTACCCGACACGTTGCAGGAGCTGGTTTTCAGATGCTTGGTATAGATGTGTCCTGACTAGTTACAGGAGCTGAGTCTGGAGCTTCAAACAGCGATGAACCAGGGATGGTTACTACCTTAGCACGAACGGTAAGAGAACCTTGGGTGACTTTAACTTCAACAACGCTCGTTGAGAAAATCTTGGGTGTCTTCTACTGGGATAAGAATCAGGGAGATCTTAGGGTCGATCTGACTGAACCAGAGAAGGCCTTTGACTGGATAAGAATCAGGAAAATCTTAGGGTCGATTTAACTGAACCGGACAAGGTCTTGGAATATCTTCAACTGGATAAGCATCAGGGAGATCTTAGGGTCGATCTGACTGAACCAGAGAAGGCCTTTGACTGGATAAGCATCAGGAAAATCTTAGGGTCGATTTAACTGAACCGGACAAGGTCTTGGAATATCTTCAACTGGATAAGCATCAGGGAGATCTTAGGGTCGATCTGACTGAACCAGAGAAGGCCTTTGACTGGATAAGCATCAGGAAAATCTTAGGGTCGATTTAACTGAACCGGACAAGGTCTTGGAATATCTTCAACTGGATAAGCATCAGGGAGATCTTAGGGTCGATCTGACTGAACCAGAGAAGGCCTTTGACTGGATAAGCATCAGGAAAATCTTAGGGTCGATTTAACTGAACCGGACAAAGTCTTGAAATATAGCTAAGAATTTAACTGGATCTTTCCTGAAAGGTAAAGGTCAGTCGTATGCAATGCATGATATGGATCAAGCAATGATGTTCTCAATATAAATGAGACTTGTATGATATGATGTGTCTATGCATATTATAATGATGTATGTGAAGTTTTATGTATGTTTTTGTCTAGGAAAGTGAATCCTTGACGGGTGCCGGGAAGTCGTATCCTGGGCTGATGTTGAAGAATAGATTTTGCTTCCGCTGGGGATGATAACTGCAAGAATACCGGTAGGAGAAGATGACTCCGTTGCGGAATAAACTTGGCAAATGGAGGATTCTGCGGGGAGAAAAGATACTCTAGCGACCATGCTGGGAAGCAATACTCTGTGGGAAGAGGGATGCCTTGCTGAGTGTTGATAATAATTTGCTGGGGATAGGAAGACTTTGTCGACGACGCTCTTTCCGTGGCTTTTGGCTGAGGATAACCCAGTTATATCCTGTTAAGGAAATAACTCTTTAAATAAAGCCGGACGACGCGTTCGTGCTCTGCGAGGGATAAGCTTCCAGGATCTACTGGGGATAAGCTTACTGCTTGGGGGAGATGAATTCCATTTCTCCTGGGGAAACTGGATTGGACTCTTCTGGGAAGTTTTGAACTGCGGGGGAAGTGATTCCTTTGAATGTTGATATATCACCGGGGAACAATCTTTAGGCCAAGACTGCCGGGGATGCTTGTTAAGAATACATATGCTGCTGGGGAAGGTTGAGATCTGCTGGAGGATACCCAACTTCTTTAAGTTTGATTGTAGCTTTGCTCAGGGAAAGTGTATTGCTTGCTGGCTCACTCTCTGGGGGGATTAGGATGTCTGGTTATGTTCTTTAGCTGAACCTACCTTGGTACTTTGGAGGACCGAACAATTAGATTGCTTAGACAACTCTTATTGCCCCTGTTCTATGGGGGAGAGGAAGACCTGTGAGGTGCTGATAATTGTTGATGAGCAAACCTTCTTCTGGTAGGCAGGTGACGAGATAACAGGACATAGTCGTACGCTTTAATCCCTAACTTTTGCCCGGACCGCCCTTTCGGGTTTTCAGTCCACTGGGATACCCATTTTTGCCCAAGCCGCCTTTTCAGGTTTTCGACTTGCCGGGTGTACAGATTTTTTCATTTCATCCCTCATTTTGCCCGAACCCTTTTGGTTCGTCGGGAAGCCCTTATTTTTGCCTAGGTATGTCAACCTAGCGGGTCTTTGATTGTGCGTAGTATTTTTTCGACTACGTCCATGTTCTCAGAACGTTAGGGAGTTGCCCCTGTTTAGAAGTGTTTTGTCACCAGAAGATGTTTGATCAGGCAAGATTCGTTATTGAAATGCCCCAAGTGACTCAGGCGGAGATTTGCCCCAGGCCATTTTTGCCTTTGAGAGATTCTCCGAATCTTGACTGGATTGCCCCAGATGACGGACCATGATCATACCATGCCCCTTGATTGGAAGTGCTTCTGTTCATTAGGCATTCATCGTGCGAATTTCCCTGATGTTCAAACGAAAAGTCATATGCAAACAAAGTTATGTTAAAAATGCAAAGCTTATGTCTGTCCTGAAGATTTTGAAAATGCATTCTTTTTTCATAAAATAAGTGATTGTTTGTAAAACGTGATGTCAACTCGTTATTTTATTGCGAGCCTTAAGGAGTCAGGATACCTTTCGTAACAGTATGCTTTCGAACTAACCCATGCTTCAGCTAGGACTTTTAAGGGTTGTAACGTGGCCTGGTTCATGGTTTAAGAAACAAAAGGATAAAGGCTCAAATTTTATTTGTACCCACCCGCTCTTCGTGATGTTCTTCAACCTAAACTCAGTTGATCATGCGCTAGACCTCGTTCGAGTCTTTGTCCTGATGTTCCAATGATGGTTCGGATGTTGACAGTTTATTTTGAATAGGCAGTCATTCCTTTTTGTTGAGGGTTTGTAAGACCTCTTTCTTGATTTTTGTTATCCCTTTCTTTTTTGCCTGAACTGTTTCCTTTTTTGGAATTACAGTCAGTGGGATGCCCCAGTTTTGTAAGTCTCCTTCATGGGTTTTGACTTAATGGTTTTTTATTTTTTGAGATAATGACTACCTTTCTTTATTGATTATTCGGAACCATCAATGTCTTTTTTCGTAAGGATCTCTTTGGTGCCATTCGTTATGCACTCGGATCAACTGAGAGACTACCCTGCCCCAGGTTATGATAAAGGGTTTTAATTTTCGAAAAGAAAAACTCCTACTTCTTTGGCTCAGAGGGGTTGACGAGGGATTATCATCCTTATAACTCCAGTGTTTAGGGATTGAAACAATGCCTGTACCTCATCAGCGGGATCTGTTCAAAAGCATACTGTAGATTATGGTATCGTTTTCGTCATCCTCCGTCAAGAGGCTTAGAATTATTAATCGAGAGTTGATATCAGAAAAAAAATATGAAAACAATTTGTATATAGTGAATACGAATATATTGCTTCAGAACAGACATATGCGATGCATTAATGAAATAACAATGTTTAACATGAGTAAATGTTTGAACAATCAAAGCACAACACAACTTGAACATTCGAATGAACAAAAGTTTCCTAGTCTCAGAGCTTGTCACTTCAAATGGTGAGCCTTGGAGGGATGGTAGAAAAATTCAGCCTGACCATCTTGTGTGAATTCCAGTGCTCCTTCATCAATCAGGTCCTGAATCTTATTCTTCAAAGCCCAACAATCCTCTGTAGCATGCCCCGGGCTATCAGAATGATAAGCGCAACGAGCGTTGGGGTTATACTTTGGCGACGTTGTATTTTGAAACTTCGGAGCCTCTTTTAGAGTTACCAGCTTGATCTCCAGCAACTGTGGCAATATCTGGGATAAGGTCATGCTGAGCCGAGTGAACTGCCTCCTCTCGCTCTTTTGTTGGTTGTGATGTTGAATTTGTGACACTGGAGCCATTTGAGGAGCTCTCCCCTTACCTCCTTGTCTCAAAGATGGTTGAACGATGACTGGCTTTTTACCCTTAGACTTTTGCCCCAGTTGGTTACCCTGAAGCAGTTGGTTGACGAGAAACCGTAGCTCATCTTGTCTTTGAGCTAGACTTTGAATGGCATTCCTCTGCCCCAGCATTTAGGCTTTCATTGCGTCCCTCTCAGCTTGTAGGTGTTTCAGCCTTTCATCCTCAGCACTGTTCTTGACAAAAGTCTCCATGAGAAGTGTCCTTAGCTCCTTCTGCCCCTTGGATAGATTCAGGAGGATTTCCTCGAACCGAGTCCCTTGAGCAAGAAGGTCCTGGTTATCTTGTTGGGAAGCCATTGCTGAAATAAACAGCGGAGATGATAAGTGACTTGTCCAAAGGGTACCTGTTATGCAATGATATGTATGATATGCATGTAATGTTTTCAAGGACCTCGCGGGGTAAACAAGAAAATTTGTTAGCATTTGGATCCAGTAGCTTGATTGAAGGAACTTCGAATTGTTGAGAGTCCTTTTTCAAGGGTCAAAGGCTCACCATATCCAGTGGGTCATAGCCTCTGACTTTAGTCATCATGTCTGGTTTTGATTTCCCAGCAACCTTGGTTAAGGGAACCTTCTTCAGGAGTCAGAGCTCACCATATCAAGTGGGTCATAGCCCCTGACAACTTTGGCTAGAGGAAAATAAATCCTCTTTGCCCCTTGCTAGATGTTTGATTCATCATGACCTGCATCACAAGCCCTTGAGATCCTTGAAATGGGTTAGGATGTATGTAATGGTATGATGTCATGATGCATGGGGTAATGTAGGTAACCCTGTTATGAGTCCCAATTAAGGACTGCAAACCAAAACCTGCAAGAAACTCAAGTAAAACCTGTCATGAGTCCCAATTAAGGACTATAAACAGAACCTGCAAGTAGTTAGTACACCCTGTTATGAGTCCCAGTTAAGGACTACAAACCAAAACCTGTAAGAAATTTAGTATATCCCGTTATGAGTCCCTATTAAGGACTATAAACAAAACCTGCAAGAAACTCAATGGTCAGATAACAGGCATGCAAGTAGTCAAGTATGAAGGCACACAAGTCACACAAGAGAAGCCCTTAGGGTTTAAGGCCAGCATGGGGTCTGGGTAGTACCCTCTTGAAGTTGGTGGGTTCAACCTGTCCTAATCAAAGTAACCGGGTTCTAAGGTTCCCAATATCACGGGATTGCTTTCATTGTTCATCGTTTCGATTTAACCACTGAACTGGCGACCGAAATATTCCAGGAAAGCAACCCTCAATTGAGTGTAGTATCGAGTATCAACCAACCTTGGACTGCACCAAAGTCAGTTATCTCACTACCCTAAAGAGGCCAAGATAGTTCAATTAAGGTTCCTAAGGTCTGTTGATGCTTCATGACACCACGCGGAGGCCCCGTACTCTCCTTGACTGAACTCAAGGGTTACCGGTACACACCAAAGTGCCACATCAACGTAGCAGACTGTTTCAACCATGTCGGTATACCCCGCACAGTTCCCTCACAGCCTTGTTGCTACTTTCTAAGAAGGTATCCCCCAGATCCGGGTTTAGGATCTATAGAACTCCCAAGCAACCCACAATTTAAAGCACACAAGGAAAACAATTGAAAACACAGTTATGTACTAGCCCTAAGGTACACCTCACTTTAAGTTTAGTCCCCAGCAGAGTCGCCAGTTCTGTGATCGGTGGATCTGGAACTGACTGTTTAACGCTGGTTCGCGAAATGTCGTGGAAGCAAGAGTCGCCACCGTCTTTTATTTTCTCCAAATGGAAAGGACAAAAGCACAGAAAAATTCCTTATAGAGATTGCTCTCGGTTCGGGAGGTAGATTATAGAAAGGGAAGGTGTTAGCACCCTTTCTATCCATGGTTATCCATGGGCTCTTAGATACTTGCTCATTTGTGTGTTCAAAATTGTTTGTTTGCTTTTCAACTGTGGGTTTTAAAAAAGTTTCTTTGAAAATTCCAGTTCGACTCTTGTATCGGTCCTCAAGAGTGTTTGAAAAATTGCTTTCGAAAGCTTTTTGAAAAGGTGTCGGTGTGAAAAGTATTTTTTGATTTGTTTTTGAAATTAGAGCAAGTATCTAGAGTCGTCTACCTACCCTAAGGAATTCGTCTGTGTAAATGTCCTTTAAAGTAGTGTCATCCCACCATTGAGAGGTAGGTAGCACCACCGTAGGAGGTGTTCGGGTCAATTCGAGGTTCGGGACATAGTGATCACCAGAGCAATAGGAAGATACCTTAGAAGCTACCCTCATGCCAGGTTCCCGGATCATGAGGACTTACTAAAACATCCTCTACTCGACGATCACCTTTCGAGGCAAGGCAACAGTGAGGTGTACCCTAGGGGTGGTGTGTGATTTGTGTGTCAGATTCGTTTATTTTTGTCTTGTTCATGTCATTGGTGATCTAACATTTTGTTTTTATTTTTGTCATTCATTCTTGCATGCATTTATTTAACCGTTAAAATATTGCGAGAAATAAAAATTCTAAGCTATTACAAAGGCGCGGGTCCACATCGCTAAAATAAAATCCAGGACCCGATTTGACAGAAAGTAAATAAAGCAAAGTAAAGAAAGTGCGAGAAATATAAAATGTCTGAGTTACATGGCTTTGGGAGAATTACATAAATATTTAAAAGAAACGAAATAAAACGCGCGAATTGAAATAAGATTGGAAACGAGGGCGTTGGACCCTTTTGAAGTTAAATTGAAATTAAAAATTAATTAATTATTTATTGAAATAAAAGAAGTGTTTTTTAGGTTTTTTTTTTTGTATTTATGAAATAAGAAAATTAAAATTAAAATTAAAAGAAAACCTAATTCTAAGTTATTTTTAATTATTTGAGAAAAATGTTAAAGTTTAACTTAATTTACTAAAGAATCTATGTACATGTTTATTTACAAAATAAATTAGTAGTTAATAATAATAATAATGATGAGAAAATTATTTATTAAAAAAATGATGAAAAAGTTAAAAACCCTAATTTCTACATATTTAATTTATTAAGAAAAATATTAAAGTTTTGAAACCTAAATTAATCTAATTAATTGTTTAAAGTTTATTTACAAAAATAATAATAGTAAAATTAATATTAATAAAATAAACATTTTTTTTTGATTTTTCTGTATTTTATATTTATTATGAAAATTATTTTATGGAATTAAAAGAAAACAATTAAAAAACAATTAAAAGAATAAAAAGGAAAAACAAATAAAAATTAAAAATTGAGCAAACCATAGGGGGTGTCTGGCCCAAGGGGAGGTTTTTTGAAGTATTGACTCCTGAATACCGTGGTCTGCGTTCTTTGGCCATTGGATTGAGTTTCATGCATAAGTTGTTCTACTTTGGCCATTTGGCTTTTGGCTTTTGGCTTTTGGCCATTTGTGTTCTGGCTTCAACGTTCCTTTAATGTCTGGCTTAATGTCTGCCTCGCCATGTATTGGTGTCATGCATAAGTTTTTCTAGTCTGGCCATTTGGCTTTTGGCTTTTGGCCATTTGGCTTTTGGCCATTTGGCTTTTGGCCTCAACGTTCCTTAATGAACCTGCCTGGGATCCTGTCTAAATCTGCAGTGTTGAATCTCACAAACACATCAAATAAAATCATAAAATGCAAATAAAGCCAATATATGAAGAAATTTAATGTTTAGGCACAATATGACATCTATGAATGATTATACCCTTTTGATCATGGGGATCAAATCAACCTTACCCTTACTGGAAAAGTAGTGACATGAATGCTTTTATGCCCTTTGGATCATGGAGATCAAGTCAGCCTTACCCTTACTGAAGAAGTAATAAGATGTTGGTTTGTAACTGAGATGGCTTTGTTTGTAGTGAGAGAGGGATTTGTAATAAGGATTTCAAGGTTTTAGGGTTCTTGAAAGAGTTTGATATTCCAACAGTGTTGTGGCAAGGTTTTTTCTCTCTTTTTTTCTTCCCTCTTTTTTCTTTTTTTTTCCTCCCCCTTGGTTTGTGTGACAAGAAGGTGATTATATAATGAAAATTAGGGTAAAGCAAATGGGCTTTGAATGTGCAATTGGGCCTCCAATATTCACTTGAATTCGTCACTTTCCAGGATAAATCGCAGGGACTTAAGTGCATTTTTTGAAGTTGAAATGTGAAAACAAAACGTAGCCGACATCGAGAACTAACTCCTGTCCGAAAATCGACTCAATCGGATAAACGGTGAATTAATTATGAATTTTTGAAGTTTCAGCTCAGACAAACTTATTTTGGGCTCTAGTGTCGACTCTGACACGTTCTTCAATAAAAAACTGGTATTGATCGGTGCATAATTTGGTCTCGACTTTTGAAGAAAAGTTGTAGATCTATGAGTCAGGGACCTTGTGTAAAAATATGAGCCCAATCCGATAAAAATTGACCGAGTTATGAATTTTCGAAGTTTCGGCCCAGCTGAAATAATATTCAGCATTCAGGATTTTCAGTGTGTCACGCACTCTGAGCAAAAAACGAAGGCCTTTTGAATACCTTTTGAACTCAATACCTTCTGTGAAAATGTAGCCAACTCAATTTGTGAAATTTTGGCACCGGAACCAGCTCGATACGATGAAAATCGACCAAGTTATGATTTTTTGAACATGACGCAAATAAACTTCTGTCACAAATTTCTGCACGAAAATACTTGATAAATCCACATTTTTGAAGACCTTCTGATCGAAATTGGCTTCCAGCCGTGAGAGATGAAAACGTAGATAATGTCAAGACGGAATTTTAGCCACCGGAATGGGTTCAAAACGAGTCACGATCTTCAAGTTATGAATTTTTTAGCGCGTAAAAACTGCACTTTCAGCACACTTTTTTCACCATATTTCTTCGAGAAAACTCACACATTCGGATACCTTCTTCAAAGAATTGACTCTTGAGCCGAACCTGAATTTGAGAATATGTTACCAAAGATATCTTGACGAAAGAACACCTGAATATAACGCGTCGGGTTGGACTTGTGAATTTTCTTGAAATGTTTTGAGAAATATGGGAGGGCAAATTTTGGGGTACAACACTTTGTATTGGTGATTTATTTTACCGATTATCAGCAAAGTAGAAGAGAAGAGTGTAAGAGGATTTATTTTCCTTTAGCATTCCAAATTCAAGCTCAAGAAGATTTTGCAACACGATTTTGGATCTTAATTGGATGCAGTTCATTTGGACTTAAGGATTTAGCTTTCTCTTTCTTCTGTTTAGAATTAGTGAAGTCTTGTACTTCTAATGTAATCATCCTAATATTAATGAAAAGAGTTTTTCAGTTATCCTAATTATGTCTTTTAATTGATGTTTGCAATTCATTTATAATGTTCCAAAGTTCTTTGAAAATTTGGTTTTAAAACTTTTAAACAATCATGTGAATTTCATATCACGCATCATGTTGTACATATTTCTTACATTTATTATGCATACCCAGGCGTCTTACTGAGCTTCTTTAGTTCGTTCAACAAGCTATCTCACCGGTACAATACTCGGGCTAATTTCAGAAGGAAGATGGACAATTTAGAACAACAGAATCGTGAGCTGCACGAGGAAGTTTCTGCTTTGAATGCCGGTATGGACAATCTCACTACTCTAATGGAATCTTTTGTAGCTTCTCAGAATCAGCCACCGATTGCTCAGCCTCAACAGACAATATTTACTACTAAAGCTTCGACTGTTCCTGTGTCTACTATTGCAGTTGTTGTTCAGAATCACATGCCTCAAGGTTATCCATGGGGAATGACAGAGAACTTTATGCCTGAAGGTTTTAATCTTGGTCCTCAGGTTACTCCAGTTGTTCAGACTACTGTTACTCTCGCACCTACTATGGTGCATGTTACTCCCGCTACACCTCCTTCGGTGAATGTTATGCCATTTGCTAATAACGAAGCTTATCGTACTTTTCTTCCATCGAGTGAAGGCTTGGATCTCTATGATCGAATGGATGATTTTCAATATCAGTTGGACAATATGGAGAGGGAGATGAAGGCCCTCAGAGGAAAGGAATTGTTCGGGAAGAATGTGAATGATTTGTGCTTGGTCCCGAATGTCAAGATACCTGCAAAATTTAAAGTTCTGGAATTTGAGAAGCACAAGGGAAATACTTGCCCTCGTGCTCATCTTGTGATGTATGTAAGAAGAATGTCTACCCACACTGATCATCAGCGTCTGTTGATTCACTTTTTTCAGGATAGCTTGAATGGGGCTGCATTGAAGTGGTACATGAGTTTGGACAGTGCCAATATTCATACTTTCAACGACTTGGGAAAAGCATTTATAAGACAGTACAAATACAATATGGACATGGAGCATGACCGTGATCAACTCAGGGCCATGGTATATAAAGATAGTGAATCATTCAAAGAATATGCACAGAGATGGCGTGGGGTAGCCGCCCAAGTGATTCCTCCAATGGAAGAAAAGGAGATGACTAAGATTTTCCTGAAGACTATGGGTGCTTTCTACTATGAGAGGATGGTAGCGAGTGCACCAAGTGACTTTACTAAAATGGCGGGAATGGGTATCCATTTAGAGGAAGCTTTCCATGAAGGTCGTCAATCTAAAGACGGGGACTCGTCTAATGGTGCTAAGAAGTATGATGATAGATCTTCCCAAAAGAAAGAGCATGACTCATACGCTATACTTCGTGGTAGGAAAGGGAGACCTCATAATAGGAATCAACAAGTTGCTTCTATGAATCCAATCGCCAATGTGACTCTAATTATTGTTTCATATCAGAGGGCGCCTCAACAAGGAAATCAATGGCAAGGTCATCAGAGGAAAATGAGATTTATCCAATTCCATTGACATACACAGAGATGTATCCTTCTTTGTTGAAGAAGAATCTGGTTCAAACCCGAGCTCGACCAATTGTTCCTGAAAAAACTGCCAAGACGATATAAATCTGACGCTTCCTGTGGCTTTCATCAGGATGCTCCTGGGCATGATTTGGAAGATTTCTTTGCTTTGAAGGTCGAAGTTCATAGGTTGGTCGAAAGCAGTATCTTTTCATTTAAGGACATTGGCCCTAATATTAAAAATAATTCCTTAGCAGAGCATGGATGAATCTCAGTTGGTGGTAGTTCCAAAGTTTGGGAAATGTTTCCTTCAGCGCAAGACCAGATAAAAGAGTCATGTTATTTTATTAGCATTCTTACTTGTAGCGGTAGAAATGTTTAGGACTAAGCATTTGGATTGACTAGACTTATACAAATCAAAATAAAAATCGCCACAGTGCTTTATTGTTTCCAAAAGAATGGGAAAAGATCGAGTTTGGCAGGGTGATTTTGGTTGTTCAAGCTTGACAAAATGAATTGAATAGCTCATGTATTTATAGGAGAAGCAAATGGGGATCCAAAGGATGGGTGAATGATGCAATTTGGAGGGAATTCGTGTGGGTCTGCATCATGAAGAAAGTGTGACTTCTCTTTTGTCAAAACTCATCCAAAACACGCGTTTTAATGCAATAATCCACTTGGGAAAGTTGGTTAATCATGTTTAGACCCAAAACACGTGCTAATTTGAGGGTTAGAAGTTGTAACATGAAATTCAAATTCTAACTTGTGATGAAACTTCAATTCCAAGTTACCACTTTTGAAACAATGGCATTCTCAGCTCAAGGGGTCTTAAGGTATGGTTCTTGATGCTTTAGAAAGATGAGATTACAAGATTTGCAATTGCAAAAGAATGGAATCAAATGGATGTTTGAGCTGAAAGTTGCAATGAGTCAGAGTTGGGTAAAAGAGGTTGACTTTCCATACTTATAAATATTTCATGTTTTTCTTCAAAAGTGACCTATAATGTTTTGCATCCAAACATGGCCTTCCTCTTGGAATTTTCTATTGACCCAAAAAGATGGTAAGAAATAGACCTCTTGAATGACATTTTGAAACTTGAACCATTCAAAATCTCCAAAAATTAAGAGAGTTATGAATTGTTGAAGTTGGCAAAAAATCATGAAATGATCTATAATCATTTGTATCCTTAGGGCATCATCCATCCATTTTCTCACTTTGCACATAAAAGAAGGAATACAGTTCACATCCTCAAGATCGTTATGGAAAAATAGTGGGATAAATTTGATAAAAAGTGACCATGTTATGATCATTTGAAGTCACACATGGGAAGTTGGGGGTTCATCTGGAGGACTTGTAATATTTCTTCATCATCATGTTTCTTCAACATGAAAACTCCTTGAAACTTTTGAAGTGATTTGCTAATAACCCTTTGAAGAGAAGGATGTTTTTAGAATCACTCAAAAATACCAAAAGATGAGAAAGATATACTTCTTTTAAAGTTCAAAACCCTAGCTCCTAGATCAAGAAAATGCTTCTAGGAACTTTGAAAATTTTAAACAACCTTCTTGTACCAACACTTTTTCTTTGTTGATAGAAGTTGTTGAGGATGATAAGGAGAACTCATAGAAACTAAAACCACTTCGATATCTTATGAATTGAGAGAAATATGCACTTGTGACCAATGGGAACAAAGCATTGTCCAACCATGACAACTTCTTCAATCAACCCCTTGTACTTTTGAATCATTCTTGATAACTTTGAAATGTGGTGAACCAAAATAAACCTTTCAATGCCATTTCTTCCAAAAAAACATCAATGGTGAGGTTTGAATTTCTCAAGCTTTATTGACTAAGGCATGGAAATAAACTCATGAACTCATGGATCAACTTGCTAAGCCACATTGCGTTTACCTACATTATTAACAAGTAAGACAAACCAACATGGCATTTTATTAATTAAAAGGAAAGTCAAAACAAAACATGCATGATCACAAAAGAAGAAAAAAATCAAGGTGCTTGATGATTCCTTAAAGAGCAAAGCTAAAGATAGGGAGGATAACCAAAAGCCGTAATGTGATCTTGTTGTGATTGAATCAATATGGTATGATGAAGGGATATTAGGGGAAAAAATTGGGGTACAACAGCTGCCCTTATTTAAGTTTCTTCTATCCGGAGATACGAAGGTTAAAAATCTTCGTGTCGGCGTGATCGAAGATACTTAAATATAAAACAAACCCTAGTTTTGGCCCTAAGATGCCATGCAATTATAATGAGTATGAATGCATATGAACAACTTCAAAGGGACGCAAAACACCACTGGGGATGTAGCAAAGGAAATAAGGATCAAAAGAGAAACCCGGCCAGGAAACTAAATCATTGGTGAATCAAAAAGACCCGACTCTATTGGTGTAACACCCAAAGAAGAGATAAGGTAGAATCAAATCACCTAAAGAGAAGATAGTACAGGATAAAAGTGATTGACAACCAACTGTGAACAACCAAACTCAATAGTCAGAGGTAGAAGATCAAAAAGATAATGACTCATAGATGACAGTAAACTAGCAACTCATAGTTGAAGGTAGAAGATCAAAATGATACCGACTCATAGAGAATGGTAAAAGATCAAAGGATACACCAAATTTTACTGAAGGCGAAACTACCAACGTTCACTGAAGGTAGAAAGAGAAAAGAATAACAACACCGACTTTCACTGACAGTGAGCTACCAACGTTCATTGAAGTTAGAGAGACAAACATCGACGTTCATTGGTGATGAACTACCAACTTTCACTGAAGGTAGCAAAAATATAACAATCACCAACGTTCACTGATGGTGAACTACTAACTTTCATTGAAGGTGGAGAGAAAAGAAATATCATAGCACCGATGTTCACTGACGGTGAACTACCAACATTCACTGAAGGTAGCAAAAAGATAACAATCACCAACATTCACTGATGGTGAACTACCAACTTTCACTGAAGGTAGAGAGAAAAGAAATATCATAGCACCGACATTCACTGACGGTGAACTACCAATGTTCGCTGAAGATAGCAAAAAGATAATAATCACCAACGTTCACTGATGGTGAACTACTAACTTTCACTGAAGGTAGAGAGAAAAGAAATATCATAGCACCGACGTTCACCGACGGTGAACTACCAACGTTTACTGAAGGTAGCAAAAAGATAACAAGTTTCCCCAAAATTCTGGCGTTTTACCTAGAACGAGTCTCAACCTCTTCTTTAACCAAGGCATTCTGCCGGGAAAGGGTAATATATGACTTGTCTCAAATAAAGAAACTACCACTTGTTGTTGTAGGAAGGATTGTAAAAATGACTTTCTGGGAAAAGCAATATGGCTTCCTGGGGAAATAAATACAGCTTCCTGGGGAAAGAAATATGACTTCCTGGGGAATGAAATACAGCTTCCTGGGGAAATGCCAACATATTCCTGCTGAGGAGATAAAAGTCTTCTAGTGCAAAATAAATGCACATTCTCAAACCAATGCTCGAAGCTTGCAGAAATCCAAAGTAATGATATTGTTGTGGAACCAAAGATTCAAACTAGAAATAAACTGGAGTGAAACAGTCAACCAAAATACATCCTTTAATAAATAAACTCAAGAGGGAAACCAAATCTATCCAGACAAAGAGCTGTACAGGAAGGATGAAGCAAAAAATCTTCCACGAGGGATAAGTAAGTGGGGAATTTGAAAGAATATACAGTTTCTGCTTAAGGCCGAAACTGTATTGGAAAGAGGATAACACAAATCTGTAAAATAGGGTAGTATGTCAACAAAATATTAACGAATGTGAATGAGCAATAATTTTCTAAATTTAACTATGCATGATGTATGTATGAATGTATGAGGGTTATCATGTATATGCTGACAAAACAGACATATAACACTAGGGATAACCAGACAAAACCAACTCGGGCACAATCAACACTCGGCTAAATCACATCCAAGATGAACATTCCATAAGAAAATAAGCACCAAATGAGGAAACATAATTTTATTTCGCGGCTTAACTTCATTGGGAAGGAACATAATCCGGAAGTAAACAAATCATAACGATAAAACAGTACAGATACAGGGATATAACATTCTTCTCCAGGCTTCACCGGGGAATATCACCCAGACTTCAATGGGGAAACAAATGTTTTCACGGTCCGCACTTCCACTGTGGATTGCAATACTGATTTCAAATAAGGCAGATGGAAACCATATCGGCAAATCATCAATTGAGGATTTCGAGTTGACTTCATTGGGGGAACATCATACAGAGTTCACTAGAGGAGATAACGCCTCATCATCGAGACATCAACTGGGGACCTCGTGTTGACTTTATTGGGGAGGCCAACACCACATCGAAGAGGGGAAACCAAGATACATTCTTTAATATTGAGAGTAAGTATTGCACAAACTTCTCTAGGGAAAAAGTATGAAACCTCATGGGGGTAAAAATTTGGGGAGTTAAGAAGTCAAACATTACAGAAAGAAATCAATCTTATGGGGATTTTAAATCAAACCCAGCACTTGGTGGGTGAAAACCCAAAAAACTGACAAATGCCTCAACACTTCTTAAATAAAACATTGCCCTTGCTTGGTTATCGGGTAATAAAACAAAATGCAAGTACTACCAAAAGGGATATGCTTCGTAAATGAGTCAAATATCAGCATGCACGGGGAGAAAATACTTCTATAAAATAGCAAAGCATTCACCGGGGAATCTTGGGTTGAGTCTTCATATCATGAAAACTTATTCCAACAAAAGATGCCCTGGGAAATCAAGAAGTCAATATTATAGAAAAAGGTCAAAGTTATGGGGATTTTAAATCAAACCCAGCACTTGGCGGGTGAAAACCCAAAGGGTTGACAACTGTCTCAACACTTCTTAGAAAATATACTGCCCTGGTCTAGTTGCTTGGGAAATAAATTCTAACAATAATGTCAATACTGTAGAAAGAGCGACATTTTGCAAATAGTTCCATCTCAACACACCAAGGGAAAAAGACCTTTCGTCATATGAGGAAAGACTTCGTTGGGGAATCTGGGAAACAGACTCCAGACCATGCAAACCCAAAATTAAAAATGAACCAAGACTTGATTGGGACCAATGGGATCACAAACCCAATACCACACCTTACAAAAATCACACGCATACCAGCGAAAACGACCTCAGAAAACCTTCTTGGAGGAAACAAAACTTCCCAAAATTACTGAAGGTCGTCCATTCCTAGGATAACCACTTTTGTTTTCCTCTTGAATCACAAAATCTAAAGTAAAAGTAAGTTGTAAATTCTTTTGAAAAATAATTTTGTTATTTAAGCTTTTTTCTTTGAAAATTATTATCAATAATAAATGGAGTCTTTGTAAGCTGAATAAAAATAAGAAATACAAAGAATTGGGTAAAAGCTCAAATTTTATTAATAAAATGGTAGTCTGTGAGTGGCGAGACTCCATGGATGATTACAAAGTTTGGAAAATGGTAATATATAATGGAAAAGATACATTGAGATACAATGACCACTATTCCCTCTAACAACTTTGAAATTCTGAGCAGCAACTTCTGTTGAAGTATGGTGAGGATCCAAGAAGATTGTTGCTTCAATGATCAATTATTGACTGATGTAGTTACTTGCCAAGAAAGTCCCTAACTTTTGCCTAAGTTTCCCTTGCGGGTTTTCAACTTAGCGGGATTTTTTTTTCTGTTTGTGTCTCTAATTTTTGCCTAGACCGTCCTTTCGGGTTTTCGGCCTACCGAGACGCTCCTTTTTGCCTAAGCCGCCCTTTCAGGTTTTCAACTTAGCAAGTTGTTCCTTTATTTCTTTAGGCGAAGTATTTCTTGACTGCATCAGCATTCATGGGATGTGGGAATGCCTCGCCATCCATAGTTTTAAGAATTAATGCACCGCCAGAGAAGGCTTTCTTGACAACATATGGGCCTCCAAAATTGGGAGTCCACTTGCCCCTAGAATTAGCGTTAAAAGACATGATCTTCCTGAGCACGAGGTCGCCTTCTCTGAATTCACGAGGTTTGACCTTCTTATCAAAATCTTTCTTCATTCTCTTCTGATATAACTGTCAATGACACAAAGCCGCCATTCTCTTCTCTTCGATCAAATTCAATTAGTAAAACCTGTTCTAGACCCATTCAGCCTCTGAAAACTTTGTTTCCATTATCACACGGAAAGAGGGAATCTCAACCTCGATTGGGAGCACTGCTTACATTCCATACACAAGGGAGAATGGGGTTGCTCCTGTTGAAGTGCGGACAGATATCCTATATCCATGTAAAGCAAAGGGGAGCATTTCATGCCAATCTTTATAAGTAACAACCATCTTCTGGATGATCTTCTTGATATTCTTATTTGCAGCTTCAACAACCCCATTCATCTTCGGCCCGTACGGAGATGAATTGTGATGGACAATCTTGAATTCTTCACAAAGTTCTATCATCATCTTGTTGTTCATATTCGAGCCATTGTTGGTGATGATTCTTCTCGGCACACCATACCGACATATAAGATTATTCTTAATGAAGCGCACTACCACCTGCTTAGTAACATTAGCATATGAAGCAGCTTCCACCCATTTGGTGAAGTAATCAATTTCTACCAAGATAAAACAGTGTCCATTTGAAGCTTTGGGTTCTATCATTCCAATCATGTCAATACCCCACATAGAGAAGGGCCACATGAATGTTGTCCGCATAAATCTGGCATTTATGGCACATCTTTGCAAATCTGTAACAATTATTCCATTGTCAGCCAATAGTAACCTTCCTTTAGCATCTTTTTAGCCATCGAATGTCCATTGGAATGAGTGCTAAATGAACCTTCATGAATCTCATGCATCAACATGTCTGTTTCGTATCTATCCACGCATCTGAGAAAGACCATGTCATAACTTCTCTTGTACAACACATTTTCACTGAGGAAGAAGCTGCCAGCCAATTTTCTCAATGTCTTTCTATCTTTATTCGATGCACCAATCGGGTATTCTTGAGTCTAGAGAAAATGCTGGATATCATAATACCAAGGTTTCTCATCTGCTACCTCTTCTATTGTAAACACATAAGCGGGCCTATCCAATCGCCGAATTATAATTTGAGGTATATAATTCCAAGTATTCACTTGATACATAGAAGCCAGAGTTACCAGAGCATTCGCCATTTGATTTTTGTCTCTGGGGATGTGATGGAATTCAACTTTATTAAAGAAGGGCAACAATCTTCTAGCATAATATTTGTAAGGGATCAAGCCGGGGTGACAAGTATCCCACTCTCCTTTAATCTGATTTATTACCAAAGCTGAATCGCCATACAAATCTAGAATTTTAATTCTAAGATCAATAGCTTCCTCGAGACCCATGATGCAAGCCTCATATTCTGCCATATTATTAGTACAATCACATGTCAACCTTGTAGTAAAAGGAATGTGTGATCCATGTGGGGTGACAATCATATCACCAATTCCTTTACCATAAGCATTCACAACTCCATAAAATATCATACTCCAGTGAGATTCAGGATCAGGACCTTCCTCAGGCAATGGTTCATCACAATCTTTCACTTTCAGAAATATCACATCCTCATCCGGGAAATCATACATTACAGACTGATAATCATCAACTGGTTGGTGAGCGAGATAATCTGCCAACACACTACTTTTAATAGCTTTTTGAGTGTGGTATTAGATGTCATATTCAGATAACAGCATCTGCCAGCAGGAAATTCTCCCAGTAAGAGCAGGCTTTTCAAAAATGTACTTGATTGGATCCATTCTGGAGATCAACCAAGTAGTGTGATTCAACATATACTGCCGCAAACATTTTTCCGCCCATGCCAGAGCACAACATGTCTTTTCTAGCACGGAATACCGCGACTCACAATCAGTAAACTTTTTACTGAGATAATAAATGGCACACTCTTTCTTCCCTGTTTCAACTTGTTGTCCTAGAATACAGCCCATGGAACTATCTAACACTGTCAGATACATAATCAATGGTCTTCCTTCAACAGGAGAGAGCAAGATAGGAGGTTTAAGGAGATATTCTTTAATACTTTCAAATGCCCTTTGGTAGTCATTTGTCCACACATAACCTTGTTCTTTCTTTAACAACTTAAATATTAGTTCACATGTTGCAGTCATGTGGGAAATGAATCTGGAAATTAAAAAAACGTCAGAGGAACCCATTGGTTTGCTTTTTAGTTCTCGATGCTGGAATTTCTTAAATTGCTTTGAATTTATGAGGGTCAACTTCAATCCCTCTCTGGATAAAAATGAAACCCAGTAATTTCCATGACCGAACACCAAAGGTACATTTGTTTGGATTCAAGCATATACGATACTTCCTCAAACGCTGAAATAATTTCAACAAATCTTCTACATGCCCTTCTTCAGTCTGGGATTTAGCAATCATATAATCAACATATACCTAAATTTCCTTGTGCATCATATCATGGAATAGGGTTGTCATAGCCCTCTAGTACGTTGCACCAACGTTCTTCAACCCGAAGGGCACCACTCTGTAACAGAATGTTCCCCAGGGTGTGATAAACGTTGTTTTTTCCATGTCCTCAAGAGTCATCCCTTTTTTATTATACCCGGAAAATACATCCATGAACGAGAAAACTTTGAATTTTGTTGTGCTATCCACTAACATATCAATGTGAGGCAATGGAAAATCATATTTTGGACTAGCTTTACTTAGATCTCCGTAATCTACACACATTCGAACTTTTCTGTCCTTCTTCGGTACTGGGACAATATTGGCAATCCATTGAGGGTACACTGATGTCACAAGAAAATTGACATTAATCTTCTTTAGAACTTCTTCTTTGATCTTCACTGCCATATCTGGGTGAGTTCTTCGCAACTTTTGTTTGATTGGTGGACACTCTGGCTTCAGCGGCAAATGGTGCTCTATAATATTTGTATCTAGACCAGGCATTTCTTGGTAAGACCAAGCAAAAATATCCACATACTCTTTCAATATCTCAATCAACCTGCTCTTCACATCAGGATGCAGTAATACTCCACTCTTGACTTCTTTCAGATCTTCTTCTAAACCCAAATTGATTACTTCCAATGGCTCTTTATATGGCTGAATTTCATTCTCCGCGCGCTCAAACAACCGTGAGACTTCTTCTGGAATCTCATAATAGTCTTCTTATTCGGCCCCATACACAGGACATTCAAAGTTAGGAGAGGGTGCAGAGTCATTGTATTCAACGGGTTTTTTAATTAATCTGCACATATGATTAGTGAATGCTTTTAGAAACTGACACATATAACAAGTGATCATGCAAATTGAATTTCAGTTATTATTTATTTTGAAAGGTTTTTTCTGATTACCATTTTCCAAGAAAAAAAACAAAAACACAATTTGGGAAACAAAGACAACTTTTATTATTGATTTTAAAAATCAAAGCAAACCGATAAGCCCATACAATATTAATACTTTCACCTTGGGCAGAGTGAAAAATTTTCAAAAAAGATTAACAAAAACAAATTACTTAGAAACATATATGCAAGAGGGAACATCAATGGTGATCCAGTTCTGAACCCTAACTCCGTGTGTCATATAATTTGGCATTTCTGGCTCTGCTTCATCTTCCACAATGGCATTAATCCCGAAAACAGTTGGATGAAGATAACCCCCGCTACGAAAGATGTCTTAATACTTGCCTGCAGCTGACTTCGACTTTATGCTCTTACCTTTATCATTCTTCATAGAGAACCCCAAGCTAGCTCTAGTCTTGTTTACAGGTAGATCAACAATCTGTCCCCATACTTCACTATGGACATTACGCACAACCTACTAAGAATCCTTATCTGAAGCCATATAATTCTCATTTCCTCTTATATTATCAATAGATAAAGCTTGGAACTGGGTTCCAACAGCAACTTCATATGCCTCCACAATACTGAAAGAGGACAAATGAGATATTAATAATTCCTATTCTCCATTTATAATTACCACTTTTACTTCATGCACAAACTTCAGCTTCTGGTGTAAAGTCAAAGTGACAGCCCCTGCCTCATGTATCCACGGTCGTCCCAACAAACAATTGTAAGCGGGTACAATATCCATGACCTGGAAAGTAATCTGAAACAAATGTGGGCCTATATTAATAGGCAAGTCCACTTCACCAATAATAGATTATTTTGATCCATCAAACGCTTTCACACTAATGCCACTTAGGCGCATGGGTGTTCCTTGATATTTAAACTTCATAATTGTTCTCCTTGGTATAACGTTCAATTCAAATCCATTATCAATCAATACATTGGATAATGAATCATTCTTGCAGCTCATAGAGATGTGGAGGGCCAGATTGTGATTCCTTCCTTCATCGGGCAGTTCATCGTTACAAAAACTCAGGTTATTACATGATATAATGTTCCCTACCACACTACTGAATTGGTCTATTGGCATATCACTTTCCACAAAAGCTTGGTCCAATACCCTCATCAAAGATTCTCTATGAGCAGAGGAGTTCATCAATAAAGCCAAGATAGATATTTTTGAAGGAGTCTGTAGTAGCTGATCTACAATTTTGTAGTCGCTCATCTTGAACTTAAAAATATCATCCACTTCCTTTTCTAGCGTAGCTCCACTAGAGTCACCCACTGCCTTCTTGGGTTTAACACTTTCCAAAACTTTCTTTCCAGTACTAACATCTCTACGAACAACTGGTGCAAATACACGACCGCTGCAGGTCACTCTGCTAGTCTCAACAATATTTCCAACCTTAGGCATTGGCTGGATGGGAACTTCCACACCATCCTCTAAAATTGTAGCATTATATTTATAGGGTATAGCCTTGTCTGACTTGTAGGGGACAGGACCCGACAAACTAATCACCAATGGAGTAATAGCTAGCTTGCTATGATATTCAACTTCAAACGGGGTGGGAGCACCAAAACAAGGCACAATAAAATTTACTCCCTCTTCAACATATTTAGTCATTTCAGAGTCATCTCTGGAAAACATATCTTCATCTGAGGAGAAGAACTCATCCGCAGAGGCATACTCACCATTTGACTCCTCTTCAGCCAAACAAACCTCAATCTCATTAACTTCATGGTAATCATACCTTTGGCCTATAACCTTGATAGTTCCATTATCCAATAACAACTGAATATCTTTCCTTACAATTGAACATCCTCGGGAGTCCCGGCAGCAAATTCGGCAAGATCCATACTGATGTTCTACCTGACTAGCCATGTGGCAGAAAGTAGCATGCAATTATACAAGGTCCTCATTCATATATTTCACATCAAATATTTTGAACTCTCTACGACATCCATAAACCATGCTTACTTCCTCTTCATACTCTTCCCTAGGCATGATTTTGTGGATGGGGCCCTCATCCATCATCTCCTGCAAATCAGCCTTTATCTTGTCACAACCTTGTATATTTGTACTATAAATAGCACAACCAGCATGGTTTTGTGTATAATAGCTAAATTCATATGTCTGCGTTCATTTTTACCAAATCTCCTCTAACCAATTTAATATCAAAAATCAGGAAGTCGCCTAGACAATCGCCCACCATGTTCACAACATTTTCTCCTCCATGCTTTGGAAAAGGATTATCTTTCACATTAGGGCCAACATCTTTGAAGGACAAGATACCAGACTTCACCAATTTTTGTACTTCAGTTTTCAAAGGATAGCAGTTCTCAACATTGTGCCCTGGTGCTCCCTGATGAAAAGCACATGTTTGGTCTGTCTTGTAATACCAAGGCAATGGTGATGGTATAGCGGGAGGTGGTCTGGTCTAAACCAACTTCTTTTGAATTAACGTTGAGAGTAATTCTGTATAGCTCATAGGGATAGGATCATAACTCTACCTTCTCTGATTATACCCTTGATTCCCTTGATGGGATGGTCTCTAATAAGCAATGGTGGTTGGAGCTACATCAACAACTGGAGTCACTGAGGAAACTTGTTGATGACGTTGATAAATTCTTCTAGGAGGATTAACCCTCCTCTCTTGCATAACAATATTTGTATCTCCTTCCTTCTTTTTGGAAAACCCATAGGGTGGCTTCTTCGTACATCCGAAACCTTCACTTTTTGTTAAACTTCCCTCTCTTACAGCCTCTTCCAAACGGATACCCATGCCCACCATTTCA
Organism: Vicia faba; assembly: GCA_948472305.1. Taxonomy (NCBI): domain Eukaryota; kingdom Viridiplantae; phylum Streptophyta; class Magnoliopsida; order Fabales; family Fabaceae; genus Vicia; species Vicia faba. The sequence goes on along the minus strand of OX451741.1, from coordinate 1,330,327,782 downwards.
GTAAAGTCACTTGGCGTACTCGCTACCATCCTCTTGTAGTAGAAAGCACCCAGAGTCTTTAGGAAAATCTTGGTCATCTCCTTTTCTTCCATGGGAGGAATCACTTAGGAGGCTATCTCACGCCATCTCTGTGCATATTCCTTGAATGATTCCCTGTCCTTCTGGACCATGGCCCTGAGTTGATCACGGTCAGGCGCCATGTCCATGTTGTATTTGTATTGTCTGATAAATTATTCTCCCAAGTCATTGAAAGTATGGATATTGATGTTGTCCAAACTCATATACCACTTCAACGCAGCACCAATCAAACTATCAAGAAAAAAGTAAATCAGCAGACGTTGATCATCAGTGTGGGTAGACATTCTTCTTATGTATATCACAAGATGAGCACGAGGACAAGTGTTTCCCTTGTACTTCTCGAATTCCGGAAGTTTAAACTTCACAGGTATCTTGACATTCGGGACCAAGCATAAATCATTCATATTCTGCCCGAACAATTCCTTTCCCCTGAGGGCCTTCATCTCCCTCTGCATCTTGTCAAACTGATCTTGAAAATCATCCATTCTATCATAGAGACCCAAGACTTCACTTGGTGGAGGAAGGACGATACATATATTCATTTGCAAATGGGACCATATTCACCGAAGGAGGTGCAGCAGGAGTAACATGCACCACAGGAGGTGCAGGAGTAACAGTAGTCTGACCAACTGGAGTAACTTGAGGACCAAGATTAAAACCTTCAGGCAGAAAGTTCTCTAGCATTCACCCTGGATAACCTTAAGGCATGTGATTCCGAACAACAGCTTGAGTAGCAGACACAAGAACATCTGGAGCTTCAGTAGTAACCATTTTCTGTTGATGTTGGACACTCGGTGGCTGATTCTGAGCAGCCACCATAGATTCCATCAGAGCGGTGAGATTGGCCACGCCGGCTTTCAGAGCAGAAACTTCTTTGTGCAGCTCGCGATTCTCTTGTTCTAAGTTGTCCATCTTCCTTCTGAAATTAGCTCGAGTATTATAGTGGTGTGATAGCTTGCTGAACGAAGTAAAGAAGCTCAGTAAGAGACCTGGATATGCATAACAAATTCAAGAAATATGTGCAATATGATGCATGATATGCAATGCACATGGTTTATTTTTATTAATATTTCAATGGATTTAAAGATTTATAGACGCATTACAAATATCAAAGTAATAACACATTTGAAATACTAAATTTTTTTATTATAATAACTTTAAAATGGATTACAAGTTTCAATAATCCCAAGTATAAGATGAAAATAAAGTCTCAAACCCTAAGAAGTAAAGCTGATGGTGATCACTCTATACGCTGGCGCTTCCCTTGAAGCCTGGCAATCTGAGCCTTCAACCTCTGGTTTTCTTTCGCATATCTGGTGGCAACCTCCTTCCAATCACTTGAATCATGAAGTGAGCAATTAACATCTGTCTGAGGCTTAGAGGAAAATAAATTCCCTCGCCTCTCCATTGTCTCTATAGCCTGACTCTCAAGAATCTCAATCAAGTCGTCTTTCTCCTTCAAGTCTTCTCTATAGGAAATCTCTAAAGTTTGGAACTTATTCTTCCAAGCATGCTTTTCCTGATGCATCCTGACCAAAGCAAGTTGTATCTCTTCCACATCATCCAATAGGGGAGGAGTGGTATTCACAAACAAGTCAGGCATAGGTGCTTCCCGGGAATACGGAATCTTCAACTGAATAGCTCTCGTTTGGACCCACTAAAGATAAGGCTCCAAATAAATAGCCCCCTAGGTCCGATGTCTTTCCTACTCTTCCTATGAATGTGACGCCATACCTTCGCAATCTGCTCCCTAGGTTCCTTACTGTCTTCTCCCTCCTTCAGGAAGAAACTACTAAAATGAATACTATTTGGTTTATCCCTCATCGGATTACCAAGTTGTCATCATGCAAGAACAAGGTTGTAGTTAATCCCTCCCTTTGTACCAAGAAGAGGTACATTAGGGAAACTACCACAACTACCGACAATCTCTACATAATGGTAAGCCCGATGATACCAATCAATATCTGAGTGAGTAAGTTCCATAATCTTAGGAGCCCAACAGGGTTCTTTCCTGACATCCCAGAAAGCATCAGACTGAGGCATATGAGAAATAAACGATTGGTACAACAGAGGCATGCAACAGATAATCATCCCTCCATGATAAGAATATTGAAGATGAATAAAGTAATAAGCATCACCCAACAATGTAGGAACTGGGTTTCCAATCATGAAGATCCTGATAGCATTAATTTCAACAAACTTGTCCACATTAGGAAATAAAAACAACCCGTAAGCAAGCAGAGCAAAGATTACCTCAAAAGCGACTGTACTCTTCATCCTGGCAAAGTAACGAGCTTTCTCCAATAAGAACCGAGCTGGTAATCCTCTACTCCCTACTTTAGTAGTCATATGGGCTTCAACCTCAGACTTCCCCAGATGGATCAAAGCAGCAATCTCGTGTGATTTTGGCTCACCCTCCAAACCAGTAAAAGGAACACGATTGGTAATAGGTAAATCCAACAGATAAGAATACTCCTCTAGTGTAGGCATAAACTGATAGTCAGGGAAAGTAAAGAAATGATACATCGGATCATAGAAATGGACCAAGGTCGAGAGAATACCCTCCTTCATCCTAAGCTTCATGAGAGGAATGATGAATCCATACTTCTTCTGAAAATCTGCAAAACACTCAATCTTGGGAATTAGACTGATCAACTCATCTATCTTGGGATCTTTCAAATTGTATTTTCCGGTCTTTCTTTTTCCCGAATCCATGGTCAAAAGGTACCTGAGATATTCACAAATGGTCAACTTTCAAGTCCCTTGAAATAAAATTTCTTCAAAAGATTCTTATGAGTGCATGGATGCACGATGCAACAATCACACACAAGATTACAAACATAGGGTTCATAGGTTCAACGTCATGCTCATGAGGTCGAAGGTACTACCCATAAGGTATTGTCTAAAAGTTTTCACCTGTCGAACATGGTTCTAGAGGTTCCCAGAGTCTACATCCTTCCTTCGGATGATTAGTAATATTCTGAAGAAAAACTCGTCCGAGCGTAGTATCGTGTGACAACTATTTCTGGATTACTCTGTCATAGCTTTCACACTACACCTAAAAGGCCAAGATGGGTTAGGTATTCTATGGCCCTCAACTTCAGCAGGCTCCCAGGTCGAAAGGAGTACGTCTTCTCGATTACTCGGTAACCGACACTATAACCAAAGGGGCCTGCACTGAGTGGGGAACCTCATGCCTCCTTTTTTGGGATTACTCCCTCAAAGTTAACATGACTATATCTCCCGTCCTATCTTAAATTTTGCCAAGTCTGGGTATAGGACTTATAAGTAATCACCAAGCACCCAGAAAACCAGGAAAATCCAGATAAACATATATACAACATATAACACATAAACAACAATAACACATATACAAATATAAACAAAGATAGGCTCAACCCACTTAGGGATGGACCAACAAGAGGTCAATCTTGATTCCCCAGTGAAGTCGCTATTTTTTTTCTGTAGCTTTAGAAATGTTTAAGACTAAGCCATTGGATTGACTAGACTTATACGGATCAAAATAAAAATCGCCACTGCGCTTTATTGTTTCCAAAGGAATGGGAAAAGAGAGAGTTTGGCAGGGTGATTTTGGCTGTTCAAGCTTGAGAAAACGAACGGGATAGCTCATGTATTTATAGGAGAAGAAAATATGATCAAAAGGAAGGGTGAATGATGCAATTTGGAGGGAATTCGTGTGGGTCTGCATCATAAAGAAAGTGTGACTTCTCTTTTGTCAAAACTCATCCAAAACGCGTGTTTTAATGCACTAATCCACTTGGTAAAGTTGGTTAATCATATTTAGACCCAAAACGCGTGCTAATTTGAGGGTTAGAAGTTGTAACATGAAATTCAAATTCTGACTTGCGATGAAACTTCAATTCCAAGTTACCACTTTTGAAACAATGGCATTCTCAGCTCAAGGGGTCTTAAGGCATGGTTCTTGATGCTTTAGAAATATGAGATTACATGCTTTGCAATGGGAAAAGAATGGAATCAAATGGATGTTTGAGCTCAAAGTTGCAATGAGTCAAAGTTGGGAAAAAGTGGTTGACTTTCCATACTTAGAAATATTTCAAGTTTTTCTTCAAAAGTGACCTATAATGTTTTGCATCCAAACATGGCCTTCCTCTTGGAATTTGCTCTTGACCAAAAAAGATCGCATGAAATAGACCTCTTGAATGACATTTTGAAACTAGAACCATTCAAAATCTCCAAAAATTGAGAGAGTTATGAATTTTTGAAGTTGGCAAAAAATCATGAAATGACCTATAATCTTTTGTATCCTTAGGGCATCATCCATCCATTTTATCACTTTGCACATAAAAGAAGGAATAAATTTCACATCCTCAAGATCATTATGGAAAATGAGTGGGATCAAGGTGATAAAAATTAACCAAGTTATGATCATTTGCAGTCACACATGGGAAGTTGGGGTTCATCTGGAGGACTTGTAATATTTCTTCATCATCAAGTTTCTTCCACATTAAAACTCCTTGAAAATTTTGAAGTGATTTGTTAATAACTCTTTGAAGAGAAGTATTTTTTTTAATCACTCTAAAATACCAAAAGACGAGCAAGATATACTTCTTTTGAAGTTCAAAACCCTAGCTCCTTGATCAAGAAAATGCTTTGAGGAACTTTGACAATTTTAAACAACCTTCTTGTACCAAAACTTTTGCTTTGTAGATAGAAGTTGTTGAGGATGATAATGAGAACTCATAGCAACCAAAACCACTTCCATATCTTGAGAAATATGCACTTGTGACTAATGGGAACAAGGCATTGTCCAACCATGACAACTTCTTCAGTCCACCCCTTGTAATTTTGAATCATTCTTGATAACTTTGAAATGTGGTGAACGAAAATAAACCTTGCCATGCCATTTCTTCCAAAACAACTTCAATGGTGTGGTTTGAATTTCTTAAGCTTTATTGACTAGGGCATGGAAATAAACTCATGAACCCATGGATCAACTTTCTAAGCAACATTGCCTTTACCTACATTATTAACATGCAAGACAAACTAATATGGCATTTTATTAATTAAAAGGAAAGTCAAAACAAAACATGAATGATCACAAAAGATAAACAAGTCAAGGTGCTTGGTGATTCCTCAAAGAGCAAAGCTAAAGATAGGAAGGAGAACCAAAAGCCCTAATGTGATCTTGTTGTTATTGAATCAATATGGTATGATGAAGGTATCTTAGGGCAAAAAACTGGGGTACAACATTACTGCTTTCTCATTTGTAATTTTTATTGTTTATCATTGCAATGTTTGCATGTGAGAACTTGTTTGCATTTGAGTGTTTAATCTTAATACAACTTGTATGTTTGTCTTGAAGAAATTCATTTGTTTCACATGTATTCATTTTTCAATTTTAAATTGCCTTATGATACAAACTTGTTACCCATTCTCTCGCCTAGGAAGAGATTGTAGGGAGGATGATGATATTAAAATGAAAATTTTCTGGTTGTATGCTTTTGGATAAAACCTTGTTGACGATGTACAAGCATTATTTCAAATTCCCAAACACCGGAGATATAAGGGAGTGAAACCTTTGTTAACCCCTTTGAGCCTTGAAGTAGGAGTTTCTTTTTCTATTCAGAAAAAAAACCTTATTTTAACCCAGGGCAGGGTAGTGTTCAGTTAATCTGATTGAGTATTCAGATCTCATCAAGAGCGCACATCTAAGGATACAATAATGGTTATCCCTCTAAAGGTTGAGGAAAGTCAAAACCGCAATGGTTAATCTTTACTTATCAGGAGGGTGCATCAATTGAAGATATCTCAATGGGCATCTCTCACACACCCGGAGATCAACAAATGAAGATACAACAATGGTTATCTTTCATCTACCCAAAAATAGGGCAGTCACAATTCTTCCAACAAGTCACAAATGTCTCAAAGTCACACGACATGTTCAAAAAGAAAGAGGAAAAAGATGATATAATAAATAAAAAATGATGATGAAAAAATAAAGAGACAAAAAGCCCCGCTAAGTCAGAAGTTGAAAAAACAAGTAGCTTAGGAAAAAGCCCGGGTATCCCGCTGCACTTCAGAGTCAAAGTCAAAAGGAATTTGTCCAGAAAACAAGGAAGAGATGGAAAGCCTGAAATGGGATAAAGTATTACAGTGTGAAATCCTTAGCAAAGAACACAGTCGTGTGACAAGAAACCCAAAAGAAGAAGGAATGAGTGACTCGCATGTCCAAAGAATACCTTGTTTGATTCCTCAACCGTCTCAAAATTTCTTTTGAGAGGTGAATGTCCGTGTCAAGTTAACTCAACTTAGGACTAAAGAACATCATGAAGGGGGTTGGCACTAAATATTTTTTAGCCTTAAATCTTTTCTTCTAAAATTATGAACCAGGCCATGTTACAACCCTCAGAAGTCCTAATTGAAACAAGGTTTATCTCGAAAGAATACTCCAATGAGATAGTGTTTCCTGACTCCCATTAATTTTGCGAAATTATTGTGATTGGTCTCATATTTCTTTTCTTATCTTTCATAAAAAAAATCCATGTCGCATCCTGGCTAGTGATTCATTCACAAGGTTTTGCGACATCTTTTCAAATAAAATCTTCAAGACTTACATAATTGTTGCATTAGGATTTTCATTCTTAGAATAAACATTTTCTGCTTGTAAAACAATTACTTGATATCATGGAAGTTTACATTTGAGTATCAGTAAAAGGCATGTTGCCGAGAAGAGTTGCGGAGCATAGAGGATGCAACATTCAGCCAATCCAGGGCAATTACACCGAGATTCGACAAATCTCTAGAAGCCATTTGATCAGAAAGGTTATCTTAAAAGCATGCAGCCAAAGGCAGGTTATCAAAATTACCTTGATTAGCACGGTAAGCATGGGACACCATATTGGTTTCCAAGGGCATATCAAGGTTTCGTCAAGATAGTTGTTATGTCTACCCCAAACCGAGAATTTTCCTCAAGCAGAATTGTTTCTTGTGATCTATATTGTAGATGTATGTATGGATTCCTCTAATAGTTGTTGATTAATTAAAGGGTTCCTACAAGTTATGTTATAGTGTTGGGTTTATAATCCCATTTTTCCAGTCTTGTTGCAGACTTCTCCACCTGAGTGTGATTCTTTACCCAGCCAGGTGGTGATCAAATAAACTTTAAAAAGAGCTATGAAGCCTTTTCTCATTTGATGGAGTTATTTCTTCCTTTGTGTATTTATAATTGATATGGAATATCTTGTAGAGAATTGCTCCCTCCAGTTACGACATTATTGTTGTTATGTGCTCCCTAAGTAGCTAGACAAGGGCAGTATCTTTTCTAAGAAGTTTTGAGACAATTGTCAAATTTCTGGGTTTTCTCTCACCAAGTGTTGAGTTTGATTTAAAATCCTTATAATTTTGATATCTTGCTATAATGTTAACTTCTTGATTCCACAGGAAGGTTCTCCTAGGTTACTTTTGTTGGAATAAGTATGATCTTCTTGTGTTTCTGAGATAGTTAGAGATGATACCAATTGATGTATGGTGCGGTATCGGGTTTGTGATCCCATTGTCCCCAGTTAAGTCTTGGTTCATTTTAATTTCGGGTTTGCATGGTTTGAAGCCTCTATCCCAGATTCCCCAGTGAGGTCTTCACTCATATGACGAAAGTTCCTTCTCCCTTTGCATGATGAGATGGAACTATTTGCAAAATGTCGCTCTTTTTGTAGTGTTGGCATTATTGTTTATTGTTTATTTCCCAGCAACTAGACCAGGGCAGTATTTTTTCTAAGAAATGTTGAGACATTTGTCAACTTTTTGGGTTTTCACCCGCCAAGTGCTGGGTTGATTTAAAATCCCCATAAGTGTGATTTCTTGGTGTAATGTTTGACTTCTTGACTCCCCAAGTTGTTATCCCTGTGAGGTTTCATACTTTCTCCCCAGAGAGGTGGGTGCAATACTCTTTCTTAATATTGAAGAATGTATCTTGGTTTTCCCTCGACGATATGGTGTTATCCTCCCCAATGAAGTCAGTGCAAGGGCTCCAGTTGATATCTCGATGATGAGGAACTATCTCCCCTAGTGAAGTATGTATGATATTTCCCCAATTAATTCAGCACGAGATCCTCAGTTGATGTTTTGAGGATATGGTTTTCATCTGCCTTATTGAAATCAATATTGCAGTTCCCAGAAGAAGTATAGACCGTGAAACATTTGTTTTCCCCATTGAAGTCTGTGTGATATTCCCCGGTGAAGCCTAGAGGAGGATGTTATATCCCTCTATTTGTACTGATTTATTTCTATGATGCAATTACTTTCGGATTATGTTCCTTCCCAGTGAAGTTAAGCCGTGAAGTGGGAATTTGTTCCCTCAGTTGGTGCTTATTTCCTTATGGAATTTTCATCTTGGATGTGATTTAGCCAAGTATTGATGTTACCTGAGGTTGTTTTGTCTGGTTATCCCCAGTGTTATACGTATGTATTGTCAGCATATACATGATAACAGTCATACATTCATACATACATCTTGCATATTTGAATTTAGCGAATTATTGCTCATTTGCATTCATTAATTTTTTGTTAGTTTATTACCCTATTTTGCAGAGTTGTGTTATCCTTTCTCCAATAGAGTGTCAACCTTAAGCAAAAAGTGTATATTCTTTCAATTTCCCCACCGAGTTATCCCTCGTGGAAGATTTTTGCTTTAGCCTTCCTGTACAGCTCTTTGTCTGTATAGAATGTGATTCTCCTTTGAGTTTATTTCTCATGAGGTGTTATTTTGGTTGACTGATTCATTTCGGTTTATTTCTGGTTTGAGTCTTTGATCCCCAACAATATTATTACTTTGGATTTATGCAAGCTTCGAGCCCTGGTTTCTGAATGTACATTTATTTTGGCACGAGAAGAATTTATCTTCTCAACATGAGTATGTTGGCATTTCCCCAAGAAGCCATATTACTTTCCCCAGGAAGCCATATTTCTTTCGCCAGGAATTCATTTTTACAATCCTTCCCATAATGCCAAGTAGCAGGTCTCTTTATTTTACCAACTTGTACTTCCTCGTAAAATTCGACGTTACTTTTTTGCTATCTTCTCTATGAGTGGATAATTTTCAGTTTATTATCAAATTACTCTAATGTATGGAAATTCTTTTCAATATGACAAAGACAGTTTGTTGAGAAATCTTTACAAGTGGCAGTCTATTTATTTGAGACAACTTATGTATTACCCTTTCCAAGCGGAATTCCTTAGTTAAAGAAGAAGTTGAGACCCGTTCTAGGTGAAACGCCGGAACTTTAGGGAAACTTGTTATTATCAATACATTTTTTTCTACCTCTAGTGAACGTTGTTAGTTTACCTTCAGTGAATGGTGGTTTTATTATTTTCTATCTACCTTCAGTGAATATTGGTAGTTCACCTTCAGTGAATGTTGGTGTTATTCTTTTACTTCTACCTTCAACTATTGAGTGGTAGTTTACCGTCATCTGTGAGTCGGTGTCTTTTTGATATTCTACCTTCAACTATTGAGTTGGTAGTTTACCATCATCTGTGAGTCAGTATCTTTTGGATCTTCTACCTTCAACTATTGAGTTGGTTGTTTACCATCATCTATGAGTCAGTATCTTTTGATCTTCTAACTTTAACTATTGAGTTGCTAGTTTACTGTCATCTGTGAGTCGGTATCTTTTTTATCTTCTACCTTCAACCATTGAGTTGGTAGTTTACCGTCACAGTGAGTTGGTATCTTTTTTATTTTCTACTTTCAACCATTGAATTGGTAGTTTACCGTCATCTATGAGTCGATATCTTTTCGATCTTCTACCTTCAACTATTGAATTGGTAGTTTACCGTTATCTATGAGTCAGTATCTTTTTGATCTTCTACCTTCAACCATTGAGTTGGTAGTTTACCGTCATCTATGAGTCAGTATCTTTTGATCTTCTACCTTCAACTATTGAGTTGGTAGTTTACCTTCATCTATGAGTCAGTATCATTTTGATCTTCTACTTTTAACTATTGAGTTGGTAGTTTACCGTCATCTGTGAGTCGGTATCTTTTTGATCTTATACCTTCAACCATTGAGTTGGTAGTTTATTGTCATCTATGTGTTGGTATCTTTTGAACTTCTACCTCTAACTATTGAGTTGGTAGTTCACTGTCATCTATGAGCCGGTATCTTTTTGATCTTCTACCTTAAACTATTATGTTGGTAGTTTACCTTCATCTATAAGTTGATATCTCTTTATCTTTTACCTTCAACTATTGAGTTGATAGTTTACTATCATCTATGAGTCGGTGTCTCTTTATCTTCTACCCTTAACTATTGAGTTGGTAGTCTACCGTCATCTGTGAGTCGGTATCTTATTACTTTTCTACCTTCATCCATTGAGTTGGTAGTTCACTGTTATCTGTTGAACGTTATCATTCTTTACTTTTTCCTCAATATTTGAGTTGATGCTACCTTATCCCCTCTTTGGGCTTTATTCAAATAGAGTCAGGTTTTTTACTCACCAGTGATTTATTTTCCTGGTCGGGTTCCTTTTTTTTTATTCTTGTTTCCTCTGCTGCATCCCCAATGGTGTCTTGTGTCCCTTTAGATTTTTCCATATGCATTCATAATTATAAGCATTGCATGGCATCTTAGGGCCAAAAATAGGGCTTGTTTTATATTTAAGTATCTTTAATCGCGTTGACACAAAGATTTTTAACCTTTGTATCTCCGGATAGAAGAAACTTAAAAAAGGGCAGCTGTTGTACCCCTATTTTTCCCCTAAGATTCATTTATCATTTCATACCATCACAATGCAACAAAATCACATCAGGGTTATTTTTTTCCTCTTTTTCTTTCTCCTATCTCTAAGTTTGCTCTTGAGGAATCTCCAAGCACCTTAGTTGTGTATTTTGTATATGTGTTGTTGACTAACTTCTAATCGAAATATAAAAAAAATATTTGTCTTTATCTTTGTATATTTGTGTTTTGTAGTTACCGAGTCAAAGCATTTGACAAATAAGGTTTTCTGGTTTTATTTCCCTAAAATCTCTATTTCAAAGAAAAATAATTAAAAAAGTTTCATTTTTTTCACTATACAATCGATTGTTCTTAGAGTGAACTCGATTGCACAAAGTGCATTTTGCGCAATATTTTTTAAAAAAAAACATTGATGCAATCGATTGCTCCCAGAGTACAATCGATTGCACAAAGTGAAATTTTGAAAAAAATCAACAATTTCATGCTTGTCATTTTTTTGGCTCCAATTTTTCTTCAGGTTTTGAAAGATATATCATTAATTCAAATTTTGGCTCCAATTTTTCTTCATTTTTTGAAACATATATCATTAATTCAAATTTTGGCTCCAAGAATTAATTAACAAGCCTAATTTCATTTCCCAAACCAAACTCCAAACCACCACAAATCGCAATCCTAAACTCTATAAATAGAGCCCTCATTTCATTCAAATCTCAAGTTTTTGATAGCCAAGTCTACCTCGCTAAAAAATCTCTCAACTCTCTCCATCTACCAAATTCACTCAAAGCTCCATTTTCAAAAAAGTTAGTAAGCTTTTCATTGAAGCTTACTAATCTTTGAGTTAAACCTTCATCCAAACACTTTTTCTTCATCAATTCTATACATCCAAGCTTGGGCAATTGATTCTTGGTGTTGAATAGAAGCAAATTCTTGTAGTTGTTTCGATAATTCTCTAGATCTACCTTTGGTAAGTTGGATTTTTCATCTTTCACAATGTGATCTCTTGTTGATCTTTGGGTGTGATTCATTGAGCATTGTTTTGTGATTTCATTGGTTATATATTCTCATAATTTGATGGAATTTTCGTTCTCAATTGAATCCATGATCATAAGGTGTTTGATATAAAGTTTGAACAAGAATTTAGCCTTTTGAAATTTTCACATCAAATTTTCACGTTTTTTTGAAAAAATGCATTGATGCAATCGATTGTTGCCAGAGTGCAATCGATTGCAATAGAAAAAAATTGCTTTTTCTGCCTTGTTTTGGGGCTATTTTTATCCATATATATATATATATATATATATATATATATATATATATATATATATATATATATATATATATATATATATATATATATATATATATATATATATATATATATATATATATATATATATATATATATATATATATATATATATATATATATATATATATATATATATATATATATATATATATATATATATATATATATATATATATATACTCACTCCTTTTGATGGTTAATTTGGATTGCAATTTTAAATGTCCAATTTCTCTTTAAATTCAATGGACTTTGGGTGTAGATGAAGTGGGATAAATGTTCATCAATTCAAATCTATCAAAGAGTGAATTATTTAATTCATTTTTGGTGCTTTGGATTAATGATATGTTTAGTGCTTTAATCAATCAAGATTAGTGATTGAATTTGAAGATGGAAGAATTTTAATGTAGTGATCCAAGTTAGCTTATCATACCCCTCCCTCTTCATCTTATCCCTTCCTTTTTTAATTGTGCTACATGTTAAGGGATGATGATCTCTATATCATTTATCCAAACATGAAGTACATAGATTGCTATTGACCGACCTCAAAATAGGTGCGACTTTTACATAAGTCCACTTACGATTAATTAACATAGCGCTAAATTTTGTCCCAATTTGAGTAAATGATCATTCGTGGCCCAAACCTAGGTTTTCAAGCCCAAGTATGTTAATTTGAACCCTTTGATCCAATAACCTTGATATTCCTTGTTAGGAGGCTTTGGATCTACCAATCTTCTAATGGATCTTCATCAATTTTGGTCAACGCGGATCACTTAAACATCGTTGTTCATTAAATGTTGCCTTGAGGTTTCTTAAAATGGATGATATACTTGACAAAAAGCAAATGCAACTTGTTGTTGAGAGGATTTGGTTCTACCAATCCTCTAATTAGTTCCAAAGGCAAGTTTCAAGATGGTCATCCAACTAACCATTAACATCTAACAATTGACTTTATTTTATGATTTTATTTTATGCTCTTTACTTTTGGGTACCATTTACTTTAGCATTTACATTTCATGCTATTTTCATCTTTGCTCACTTGAGCATTTAGTTTTATGTCATTTTTATTTTGCTCACTTGAGTTTTTCTTTTCTTTTCGAAGATACTTAATAATCAACATGAACCATAAAAAACTTTAATGATACTTGGACTATGTGGTTACTATCCTTGGCATTATGGAGTATTGGACTTCTTGGACTTAGGAATATAAACCTTGGCTTATGTAGGAGACCTTGTGACCTTAATTGATATTTTGTCTAGAGTTCTTGGGTTTTACCTCAAGACATTGGGTTGCTTGTTTGTTTTGTCTGCAGGGTATTGTGATTACATACTTTGTCTGTAATATGGAAATCATCTATATATAGTCGTTAATCTGCCCAATTTTTGTGAAGATTTCATGCAATTAAATCTTGGTTTTCTCAAGAGGTCTAGTATCTTTGCTTGCTTGGTTTCAATCCAAAGAATGGTAATTCTATCTTGACTCATAATGTCATGTTTTGGCTTTATGTTGGTTAGGTGGTTCTTCTCCCTATATTTTACCTTATGCTTTAGGATAGTCTCTTCATCTCCTCCCATCTTCTTTAATTTAAAAAATATTCTCCCTCCTTTTGAAAACCCTTATTGTTTCTAAACTTGAACTACTTTCATAATAAACTTGGACTTAGGTCCATACATTTTCAAAACATTTTCATAAATAAAGTTCAATCAACTTAATAATACCTTGAAACTTTTGTAAGAATACTAAAAGTCAATCAATCTCATTCAAACCTTTTTGTCATTTTGGCTTTTATCTTTAAAACTTTTCTCAAAAGATTAGACTCTTGTCAATCATTGTAGTGATGAAAACAACTATACTTCTATAATATGTAGTAAAGTGAGATATTTTCCACTTGAGTGTTGAGTGAGGCATTGTTGATTTTAAAATCCAAGCCATATCCTCCACTTTGAGATGATGCAAATTCTCCTTTCTCATGATTGTGGGTAGTAAGTATGTTTTCCACACGGACAATGACAATGATTTCTTATCTCATAAAATTAACCAACACACTTGTGTTTTAAATTTTTAAAGGTGAACTACGAGTACCATGATCCCCTATTGCACGGAAGGCGGTACGTAGGGACTAAAGGTTTGCAACCGCTGCGGGTTCAAAAATCATAAAAAAAATATTTCTTTTCTCACCTCCACCATCAATTTTTATATAACATTTTATAGCCAAAATATACAGATTTCTTTTCTCACCCTTACCTTGAATCTTTCCCCCCTCTTTTGGGTTATTCGCTCTTTTCTCATTCCTTTGGAAACAATAAAGCGCAGTGGCGATTTTTATTTTTGATCTGTACAAGTCTAGTCAATCAAATGGCTTAGTATTAAAAATTTCTACCACTACACTAAGTGATCCAACGGGACATAGTCGTACGCTTTAATCCCTAACTTTTTCCTGGACCTCCGTTTCAGGTTTTCAGTCCACTAGGATACCCTTTTTCGCCCAATCCGCCTTTTCAGGTTTTCTACTTGACGGGTGTACACTTTATACACACACACACACATACACACACACACACACACACACAGACACACACACACACACACACACACACACACACACACACACACACACACACACACACACACACACACACACACACACACACACACACACACACACATATATATATATATATATATATATATATATATCCCTAATTTTTGCCCGAACCCTTTTGGTTCACCGGGATGCCCTTATTTTTATCTAGTTCAGTCAACCTAGCAGGTCATTTTTCATGCGTAGTATTTTTTAACTATGTTCGCATTCAAAGGGTGCGAAAAATCCTTACCGTCCATGGTGGTCAGTATTATAGCACCGCCCGAAAATATCTTCTTGACTATAAATGGTCCATTGTAAGTGGGAGTCCATTTTCCCCTAGGATCACCCTGCGGTACGATGATGCATTTTATTACCTAGTCACCAGCCTGATATACCCGATGCTTGATTTTTTTGTTGAATGCCTTGATCATGCGCTTCTTATACATCTAACCATG
This sequence comes from Vicia faba, assembly GCA_948472305.1. Classification (NCBI taxonomy): domain Eukaryota; kingdom Viridiplantae; phylum Streptophyta; class Magnoliopsida; order Fabales; family Fabaceae; genus Vicia; species Vicia faba. The sequence goes on along the minus strand of OX451741.1, from coordinate 1,330,312,644 downwards.
ACAGACAACTGCAAGTCTTTTCTCGTTAATCAAATTCAACTGATCAGACCTAGTCTGAATCCACTCGTCTTCGTCTAAGTCTGCATCTTTCATAATTCTAAAAGAAGGAATCTGAACTTCGATAGGTAGGACAACTTCCATACCATAGAAAATAGAGAATATGGTTGCCCCAGTTGATGTTATAGCCGAAGTGCGATAGCGATGAAGATAAAATGGTAACATCTTGTGCCAGTATTTATAGGTCACAACCATCTTCTGTATAATGTTCTTAATATTCTTATTGGTGGCTTCTATTGTGCCATTCCTCTTTGGTCATTACTGAGAAGAGTTAGGGTTCTTGATCTTGAACTGTGTGTAGAGTTCTGTGATCATAATATTGTTGAGATTAGTACCATTGTCTGTAATAATCCTCTCGGGGATTCCATACTGACAGATAGGGTTATACCGAATTAACCGGGCCACGACGTTCTTGGTAACAGATACGAACGAGGCTGCTTCAATCCACTTTGTGAAGTAATCAATGGCGATGAGGATGAAGCGATGTCTGTTAGAAGAAGTAGGCTTAATCTCTCCAATCATATCAATGCTCCCCATTGCAAACGGCCAAGAAGAAGTCAAGACATTCATAGATACTAGAGGCATATGTACTTTCTCAGCGTAGATCTGACACTTATGACAAGTTCTCAAGTGGTGGTTACAATCAGCTTCCATAGTAAACCAATAGTAACCTGCTCTCAAAATCTTCTTAGCCATAGTATGTCCACTAGAATGGGTGCCAAAGATACCTTTGTTCATATATTTCATAATATTTTCATCTTCTTTCTTGTCCATACAACAAAGCAGAGTCGAATCATGATTGCGCCTGTATAAAATTATGTTGCTCAAGAAGAATTTAGCCGAGAACCTCCGTAGGAATTTCTTGTCATTGGGCGATGCCCCTTCAGGGTACTCTTGAGCCTCAATATACCTCTTCACTTCATAAAACTAAGGTTTTTCTTCCACTCTGTCAGTGTCAACTTTATAGCACTGTTCTGGTTCGTCTAGTCTTTCAATGGTGATTATTGGTTCCTTGTTATCCCATCTGACTTTGAACATAGATGAATTATAGCCAATGCGTCCGCCAACCGATTCTCTTCTTATGGGATGTGCTCAAAAGTTATTTATTTAAAGTAAGGGATCAAGATTAACACATGCTATTTATAAGGAATATGATTCGGGTGCTTCGCATCCCATTCTCCCTTGATCTGACTGATCACCAAGGATGAGTCCCCATATTCATTTAGGAACTTGATCCTCATGTCAATAACATCTTTAATACCCATGATGCATGCTTCGTATTCGTCCATGTTATTGGTACAATAAAAGAATAATCTGGCGGTGAAGGGAATATGGAAACCCTAATGAGAGATAATTACAGAACCAATTCTGTTGCCAAGTGTGTTAGAAGCTCCGTCGAAAACCATAGTCCGGCGGGATCCTGGCTCAGGTCCTTCACACGGTCTAGGTTTTTCATAATCCGTAACTAGCATAATGTTCTCGTCCGGGAATTTGAAAATCATAGATTGATAGTCGTCTACGGCTTGATGTGCCAAATGATCTGCCAATACACTTCCCTTGATTGCCTTTTGAGTGGTGTACTGAATGTCGTATTCTACCAAGACCATTTGCCATTGGGCTATTCTTCCAGAGAGAGTTGGCTTCTCGAATATGTACTTGATGGGATTTGTAGTGGTAGAAATATTGAGACTAAGCCATTGGATTGACTTAACTCGCACAGAATAAAATAAAAATCACCATCGCGATTTATTGTTTCCAAATGAATGAGAAAATAGAGAATAACCCAAAAAAGAGAGGGGGAGAGAATCTATGTTCCGGGGTTACTTATGCAAAGGTAAGGTATTAGAACCCTAAACATCTACAGTACTCCGCAGGAACCTCTTTAAAAATTTGTGCATTTTGGCTATAAGTGTTGTATACAAAAATAGATTATGGGGATGAGAAAAGAAGTACTTTTACAATTTTTGCACCTGCCACAGTTGCGAACTATTAGTGCCTATGTACCACCTTCCGTGCAATAGTGGATCAGCGTACTCGTAGTTCACCTTTAAAAATTTTAAAACACAAGTGTGTTGGTTAATTTTAAGAAACGAGACATCATTGTCTTGTCCGAGTGGAAGAACATACTTACTACCCACGATTATGAGAAAGGAGAATTTGCGTCATCTCAAAGTGGATGATATAGCTTAGATTTTAAAATCAACAAAGCCTCACTCAACACCTAAGTGGAAAATATCTCACTTCACTATATATCGTAGAAGTATAATAGCTCGCGTCACTACAAAGATTGACAAGAGTCTAATCTTTTGAGAAAATTCTTAAAGTAAAAAGCCAAAGTGACAAGATGATTTGAATGAGATTGGTTGACTTTTAGTCTTATCACAAAAATGTCAAAGTATTATTAGGTTAATTAAAGTTTGATCAAGAAAATACTTTGAAAATGCATGGGCCTAAGTCCATGTTTATTGTGAAAGCGGTTTAAGTTTAAAACAAGAATATTTTTCAAAAAGGAGGGAGATGATTTTTAAAGAGAAAAGTGCACAAAAGGCACAAGATGATTTGACTAAGTTAGAGTATTTTGGTTTTAGAAAATATCTCAAATGGTGCGAAGGTTGAATTTAAGGGAGAAATTCTACCTTAAAATGTTATGAGGCCAAGGTTTCAAACTTAGAGTCTAACACAAAATGTTTAAAGAGTACTTAATCGTTTCATGGCATTCCTAAGAGGAACATGGCAATTATCAATCAAACAATTAACTAAAAGAAATAGAATTCTATTCTAGTATTTTTTTTCATTTTTATTATGTAAAGAAAATTAACAAGTTCATGAAGAATATATCAAAAATCAATTTATTAAAATAACTAAAATGGAAAATAAGCATAAAATAAAGAGAAATTGATGAAACAGTGGGTTTAAAGTTCTGAATCAGGTGGTGTAGTTTGAAATTTAGGCGCTAGGCCCATCTGAAGAAAGGTCCATGAAGCATTTTTGTGTCCAATACCTTCAGGATCCAAAAAAAATGGTAACGGGCCAAAGAAAGAGTGTATAAAGCCAAGCCCAATGATTAGGTCCGGTCCACTATCCAATCTCAATTCTCTTCTCATTAATTACCAATTTTACTCAACATTAAATGATTTATTATAAAAAATAAAAATAAAAGAAGAAACGATATATTATAGAGGTTATGTTCGGGTTCAAAGAAAAAGTCACGTTCAGACTTCTTTAACCAACACGATCTCTTCCTCTTTCGCAGTTGTTTTTCAACTTCGTAACAAAACGGATTCAACGCCAAAAAATTGAAACGTGTGAAATGAAGAACAAAATAGGAAGCAAGTCTTACAAACCGGAGTGTCGTCTGGTGCATCTTCAATTTGAGATAACGAGAAAACATGAGGTGAATGCATTTTTCCTTTAATTATTCTTCATCTTTTTTAATTACTCGTTCTATTTTTTGTGTTTCTGAATCTCTTGTGTTGCGATGTGTTCTGCGTAAATTGTTCAGTTGATGCATTGATCGAATAATGATAATAATGTTGCTGCAGCGTAAAATGAAGATGACGTAGTGATGCAAGGTGTTGTGAAGCGTGGTTTAGAAACTTTTTTGAAGTTTGCAGAAAGTTTTAAGAGAAAGGATGAGAGAACAATGAAGTTCCAATTCTCAGATTGTGGTGAAAAATTGTGTTAAAGCCTCAGAGAATTTCAGAGAGAACTCTGAAACTTCTCAGAGAAGTTTTTTTTAGAAGTGAAAATCGTTCTTCTTTTTTTGAGATTTGTGAATGAAGCCCTGATTTATAGTTGTTGGCTTGGCTTGTTTGAGAAGTTTGCTACAGGTAAGAGCATCTTAGCCTTTGAATTTTGAAATTCTGTTATATCAATGAATGGATGGATTGCATCTGGATTTAGCTTGCATAATTTTTTGTTATTTTGTATTTCTGAACTTTGAAATAAAAAACTGGCCATATCAGAAACTTCTAAAGCATGCTTTTAATTCCTTTCCAAAAATCTGTTATGCAATTTTCCTAACTGGTTTTGTTCGGTTTTTTTTCTAAGCTGGAAGTTAATTTATACCAATGTATTTCTGTTATGAATTTTTATTCGAAATTCTATTTTCAGCTTTTCTAATTTTTCCGCTTTTTCTTTAACTTAGACAGCAACGCATATTTATGTTGAATCCATTTTGGAGAGGTTTCGAACAAGTTTGGAATCAATTGATGTAAGTTTTTTGACAACATGGCAGTTTTCTTCTGTTTTATCGAGCCGACAAACATATTGTTCATTTTTTTTTGCAGAGCAAACTGTGTGAGGCATCTTGTCAACATGAGCTTTTATTGAAGCGAGATTCAGGCAGCTTGAAGGTTTAGTGTTTTTCCTTGTTGGAAGAATTCTTGTCATAGATTCATTATGGAGAATTGGTTTGAAAATTTAGCATTTGAAACTTGAGTTTTAGGATTGAGAACAAAAATCCCTTGTAATTTATTGTTTGTAGCATAACATGATAACTTGTAATGAATCTTGTAAGAACTTTTGATTGTTGGATTTTGGATGGTGATAAATTTGAATGAAACAATGGTTACTTGAAACTTTGAACTTTAATTTATACTTTGAATGTTCTTGAATTGGAATTGAAATTTGAATAATATATTGAAAGATTGAATGACGTTGAACTTTGAATAACCTTGAATGAGATTTGAAATTATGATATGGCATGTCTTGAAATCAATGGACTTAAAACATGGAATTTTGGTAACTTGCCTTGCATCCTTGAAGGACATTTGGAACTTGAACTATATTTGTATGAACTTGAATAAAAGAAATTTTAAACACCATGAATAGTTGTACTCTTTTTTTTTTTTTGATATTGAATTTGGAATGGAATTATTCTTGATAATTTAAATTGCAATCTTGAATCAATCATGATATACGTCTCAAAGTTATCCATATAATCTTGATATTGAAATGAATATTAAGGCTTGAGCTTGAAAGGATAAAAAAAATGTTTGAATTTGTGGCACACCTTATATTCCACCTTAGGTTCCAAGTAATCCAAATACATGAACCTTCCAATTTGCAAAACTTCAAACAAATCCACTCCATTTGAGATGTCTTGAACACAATGACTTCCTCCGATCGCGTTCACTCTTTTAGCAATTCATTCTCCAAGTCCATAAAAGGAATACTTTGAAGAATTGAATATGAAGACAAGACGTAAAGCATAGCAAAAGATAGTCTTAACTTGCAACCCTAACCATGATCTTCTATTGATGAATATTCACAAGCATAAACACAAAAATAGAAGAATCCCTAAGATGATAAAGAACTATACCAAACGAGGAAAGACTAGTAATCCTGGTAGCTTGGAGGTAGAAACCTAGTTCAATAAAACATGGTTGAATAACCATCACCAATGCTCAGGCACAAGCATATGATAAACCTAAAATCACTGGAATTTGAGCGCATATGGATGAAGAAGGCTTGGGATGGTGAGAGGAATAAAACTCTAGGTTAAAAGAAATTTTAATGAATTCATGATGAAATCTTAATAATATAAGTTAAACCCTAATGTGCTTGTTCTTCGAAGAAAATTCTGATGAAGAAAACTTTGTACCTTGAGGAATATCGCCAAGGAAAATATCCATGATGCTTCTAGATCCAAAAACCTAGTTTTATACCAAGAGTGATGAGAGAACCAGTTGAATCAAAATGAGGAAGGTAACAACCTTAAGTCATAGGGAAAACCCTAACGCCATGAGCTTTTTGATTTCATGCTTTAAGATCTAAAATGAATGAAAGGTTTATAATGTAAATGAATATGATGTTATGAATGAACATATTAAGGGTAAAAAATGGGGTATGACATGATCCATTTTAGAAATCAATAGAGTAGTATGAGTCAACATATACAATCTTAGTCGGTGAGCCGCCCATGCCAAAGCGCATGTTTTCTTGAGTAGTGAATATCTTGGTTCAAAGTCGGTAAACCTTTTGCTAAGGTAGTATATTACATTCTCTTCTCGATCAGACTCTTCATGTTGCCCCAATACACACCCCCATTGAGTTCTCTAGCACTGTTAGGTACATAATTAGAGGTCTTCCTTCAATTAGTGGCATAAAAATCAGAGGTTCTTGTAGGTACTCCTTAATTTTATCAAAGGCTATTTGGTTGTCGTTGTTCCACTTTACTACTTGATCTTTCTTTAGAAACTTTAAGATTGGATCACTAGTAGAAGTCAAAGAGAAATGAATCGGGAAATGTAATTTAATCGTCCAAAGAAACCTCTAACTTCCTTCTCAGTACAAGGAGCCGACATTTATTTAATAACTTTGACTTTATAGGGATCAACTTCAATAAATTTATTGCTGACGACGAAACCTAGGAGTTTACCGGATCTCACCACAAAGGTGCAGTTGTTTGGATTTAACCTTAGCTTATACTTTCTCAGTCTTTCAAACAGTTTATGCAGATGATCAAGATGCTCTTCTTCAGTCTGTAACCTTACTATCATGTTGTCGACATAGACCTCTATCTTGTGATGAATCATGTCATGGAACAAAGCTACCATGGCACACTGATAAGTTGCGCCGACGTTCTTCAACCTAAAAGGCATAACCTTGTAGCAGAAAGTTCCCTATTGTGTAACGACAGTAGTTTTCTCCATATCTTCAAGTGCCATCTTGATCTTATTATACCTTGAGAAATCATCCATGAAAGAGAATACCTTGTGTTGAAATGTAATATTATTTTGTGACTATTTTTTGGCTGATCTTGGGTAAAAATTTTTATCATGAACTTTATTAACATCATTGGATCCATGGGGTTGAGTCTAACTCCACAAAAATGGATGAATGATTTTAATAATAATTAGATTAAATTTAATCCAAAAGTGGTTTGTCTATTCTCTCCCACCCCTCTTCATCTCATCCCCTTCTTATTGCACTAAATTCTGTTGGAGCATGATCTCTATATCATGTCTCAAAATAAATGGTGCATAGATTGCTATTGACCGACCTCAAAATAGGTGCGACTTATATATAAGTCCACTTACGATTGCTTAACATAGCGCTAAATTTTGTCCCGATTCAAATAAATGATCATTCTTGGCCCAAACTTATGTTTGCAATCCCAAGTATGTTAATTTGATCTCTTTGATCCAATAAACTTGAGATTCATTGTGTGGAGACTTTGGTTCTACCAATCCTCTAATGGATCTACAACACCTTTGGTCAACGCGTATAACTTAAACATCATTGATCATTAAATGATACTCATAAGGATTCCAAATAGATGATATACTTGACAAAAAGCAAATGCAACTTGTTGTGTGGAGGCTTTGGTTCTACCAATCCTCTAATGAGTTCCAAATGCAAGTTTCAAGATGATCATCCAACTAACCACAAATCACTAATAATTGACTTTATCCTTTATTCTTTTATTATATGCCCCTTTTATTTTTATACACTATTTACTTTTAGCATTTACATTTCATGCCATTTTCATCTTTACTCATTTGAGCATTTACTTTCTTGTCATTTTTATTTTGCTCACTTGAGCTTTTCTTTTATTTTTCTTAAGATACTTAATAATCAATATGAACCATAAAATCCTTAATGATGCTTGGACTATTTGGTTACTATCCTTAGCATTATGGAGCATTGGACTTTTTGGACTTAGGATTATAAACCTTGGCCTACGATTGGAGACCTTGTTATCTTATATGATTATTTTGTCTGGAGCTCTTGAGGTTTACCTCAAGACATTGGGTTGTTTGTTTTGTGTGCAGGTTATTGTGATTACACCCTTTGTTTGTAATCTGGAATTCACCCATATACAACCGTTACTCTGCCCAATTTTTGTGAAGACTTAATACACTTGAAGTTTGGTTCTCTCAAGAGGTCTAGTATTTTTGCTTGTTTCGTTTCAATCCAAAGAATGGGAATTCTATCTTGGCTCATAGTGTAAAATATTGGCTTCTTTTTGGTTATATGTTTATTATCCCTAGCTTTTACCTTATGCTTTAGGATAGCCTCTTCTTCTCCTCCCATCTTCTTTAATTTCAAAAATCTTCTCCCTCCTTTTGAAAACTCTTCTTGTTTTAAACTCGAACCACTTTCATAATAAACTTGGACTTAGGTCCATGCATTTTCAAAAATTTTCATAAATAAAATCCAATAAACTTAATAATAATTTTACATCCTTTTTGTGAGAAGATTAAAAGTCAATCAATCTCATTTCAAACCATTTTGCCCCTTTGGCTTTTATCTTTAAACTCTTCTCGAAAGATTGAACTCTTGTCAATCCTTGTAGTGATGCAAACAACTATACTTCTACAATATGTAGTGAAGAGAGATATTTTCCACTTGGGTGTTGAGTGAGGCATTGTTGATTTTAAAATCCAAGTCATATCCTCCCCTTTGAGATGATGCAAATTCTCTTTTCTCTTGATCGTGGGTAGTAGGTATGTTTTCCACACGGACAATGACGATGATGTTTTATCTCATAAAATTAACCAACACATTTGTGTTTTAAAATTTTAAAAAGAGAAACTACATGTACCCTGATCCCCTATTGCACGAAAAGGTGGTACGTAGGCACTAAAGGTTCGCAACCGCGGAGGGTGCAAAAATCATAAACAAATATATTTCTTTTCTCACCTCCACCATTCATTTTTTTATATACAACATTTTTTATAGCCAAAATATACAGATTTTACAAAGAGGTTCCTACATAGTACCGTAGATGTTTAGGGTGTTAATACTTTCCCTTTGCATAACCAACCCCCTTACCTAGAATCTTTCCCCCTCTTTTTGGGTTATTCTCTATTTTCCCATTCCTTTGGAAACAATAAAGCGCAGTGGCGATTTTTATTTTGATTTGTATAAGTCTAGTCAATCCAATGGCTTAGTCTTAAAATTTCTACCACTACAGATCTCCATAGCATTAAGACGATCTTCCAACTACTTGTACTTGTCGTCAACCAGAGGATATTGTTAATATGATTAGTTCACTTCTTCTTCATCAGAACCCTGGTTGTCAGCCTTCATACTTTTATCATCTTCCTCCTGGTCATCATTTTCTCCTTCAAACTCTAAAGCTCTCTTGACTGGACCTTTGAGCCTCCTACCCATGTTCAGGACGCCAACTGGTTTCTTGATTTTCTCCTTCGTCTCTTTAGTGATGAGGGATTTCAGCTCTTCCTGCCCCTTGGCTAGACTCAGGAACATTTGTTGGAACTGGGCATTCTGAGCCTGGAGATCCTTAACTGTTTGTTCAAGTTCCATTCTTTCTGCTGAAATAAGCAGCAAAAAGATAAGAATCATGTCTTGAAACACTTGTCATGTAGTGACATCCATGATATGTATATGCAATGTTTTCAAGGACCTTATGAGATGTAAATTTTCTAACCAAAAGGAAACAGAATCAAAGATTTTTATTAATATGTTTATGTGAATACAAAATATCTCAAAGGAATAAATTAAAAAAAAACTCCTAAAACTTTAAGTTTCTCATAGACGCCCCCTCTTCGTGTTGATATATGCGTTAAGACTCTGCTCCTCATGAAGTTTCTTCGTGAGCATAAAAACTTTCTTCTCACTTGCATAGAATTGAGTCTCAAAGGTGTCATGTTCTTCCTTGAGTTGAATGCAGGACTTCTATAATTCTTCAAGGTCAGTAGGCATGTCTGGATGAGGGATGATGCAAGGAACGTCTCCTTCGACAACAAGCTCTATAATTATCGGTAGGACAACAGGATATGGAATTATAAGGTTTTGAGCATGAGTTTGTACCCATTTGAGATAGGGCTCCAAAGAGATGGAGTTATTCTGTCCTAAAGCCTTGCTATAAATCTTGCTCATCATGCCCCAAGCATGTATAAACCTTTGACGATAACTTCGAGGATTGTTCTCGTAATCGAATACAATACATTAGATAAGCATGTGATGAGGACCGTCTCTTCGAGCATAACCAAATTAACATAGAGTTAGAGAAGGGTTATAAGAAATACCTCCCCTAATTCCGAGGAGTGGAACTTTAGGGAATTCCCCACAGCGGTCACTGATGTTAGAACAAAATTTGATTTACAACCCTTGTAAGTGTTTTGATGATAACAAGCACTCAAAGAACAATTACTTTCCCTAAATAAGTATTTTGTTTTGCAGGGAAGTTATAATGTAAGAAGCACAGAAGATGACTTAGACCGTTTTTTAAACTTTGATTCAACACATATTATATATAAAGCAAAATTTGCATAAGAAGCTTATATAAAGAAGTTCTAAAGCTACAATTTATGAGTGCACTAAACGCTGCGAACAAGAACTTTATTATTCTATTTCGTACAATTATTGAAAGAAGTAAAGGAGTCCCAACGGTAACATTCATCTTCTGATGTAATCTTTAGCAAACATGTTCTGGAGCGTTACATTTCATTCATGGAGAAGACAAGAATCTCTATGTTTAGAAAGTTCATTAAGTACTATTTATCAACATTCCAAAAGTACCTCTCATGCGTTGCCTATATAAACAAGACTTGAAGGAGAAATCATTTACGATTTTGATGTGCACTACAAATGATAAATATCACTACCTTCAATCCATTGATATTATTTTGTGTAATACATCACTTTTTTGATACTGTTTTTGTTAGAAAACATATCTTGTACACACTTTCAAATATAGTACTGTGAAATACCTTGAGAAACCAGGTTGTGGTTTAAACTCAAGAATACTTTGGCAGTTGTCATTCTACCTTTGTAATGAAGATTAATTAGTGGATTAAGACCTCATTGAGAGAGGCGAAATCACTTTGGTGGGTGGGCTAGAATAGTTTGAGGTTAAACGAACTAGGATAACCAATGTGTCTTTGGTTTTTAAGTTTTAAAAACCCTAATTCAAACCCCCCCTTTCTTATGTTTTTCCATTCTGCAATTGGTATCAGAGTGCCTAGTTCTGAGTGCAAACACTTAATCGTATCAGAAAAAGATCCAAACAAGAAAAACACTATGGTGGGACCAAGTCAGAACATCAACAATGATTATTATGATGAGATTGACATAATCTGTGGGAAACCTCCAATCTTTGATGGTGAAAACTTCGATTCCTGGAAAGACAGAATCGAAAGTTTCTTTCTAGCTCATGACACTGATCTCTAGGATATGGTGACTGATGGGTACATTAATTCTAGTTGACGAAAGAGGTCAGAAGATTGACAAAAAAAGAGTGACAAATCATCAAAAGAGATAATTCAGAAATCATCACAAGGCCAGAACAATTCTCTTGGGTACTATCTAGTACACATAGTATGAGAAGATCACAAACAAAGAATCAGCAAAACACATGTTTGACTCCTTGAGAATAATGACGCATGAAGGTAACACACAAGTCAAAGAAACCAAAGATGTTTCTCTCATTTAGAAGTGTGAAGCTTTCAAAATGGAAGATGATGAAACCATTGAAACAATTTTCTCAAGATTTCAAATTCTGGTCGCTGGATTAAAAGTTCTGGATAAAGGGTAATCAACTGCAGATCATGTAAAGGAAATCATTAGAATTTTACCTAAGAAATGGATACCCATGGTCACAGCTCTAAAACTGGCCAAAGATCAGAACAAATTCTCTCTTGAAGACTTGTCAGCTCCTTGAGAAGTCATGAGATAGAACTAGAAGAAGATGAGCCCCAGAATCCAGGTAAGTCTCTAGCTCTTAAATCTAATAAAAAATATGAACCTAAAGTTATGCAGACAAAAGAAGAAAACTCTGGTGGATCCTCGTTAGAAGAAGATGAACTATCTCTTCTCTCCAAAAGAGTCAATTAGTTGTGGAAGCACAAGCAGAGGAAGTTCAGAACTTCCAGAAGAACATGGAGTCATTCTGAACCATCTTCTAGATACAGAAAATCAAGTAACAAAGACATTGTTTGCTACGAATGCAACAAACAAGATCATTACAAAAGTGATTGTCCAAATCTTCAAAAAGAGAAACCTAAAAAGAAGTTCTTTAAAGAAAAGAAGCAAAGCCTCATGGCAACATAGGATGACTCGGAATCTTCTGAAGTTGAAATAGAATCAGAAGATGAAAGAGCCAACATAGCACTAATGGCCAACGTATCATATAACTCTAGATCATCTGAATCAGAAACATACTCAGAGGAAAAAGAGGTATTCTCTAACCTTTCTAGATCTCAATTAGAAGAAATTATGTCAGAAATTCTTGAGAGATATCAGCAACTTCGAGTAAAAAACAAGAACCTGAAAAAGGATCTAGTTTCTGACTCTGGAGAAACTAAGAAACTGAAAACAGAAAATTCTGAGCTTAAAGAAATAATTTCTAAACTCGAAAATAAATTACAAAAGGCTCAGAAAGAAATTGTATCAGAAGTTTCTAGTAACTCTGATAATATCATAAAATAATATGATCATAACTTTCAAAATATCTTGCTAAAAACATAGATATGAGCAAGATGGCTTCAGTGATCTATGGAGTTAGCAGAAATGGAAGAAAAGGGATATGATATAAGGGTAAATTATCTCAACCTAAGAAAGTTAAGGATATGGTCATAAAATACACACCCATTTATTCTCACTTCACCTCTGGGCATACACATGACATAAAGTATACTAGTAATGCTTTTTGCCAAACCAAAATTCAAACAGAATTTTGGTAACTATAACAAACAAGGACCCAAAAAGATATGGGTACTTAAGGACAAAATTTTCTATATGGCAGATGTCTTTAATAGAAAAATTGAAACACCAATCTTGGTACCTGGACTCTAGATGCTCTCGACACATGACGTGAAGAAAGCATATGTTCCAAAGCATGAAGCTTAAATATGGAGGTAACGTAGGTTTCAGAGGAAATCAGAAAGGAAATATTATTGGCTTTAGAACTATTGGTAACATTACACTTCTTCTATAACTAATTTTCTGTTAGTAGATGGACTAATGCATAACCTGTTATCCATAAGTCAATTACGTGATAAAGGTTATGATATAATCTTCAACCAAAAGTCCTGTAAAGTAGTTAGTTAGAAAGACGGATCTATCCTCTTTAATGGAAAGAGAAAGAACAACATTTACAAAATCAAACTTTATAAACTAAAAACTCAGAATGTAAAATGCCTATTGTCTGTTAACGATGAGCAATGGGTCTGGCACAAAAGATTGAGGCATGTTAGTATGAGAAGAATATTTGAGATTAACAAACTCAATCTGGTCAAAGGACTTCCTAACCTGATGTTTAGCTCAGATGCTCTGTGTGAAGCATGTCAAAAAGGAAAATTTGCAAAACCCTCTTTTAAAGCAAAAAATGTTGTTTCTAACTCTAGACCGTTAGAACTTATGCATATAGATCTACTTGGACTAGTGAAAATTGCATCCATTAGTGGCAAGAAGTATGTATTAGTGATTGTAGATGACTATAGAAAATGGACATGGATAAAGTTCTTAAGACACAAGGACGAGTCACACTCTGTGTTCTTTACTTCTGTAACCAAGTCCAAAACGAAAAAGATATTATAATTGTTAAAGCCACAAGTGATCATGGTAGGGAATTTGAAAACAAAAAATTTGAATTATTTTTTAATGAGAATGGTATCTCTCATGATTTCTCTTGTCCTAGAACTCCTAAAAAATGGAGTTGTAGAACGAAAGAATAAAACTTTATAAGAAATGGCCAGAACCATGATCAACGAGACTAAAATTGCTAAGAACTTCTGGGAAGAAGAAATTAATGAAGCGTGTTATCTTCAGAATAGAATCTCCATAAGACCTATTCTGGATAAGACTCCACATGAACTGTGGAAGAATAGAAAGCCCAACATTTCTTATTTCCATCCATTCAGATGTACTTGTTTTATTCTAAACACTAAAGAACATCTGAACAAGTTTGACCCCAAAGCACAAAAGTGTCTCATTTTAGGATACTCTGAACGCTCAAAAGGTTACAAAGTATATAACAAAGAAACACGGATTGTGGAAGAGTCTATCAATGTCAAGTTTGATGATAAGCTTGGCTCCCAAAAGTCAAAGTAGGGTAAATTTTTTGCAGATGTAGAAGTCCTATTTACAGGTACTAAAAACACTACATCTTAAGTTCTTCACAAAGAATCACAATCAAATCCAGAAGAGAATTTCACAAACATTACAGCAACATCTGAAGATCCCATCCAAATAAGACAATCCAGAAGAAGTTTACCTCATCCAGAAAACTAGATTCTGGGAAAGAAAGAAGGCCCAATCATAACAAGATCTACATTCAAAAATTCTGAAGAATCTCTCATGGGATTAGTGTCTCTGATTGAACCAACTTCCAATGACGAAGCCCTTTTGGACAATGACTGGATACTCGTAATGCAGGAAGAACTAAATTAGTTCACTAGAAACGATGTGTGGGATCTAGTTCCTAAACCAAAAGGCTTTAACATTATTGAAACCAAATGGGTCTTCAGAAACAAGCTAAATGAACAATGAGAAGTCGTCAGAAACAAAGCACGACTGATAGAACAAGGTTATAGTCAGCAAGAAGGAATAAACTATGCAGAAACCTTTGCTCCAGTCACCAGGTTAAAATCTCAGACTTTTAATTTCTTTTACAGTAAACAATGGCATCACTCTTTATAAGATGGATGTTAAGAGTGCAGTTTTAAATGGTTACATTGATGAAGAAGTTTATGGGCACCAACCCCCTTGTTTTGAAAACTTAAAACATCCAACATATGTTTATAAACTTAAGAAATCACTATATGGTCTGAAACAAGCTACCAGATCTTGGTATGAAAGACTAAGTAATTTTCTGTTAGAAAATAATTTTTCCAGAGGGAAGGTGGACACTACTTTATTCTGTAAACTATTTAAAAATTACATTATGGTTTGTCAAATTTACATAGATGATATAATTTTTGGATCTACTAAAGCCTCTTTGGGAAGAGAATTTGCTAAGTCTATGTAGGTAGAGTTTGAAATGAGCTTGATGGGAAAACTCAAGTTCTTCCTTGGTATCCAAAT
This sequence comes from Vicia faba, assembly GCA_948472305.1. Classification (NCBI taxonomy): domain Eukaryota; kingdom Viridiplantae; phylum Streptophyta; class Magnoliopsida; order Fabales; family Fabaceae; genus Vicia; species Vicia faba. The sequence continues at coordinate 1,330,297,590 of OX451741.1, read as the reverse complement.
CAATCAAACTCCAGAAGGAACCTACATTCATCAAAGTAAGTATGTCAATTAACTTCTGAATAAATTTGACTTATCAGAATGTAAGCCAGCCAAAACTCCTATGCATCCCACATGCATTCTGGAAAAGAAAGAGGTAAGTAAGAAGGTAGAACAAAAGCTCTACAGAAGTATGATTGGTTCTCTCTTATACTTAATAGCTTTAAGACGTGATATTATGTATAGTGTCTGTCTGTGTTCTATATTCCAATCAGATCCTAGAGAATCTCACTTAACGGTTGTTAAGCGAATTTTCCTATATCTGAAAGGTACTACTAATCTTGGTTTTTGCTATAGAAAATCCAAAGAATACAAATTAGTAGGGTATTGTGATGCGTACTTCACTGGAGACAGAATAGAAAGAAAAAGCACTTATGGAAGCTGTCAATTTCTGAGAGACAATCTAATATCATGGTCCAGCAAAAGGTAATCCACCATTGCATTGTCAACTTCTGAAGCTGAATATATAGCAACAGCTGGATGAAACACACATATGCTCTGGATGAAATTTCAACTTGAAGACTTCAACATATATGAGAGTAACATTCCTATTCTTTGTGACAAAACTTCTGCTATTTGTCTTTCAAAAAAATACCATTTTACAATTCTAGGGCTAAGCATATAGAAATTAAACATCATTTTATTAGGGACTATATTCATAAAGGAATTCTTTCGTTAAAATTTATAGACACAAACCACTAATGGGCTGATGTTTTCATTAAACCCCTTTTCGAAGATAGACTTAACTTCATTCGGAAACATCTCAGCATGAAATTATGCCCAAAATGATAATTCTGATTTTGTATACTTTAACCCTCAGAATTTTTTTTGCTTTATTTTTTTTGTGAACATTTAATCAATAGTTCTTCAGAAGTAAGAAGGAAAGTTGTATCAGGATCTATCTAAGAAGATCTAAACATTCTCCAAACAGTTCATTTCAGATATGGAAGCATGCAGTTCACAATATCAACATTTGTGAACTCTATCCTCAAGGTCTTCCTCTAAGGTTGGACACATGTTCAAATTCTGAAGAGATTGAAACACTGAGTTGATGGATTGAGGCTCATGTCATGTCCGTAATTGTTTCATATCTTTATGCTATCCCTCTTTTTAGGAATCATTAATGCACGTAATCATTTTATTTAAATATTTTTCTTTAAATATTTTTCTTATTAATTAAGTCTTCTATTTTCTTATATATATATATATATATATATATATATATATATATATATATATATATATATATATATATATATATATATATATATATATATATATATATATATATATATATATATATATATATATATATATATATATATATATATATATATATATATATATATATATATATATATATATATATATATATATATATATATATATATATATATATACTTGGTTCACCTTCACTATCACATTTCCACTCTCAATTCCTTTTTCTCTCTTACTATTGTTCATCTTTCAAAAACCCTAAAAAGAGTCTGTGTGAACAAATGGCTTCCTCTAAACAACTTGCTCAAGGTTCTCAAAGCATTCCTGGCTCTTCTTTCTCAGCAACAGAAAGGTACGAAGAACCCTCAAGAACTCTCCTCACACCCATTGATTTACTGGAAGTTCTCTGTGAGCTCATTGTAGATTTCATCAGCATGAAGGAAAATGGATACAATTTAACCCCTAATGTTGAGTTCCAAGGATGGACTAAGTACTTTGATTGCCTCCTAGGTCCAGTTTTTCCAAGACTTGTTAAAGAATTCTAGATTCACACTATAACTTCAAATCATTAGGTTACTTTTTTCGTTATGGGGAAGAAAATCGTCATCTCTGAAGATCTCTTCGGGAAACTAATAGGTCACAACGGTGGCGGTATTAGTTGAAGTGATATGGATGGCAAAGGCTCTGACCTAACCAAAAACTCAAAAGAAATCTTTACTTCTGGTCAACTGACAAACAAAATCAAAGACCTAAAGGATTACCTTAGAATTTGGTCTAAAATTATTTTGGGCTGCATGAATCACAGGAAGCCTACAAGTTCTCCAGATTACATCAACATTGACCAACAATACCTTATGTACTTCTTAACCACCAAAGAAAAGGTTAATCTTTGATATCTTCTGTTCAATCATCTGACATCTCTCAACATAACTTCTGCGATCGCCTGAATATCTTCAAGGATCAAGTTCTACAACACTGGGAAAAGAAGCCACTCGTTCTGCTGGATAATACCCCTTGGGAAGATCATCAACCATTAGAATTTAATGAACCATCCTCTGATACTCTTCCTCTGGTCATGTTTCAAGACAAAGGCAAGAAAGTTGTAGAAGCTCCTGAGTTAGAATCGGGTGCAGTTTGCTCTGAAAAAGTGGCCCCTTATACTGAAATATCATCTTCTTCTATTATGCTACAAACTCTGGAGGAGCTGAAGAAAGAAAATGTCGTGTTTAAAGAAAGGCTAAACAAGCAGGATGAAACTTGCAATGAAATTAAGGGGATGCTTGGAAAACAAGAGGAATCGAACAATCAAATTCATAGTTTATTGGAAGCCCTGTTCACAAGACTTCCACCTCCTCAAACTTAGTCCTGAAATTTGTTTTCTTCATTGTGTTTTTTATTTGTATCCTTGAATATTTTTTAATACAAAATGCCTTTTATTGTCTAAAGTGTGTTTATTTCTTTTTGATTCTTGACAAAAAGGGTGAGAACGTAAGATATTTCGAATATAACAGTATGGAGACTCAGTCTCAAACATTTAGAATATCATAACTTCTATTGTTTTTCATATGAAAGCAAAAAAGGAACAACCTCTATGGAGGACAGTTGTGGACGCATCAAAAATCTTCTTCTCAAAGACTCTAATTAGAACAATCTTCAAGGAAGTATTTCTTCTCCATCTGAGTGTCCAACTCAGGGGGAGACTTTAATGCTTTATGTTCTTTACGTATTTGATCAAAATATCCAAGTTTTTGTCATTATCAAAATGAGGGAGATTGTTAGAACATAGTTTGATTCTACAACCCTTGTAAGAGTTTTGATGATAACAAACACTCAAAGAACAATTATGCTCCCTAAATAAGTATTTTGTTTTTCAGGGAAGTTCTGATGTAAGAAGCACAAAAGATTAGTTAGATCATTGTTTAAACTCTGATTCAACACATCTTACATAGAAAGAAAAATCTGCGTAACACACTTATATAAAGAAGTTTTAAAGCTATAACTTTTGAGTGCACTTAACGCTGCGAACAAGAACTCTGTTATTTTGTTTCGTATAGTTCTGGAAGAAGTAAATGAGTCCCAATGGTAAAATCCATCTTCTGATGTAATCTTTATCAAGCATGTTCTGGAGCATTACATTTCATTCATGGCTATTCAAAAGTAAGGGATGAAAGAGGACAAGAATCTCTATGTTTGGAAAGTTCATTAACTACTATTTATCAACATTCCAAAAGACCTCTCATGCGTTGCCTATATAAACAAGACTTAAAGGAGAAATCATTTAGGATTTTGGTGCGCACTATGTAACACCCCCTAACCCCACATAGCATAAATAGCATAATCAGAGTAAAATAATGTGCATCTCAAAGAGGGCGTCACATATTAAATTCACAAAATATCCAAGAAATTCAAACATGTATACTGGTCATGATCATAACACGTATTCAAACTTCATGTTTTCAAAATCATGCACATCACATCGAAATAATTCTTTACTCAAATAATAATAATAATGATTATATCCCATACTATAATCATAAATCCTCATAACAAGTCATGGATCTCAAATCCTTAGGCACTGAGGCCGCTCAACATAAACTCTCAACATACAATTCAAATAAGAGAAATAACAATATCTTTTAAATTAAACATGAGTTCAAAACCTCCCCCGTGTTACATAGACCAGAGTAATGACTCACTACCTAGGGATAAACAGATAAATAAGGATCTAGCTCTTCTGACTAATCCTGACAAGTATCAGCGCTATCCTCGGTACTTGTGCGATGTCACATAGAACATCATTACAACAAAAGGGTGAGAATTCACATCATTATGAATATATATATATATATATATATATATATATATATATATATATATATATATATATATATATATATATATATATATAAACAATGTATATAACATGCATACATTCCAAGAATTCATCACACATCATATAATTATCTATATAACATGGCTTCACCGATAAAACTACCAAGATAATTATATCCAAGTAGAACAATTCACACAATAATCACATATATTGCAATGATCACCAAAGTAACGGTTGAACCAATTATCACACACATCAAGCATGCAAAGAAAAAAACATCACATAACAACAAATGTGACTCCAATGCAACTCAATGCGACTCATGCATGTGGTACCATCGTGAACATCAATTTCACCTTGCTCCCAATTCAATATTGAGAACCAGAGCCATGCTTTTGATTCGGACAAGACCAAAGCCCACCAATATGAACATATAGTTCACCGCTTCTATTTTGACACAAGGATCAAAGCAACCAACCGGAGTTCAATCTCCCTATGTATGCATGTGAAAATATAACCAATTATATGCAAATTAATATCATCACCAAACCTTAATCATACCGCATATCACAATAATCCATCAAAATGAATTATCCCACCATTGCACAAAACATGCATTTATCATATTGTCATTACCAACAACGAAATAATTTAGCATTCATCAATCTAACATATCACGAATAGAAAACAATTCCAAAACATGTTATTCTCATTCAACATCAATTCACGACATACACATATACAAAGTCAAGTGTCATGTTCATAACATTCTGAATTCAGCACATCACAATAACATATAGCAAACAATGCAAAAACATGTTATTTCCATTCATCATCCATTCATGACACATAACAAATAATATCCAAACTATTATTCCAATCATCCAATGCCAACATACCCTGTTCTATCTTATATTTTATTGCATTAGCTTTCTAATGATTCGACTAGAGAACTCTTCCATGGTGGGTACAAACTGATAATATGGAAAGGTGAAATAGTGATGTGTAGGGTCAAAGAACTGGAATAGAACACTTATAATGTCTTCTTCAAAACCTGAGGTAACCAGATTGAGTAGTTGACCATTCCTTTTGATGAATTTAGAACTTTTAAGAACCCTTGAGACTAACTCCTTAAGCTGAGAAGTACCCTTACAAAGTTGATCCGGATAGTGTTTCTGTGAGCGGAGGCCATAACCTACAAAAAAGAACAAAGATAAATCCCTTGGTCCTTGAAATGGTTAGTGAAAATAATATGGCAAGATGTCATGATGTTATTATGTCATGTTCAAACAATTAATCAGACATAAACAAAACACACAAGGCCTTAGGTTCAAGCTTGAATGGAGTTTGTAGGTAAGTACCCTCTTGAGTTTTAGTTGGCTCAACCTGTCATAAAAGAAGTAATCGGGTTCTAGGAGTCTCAATATCACCAATCTTTCTCTCATGCATTGTTTTAGCACATCATCTAATTTGCGACCAAAATATCCTGAGAGTCTGATCTCAATGAGTGTAGTATTGAGTATCAACCAACTTCAGTCTGCATCAAAGCTGGCCATCTCACTACTTTCTAATGGCTAAGTTGTGTCAACTAAGGTTCTATGGTCAGTTAGTGCTTTATGACACCCCGCAGCATCCCATCATTCTCTTTGACTGACTCAAGGGACACCAGCACCAACCAATGTGTCACACTAACGTAGCCATCGCTTCAACCATAGCGGTATGCGCTGTACAATTTTCATAATCTATTGCTTCTTACCTAAAATGCCCCCAGATACGAGTATAGGATCTTTACAAAAATGAACCCTAGCAAAACCGCGAAATGTAAAGCATACAAATCAAGCAAGTAAATAATTTTAAATGTGATCTAACTCTAAGGTAACCCCACTTTTTATTATCCCCAGCAGAGTCACCAGTTCTGTAATATGGTGGGAGAACTGACTTTTGTTTTTGCATTTTATCGCAAATGTTGCGGATAGCAAGAGTCGCCACAAACTTTTCTTTTATCTAAATAAAGGAAAGGGTGAAAAGAACAGGAAAAACCTGTGAAAATTTTCTGAGTTTAGGGAGTAGGTTATGGAAAGGAAAGGTGTTAGAACTCTTTTCATCCGTAGTTATCTACGGGATCTTAATCGCTAGCTCACTTTTGAAAATTATTTGTGAATGTTTGTTTTGAAATTTTTTTGAAAAATGTCTAAGTGCGACAAACTTTGTAATGATTTTCGTATCATTGAGAACACATACAAAGTGTTTGTTTGGAAAATATTTCACAAGAGAAGTGTATTATGTGAAAAATGTTTTGAAATGTTTGCGAGCAAGCGATTAAGAACTAAATACCTACTCAAAAGTATTTTGTTCTTTTCATCTTCCTTTAAATAGTTGTATCCTACCATTGGTTAGTAGGAAGTCCTATCGTTGGATGTTTGAGGGACAAGCACGGGTCATTGTACAGTCATAAAGGAAACATATAGGGATACCTTTAGCAATTCGAAGGGACTATCATCAAGTATTCTTAGGCAACATTGAGGGAGAAGATCATTTACCGAAGGCAGCATCGATGGGTCATCGAGGGACTATGATCTTTATGATGATTTTTAACTGAGGGTCTTTGCTAATGGTATCCCTATGTTCGAGGGACATGACTATTTTCCGAAGGCAACAAGTGGAGTCACCCTGGAGGTTCGTGTGTAAAAATTGATTTGTTTTCAATTAATTTGTCTTGATTAGGTTTTCTAGCATTTTGTTTTAAATATTGTCATAAAAATCCTATTAGCATACATCTAGCAATTATAAGGGAAGGGCTAAAATGCAGAAAAGAAATCTAAACTATTACAGGGCTTCAGGGAAGGGGGTACAAACCATAAAAATTGGGGGGAAGAAATAGTAAACTCTAGTTTAAGCTATTACAAACCATCAACAATTACATAAAACAAACTAATGCAAAAATAAAAGAGCGCACAGAGATTGTAAAAGAAAAGAGAAATGGGGGCAAATGTTTAACGAAAAATAATCGATGATCTATCCTAATGATTAATTGATTTTAATTGATAAAAATTAAATTAATTAAAACCTAAAGTAAAAAACCCTAAATTACTTAATTGAAAAGAAGTTTAATGATAAAAACCTAAAGAAACTAATTTAATTAAAAAAAGTCAAGTTGATTTAATCAAAGAAAAACCCTAAATCTAAATTAATTTTAATTAATTAAAAAAGTTAATTATATTAAACAAAATAAATTGAAATATAATTTTTTTTTTAAAAGTGATGGGCCTGAATAAGTGATTCTGGGGGTGTGAGAAAGTAATACACTAGGCCCAAAGAGACAAGGTCTAGGGCACCTGTTCTGGATCTAGTGAGGATGGCTTCAAGGGTCTCATGATGCACTTGCAAATTTGGGGCGCTAGATCTGATCTGTTGAGATCTGATGGTTCTAACGTGAGAGTGCATGGTGTGTGCGTGGAGGATGCCTGCGTTGGATATGTAAGAATTTCATAACATAAAAAAAAGTCCCACGCTTGGATCAAACCCAGGTACAGGCATGTAAGTGTCTTAAGGGAAAGCGTGCTACCACTGGGGTGGTCTTGACATCCGTTAGCATAATCAAATAATAAAAATATAATGTATAAACAAATATGATAATCGGAGAAGCGCCGAAGCCCTAGCTCCGGTTGTCTTCTCCAGCGACCTGCATGATCCGAAACCTGCAAAAATTAAACATTAGTGATCCAAAACATCACGTCCCCCCTGATTCAACACTCCTGGATCCAAATCTGGACTTAGTTTTGGCTAAAAACCTTTGGATCACGACTTTCAAATTAAACGAAACCGATCGGAGAAAATATGGTGTTTTGTAAACTAGCGTGCATGGGACCACAATACTTATTCAAACTTGTTCAAGCATATCTCATGAAATTGTTAGAAGCATCAATTTAGTTTAAAACAAGACAAAATTAAAGATATGAATTTTCAAATAATGCATATCAGTTATGCCATGTTATATAGTTTCGCATGCTTAGGATCATGGAAAAAAAACAAACCTACCCTTCAGTGTTCTTGGGAGTGTTTGGCGTGAAGATTTGGAATGAGAGGGTTTGTCACACAAGTTTTTAGAACTCGAGGGTTTTTATGAAATTTGAGAATTTTGGCAAGCTTTTAGACGCAAGGATGCATGGTCTTTTGCATCTAGTCTTGTTGTGCTTATATAGGGGAAGGATTAAGGTACATAAATATGGGAAGAAACAAATGCAATCATAGCCAAATGAGACAAGAATCAAACACATTTACACACTTCCATTTTGAGATATTCCTTGCCATTTTCAAGTTAACACGGTTTTGCATGGTTAACAAATGATTCTTGGGCCCCCATGTGATTGAAACAAAAAGCCCATGTGCCTAATACCATTATTTCATATTTTATTTAATTTAATTTTCATTCTAAAAGAATAAAAATTCAAATAAAAGAAATAAAAATCATAAAAATATGTGAATGGATTTAGAGGTCCTTTAACACATTGTGAACATGTTTGAACATCAAAAGTTAGGTCCACTAGTTCAAAATTCCAAGTTTGCTCACTTTGCACTTCATGCATTTTCTCAAAATTTCCCAACTTGCACTGGTCATAACTCTCTCAATTTTCATCTCTTGAAGGTGATATTGAACTTTTTGGAAAGCTAAAGATTTCCACTACAATTTCTATTTTGATTATTTTTTCATTTGGAGAATTTATCTTGATGTAAGTTGCCTTGAAAAAAAGTTTCTTTTTGTTGACTTTTGAAATGATCTATAATGTATGGGATCATATCTATCAAATGAAGCACTTTTTGGACTTCAGCATACATATACAAAGTTGTAGATAATTCAATTTCCTTCAAAATGGGATTTGGTTTGGGAAAAGTTGATGAAGCATGTGAAAGTTATGTTTGTCAATGTTCTTTTGACTTCTCCTAAGGAAACCCTAATTTGGCAACTTTTGACTTTTAATGATTTGAGGGTTTTCCTTGAGGAATAATGATCAACCCTTTATCAAATGATTAATATCAATTCAAAATGTTGATGTTGACCAAAAATCTTAAAGTTTGAATGTAGGTTGACCATAGTTGACTTTTTACCCAATACATTTGATTTTCAATCATCTGAGTTATTGACAGAGCAAGCTTGTGATGCAAGGTTTGAAACTTGACGTGAAAATATTTTAAGACCTATGGAGGACCATGGAAACCACTTGAGACCTTTGAAACCCAAACTTACTTGAAAAACACAAAACCCTAGTTATGGACCCATTGCTTAGAAGGAGAATTTGTCTTATCAACTCCGGAGCATCCTTGAGCATTTGCAAACCTTAGAAGAATGTTTGGAATAAAATGGGAGGGAAAATTTTAGGGTACAAAACCTGGTATGTGTTTGAGGGGCTTTAAGTCACAACTCATGTGTGACTATATTTGGGGTCCTAAGCTTGATCTTGAGCATCCGTGGGTGAAATATAATTTTATTTCGAAAAGGGTTTGTAAAAAGTTTGTGAAGTCTCATAGTTCTGAGGATTTCCTGGTTATTACTTATTTTATTTTATTTTATTGATAATTTTATGTCAATACTTTATAGATACAACCACGCAAGTTAATATTTTGCATATGTTTATAACAGGTTAAAAGTGACACAGGAAATCTAAATAAGGCAAAAAAATAAATAACCCCGTAGATTGTCTCGTGGGTATAAGAAACTTGAGAAAATAATGATTAATGAAAAAAACAACAAATGGAAGATGAGGACTTCATGAGTCATGATCACAATCCATCTCCACCATCAAGACATGAGAACTGGAAGAGGTCTCGACAAACACCAAATAGAGAGTACACTTCAGATGTCTCAAGAGCAATCACTAAGAAAGTTATAAGTAGGATTTATTGTGCGTATGTTATGAGTTTTTTAAATCGCTTTGGTAATTAACAATATATATCTTATCATGTTTTATAGGATTCGTTAGTTGTGTCTACCCTTGAAGGTTCTTTTGTTTCAGAACTGCGACATGATATATTAATCGAAGCAATCATAATAAAGGAGAATGATGGGTGTGTCTGTGGTGTTGGAGATGGCATCAGCCTGATATTATACTATGGTACATCTAGAAAAAGAACCAGACATACACAAAAAGAAAAGATTGAAGAGTTGAGAAGAAGTTGAAAACTCAAAAGAAATAATTTAAAGATGCATTAGAAAAGGATTGGAAAAATCGAAGGAAAGACGTGAAAGACATGAAAGAGTTATATGTTGTATGTTAGAATATTTTTTACCTGAAATGTATGATATATATTATGTTGATTCTATTTTATGTTCCTATTATTTTTATGATGTATTGAATCAATGGAACTGTCCAACATGTACACATGAAGATAATGATGGTCAATTGCCTAAAAGAATTGTTGCATATGGTGCCCCTACAAATATCCATAATGAGTTATTGGCTCCTTCTGAAGAATCAATGACCAAATTGTTATGTCACATTATGGATAAGAAATATCTAATTCCTCTTCATCTAGAACATGATCGAGAGATAGAAATTTTCTAAGCCGGTCCTAAAGATGTACATGATTTGGTTCTTGGAAGTGCATGGTTGAACGTAAGGATACTACATGTTTGGTGCATATAAGTATAGACTTTAATATCTCATTATGGTACATTCATTATTTTGTATATAACTAATTCCTCACTTATTTTTTTAATTTTGTTAACCATTTACGTACATTCACTGTGTTTGTATATAATTAAATAAATGTGATATTTATGGATTATTGGATCCATTTAGTATTTGATTTACAGATAGTTCTCTAAAATCGATTGAAATATACATATCATCATAGTTTGAGAGGTGAAAAGACTTTTACTTAACACCATTTATCCATGAGTGAGTAATTTTGAAACTATGGTTTATCTATTATAGTTAGTTTCCATGTTTTACCAAATACTAATTATATATGCTCGTGTTCATTCAAGAACCATTTTAAATTAATTGTCACATCTCTTCAGACGAATATGGTAACTACACTGTGTTCTTTACACTAACCACTTGTACCTAAGATGAAACAAATTATTTTTAGAATAGTTTATATTTATGATACTTTTAGTAATATTTTATTTTTCTTTGTAATTAGTTTAACATATAATATTTTTAAATCATTTTAAATCTATAGGGTTGTGGAGCAAAACTATATTACGAACAATTTTAGAAAAAAGCTTGTATTTTATATGCCTAAGCTAAGTGGATTACTTGTGAAATTCATTTATATATATAGTTACATGCATGTGTGGTTATATATTCATGAAATTTTTAAATTTGTATTCCTACAACATCATAAACATACACAATAAAGCAAGTGGGCAAATTCCTAAGCCTGACATTTAACTTTAATGCATGTCTAGTTTCATTACATATATCCTATATGATTGTATCTCTTTATGCCTAAAGTAGCCAATCTAGTGAATATTCCTATGCTACTACTTTTAATCACATTTATCATGAGTTCCACTTGTTGCAAGATTCCTCATAACAACAAGCTTGTATCTTTTTCTAAGTTGATCATCCAAATAACCAGATTTATGACAATATAATGTATTATAAAATAAAGCACTAACACAAAAGATTACTTTATATTCGCTTCACATTGCTCAACTTAAAATAGTTTAGATCATGATGAGCTCAATACATACATAAATACTGGTTCTTAATCTAAACATTCTTAAACACATAATAAAAAAGAAATAAAAACCTAAGAGTAACTTATTTGTCTTCTTGCATTATTCAACCAACAATAGACTAGTTCTATCATGCGAGATACTAGTTGCTTATACTTGAGATGAAGAGATGATAAACGCCCAACTTTGATTCAACTTACTTTCACACCTATTTCTACCAAGTATTTATTTTCCCCCTCTAAACCTGTTTGCATTTCCACCAAGAGGTCCTTTTATAATCAACTTCATCTAGGGTTTGGTGGAGTCTTAAATCACAGGCTTTTGAATATTCGTTAATTTTGGCCCATAAGAACCAGTAAGTTCCCTCAAATTTTCCCTATTTCTACAATTGGTGAGTAAGTTACAAACAACCTGTGGGGGACAAAGCGTCGCGTAGCAGGTTAGTGGTGCAAGGAGACATTGGCAGTGCTCTGCAGCAGTCCTGTGTTACAGGGAGACAACCTGCACATTGTAATGGTTGTAATATTATGAAATATTTTGTCTTGTAAGGCCTTGATCTTATCTCATTTATTTTTTACTCAGGTGCACTCTAATTTGCTGATTGATGCCACATATACCCTAAAACTGAACATCCATTCTTTGTAACCTCCATTGCATCCTGCTCTCATCTCAAAGTTAGGGTTAAGAAGTTGTTAATCTAATAAGTTACTGAATGAAAAGACAAAATCAAGCATTAAGAGCTATAATACCACACATAAAGTGAGTTATCAGTCAGTAATTTGATTCATTGTTAGAAGATTAAGTTGCATCCTCTTCTAAGTGTGTTCCTTTATGGACTATCACAAAAGTTTATTCTAGAGAGAATAACTTTGTTTATTTCATTTTCAATATAAATATTTCAAATTTGAGAGACAAAACCATCTGTGAGTACAAGGTCATGAAATTGCATGCTATAATAGTACAAAGATTACAATAAAAATTTTAAAGAAGTCAACTTCTGAAGACCAAAGTATAAAGAAAAGTCAACCTTTGATGGATCAGAAGTTAAAGATATTAAACTCTGATCAGGTCAACATCTAAATATCAAGTCAACCTCTGAAGACACAGAGTATGAAGGATCATAATCTATGACTCACACTCTGAAGGATCAGAACCTAAAGCCAGACAAATCTCAAGGATCAAGAAGCTCTGATAGGTTACTATCAGACTCTAAATACATTTTGTATTCTTTTGATCACGTGAAGACTTAGTAAAAATTCAGTAAAAAATAGATGGAATGGAACTGATAATACCTCTTGTAGCAAAGGAGTTTCAAATGGTCTCTTAACGGTATTAACCATATTAGGAAGCTTTGCAACGGATCTGATGATGCTTTTCTCAAAGACTCTCTTGTGAAATAAGTTCTCTCCAACCATTCTTTCATGGATCTCTATAAAAGGAGTCGATGTCTTGGAGGAATATACACAACACCAAACTTTAACAAACAAAAAGTTGTTACTTTAACAAATCAATTTTATTAGGCTTAACTTAGAACTTCTTAACACTTGTATATTCTTAGAAGCTATTAAGTATTAGAGTATTTTTGTGGTGTATTATATATACACCTCTGATTGTATATCAAATGTAGTTTGTCACAATCTCTTAATTTTTTGTTATAGAGTCAAAAGTCTCTTCCTTGTGTGCTTGAGCATTAAAGTCTCTTGCTTGTGTGCTCGAACATTTAGAAGTATATTGCTTGTGTTCTTGAATATTTAGAAGTATATTTCTTGTGTTCTTGAGCATTGAAGTTTCTTGCTTGCGTTCTTGAGAATTGAAGTCTCTTACTTGTGTGTTTGAGCAACTGGAAGTCCCTTGCATGTGTGCTTGAGCATTTGTAATTAGCATTGGTTATAGTGGAAATCCCTTAAAAGTGAAAGGGGACTGGACTACTTCTTATTTATGGGAAGAACCAAGATAATTGCTTGTGTTCTCTCTTTATCTATTCTCTAACTCTTAACTATTTTATTCGCTGCCACTCATGAAACTCTAACTCAGATTCTGATCCTATATTCAGAATTTGATAAGAGTATTTCAAGATAAAAAGAAGAAAAAGTAAACACAATTCAACCCCCCTTCTAGTGATTTTCCCACATTTAGTTGGCATCATAGCATGATCTTTGTATCAACATTTAACATTGGTACAAAAAAAAGATCATGTGAGAAAAACATGCCTGAAGGACCAGAAACTTCTCCCTCACCTTCAAATGTTGAGCCCTTTGAATATAGTGCTTTTGAAAGAAATAATTATTCTTCTAAACCTCTAACCTTTAGTAGATACTCTACTAATTATTCTTCACTTGATTGATGTGCCTAATTTATGGCTCAACTTGATATCTTACACAAACCCCCATAAAAAATGTGATATCATGTCTGCTAGCTGTAAGGCACAACAAGATACCAATCATACTTCTTTAGGCTTTGCCCAACAACAACACCTTTCTCATCTTTTGACAGTTTCAAATGCGTAGGAGCATATGTCCTTTTGCAACTTGCATTCTCCATTCCAAACTTATTGACTATGTTCTTATCATACTTACTTTGAGAGATAAAGATATAATCATCCATCTGTTTGATTTGAAGTCCAAAATAATATGTCAATTCACCAACCAAACTCATCTCAAATTCCAACTGCATTTGTTTGACAAAATGTTGGACCATCTGGTCTGATATCCCTCAAAACACTATGTCATCAACATATATTCGAGCAATCATGAGTTTCCCACCTTCTCTCTAACCAACAAGGTCTTGTCTATTCCTCGTTTCTTGTATCCATTATTGACTAGAAATTCTGTCAACCTCTCATACCAAGCCCTAGGAGCTTGCTTCAATCCATAGAGAGCTATATTCAACTTGAACACATGATCTGGATAGGTAGGATCAACAAACCCCTTGGGTTATTCAACATAAACCTCTTCATGCAAGTACCCATTCAGAAAGAAACCTTTCACATCCATTTCAAATAGCTTAAATTTCAATAAGCAGGCAACTTCTAGCATTTGTCTTATAGACTCAAGTCTAGAAACTGAAGAGAAAGTTTCATCAAAATCTATCCCTTAAATATGAGTGTAGCCTTGTGACACAAGTATTTCCTTATTCCTTATGACAACTCTACTTTCATCAGTTTTATTCTTATACACCCGTCTTGTTCCAATGACATTTGCTCCATTGGGTCTAGGAAATAACTCCCAAACTTCATTCCTTTAGAACTGATTCATTTTCTTGCATGGAATTTATCCTAAGTTGATAAGTTAAGTCTTCCTTAACATTCTTGGGTTCAATCATAGAAACAAAGAAAGAGTTAGAAACCACTTCCCTTGATATATTAGTGATCCCTTGATTAGGATTTCCTATAATGAGTTCTTTGAGATGATATTTCTGAATTCTGATTGATGGACCCTTATTGATTTGATTGTCATCTAGTTCAACATTAACAACCTTATTATTGATGTGGTCTTCTCCCATGTCTGTAGTGGTAGAAATGTTGAGACTAAGCCATTGGATTGACTTGACTCACACAGATCAAATAAAAATCGTCATCACGCTTTATTGTTTCCGAAGGAATGAGAAAAGAGAGAATAACCCAAAAAAAAGGGGAGAGAGTCTAGGTACGGGGGTTGGTTATGCAAAGGTAAGGTATTAGCACCCTAAACATCTACGATACTCCGCAAGAACCTCTCTGAATATTTGTGTATTTTGCCTATAAATTTTGTATACAAAATAGATGGTGGATATGAGAAAAGAAGTTTTTTTTATTATAAAATTTTCACCCGCCGCCGTTGTGAACCTTTAGTGCCTACGTACCACCTTCCGTGCAATAGGGGATCAAGGTACTCGTAGTTCACCTTTACAAATTGTAAGTGTTTATTGGCAGCAATTTTGATAAAACAATGCTTTGATAATGTTTTGCTAAATGTCTTGACATTTGAAGCAAACTGTTTTGAATAATGTCAAAGCATATGTCTTGACATCTGCCTCCTGAACTGAACGCAACACATATCAGTTTAAGTTTTCTGTTTCCTACGTTCATCCACGCCATAATTCAGGAATTGTGACTCATAGCTTGCGAAAAATATGGAGGAATATTTTTCTATTTGAATTATCCATATGGATTATATCTTGGCCTATTTTCATGGAAATATTCAAAAGATTGGAATATTTGTTTTTCAGCCCAAGCCCACTGCTGCACCTTTATATGGACTTGCTTCCTTCTTCATTCACTTGCAACTTTTGAAGAAGAATACTTTGTTTCTGTTTTAGAAGTCTAAGTCTTTTAATTGTCATACACTATAGTATTGATTTGATACTTGAGTTTTTATTTGAGTTGTTAATTGCGGATCATTCATAAGCTTTTAAGTATTGAATGATTGAAGTCTTTAAAGCATAATATTTATGTAGTTCTTCACTGTAAGTGATTGAAGGGATTTGAGGAAGGCCTCATTCCTAGGTGTGTCTTAGGTAGAAGTATAGCACGGGTAGTGATTAAGTGATTAGATCGTAAACTGGTTGTTTACCGAGGGTCTATGAATTGATACTATTTAGTGGACTTGTCCCTGGCTTGGTAACCCCCAAAGTAGGTGTTGTTGTACACCGAACTGGTTGAACAATCCCTTGTGTTTTGAATTTTTTACTTTTGTTGCATTTTACACTGTCCTCAGATATTTGTGTCGTGACATCTTCTTCGAAATATCATATCTGATACCAGAATTTCAGTTGGTATTAGAGCAAGCATCCTGCTTTATATCTAGGTGAGATCCAGGAAAGGTACTTGCTGGTACTATGGACAAGGAAGGAGGATTTGTGAACAGACCACCCATTCTGTATGGAAGTAATTATGACTATTGGAAACCATGTACGGTGGCCTTCTTAAAGTCTCTGGACAGCAGAGCTTGGAAAGCTATTTTGAAAGGATGGAAATACCCTGTCAAATTGGGAGAAAATGGAGAACCTACTTCTGAGTTAAAACCAGAAGAAGATTGGTCTAAATAAGAAGATGAAATTGCTCTTGGAAATTCTAAAGCCTTGAATGCTATATTCAATGGAATTGACAAGAAAATTTTCTGATTAGTGAACACATGTGAAGTAGCTAAAGATGCATGGGGAATTCTTCAATCTACCCATGAAGGCACATCCAAAGTTAAGATGTCAAGACTTCAGTTTCTCGCCACAAAATTTGAGAATTTGAGAATGAAGGATGATGAAAGTATTAATGACTTCCATATGAACATTCTTGAAATTGCTAATGCATCAAGTGCTTTAGGAGAGAAAATACCTGAAGATAAATTGGTGAGAAAGATGCTCAGGTCTCTTCCTAAGAGAGTTGATATGAAAGTGACAGCTATAGAAGAAGCTCAAGACATTGACTAAATTAAAGTGGATGAACTTGTTGGATCCCTTCTGATATATGAATTAAGCATCAATGGAAGATCTGAAAAGAAGAACAAAAGCATGGCCTTTCTATCAAATACTGAAGTAGAAGAGGAGGACTATGATCTGGATACAGATGGAGGAATATAAAATGCCTTAGCTATGCTTGGAAGAACAGTTTAACAAAGTAATAAAAAGAATGGATAGGAACCAAAGATGAAATGTCAAAAACATCTCATATGACATCCATAAGTCAAATTATTTTGGAAGAAAAAGGGATGAAGAAAAACCCACTCAAGGGAAGGGAATACAATGTCATGAATGTGAATGCTTTGGTCATATTAGAACCGAATGTCCTACATATCTTAAGAAACAGAAGAAGAATCTATATATTACTTGGTCTAAAGAGGACTCAGAGAGTGATCTTGAAGAATCTGCCAAGTATGTTGAAGCATTGCAGGAAAATATGTATCTGATGAAGAGTCTAGTGATGGGGAACTAACCTTTGATGAGTTAGCTAGTTCATAAAAGAATTATGTCTCAGAAGTGAAGAAGTGTGCCTAGAAGGGTAGAAACAGAAAGCACTCATAACCCAGCTGAAGGCAGAAAGGAAAGAGCATTTGAAAACTATTTTTAATCTGGAAAGTGAAGTGACTTCTCTGAATTCAAATCTTGATAGAGTGGTCAAATCTCTCAAGATGCTGAATAATAGATCTGACACACTAGAAGAAATTCTTCAAGTGGGGAGAGTGACAGGAGACAAGAGTGGTCTAGGGTTTAATGAGAAAAAGAAACCTGATTTAGAAGAACCTTCACTAGATTCCACTCATGCCAAGTCTAAACCAAGTATGTCGAATAAAATGTATAAACATCATGGCAAGAAAGGACATCATGGCAAACATCATGGAAAACATCATGGCAAGAAAAAGTTTAATCACACCAGAGAGAATTCCCAGCCCTGAAGGTGTCGTCAGTGTGGAAGGTTTGGTCATATAAGGCCTTTCTGTTTTAAGTTGTATGGGTATCCTAAAACTACCCCTCTTCCCAAAACCGATCAGATTCTCTAAAATAGAAAAAAGAAGATATAGTGGGTTCCCAAGTCTAATGCTACTAGTTTCATAGCTCATACCTCTCTCAGAGTATCAACCAAATATGACTGGTACTTTGATAGTTGTTATTCTAAACACATGATAGGTGTAAAGAATTTGTTGACAGATATCAAATCTCATTCCGATGGTTATGTGACCTTTGGTGATGGAGCCAAAGGTGAATCCAAAGGAGTTGGAAACCTAGAATGTTCAGGAGATCCTAAGCTTGATGATGTGTTACTTGTTAACGGGTTAACAACTAACCTGATAAGTATATGCCACTTGTGTGATCAAGGATTAAAAGTTAACTTCACCAAGAAAGAATGTCTTGTTTGCAATGAAAAAAATGAAGTTATTATGAAAGGAATCATATCTAAAGATAATTTTTATTTATGGGTTCCCCAAGAGTTGAAATTCTCCTCAACATGTGTTTTAGCTAAAGAAAATGAAGTTGAACTATGGCATTAAAAATTGGGACACTTGCATCTGAAAGGAATGAAAATAATTATACCTGAAGAAGTTGTGAGAGGGATTCTTAAGCTCAAGATAGAAGAAGGAAGAGTATGTGGTGACTGCTAGATTGAAAAGCAAACTAAGATGTCACATCAGAAGATCCAACATCTTACTACATCAAAAGTTTTGGAACTTCTTCACATGGACTTGATGGGACCTATGTAGGTTGAAAGTCTTGGTGGAAAGAAGTATGCCTATGTGGTTGTAGATGACTTCTCTAGGTACATATGGATAAGTTTTATCAGAGAAAAATCAGAAAATTTTGAAGTGTTTAAAGATCTCTGTCAAAAACTTCAAAGGGAAATAGATAGTCATGTCATCAAAATCAGATGTGATCAACAAAAGGAATTTGAGAACAACAAGTTTGCTGATTTTTTATCTTCTGAAGGAATCAATCATGAACTTTACTCTCTTGTTACTCGTTATCAAAATGGGATTGTGGAACGCAAAAACAGAACCCTTCAAGAATCTGTCAGAGCTATGATTCATGCTAAGAAGTTACCCTACCGCTTTTAGGTTGAAGCTATAAATACTGCATGTTATATTCATAACAAAGTCACTCTAAGGAAAGGCACCACGACCACATTGTATGAAATATGGAAGGGAAGAAAACCCACTGTCAAATACTTTCATGTTTTTGGAAGTAAATGTTACATCTTAGCAGACCGTGATCAGAGAAGGAAGATGGATCCCAAGAGTGATGAAGGAATATTCCTGGGTTACTCTATAAATAGCAGAGCTTGCAGAGTCTTTAACTCCAGAACCAAGGTTATGATGGAATCCATAAATGTTATTATTGATGATTGAGGATGGAATGATGAAGATGTCTTAGAAGATATTGGAACATCTTTGTCTGATATTCCAACAGAATCAAATGACAAAAGTATTAATTCTAATCCACCTCAAGAAGATCCTGAGCCTATTCATCTCAATAAAGGTCCTTCAATTAGAACATACATAGATCATCCTAAGGAGCTTATCATAGTAGATATAAATAATGGAGTTACTACCAGATCAAGAGAAGGGATATCAAACTCTTGTTTTGTGTCAAAATTGAGCCTAAGAATGTCAAAGAGGCCCTAAATGTTGAGTTCTGGACTAATGCCATGCAGGAAGAGCTATAACAATTCGTAGAAATGAAGTTTTGGATCTAGTTCCAAGACCTGAAGGGACAAATGTGATTGGCACTAAATGGGTGTAAAAGAATAAATTTGATGAAAAAGGGATGGTCACTAGAAATAAGGAAAGGTTAGTTGCACAAGGATACACTTAAATTGAAGGAGTTGACTTTGATGAAACCTTTGCTCATGTGGCCAGACTTGAATCAATCAGACTACTCTTGGAAATTGCATGCATACTAAAATTTAAATAGTTTTAAATGGATTTAAAGAGTGCATTCTTAAATGGGTATTTGAATGAAGAAGTTTATGTGGAACAACCCAAGGGATTTGTTGATCCAAGTTTTCCTAAACATGTGTACAAACTAAAGAAAGCTTTATCTTGATTAAACAAGGTTCCAAGAGCTTGGTATGAGAGATTGACAAAATTTCTTGGTAAGAATGGATATAGGAAACGTGGCATAGAGAAAACTCTTTTTTTCAAGGAAGAAGAAGGTAAGATCATGATTGCACAGATTTATGTTGATGATGTTGTGTTTCGTGGGATGTTGTAGTAGTAGAAATGTTTAAGACTAAGCCATGGGATTGACTAGACTTGTACAAATCAAAATAGAAATCGCCACCGCGCTTTATTGTTTCCAAAGGAATGGGAAAAGAGCGAGTAACCCAAAA
This sequence comes from Vicia faba, assembly GCA_948472305.1. Lineage (NCBI taxonomy): Eukaryota > Viridiplantae > Streptophyta > Magnoliopsida > Fabales > Fabaceae > Vicia > Vicia faba. Next base: position 1,330,277,025 of record OX451741.1, on the reverse strand, counting down.
AAGAGGGGGGAAAGATTCAAGGTAATTGGGTTGGTTATGTAAAGGGAAGGTATTAGCACCCTAAACATCTACGATACTCTGCAGGAACCTCTTTGTAAAATACGTATATTTTGGCTATGAAATGTTGTGTAAAAATGGATGGTGGAGGTGAGAAAATAAATATATTTTATGGTTTTTGCACCCGCCGCGGTTGCGAACCTTTAGTGCCTACGTACCACCTTTTCATGCAATAGGGGATCAGGGTACACGTAGTTCCTCTTAATTTTTTTTAAAATACAAGTGTGTTGGTTAATTTTATGAAATAAAACATCATCGTCATTGTCCGTGTGGAAAACATACCTACTACCCACAATCATGATAAAGGAGAATTTGCATCATCTCAAAGTGGAGGATATGGCTTGGATTTTAAAATCAACAATGCCTCACTGAATACCCAGGTTGAGAATATGTCTCTTCACTACATATTATAGAAGTATAGTTGTTTGCATCACTACAAGGATTGACAAGAGTCTAATCTTTTGAGAAAGGTTTTAAAATAAGAAATCCAAAGTGGAAAAATGATTTGAAATGAGATTGATTGACTTTTAGTATTCTCACAAAAAAAAAGATGTCAAAATATTATTAAGTTGATTGAAGTTTATTCATAAATTTTTTTTTGAAAATGCATGGACCTAAGTCCAAGTTTATTATGAAAGTGGTTCAAGTTTCAAAAGAAGAAGAGTTTTCAAAAGGAGGAAGAAGATTTTTGAAATTAAAGAAGATGGGAGGAGAAGAAGAGACTATCCTAATGCATAAGGTAAAAGCTAGGGATAGGAACCATCTAACCAACAAGAAGCCAATACTTGACACTATTAGGCAAGACAGAATCCCAATTCTTTGGATTGAAACCAAGTAAGCAAAGATACTAGACCTCTTGAAAGAACCAAACCTCGTGTGTATTAAGTCTTCACAAAAATTGGGCAGAGTAACGACTGTATACGGGTGAATTCCATACTACAAACAAAGAATGTAATCACAATAACCTGCACACAAAACGAACAAACAACCCAATGTCTTTAGTTAAACCTCACGAACTCCATACAAAATATCAATTAAGGTTAGAAAGTCTCCAACATAGGAAAAAGTTTCTAATCCTAAGTCCAAGAAGTCTCATACTCCATAATGCCAAGGATAGTAACCAAATAGTCCAAGTATCATTAAAGTTTTTATGGTTTATGTTGATTATTAGGTGTCTTAGAAGAAAAAAAGAAAAGGCTCAAGTGAGCAAAAATGAAGATAGCATGAAATGTAATGCTTAAAGTAAATGATACATAAAGCATAAAAAAATAAAAGGCATAAAGTAAAAACAATTTGATAATTAGTGGTTAGTTGGATGACCATCTTGAAACTTGCATTTGGAACTCATTAGAGGATTGGTAGAACCAAAGCCTCCACACAACAAGTTGCATTTGATTTTTGTCAAGTATATCATCTATTTGGAATCCTCAAAAGTACCATTTAATGATCAATGATGTTTAAGTGATCCGCGTTGACCAAAAGTGTTATAGATCCATTAGAGGATTGGTAGAACCAAAGCCTCCATACAATGAATCTCAAGGTTAATGGATCAAAGAGATCAAATTAACATACTTGGGCTTGCAAACATAGGTTTGGGCCACGAATGATCATTTGTTCGAATCAGGACAAAATTTAGCGCTATGTTAAGCAATCGTAAGTGGACTTATGCAGAAGTCGCACCTATTTTGAGATCGATCAATAGCAATCTATGTACCATTTGTTTTGAGACATGATATAGAGATTATGCTCCAATAACACTTTGTGCAATAAGAAAGGGATAAGATGAAGAGGGGTGGGAAAGAATATACAAACCACATTTGAATTAAAATTTAATTAAACTATAATTAAAATCATTCATCCATTTTTGTGGAGTTAAACTGAACACCATGGATCCAATGATGTTAATAAAGTTCATGATCAAAAATTCAACCCAAGATTAGCCAGAAAATAGTCACAAAATAATATTGCATTTTAATATATACATTAAAAAAAGGTTTTAGAAATATTTAAAATGGAAATAAGGGCTAAAAATATCAACTACATTCAAATTAATCAAGAAATAAAAAGTAAGACCATAGAGAAATCAGAAATAGACTCAAATATTTTTATAAATTTTTTGGTATTTTTTTTTAAGTCAGAAATTATTTTAAAAATTAAAAGAAATGAGTAAAATAAACTGAAAATGATTAAAAAAATACCAAAGTCAGAAATAAAAAATAAGTGAAGGCACCAATATTTGTCACAATATCATTAGATCATTCCATATTTTTTTTCCAGAATTTAAAAATGCATAAAAGTATTTTTAAACATTTAAAACAAATCAAATAAAGTGAAAATTTATAAAAAAATACCAAAACCCAAAATAAATTTGTGAAAAAATAAAAATCATAAAGAGAAAAATCAAAAATATTTTTCTTAATTTTTTCAGATTTTTTGGACTAAAAATGAATTTTTCATGTTTTTTTGAAATTTAAAACAATTAAATATAAAAATAAGAAAAAAAAATGGGCTATCTGATCAATGTCAAAACGCGTTAGTAAACAGATCAAGTGGACCTGGCGCGCTGTACATGTTATGGACTTAAGTGGATGAGGCATTGAATTATTAATTAAATCAGATTTAAAAAAAAAGTGGCGTGCCATCATTGGTTGGAAGATGACATGTTGGTCATCTTCAACCTCCAGCCAACCTGAATTGTAGGTCTCTCAAACTGTAAAATCAGAAGCTCAGTCCTATGCCATTCGCTTCGTCTCTGCAAGACGAAGACAACCACACATTCGCGACAAATTTATATAAACTGCAGCTCCAGCAAATTGGAAGGAAATTTTGAAAAGGGATTTAAAATTTTATGGTCAAAACAAGTTTCCAGATGAAAGTAGGTGTTGCAACTAGAACCAGGGCAATGAAAGAATCACAATAATATCAATGTTTTGAAGAATTGATGAAAGAATCTACCTATTGAAGTTGAGTTGCAGAGCTCTGAAATTGGACTTCTATGGAGCAATCTAAGGCACGATTCTTGAATATAATTAAATGGTTAGCTTCAGGGAAGATCAAAGAAGGTGAATTGATAGAAAAATTGGATTGAAAAAGGCTTGAAAGCAGATTTCGAAGTAGAAGAATTTTGAGTTATGGAACAAGTTTGGCAGGGTGATTCCGACTATCCAAGCTTGAGGAAATGAATGGGGGATGACCCTCTATTTATAGGGAATCAAATGGAATGTCCAAACGTGTGAAATGATGAATTTTGGAGGGAAATCGTGTGAAGTTGCAAACAAGAAAAGTGTGACTTCTAATTTGATCAAAACTCATCCAAAACGCACGTTTTGTTGTGCTAATCAATTCTGGAACTTCACTAAACATGTTTAGCGGAAAAACGTGTGGAAAACTTGTGATTAGAAGCCAAAACAAAGACTTTAAATTCTGACTTATGGGGAAACTACAGTTCCAAGTTACCATGTTCAATCCAATGGCATACTTAACTCAAGGGGTCTTAAGGCATGATTCTTGATGTGTTATAAAGATGAGGTTACAAGATTTTCAATGGAAAAAAAAAGAATCAAATGGATGCTTGAGCTGAAAGTTGCATTGAGTCAAAGTTGGGGAAAATGCTGACTTTCCATACTTAGAAATATTTAGAAAATTTCTTCAAAAGTGACCTATAATGTTTTGCATCCAAAGATGGCGTTTCTCTTGGAATTTTCTCTTGACCAAAAAAGATGGCATAAAATAGACCTCTTGAATGGAATTTTAAAACTTGAACCAATCAAAATATCCAAAAATTTAGAGAGTTATGGATTGTTGAAGTTGGCAAAAATTCATGAAATAACCTATAATCTTTTGTATCCTTAGGGCATCTTCCATCCATTTTCTCACTTTGCACATAAAAGAAGGAATAAAGTTCACATCCTCGAGATCATTGTGGAAAAATAGTGGGCTCAAGGTGATAAATATTGACCAAGTTATCATCATTTGAAGTCACACATAGGAAAATGTGGGTTCATCTTAAGGACTTGTAAACTTTCTTCATCATCAAGTTTCTTCCACATGAAAACTCTTTAGAACTTTTGAAGTGATTTGTTGATAACCCTTTGAAGAGAAGGATGTATTTGGAATCACTCCAAAATACCAAAAGATGAGCAAGATATGCTTCTTTGAAGTTCAAAACCCTAGCTCCTAGATCAAGAAAAATGCCTTGATGGACTTTGACAATTTTGAACAAACTTCTTGTACCAACACAAATGCTTTGTAAATATAAGTGGTTGAGGATGATAATGAGAACTCATAGCAACCACAACCACTTCCATATCTTGATAATTGAGAGAAATATGCATTTGTGACCAATGGGAACAAAGCCTTGTCCAAGCATGACAACTTCTCCAATCAATCCCTTGTACTTTTGAACCAAATTTGATAATCTTGAAATGTGTTGAACCAAAATAACCTTGCCATTACTTTTACTCCAAAACAAATCCAATGGTGAGGTTTGAAATTCTCAAGTTTTATTGACTAGGGCATCGAAATAAACTCATGAACCCATGGAGCAAGTTGCTGAATCTCATTGCCTTTACCTACATGAGTAACAAGCAAGACAAACCAACATTACATTTTATTAATTAAAAGAAGAAATCAAGACAAAAAATATTCATGATCACAAAAGAACACAAGTCAAGGTGCTTGGTGATTCCTTAAAGAGAAAAGCTAAATATAGGGAGGGGAACCAAGAATCCTAATGTGATCTTGTTGTGATGGAATCAACATGGTATGATGAGGGGACCTTAGGGGAAAAATTGGGGTACAACAGCTTCTCTTATTTAAGTTTCTTCTATCCGGAGATACGAAGGTTGAAAATTTTTGTATCGACGCGATCGAAGATACTTAAATATAAAACAAACCCTATTTTTGGCCCTAAGATGCCATGCAATTCTTATGACTATGAATGCATATGAACGACACCAAGGCGACGTAAAAAACCACCGGGGATGTAGCAAAGAAAATACCGAAACAAAAGAGAAACCCGACCAGGAAAATAAATCACAGGTAGATCAAAAGACCTGTCTTAAAGGATGGTAAAAAGTAAAAGGATACACCAACTTCTACTGAAGGACAAACTACCAACGTTCACTGAAAGTAGAAAAAGGAAATAAATAACAACACTGGCGTTCACTGAAGGTGAGTTACCAACATTTACTGAAGGTAGAGAGAAAATATATCAAAGCACCACCGTTCACTGATGATGAACTACCAACATTCACTGAAGGTAGCAAAAAGATAACAATCACCAACTTTCACTGAAGGTGACCTACCAACTTTCACTTAAGGTAGAGAGAAAATATATTATAGCACCGTCGTTCACTGGCGATGAACTACTAACGTTTACTGAAGGTAGAAAAAAGATAACAATCACCAACTTTCACTGAAGGTGAACTACCAACTTTCACTGAAGGTAGAGAGAAAATATATCATAGCACCACCGTTCACTGACGATGAACTACAAACGTTCACTGAAGGTAGCAAAAAGATAACAATCACCAACATTCATTGAAGGTGACCTACCAACTTTCACTGAAGGTAGAGATAAAATATATCATAGCAACGTCGTTCACTGCCGATGAACTACCAACGTTCACAAAAGGTAGCAAAAAGATAACAATCACCAACTTTCACTAAAGGTGACCTACCAAATTTCACTAAAGGTAGAGAGAAAATATATCATAGCACCGCTATTCACTGATGATGAACTACCAACATTCACTGAAGGTAGAAAAAATATAACAATCATAAACTTTCACTAAAGGTGACCTACCAACTTTCACTGAAGGTAGAGAGAAAATATATCATAGCACCGCCGTTCACTGACGATGAACTACCAACGTTCACTGAAGGTAGCAAAAAGATAACAATCAACAACTTTCACTGAAGGTGACCTACCAACTTTCACTGAAGGTAGAGAGAAAATATATCATAGCACCGACGTTCATTGACATTGAACTACCAATGTTCACTGAAGGTAGCAAAAAGATAAGAATCACCAACTTTCACTGAAGGTGACCTACCAACTTTAACTGAAGGTGACCTACCAACTTTCACTAAAGGTAGAGAGAAAATATATCTTAGCACTGCCATTCACTGACGATGAACTACCAATGTTTACTGAAGGTAGAAAAAAGATAACAATCACCAACTTTCACTCAAGGTGACCTACCAACTTTCACTCAAGGTAGAGAGAAAATATAAGTTTCCCTAAAATTCTGTCATTTCACCTAGAACGGGTCTCAACTTCTTTTTTAACCAAAGGATTCTGCCTGGAAAGGGTAATACATAAGCTGTCTCAAATATAGAGACTACCACTTGTAAAAATTTCACAATGAACTGTCTTTGCGGTATTGAAAGTCTTGTCATCCACTAGGGTAATTTGGGCAACAGGCTGCAAACTATTAACTCATAGAGAAGATAGAAAAAAACAGTTACGTTGACTTTTACAGGGTGTACAGGTTGCTCAAATAAAGAGACCTGCCACTTTCTGTTATGGAGGATTGTGAAAATGACTCTCTGGGGAGAACAGTATGGCTTCCTGGGGAAATAAATATGACTTCCTGTGGAGATGCCAATATATTTCTACTGAGGAGATAAAGTATTCTCGTGCAAAATAAATGCACATTCTCAAACCAAGGCTCGAAGCCTGCAGATATGATAAGTAATAATATTGCTAAGGACCAAAGATTCAAACCAGAAATAAATTGGGATGGAACAGTCAACCATAATACATCCTTTGAGAAATAAACTCAATAGGAAAACCCAAATCATCCATACAAATAGTTGTTCAAGAAGGCTAAACAAAAAAATCTTCCACGAGGGATAACTTAGTGGGGAAATTGGAAGAATATACGTTATCTACTTAAGGCCAACACTCTATTGGAGAGAGGACAACGTAACTATGCAAAACAGGGTGATATGTCAACAAAATATTAACGAATGTGAATGAGAAATGATTTGCAAATTTTAGCTATGCATGATGTATGTATAAATGTATGAGTGTTATCATGCGTATTCTGACAAAACAAATATACAACATTGGGAGTAACCATGCAAAACCATCTTGGGTACAATCAACACTCGGCTAAATTACATTGAAGATGAACAATCCGAGAAAAAGTAAGCGCCAACTGTGGAAACAAAACCTACTTCATGGTTTAACTTTACTGGGGAGAAACGTAATCCGGAAGTAAACAAAACATAGCAACCAAACCGTACAGCTATAGAGATACAACATCCTTCTCCAAGCATTACCAGGTGTAGCACTCAGACTTTAGCGGGAAATCAAATATTTTCAAAAGTAATGCTTCTACTAGGGATTTTGAAAAATCAATTTCAAGTAGAGAAGACGGTCATCAAATCATAAAAACATTCACTGGGAAATTCAGGACCATTTTGAAAGAGGAAACACACAAACTTTATTAAGGCATATAATGTCCTATCATCAAGCCATTAACCGGGGATTTCGTGTTAACTTCACTGAGGAGGTTAACACCACATCCTCAAAGGGAAAACCAATATACATTCTTCACTAGAGAAACCACAAACATGCGTTCTTCAAGAGTAGTTATTATACCAACTTCTCTGGGTAGAAAGAACCTCTATTAAACAAACGAAAACCTTTATTGGAGAAAACTTGTATAGAATCTTCATATCATGCAAACTTGGAAAAGAGGAGAAATGAACCATAACTTGACCGGAGAAACTGGATTCACAAACCCGATACAGCGAGAACATCCTGAGAAAAACTTTCCCGGGAAACAAAACTTTTCAAAACAACTGGAGTTCGTCTATTCCTGGGATCATCACTTTTGTTTTCCTATTGCATCACATATTTTAAAGTAACAGTAAATTGTAAATTCTTTTTGAAAATAAATTTTGTTATTTAATCTTTTTTGCTTTGAATGTTATTATCAATAATAAATGGAGCCTTTGCAAGCTAAATAAAATAAAAAACTACAAAGAATAGGGTAAAAGCTCAAATTTCATTAATAGAATGGTAGTCTACGAATGGTGAGACTCCATGGATGATTACAAAGTTTGGAAAATGGTAATATATAACGGAAAAGATACATTGAGATACAATGACCACTATCCCCTCTAACAACTTTTGTAATCCTGAGTAGCAACTTCTGTTGAAGTATAATGAGGATCCAAGAAGATTGTTGCTCCAACAATCAAGTCTTGTCTGATGTAGTTACTTGCCAAGAAAGGCCATAAATTTTGCATAAGCTGCCCTTGCAGGTTTTCAACTTAGCGGGAAATTTATTCTGTTTATATCTCTAATTTTTTCCTAGACAACCCTTTTGGGTTTTCGGCCTACCGAGATGCTCTTTTTTGCCTAAGCCTCCCTTCCGAGTTTTCAGCTTAGCGAGCTGTTGTTTTATTTCTTTAGGCGATGTATTTCTTGACTGCATCAACATTCATGGGACGTGGGAATTCCTTTCCATCCATAGTTTCAAGAATTAATGCACCACCAGAGAAGGCTTTCTTGACAACATATGGGCCTTCAAAATTAGGAGTCCACTTTCCCCTAGAATCAGCGTTGAAAGACATGTCTTCCTGAGCACGAGGTCGCCTTCTCTGAATTCACGAGGTTTGACCTTATTATCAAAAGCTTTCTTCATTCTCTTCTGATATAACTGTCCATGGCAAAAAGCTGTCATTTTCCTTTCTTGAACAAATTCAATTGGTCAAACCTGTTCTGGACCCATTCAGCCTCTGACAACTTGGTTTCCATTATCACACGCAAAGAGAGGATCTCAACCTCGACTGGGAGTACAAATTCCATTCCATACACAAGGGAAAACGAGGTTGCTCCTATTGAGGTACAGACAGATGTTCGATATCCATGCAAAGCAAAAGGGATCATTTCATGCCAATCCTTATAAGTAACAACCATCTTCTGGATAATTTTCTTGATATTCTTATTAGCAGCTCCAACAGCCCCATTCTTCTTTGGCCGGTACGGAGAGGAATTATGATGGATAATCTTGAATTCTTCACACAATTCTATCATCATTTATTGTTCATATTTGAGCCATTGTCGGTGATAATTCTGCTCGGCACACCATACCGACATATAAGATTATTCTTGATAAATCGCACAACCACCTGCTTAGTGACATTAGCATATGAAGCAGCCTTCACCCACTTGGTAAAGTAATCAATTGCTACCAAGATGAAATGGTGTCCATTTGAAGCTTTGGGTTCTATAATGGCAATGATGTTAATACCCCACATAGAGAAAGGCCACGGGGAGGAAATCACATTGAGAAGTACCAGAGGCACATGGACCTTATCTGCATAAATCTTGCATTTTTGACACTTCTTTGCAAATTTGTAACAATCAGATTCCATTGTCAGCCAATAGTAACCTACCCTTAGCATCTATTTAGCCATCGAATGCCCATTGGCATGAGTGCTAAATGAACCTTCATGAATCTCATGCATTAACATGTCTGCTTCGTGTCTATCCACGCATCTGAGCAAGACCATGTCATAATTTTTCTTATACAACACATTTTCACTAAGGAAGAAACTGCCTGCCAATCTTCTCAATGTCTTTCTATCTTTCTTCGAAGTGGCAATCGGGTATCCCGAGTCTGGAGAAAATGCTTGATATCATAATACCAAGGCTTCTCATCTGCTACCTCTTCTGTTGTAAACACATGAGCAGGCCTATCCAGTCGCCGAAACATAATTCGAGGTATATCATTCCAAGTATTTACTTGATACATAGAAGCCAGAGTTTCCAGAGCATCTGCCATTTGATTTTCATTTCTTGGAATATGATGGAATTCAACTTTATTAAAGAAGGGTAACAACCTTCTAGCATAATCTTTGTAAGGGATCAAGCCAGGGTGACGAGTATCCCATTCTCCTTTAATATGATTTATTACCAAAGCTGAATCACCATATACATCTAGAATTTTAATTCTGAGATCAATAGCTTCCTCGAGACCCGTGATGCAAGCCTCATATTTTGCCATATTATTAGTACAATCAAATGTCAACCTTGCAGTAAAAGGAATGTGCGATCCATGTGGAGTGACAATCACAACATCAATTCCTTTACCATAAGCATTCACAACTCCATCAAATATCATACTCCAACGATATTCAGGGTTAGGACCTTCCTTGGGAAATGGTTCATCATAATCTTTCACTTTCAGGAACATCACATCCTCATAGGGGAATTCATACTCCACAGACTGATGATCCTCCACTGGTTGGTGAGCAAGATAATCTGCCAACACACTACTTTTAATAGATTTTTAAGTGCGGTATTTAATATCATATTCAGATAGAAACATCTGCCAGGGGGCAATTATCCCAGTAAGAGAACGATTTTCAAAAATATACTTGATTAGATCCATTTTGGAGATCAAACAAGTAGTGTGATTCAACATATACTGCCGCAAAACATTTTGCCACCCAGGCTAGAGCACAACATGTCTTTTCCAGCATGGAATACCGTGACTTACAATCAGTAAAATTTTTACTGAGATAATAAATGGCATACTCTTTCTTCCCTGTTTCATCTTGTTGTCCCATAATACAACCCATGTATTTATCTAACTCTGTCAGATACATAATCATCGGTCTTCCTTCGACATGAGGGAGCAAGATAAGAGGTTCAAGCAAATATTCTTTAATACTTTCAAATGCCATTTGGCAGTCATCCGTCCACACACAACCTTGATATTTCTTTAACAACTTAAAGATCGGTTCACATGTTGCAGTCATGTGGGAAATGAATTTGGAAATATAATTCAATCGCCCGAGGAACCCTCTAACTTGTTTTTCAGTTCTCGGCGCTGGCATCTCTTGAATTTATTTGACTTTATCAGGGTCAACTTCAATTCCTTTATGGCTAACAATGAAACCCAACATTTTTCCTGATCGAACACCGAAGGTGCATTTATTTGGATTCAAGCGGAGCCAATACTTCCTCAAATGCTGAAACGACTTCAATAAATCTTCTACATGCCCTTCTTCCGTCTGTGATTTAGAAATCATATCATCAACATATACCTATATTTCCTTGTGCATCAGATCATGGAATAGGGTTGCCATAGCACTCTGGTACATAGCACCAGCGTTCTTCAACCCGAAGGGCACCACTTTGTAATAGAATGTTCCCTAGGGTGTGATGAACATTGTTTTTTCCATGTCCTTCAGAGCCATTCTTATTTGATTATAACCGGAAAATCCGTCCATGAACAAGAAAACTTTGAATTTTTCTGTGCTATCCACTAACATATCAACGTGTGGAAATGGAAAATCATCTTTTGGACTAGCTTTATTTAAATCTGTAATCTACGCACATGCAGACTTTTCCGTCTTTTTTTGGTACTGGGACAATATTGGAAATCCATTGAGGATACACTGATGTCACAAGAAAACCAGCATTAATCTGCTTTAGAAACTCCTCTTTGATCTTCACTGCCATATCTAGGTGAGTTCTTCTCAACTCCTGTTTGATTGGCGGATACTCTAGTTTCAACGGTAAACGGTGCTCCACAATATCTGTATCTAAACCAGGAATATCTTGGTAATACCAAGCAAAAATATCCACATACTCTTTCAATAGCTCAATCAACCTACTCTTCACATCAGGATGCAGTGATGCTCCAATCTTGACTTCTTTCAGATCTTCTCTTGAGCCCAAATTGACCACTTCCAATGGCTCTTTATATGGCTGAATGGTATTTTTCTCGTGCTCAAGCAACCATGAGACCTCTTCTGGAATCTCATCATAGTCTTCTTCTTCGGCCCCATACATAGGACATTCAAAGTTGGGAGATGGTGCAGGGTCATTGTATTCAAAGGGTTTTTTAATTAATCTGCACATATGATTTATGATTGCTTTTAGAAACTGACACATATAACAAGTGATCATGCAGATTGAATTTCAGTTATTATTTATTTTGAAGGGTTTTTTTAATTAACATTTTCCAAGAAAAAGTAGAAAATAAAGACACACTTTGGGAAACAAAGACAACTTTTATTATTGATTTTAAAAGTCACAGCAAACAGATAAGACTTACAACATTAATACTTCCACCTTGGGCAGAGCGAAAGCTTTTCAAAAAGATTAACAAAACAAATTACTTTGAAACATGTATGCAAGAGGGAACATCAATGGTGATCCAATTTTGAACCCTAACTCCATGCGTCACATAATTCAGAATTTCCCGCTCTGCTTCATCTTCCACAATGGCATTAGTCCTTGAAACAGTTGGATGAAGATAACCCCTGCTACGGAAGATGTCTTGATACTTGCCTGCAACAGACTTTAGCTTCATGCTCTTACCTTTGTCATTCTTCAAAGAGAACCCCAAGCCGACTATGTTCTTGTTTACAGGTGGATCCACAATCTGTCCCCATACCTCGCTATGACCCTTTCGTACAACTTATTGTGCATCCTTAAGCGAAACCATTGAATTCTCATTTCCTCTTATGTTATCAATGGATAAGGCTTGGAACTGGGTTCCAACAGCAGCTTCATCCGCCTCCACAATGCTGAAAGAGGACAAATGAGATATCAATAATGCATGTTCCCCATTTATGATTACTACTTTCCCTTCACATACAAATTTCAGTTTATGGTGTAAAGTTGAAGTGACAGCCCCTGCCTCATGAATCCACGACCGTCCCAACAAACAACTACAAGCAGGAACAATGTCCATGACCTGTAAAGTTATCTGAAACAAATGCGGTCCTATATGAATAGGCAAGTCCACTTCACCAATAACATATTTTCTTAATCCATCAAACTCTTTCACAATGATGCCACTCGGGCGCATATGCGTTCCTTAATATTTCAACTTCATAAGAGTTCTCGTCGGTATAATGTTCAAAGCAGATCCATTATCAATCAGCACATTGGATAGTGAATCATTCTTATAGTTCATAGAGATGTGTAGGGCCAAGTTTTGATTCCTTCCTTCATCTGGAAATTCATCATCGCAGAAACTCAAGTTATTACATGATGTAATGTTCCCTATTACGCTGCTGAATTGGTCTACTGGCATATAACTGTCCACAAAAGCTTGGTCCAATACTCTCATCAAGGACTCTCTAGGAGCAGATGAGTTCATCAATAAATCCTGAATATATATTTTTGAAGGAGTCTACAGTAGCTGATCTACAATTTTGTAGTCGCTCATCTTGATTATCTTCAAAATATCATCCACTTCTTTCTCCAACGTAGCCCCACTAGTCTCACCCATATCCTTCTTGGGTTCAACCTTCTCAACAATTTTCTTTCCAGCACTAACATCTCCTCGAACAACTGGTCCAAACACACGACCGCTGCAGGTCACCCTACTATTTTCAGCGATATTTCCAACATCAGGAATTGGCTGGATGGGAACTTCCACTCTATCCTCTAAGATTATAGTGTTGTATTTGTAGAACACAACCTTATCTGACTTGTAGGGAACGGGCCCCGACAAACTAATAACCAATGGGGTAATAGCTGACTTGCTATAATATTCAACTTCAAGATGGGCGGGTGCCCCAAAACAAGGTACAATGACGTTTATCCCTTCTTCAACACAATTAGTCATTATTAAGTCATTTTTGGAAAAAAATCCTCATCTGAGGAGAAATACTCATCTGCAGAGGCATACTCTTCATCCGACTCTTCTTAAGTCAAACAAACCTCAACCAAATCAACTTCATGGTAATCATCCCTTTGATCTGTAACCTTGATAGTTCCATTATCTAACAATAACTGAACACCTTTCTTCACGATTGAACATCCTCGGGAGTCCCAGCAGCGAATTCGGCAAGACCCATACTGGTGTTCTACCTGACCAGCCATATGACAGAAAGTACCATGCAATTGCACAAGGTCCTCATTCATATACTCTACATCAAAAATTCTAAATTCTCCAGGACATCTAGAAACCATATTCACCTCCTCTTCATACTCTGCCCTAGGCCTGATTATGTGGATGAGGCCCTCATCCATCATTTTTTATAAATCAGCCTTTATCTTATCGCAACCTTGTATGTTTGTACTGCAAATAGCACAACCGGAATGGTCATGCACATAGTAGCTAAATTCAAAGAGGTCTTCATGCATTTTCACCAAATCTCCTCTAACCATATTAATATCAAAAATTCGTAAGTCGCTTGGACATCCGACCACCATATTCAAAGCATTTACTCCTCCATGCTTGGGTAGAGGATTGTCTTTCAAATTAGGGCCCACATCCTTGAAAGGTAGAATACCATACTTCACCAATTTTTGCACCTCAATCTTCAAAGGATAACAATTCTCAACATTATGCCCTAGTTCCCCCTGATGAAAATCACATGTTTGGCCTGCCTTGTAATACCAAGGCAATGTGATGGTACAGCGGGAGGTGGTCGGGTCTGAACCAACTTTTTCTGAATCAATGATGGTAGTAACTCTGTATAGCTCATAGGAATAGGGTCATAAATCTCCCTCCTCTGATTATACCCTTGATTCCCTTGATGGGACAGTCTCTAATAAGCAACGGTAGTTGGAGCTACACCCACAACTGGAGTAACTGAGGCGACTTGCTAATGACGCTGAGAATTCCTTCTAGGAGTATTAACCCTCTTATCTTGCATGACTACATTTGCATACCCTTCCTTATTCTTGGTAAACCCATAAGATGGCTTCTTCACACCTCCAGATCCTTCAATTCCTGTTAAACGACCCTCTGTTACAACCTCTTCTAAGCGGGTACCCATTCCTGCCATTTCAGTAAAGTCACTTGGTGCACTCGCTACCATCCTCTCGTAGTAGAAAGCACCCAGAGTTTTCAAGAAAATATTATTCATCTCCTTCTCTTCCATGGGAGGAATCACTTGGGCGGCCACCTCACGCCATCTCGGTGCATATTCTTTGAATGATTCCCTGTCTTTCTAAACCAAGGCCCTGAGTTGATCACGGCCAGGCACCATGTCCATGTTGTACTTGTATTGTTTGATGAACACTTCTCCCAAGTCATTGAAAGTATGGATGCTGACACTGCCTAAACTCATTTACCACTTCAGCGCAGTACCTGTTAAACTATCCTAAAAGAAGTGAATCAGCAAACGCTGATCATCAGTATTGGTAGATATTCTCCTTAAACTTAAACTACGGGACCTTAAACTTAGCAGGTATCTTAACATTCGGGACCAAGCATAATTCATTCACATTCTGCCCGAATAACTCTTTTCCCTGAGGGCCTTCATTTTCCTCTGCATCTTGTCAAACTGCTCTTGAAAATTATCCATTCTATCATAAAGACCCAAGTCTTCACTCGGTGGAGGGAAAGGACAACACATATCATCGTTAACAAACAAAACCATATCCACCGAAGGAGATGCAGCATGCACCACAGGAGGTGCCAGAGTAACAATAGTATGAACAATTAGAGTATCTTGAGGACCAAGGTTGAAACTTTCAGGCGCAAAATTCTTTGGCATTCCCCAAGGGTAACGTTGAGGCATGCGATTCTGAACAACAACTGGAGTAGCAGATACAGGAACAACCAGAGCTTCAGTAGTAACCATTTTTGGCTGAGGTTGAACACTCAGTGGCTGATTCTGAGAAGCCACCAGAGATTCCATCAGAGTAGTAAGATTGGCCATGCTAGACTTTAATGCAGAAACCTCCTCGCGCAGCACGCGATTCTCTTGTTTTAAGTTGTCCATCTTCTTTCTGAAATTTACCCGAGCATTGTAGTGATGAGTCAACTTGCTGAATGAAGTAAAGAAGCTTGGTAAGACACCTGGATATGCATAAAAAATGCAAGAAATATGTGCAATATGATGCATGATGTGGAATGCTCATGATTTTATTTCATTATTTAATGTTTCAAGAGATTTAAAATTTAGGGACATATTGCAAATATCAAAGTCATAATGCATTTGGGAATACTGAAAATAATTTTATTATAATAATTTCAAAATGGGTTACAAGTTTTAATGATCCCAAGTACAAGATGAAAAAAAATGTAAAATCCTGAGAAGTAAAGCTTGATGGAGATCACTCTACACGCTGGCGCTTCCCTGTGAGCCTGGAAATCTGAGCCTTCAACCTCTGGTTTTCTTCCGCATATCTGGTGGCAACCTCCTTCCAACCACCTGAATCAGGGAGTGAGCAAATAGAATCTAACAGAGTATTAGGAGAAAATAAATCCCCTTGCCTCTCCATAGTCTCTACAGCCCTTCTCTCAAGGATCTCAATCAAGTCGTCTTTCTCCTTCAAGTCTGCTCTATAGGAAATCTATAAAGTTTGACACTTATTCTTCCAAGCATCCTTTTCCTATTGAACCCTGACCAAAGAAAGATGCAGCTCTTCTAGATCATCTAATAGGGGAGGAGTGGTCTTCACAAACAAATCAGGCATAGGTGTTTCCCAGGAATACGATATCTTCAACTGAATGGCTCTCATCTGGCTCCAAAGAAACAACACCCCTAGGTCCCAAATCCTTCCTACTATTCTTATGAATGTGACGTCAGGCCTTCGCAATATTCTCCCTAGCTTCCCTATGGTCTTCTCCCTCCATCAGAAAGAAACTACTCAAATGAATACTATTTGGTTTATCCCTCATCGGATAACCAAGCTGTCGTTGTGCAAGAACAAGGTTATAGTTAATTCCTCCCTTTGTACCAAGAAGAGGTACATTAGGGAAACTACCACAAATGAAATAATCTCTATATCCTGGTAAGCTCGATGATACCAATTAATATCCGAGTGAGTAAGTGCCATGATCTTAGGAGCCCAACGGGGTTCCTTCTTAACATCCCAAAAAGCATCAGACTGAGGCATATGAGAGATAAGCCACCGGTACAACAGAGGCATGCAACAGATAATCATCCCCTCATGGTAAGAATTCCGAAGATGAATAGAGTAATAAGCATCACCCAACAATGTAGGAACTGGGTTTCCAATCATGAAGATCTTGATAGAATTAATGTCAACAAACTTGTCCACATTAGGAAATAAGAACAACCCGTAAGCAAGTAGAGCAAATAATGCCTTAAAAGACATCGTACTCTTCATCCTGGAAAATTAGAGAGCTTTCTCCAATAAGAACTGAGCTGGTAATCCTCTAATCCCTCCTTTAGTATTCATATGGGCTTCAACCTCAGACTTCCCCAGATGGATCAAAGCAGCAATCTAATGTGATTTTGGCTCATCCTCCAAGCCAGTAAAAGGAACACGATCGGTAACAGGTAAATCCAATAGATAAGAGTACTCATCTAGTGTAGGCATCAACTGATAGTAAGGAAAAGCAAAGCAATGATACATCAGATCATAGAACTGGACCAAGGTCGAGAGAATACCCTCCTTCTTCTTCAGCTTCATGAGAGGAATGATGGATCCATACTTCTTCCAAAAATCCGTAGAACACTCAATCTCGAGAATTTGGATGATCAACTCACCTGTCTTGGGATCCTTGAAATTGTATTTCCTGGTCTTTCTTTTTCCAGAATCCATGGTTAAAAAGTATCTGAGATATTCACAAATGGGCAACTTTTAAATCCCTTGAAATAAGATTTCTTCAAAAGATGCTTATGAGTGCATGGATGCATGATTCAACAATCACACACAAGATCACGCATATAGGGTTCATATGTTTAACGTCAGGAGAATAAGGTCTAAGGTTCTACCCATAAGGTATGGTCTAAAAGTTATCACCTGCCGAATAAGGTTCTAGAGGTTCCCAGAGTCTACATCCTTCCTTCGGATATTACCAACTTTCCGATTAACTTGGTAATTAGTAATATTCTCAAGAAATAATCGTCCGAGCGTAGCATCACGTGATAACTATTTATGGTTACTCCGTCATAGCTTCCGCACTACACCTAAAAGGATAAGATGGGTTTGGTATTCTACGGTCCTCAGCTTCAGTAGGCTCCCAGGTCGAAAGCAGTACGTCTTCTCGATTACTCGGTAAACGACACTACAGTAAAAGGGGCCTCCACTGAGTGGGGGATCTCATGCCTCTTTTTTGGGATTACTCCCTCAATGTTAACATGAATATACCGCCTGTCCTATCTTAAAGTTTTCCCATGTCAGGGTATAGGACTTATGAGTAATCACCAAGCACCCTGAAAACCAGGAAAATCCAGATAAACATATATTCAAAATATAACACATAAATAACAATAGCATATACACAGATATAAACAAAGATAGGCTCAATCCACTTAGGGATGGACCAGCAAGAGGTCAATCTTTCCCCAGTGAAGTCTCCATTTTTCTGTAGCGGTAGAAATGTCTAAGACTAAGCTATGGGATTGACTAGACTTGTACAAATCAAAATAGAAATTGCCACCGCGCTTTATTGTTTTCAAAGGAATGAGAAAAGAGCGAGTAACCCAAAAAAGAGGGGGGAAAGATTCAAGGTAAGGGGATTGGTTATGTAAAGGGAAGGTATTAGCACCATAAACATCTATGGCACTCTGCAAGAACCTCTTTATAAAATCTGTATATTTTGGCTATGAAATGTTGTGTAAAAATGGATGGTGGAGGTGAGAAAAGAAATAAATTTTATGGTTTTTGCACCCACCGCGGTTGCGAACCTTTAGTGCCTATGTACCACCTTTTCGTGAAACAGGGGATCAGGGTACACGTAGTTCCTCTTAAATTTTTTTTTAAAATACAAGTGTGTTGGTTATTTTATGAGATAAAACATTATCGTTATTGTCCGTGTGGAAAACATACCTACTACCCACAATCATGAGAAAGGAGAATTTTCATCATCTCAAAGTGGAGGATATGGCTTGGATTTTAGAATCAACAATGCCTCACTCAACACCCAAGTGGAAAATATCTCTCTTCACTATAAATTATAGAAGTATAGTTGTTTGCATCACTACAAGGATTAACAAGAGTCTAATCTTTTGAGAAATGTTTTAAAATAAGAAAGCCAAAGTGGCAAAATGATTTGAAATGAGATTGGTTAACTTTTAGTATTCTCACAAAAAAATGATGTCAAAATATTGTTAAGTTGATTGGAGTTTATTCATGAAAATGTTTTGACAATGCATGGACCTAAGTCCAAGTTTATTATGAAAGTGGTTCAAGTTTCAAAACAAGAAGAGTTTTCAAAAGGAGGAAGAAGATTTTTGAAATTAAAGAAGATGGGAGGAGAAGAAGAGACTATCCTAATGCATAAGGTAAAAGCTAGGGATAGGAACCATCTAACCAACAAGAAGCCAATACTTGACACTATGAGCCAAGATAAAATTCCCATTATTTGGATTGAAACCAAGCAAGCAAAGATACTATACCTCTTGAAAGAAACAAACTTCAAGTGTATTATGTCTTCACAAAAATTGGGCAGAGTAACGGCTGTATACAGGTGAACTCTAGACTACAAACAAAGAATGTAATCACAATAACCTACACACAAAACAAACAAACAACCCAATGTCTTGAGGTAAACCTCAAGAACTCCAGATAAAATATCAATTAAAGCTACAAAGTCTCCAACATAGGCCAAGGTTTCTAATCCTAAGTCCAAGAAGACCCATACTCCATAATGCCAAGGATAGTAACCAAATAGTCCAATTATCATTAAATTTTTTATGGTTTATGTTGATTATTAGGTGTCTTAGAAGAAAAAAATAAAAGGCTCAAGTGAGCAAAGATAAAGATAGCATGAAATTTAATGCTTAAAGCAAAAACAATTTAATAATTAGTGTTTAGTTGGATGACCATCTTGAAACTTGCATTTGGAACTCATTAGAGGATTGGTAGAACCAAAGCCTCCACACAACAAGTTGCATTTGCTTTTTGTCAAGTATATCATCCATTTGGAATACTCAAAAGTACCATTTAATGATCAATGATGTTTAAGTGATCCGCGTTGACCAAAAGTGTTGTAGATCCATTAGAGGATTGGTAGAACCAAAGCCTCCACACAATGAATCTCAAGGTTATTGGATCAAAGAGATCAAATTAGCATACTTGGGCTTGCAAACATAGTTTTGGGCCACGAATGATCATTTATTCGAATTGGGACAAAACTTAGCGCTATGTTAAGCAATCAGAAGTGGACTTATGTAGAAGTGGCACCTATTTTGAGGCTGGTCAATAGCAATCTATGCACCATTTGTTTTGAGTCATGATATAGAGATCATGCTCCAATAACACTTAGTGCAATAAGAAAGGGATGATATGAAGAGGGGTGAGAAAGAATATACAAACCACATTTGAATTAAAATTTAATCAAACTATTATTAAAACCATTCATCCATTTTGTGGAGTTAAACTCAACACCATGGATCAAATGATGTTAATAAAGTTCATGATCAAAAATTCAACCCAAGATTAGCCAGAAAATAATCACAAAATAATATTGCATTTTAATATAAATAAGGGATAAAAATATCAACTATGTTCAAATTAATAAGGAAATAAAAAGTAAGACCATAGAGAAATCAGAAATGGACTTAAATATTTTTATAAATTTTTTGGTAATTTTAAAAAGTCAGAAATTATTTTAAAAATTTAAAGAAATGAGTAAAATAAACCGAAAATGATTAAAAAAATACCAAAGTCAGAAATAAAAAATAAGTGAGGTCATCAATATTTGTCACAATATCATTGGGTCATTCCATATTTTTTTCAGAATTTAAAAATGCATAAATGTATTTTTAAACATTTAAAACAAATAAAATAAAGTGAAAATTTTTAAAAAACACCAAAAAACAAAATAAAATTGTGAAAAAATAAAAAAATCAAAAATATTTTTCATAATTTTTTCTGATTTTTTGGACTAAAACTATATTTTCTATGATTTTTTGAAATTTAAAACAATTAAATGTAAAAATCAGAAAAGAAAAAAAAATGGGCCATCTGATAAATGTCAAAATGCATTAGTAAGCAAATCAAGTGGACCTGGCGCGTTGTGCATGTTATGGACCTTAGTGGATAATGCATTGAATCATTAATTAAATCAGATTTAAAAAAAAAAGTGGCGTACCATCATTGGTTGGAAGATGACACATTGGTCATCTTCAACTTCCAGCCAACGTGAATTGCAGGTCTCTCAAACTGTAAAATCAGAGGCACATACCTACGCCATTCGCTTCGTCTCTTCAAGATGAAGACAACCACACCTTCGCGACAAATTTATATAAACTGTAGCTCAAGCAAATTGGAAGGAAAGTTTTGAAAAGGGATTTGAAATTTCATGGTCAAAACAAGATTCCAGATGAAAGTAAGTGTTGCGACTAGGACCAGGGAAATGAGAGCATCACAATGATATCAAATTATTGAAGAATTGATGAAGGAATCTACCTATTGAAGTTGAGTTGTAGAGCTCTGAAACTGGGCTTCTATGGAGCAATCTAAGATACGATTCTTGAAAGTAATTATATGGTTAGCTTCAGGGGAGATCAAGGAAGGTGAATTGATGGAAAAATTGGATTGAAAAAGGATTGAAAGAAGATTTCGAAGCAGAAGAATTTTGAGTTATGGAACAAGTTTGGCAGGGTGATTCTGGCTATCCAAGCTTGAGGAAATGAATGGGGGATGAACCTCTATTTATGGGAAATCAAATGGAATGTCCAAGCGTGTGAAATGATGAAGTTTGGAGGGAAATCGTATGAAGTTGCAAACAAGAAAAGTGTGACTTCTAATTTGATCAAAACTCATCCAAAACATGTGTTTTATTGTGCTAATCAATTCTGGAACTTCACTAAACATGTTTAGAGGCAAAAACGCATGGAAAACTTGTGATTAGAAGCCAAAACAAAGACTTTAAATTCTGACTTATGGGGAAACTTCAGTTCCAAGTTACAAAGTTAAATCCAATGGCATTCTCAGCTCGAGGGGTCTTAAGGCATGATTCTTGATGCTTTATAAAGACGAGGTTACAAGCTTTGCAATGGAAAAAGATTGGAATCAAATGGATTCTTGAGCTGAAAGTTGCATTGAGTCAAAGTTAAGGAAAAAGGTTGACTTTCCATACTTAGAAATATTTGAAGTTTTTCTTCAAAAGTGACCTATAATGTTTTGCATCCAAACATCGCCTTCCTCTTGGAATTTTCTCTTGACCAAAAACAATGGCAATAAATATACCTCTTGAATGACATTTTGAAACTTGAACCAATCAAAATTCTAAAAATTGAGAGAGTTATGGATTATTTAAGTTGGCAAAAAATCATGAAATGACCTATTTATTTTGTATCCTTAGGGAATCTTACTTCCATTTTCTAAATTTGCACATAAAATAAGGAATAAAGTTCACATCCTCAAGATCATTGTGGAACAAGAGTGGGCTAAAGGTGATAAAAATTGACCAAGTTATGATCATTTGAAGTCACACATAGGAAAATGGGGGTTCATCTGAAGGAATTGTAATCTTTCTTTATCATCAAGTTTCTTCCACATGAAAACTCCTTGGAAATTTTGAATTTATTTGTTGATAACCCTTTGAAGAGAAGGATGTATTTGGAATAACTCTAAAATACCAATATATGAGCAAGGTATGCTTCTTTGAAGTTCAAAACCCTAGCTCCTAGATCAAGAAAAATCCCTTGAGGGACTTTGACAATTTTGAACACACTTCTTGTACCAACACAAATGCTTTGTAAATATAAGTTGTTGAGGATGATAATGAGAACTCATAGAAACCACAACCACTTACATATCTTGAGAATTGAGAGAAATATGCATTTGTTACCAATGGGAACAAAGCCTTGTCCAAGCATGACAACTTCTCCAATCAATCCCTTGTACTTTTGAACCAAATTTGATAATCTTGAAATATGGTGAACCAAAATAACCTTTCCATGCCATTTTCTCCAAACAAATCCAATGGCGAGGTTTGAACTTCTCATGTTTTATTGACTAGGCCATGGAAATAAACTCATGAACCCATGGAGCAACTTGCTGAATCTCATTTCCTTTACCTACATGAGTAACAAGCAAGACAAACCAACATTGCATTTTATTAATTAAAAGAAGAAATCAAGACAAAAATTATTCATGATCACAAAAGAACACAAGTCAAGGTGCTTGGTGATTCCTCAAAGAGCAAAGCTAAATATAGGGAGGGGAACCAAGAATCCTAATGTGATCTTGTTATGATGGAATCAACATGTAACGATGAGGGGATCTTAGGGGGGAAATTGGGGTACAATAGATGTCAAATTAGATGGTTCAACATTTTGTCAAGCAAATGCAATCACAATTTGAGATGAGCCTTGTTGGTGAATTAACCTATTTTTTTTGGTCTGCAAGTTAAACAAATGGAAGATTCCATATTTTTATCTCATAACAAGTATGCTAAGAATATAGTAAAGAAATTTGGGATGGAAAATTCAAATCACAAAAGAACTGCTGCTCCCGCACATCTGAAGTTGTCTAAAGATTAAAAAGGAATAAGTATGGATCAAAGTATTTACAAAAGTATGATAGGTAGTCTTCTATATCTCACATCTAGCAGAACTGACATTTCCTTTGTTTTAGGGGTGCGTGCTAGATATCAAGTTGATCCTAAAATTAGCCATGCCAACCATGTGAAGAGAATTCTTAAATATGTCAGTGGGACAGGTGACTATTGTATGGTATACTTTCATGGATCTAGTTCTGCCTTAATTGGTTATTGCGACGCTGATTGGGAAAGAAGTGCTGATGATAGAAAAAGTACATCAGGAGGAAGTGATGATGATTGAAAAAGTACATCAGGAGGATGCTTCTTTCTGGGAAGTAATCTCATATCCTGGTCCAGTAAGAAACAAAATTGTGTGTCTTTATCCACTGCTGAGGCTAAGTATATTGCGGCAGGAAGCAGTTGTTCTCAATTGGTTTGGATAAAACAAATGTTGAGAAAATATAATGTCAAACAAGATGTCATGACATTATTCTATGACAATATAAGTGCCATAAACATATCAAAAAATCCTATTCAACACAGCAGGACCAAACATATTGATATCCGTCATCACTTCATAAGAGAGTTTGTTGAAGAAAATATTGTTACCTTAGAACATGTAGCCACTAAATTACAAATGGCTGACAATTTCACTAAGATTTTGGATGCTAATCAGTTTGAGAACTTAATAGTAAAATTAGGGATTTTCTTATATGAGGGTTTGCAGTAATTAAGGTTGTGTAGGAATATCATTAAAGTGATATTATATTATTTATGTTTCCAACAAATCAAATTTCAAAAGCAATCATTACAAGACTGTCTCAAAGTGTTTCTCACACGCTACTAAATCACATCTTTCTACTTTCATAAACTCTTCATTCTCCTCTACAGAAAAAGAACCCTTGTCATTATTCATCTCTTTGCTTAAAAATCTTCAAAGATGTCTCAACATCACATATTGTCTTCCTCAAAATCTATCAACCTCCCTGAGAAACTCTCTCTTGACAGAGTACTTGACGTTACTCCTCTAACAACTATCCCACCTCTTGAGAAGAAGGTCAAGAAACCCAGATCATCACCTGCAAAGAAATCCAAAGATGATAAAGGTAATACTTCTACCGCTACTGATGATAGGACATAAGAAGAGATTATTAATGTTGATAGAAGAATTAGAAGAATACTAGATAGAGTGTTAAATGAAGGTTTTGCTTTGCCTGATATTTCTACCCCTCTTTCTCGTATACTTGCTCTGGCTGACAAAAGAAAAGACCCTAAAAGTGCTGTTCAATCATCCATCTCCATGAAAGATGCCGCTGAAAGCAAACTTGATAAGCTTGCTACTTATGCTCTAAAGGAAGTGGAAGATGATGTTGAATAAGATGTTGAGAAGAACTCTCCTACCAAGGAAGATGTTGTTGGCTCCAAAGCTGCAGAAAATCAAAATGTTGTGAATGTGGTTAATGTAGATGAGCTCATCTCTAATGTGGTGCCTGGAATTTCTAAAAGGCTCAAATCCAGGAAAGTGAAGGATGTGAACATCACACCCCCTTCCAAGATAATCAATAAGAAAACCATGTATGGTCCCTCTAAGCCTGGAAGTAAAGTTGTTCCTCCCGATAGCTCCACAGATGATGATGATGATGATGATGTTGTAAAGAGATCTAAAAGTAAGAAGAAAGTTGTATTAGTTGAAGAAGTTGAATCTGTGTATGATGTCGAGCAAGATGTACATGAAATCTCTCCTATCAAAAAGTCTGCAAGCAAGAAACTTTCTATTAGGGTACATGATGCCCCTCTTGACAGCATTTCCTTCCATTCTGTTGGGAATGCTAAAAAGTGGAAGTATGTATTTCAAAGAAGAATTGCCTTTGAAATATAATTGGGAGATGGTGCATTAGAGTGCAAACAAATTATGGAGCTGATATCTTCTACTAGATTGATGAAAACTATTACTAGGTTTTCCAAATGCTATGAGACTCTTGTTAAGGAATTTATTGTTAATATTCCTATTGACTGTGCTGATCATAAAAGTAAGGAGTATAGAAAGGTGTTTGTTAGAGGTAGGTGTGTAACGTTTTCCCCTGCTATCATAATTTGATTTTTGGATAGGCCTGAAGGTGACTATTGTAAGTTGGAAGTAACTGATAATCAAGTATGCAAAGCCATCACTACTAACCAAGTGAGTGATTATCCCATGAAGAATAAGCTTAATGTTAGCAAGCTAAGTGTGAAATATACTATCTTGCATAGAATTGGAGCTGCTAACTGGGTTCCTACTAATCATACTTCAACCATCACTATTGACTTAGGAACTATTTGATTATGGTACTTATATTTTTGATCAGACTATTAAGCATGCATAAACATGTGCCATTAAGATGCCTATTAATTTTCCTTCCCTTATCTATGGAATTATTCTTAATCAGCACCCTGGAATTCTTAGTTGTAATGATGTAGTATGCAAGACAGAGTCTGCTTTGACCCTTCATTTCAAGCTTTTTTCAGGAAAACATGTCCCAGACATTGTTTTGACATCTGCATCTGCTGAAAACAAGACTTCTACCAAGTATGACATGATCACTGAATTAAGGGAAGCCTGCAGAGAACTAGATGATGTGATCAGAGTTAGCTCAACAAGAAAGCTAACTTTTGAAAAGATGATCAAGGAACTGCAGAAGGACAACAACTTTGATGATAAAGTGAACTCTAAAGAAGGAGATTGTAGTGAGGAAGGAAGTTCTGGTTATTCCATGTCTACTGGTTTTGAAGATAGTTAGACTATTTGCTATTTATTTATTTGACTCCTTTGTTTCTTTTTGGCACTTGTATGTGCTTGACTTTTGGATTATATGGAATGTTCCTATATTATTGATACTCTCTTGAATGCAACCTTTTATTTGGCATATTATGACAAAAAAGGGGGAGAGAAACTGACTGGCTGACCACTGACTGAGGGGGAGCTTAATACTTGACGGGGAGCTTCATGTCTCAAAAGATGTTCTGACATCTTCCTTTTCCAACATCTAACCGCTAATTGAATTTTTGTTTGTTTTGCTTATGTTGCTGCTCTGATAATGTTCTGATAACATGCTTAAATAAAGTTTTAGCCAAAATTTTCCAAAGTGGGAGTTTGTAAGTGTTTGTTGGCAGCAATTTTGATAAAACAATGCTTTGATAATGTTTTGCTAAATGTCTTGACATTTGATGCAAATTGTTATGAATAATGTCAAAGCAGATGTCTTGACATCTGCCTCCTGAACTGAATGCAACACATATCAGTTTAAGGTTTATGTTTCCTGCTTTCACGCGTTCCATAATTCAGGATTTGTGACTCAAAGCTTGCGAAAAATATGGAGAAATATTTATCTATTTGAAGTATCCTTATGGATTATATCTTGGCATGTTTTCTTGGAAATATTCAAAATATTGGAATATTTGTTTTTCAGCCCAGGCCCACTGTTGCGCCTTTATAAGGACTTGCTTACTTATCCATTCAACTGCAACTTTTGAAGAAGAATACTTTCTTTCTGTTTTAGAAGTATAAGTCTTTTAATTTTCATACACTCTAGTATTGATTTGATACTTGAGTTGTTATTCGAGTTGTTAATTGTGGATCATTCATAAGCTTTTAAGTATTGAATGATTGAAGTCTTTAAAAGTTAATATTTTGTAGTTCTTCACTGTAAGTGATTGAAGGGATTTTAGGAGGGCCTCATACCTAGGTGTGTCTTAGGTAGAAGTATAACACTGGTAGTGATTAAGTGATTAGATCGTAAACTGGTTATCTACTGAGGGTCTATGAATTGATACTATTTAGTGGGCTTGACCCTGGCTTGGATGACACCATAGTAGATGTTGTTGTACATGAACTGGTTTAACAATCCCTTGTGTTTTTACTATTTTTACTATTTTTACTTTTGTTGAATTTTACACTGTCCTCAGATATTTATGTCGTGACATCTCCTTCGACATCATCGTCGTATTTGAGTGGTAAAACATACTTACTACCCACGATTATGAGAAAGGATAATTTGCGTCATTTCAAATTGGAGGATATAGCTTTGATTTAAAAATCAACAAAGCCTTGCTCAACACCCAAGTGGAAAATACCTCACTTCACTACATATCGTAGAAGTATAGTAGCTCGTATCACTACAAGGATTGACAAGAGTTTAAACTTTTGAGAAACTTTTAAGGTAAAAAGCCAAAATGGCAAAATGGTTTGAATGATATTGATTGAATTTTAGACTTCTCTCAAAAAATGTCAAAGTATGATTAAGTTGGTTGAAGTTTTATTAAGAAAAGATTTATGAAAATGCATGGACCTAAGTCCAAGTTTATTATGAAAGTGGTTCAAGTAAGAAAGCAAGAATAATTTTGAAAAGGAGGAAGAATATTTTTTAAATTAAAGAAGATGAGAGGAGATGAAGGGATTATCCTAAAGCATATGGTAAAAGCTAGGGAAAATAACCGTCTAACCAACAAGAAGCAAACACTTGACACAATGAGTCAATGTATAATTTCCATCCTTTGGATTGAAACCGAACAAGCAAAGATATTAAACCTATTAAGAAAACCAAGCTTCAGATGCATTAAGTTTTCACAAAAACTGGGCAGAGTAACAGTTGTATATAGAGAAATTCCCAATCACAGATAAAGCATATAATCAGAATAACCTGCACACAAAGAAAATCAACCCAATGTCTTGGGATAAACCCCAAGAACTCTAGACAAAATTCCAAGGATAGTAACCAAATAGTCCAAGAAACCTTAAAGTTTTTTTATTGTACAAGTTAGTTATTAGGTACCTTCAAAAAGAAAATGAAAGCTCAAGTGAGCAAAATAAAAATGACATAAAGATAAATGCTCAAGTGAACAAAGATGAAAATAGCTTGAAATGTAAATGCTAAAATAAATGGTGCATAAAAGTAAAGGCCTAAATTAAAAACATAAAAATAAAAGTCAATTGTTAATGAATTAGAAATTAGAGGTTAATTAAATGATAATATTAAATCTTGCATTTGAAAACTCATTAGCAGATTGATCAAATCAAAGCCTCTCAACAATAAGTTTCATTTTATTTTTTTCAAGTATGTCATTCATTTCAAATTCTCGAGGCAACAACAAATGATCAACGGTGTTTAAATGATTCACTTAGACCAAATTTTATGAAAAATCATTAGAGGATTGATAAGACTGAATCCTCCTAACATTGAACCTCAAGGTTATTGGATCAAAGATTTCAAATTAAACATACTTGGGCTTGCAAACATATGATTGGGCCCCAAATGATCATTTCTCGAATAGGAAAAAAATTTAAAACTATGTTAAGCAATCGTAAGTGGACTTATGTAGAATTCACACCTATTTTGAGGCCGGTCAATAGCAATCTATGTACCATATGTTTAGAGAAATAATATGTAGATCATTCTTTAACAACATGTAGTACAAGTAAGAAAGGTATAAAATGAATAGGGAGGGGATATATTATATAAAATTAGGGTTTCAAATATCATCAACTTCATTCATCCATTTTGGTGGATTTGGTTTCTCAACCTATAAACACCAAAGATCCAATGAGGTTGAGGAATTTGTCACCAAATGAAATCCAAGTCAGGACCCAAATAAAAAATAGTAAAATAATATTTAATAAAACAAAATTAAAATGGTTAATAAAAAGGAAAATAATTGGTAAAATACATAAAGTATATTAAAATACCAAATAAAAATACTAAAAAAAGTCAGAGGTCAAGCATGGTTCAATAATAGTTGACAAAAATTTTAAGAATTTTTTAAATTCAGAAACTATTTTTAAAATTTGGAGAAAATAAGCAAATTAAATTTTTTTTGTGAAAAATAGTAAAATCAAAAATCAAAATAAAATGAGGTCACCAATATTTGTCAAGAGGTCATTGGATCCTTCCATAATTTTTTCATAATTTAAAAATACCAAAAAGTATTTTTAAAACAATTAAAATAAGGCCAACGAAGCAAAAATTATGAAAAATATCAAACATCAAAATAAAAATATGATAAAATATTCACAAAGTCAGAAATAAATCAAAGTATATTTATATATTTTTTCATAATTTTTTGATACAAAAAGAGAGTTATGAATTTTTAATGATAAAGGAATTTTAAAAATAATTTTGTAAAATAAAATAAATCAGAAAAAACCACACGCGTTGGATCTTATTCACTTATACAAGCTAACAGATCTAACGGATCTCAGGCGAGGGAGCATCATGAATCCAAGTCAATGCTCAGAAAAGTGATTTATGGAGGGAGTTTGACAGGGTGATTTTTGTTGTTCAAGCTTGCGAATATGAGTGGAATAGAATATGTATTTATAGGAGAAGTGAATGGGATCAAGAGGAGGGGTGAATGATTCAATTTCAAATGAAATCATGCACACCTGTGTTCACGAACAAAGTGTGCTCACATGTGCATCAAAACTCATCTAAGTGATGCGTTTTGTCACTCTAAATAATCCAAATATCTTTGTAAATAATGTCTAATTGAAAGTCACGTGGTAATTTAGTGATTAGAAGTCACATTATGGAAATTGCAATCTGACTGCAAGTGAAATTTCAGTTCCAAGGTACCAACTTTGAACCCATGGTATTCACAACTCAAGAGGTCTTAGGGCATATTTCTTGAAGCATTTAAAATACAAGGTCATAGTCTTTACAATGTGCAAAGAGAGGGATCATTTGGATGTTTGAGATAGAAGTTGTGTTTGGTCAAAATCATAAAAAATGCGCTGACCTTTTGTACTTAGAAAAATTATAAGTTTGTTTCTCAAAAAAATGTCCTATAATGTTTTGACTCCAAACAAGGTCTTTCTTCAAAATTGAGCTTTGATCATTGAAGCTAGCTTGGAGTGGACTCCTTAAAGAGTATTTTGAAACTTGTTTCACTCAAAAATTCCAAATATTGAACAAGTTATGATCCTTTGAATTTGGTGAAAATCCATGAGGTGACCTATAATCTTTTGAGTTTTTGAGGCATCTTCTAACCAATTTCAAGCTTTGGACATAAAAGAAAAGTTGAATTTAAAATTCTTCAAATCATTTTGGAAAACGAATGGGCTCAAGGAGATAAAATTTGATCAAGTTATGACATTTTGAAGTCACATAAGGGAATTTGATGGCCTATCTAGAGGACTTGTAATCTTTCTCTATCATCAGGAATCTTCCACACAAAATTTGCTTGAAACTTTTAAATTTATTGGTTGATAACCCTTTAAAGAGAACCATATATTTGGAATCACTCAAAAATATCAAAAGATGAACAAGATATAACCCTCATAAGTTCAAAACCCTAGCTCCTAGAGCACCAAAATGACTTGGAAACCCCTTTCAATTTTGACAATCTTTCTTGCATAATCACTTTTTCCATGTGAATAGAAGTTGTTGTGGATGATAATAAGAACCCATAGCAACAATAATAAGTTCCAAATATTAAGAAGTGAGAGAGTTATGCACTTGTGATCAAGGAATCAAAAATTTGTCCAATTTGGTCAAACCTCTTTAATCAGTTCTTACATCTTTTTACTTGTTTTGTGAAATTGAGGCATGATGAATAATAGTAGACCTTGTAATGATATTACTTTAAAGCATTATCAATGATGAAGCTCGAATATCAATGGATCTTTATTGAAGAAGGCATGGAAATAAACTCATGAACCTATGAACCACTTCCCTTGATATATTAGTGATCCCTTGATTAGGATATCCTATAATGAGTTCTTTGAGATGATATTTATGAATTCTGATTGGTGGACCCTTATTGATTTGATTGTCATCTGGTTCAACATTAACAACCTTAGTATTGATGTGGGCTTCTCCCATGTCTGTAGCGATATAAATGTTGAGACTAAGCCATTGGATTGACTTCACTCACACAGATTAAATAAAAATCGTCATCGCGCTTTATTGTTTCCAAAGGAATGGGAAAAGAGCGAATAACAAAAAAAAAGGGGATAAAGTCTAGGTACGGGGGTTGGTTATGCAAAGGGAAGGTATTAGCACCCTAAACATCTATGATACTCCACAAGAACTTCTCTGAAAACTTGTGTATTTTGGCTATAAATGTTGTATACAAAATAGATGGTGGATATCAGAAAAGAAGTTTATTTATTTATTTTAAATTTTTCACCCGCTGCAGTTGTGAACCTTTAGGGCCTACGTACCAGCTTCCGTGCAATAGGGGATCAAGGTACTCGTAGTTCACCTTTAAAAATTGTAAGTGTTTGTTGGAAGCACTTTTGATAAAACAATGCTTTGATAATGTTTTGCTAAATGTCTTGACATTTGAAGCAAACAGTTTTGAATAATGTCAAAAAAGATGTCTTGACATCTGCCTCCTGAACTGAATGCAACACATATCAGTTTAAGTTTTTTGTTTTCTGCGTTCATGCGTGATGTAATTCAGGATTTGTGACTCATAGCTTGCGAAAAATATGGAGGAATATTTTTCTATTTGAATTATCCATATGGATTATATCTTGGCCTATTTTCATGGAAATATTTAAAAGATTGGAATATTTGTTTTTCAGCCAAAGCCCACTACTACGCCTTTATAAGGACTTGCTTCCTTCTTCGTTCACTTTCAACTTTTGAAGAAGAATACTTTGTTTCTGTTTTAGAAGTCTAAGTCTTTTAATTGTCATAAACTCTAGTATTGATTTGCTACTTGAGTTGTTATTTGTGTTGTTAATTGTGGATCATTCATAAGATTTTAAGTATTGAATTATTGAAGTCTTTAAAACATAATATTATTGTAGTTCTTCACTGTAATTGATTGAAGGGATTTGAGGAGGGCCTCATTCCTAGGTTTGTCTTAGGTAGAAGTATAGAACAAGTAGTGATTAAGTGATTAGATTGTAAACTGGTTGTTTACTAAGGGTCTATGAATTGGTACTATTTAGTGGACTTGTCCCTTTCTTGGTAACCCCCAGAGTAGGTGTTGTTGTACAATGAATTGGGTAAACAATCCCTTGTGTTTTTACTGTTTTTACTTTTGTTTCAATTTACACTATCCTCATATATTTTTATCGTGACATCTTCTTTGAAATCTCATATCTGATTCCAGAATTTCAATTGGTATCAGAGCAAGTATCATGCTTTATATCTAGGTGAGATCCAGGGAAGATACTTTATGGTACTATGGACAAGGAAGGAGGATTTGTGAACAGGACACCCATTCTGGATGGAAGTAATTATGACTATTGGAAACCATGTATGGTAGCCTTCTTAAAATCTCTGTACAGTAGAGCTTGGAAAGCTGTTTTGAAAGGATGGAAACACCCTGTCAAATTGGGAGAAAACAGAGAACCTACTTCTAAGTTAAAACCAGAAGAAGATTGGTCTAAATAAGAAGATGAAATTGCTCTTGGAAATTCTAAAGCCTTGAATTTTGTATTCAATGGAATTGACAAGAACATTTTCAGATTAGTGAACACATGTGAAGTAGCTAAAGATGCATGGGGAATTATTAAATCTACCCATGAAGGCACATCCAAAGTTAAGATGTCAAGACTTCAGTTTCTCACCATAAAATTTGAGAATTTTAGAAAGAAGGATGATGAAAGTATTAATGACTTCCATATGAACATTCTTGAAATTGCTAATACATCCAGTGCTTTAGGAGATAAAATACCTGAAGAAAAATTGGTGAGAAAGATGCTCAGGTCTCTTCCTAAGAGATTTGATATGAAAGTGACAGCTATAGAAGAAGCTCAAGACATTGACAAAATGAAAGTGGATGAACTTGTTGGATCCCTTCTGACATTTGAATTAAGCATCAATGAAAGATCTCAAAAGAAGAACAAAAGCAAAGCCTTTGTATCAAATACTGAAGATGAAGAGGAGGACTATGATCTAGATACATATGGAGGAATATCAAATTCCTTAGCTAAGCTTGGAAGGATAGTTTAACAAAGTGATAAAAAGAATGGATAGGAACCAAAGAACAAATGTCAAGAACATATCATCTGACATCAATAAGTCAAATGATTTTGGAATAAAAAGGGGTGAAGAAAAATCCACTCAAGGGAAGGGAATACAATGTCATGAATGTGAAGGCTTTGGTCACGTTAGAGCTGAATGTCCTACATATCTTATGAAATAGAAGAAGAATCTATCTGTTACTTGGTCTGAAGAGGACTCAGAGAGTGATCTTGAAGAATCTTCCAAGTATGTTAAAGCATTGACAGGAAAATATGTATCTGATGAAGAGTCTAGTGATGGGTAACTAACCTTTGATTATTTAGTTGCTTCATAAAAGAATTACGTCTCAGAAGTGCAGAAGTGTGCCTAGAAGGGGAGAAACAGAAAGCACTCATAACCCGACTGAAGGCAGAAAGAAAAGAGCATTTGAAAACTATTTCTAATCTGGAAAGTGAAGTGACTTCTCTGAATTCAAATCTTGATAGAGTGGTCAAATCTCTCAAGATGCTGAATAATGGATCTAACACACTAGATGAAATTATTCAAGTGGGGAGAGTGACAGGAGACAAGAGTGGTCTAGGGTTTAATGAGAAAAAGAAACCTGATTCAGAAGAACCTCCACTAGATTGCACTCATGCCAAGTCTAAACCAAGTATGTCGAATCAAATGTATAAACATCATGGCAAGAAAGGACATCATGGCAAACATCATGGCAAGAAAAAGTTTAATCACACCAGAGAGAATTCCCAGCCCTGGAGGTGTCATCACTATGGAAGGTTTGGTCATATAAGGCCTTTCTGTTTCAAGTTTAATGGGTATCCTAAACCTACCCCTCTTCCCAAAACTGATCAGATTCCCCAAAAAAGCAAAAATAAGATATAGTGGGTTCCGAAGTCTAATGTTACTAGTTTCATAGCTCATACCTCTCTCAAAGTATGAACCAAAGATGACTGGTACTTTGATAGTGGTTATTCTAGACACATGACAGGTGTCAAGAATCTATTGGCAAATATCAAATCTCATTCCACCGGTTATGTAACCTTTGGTGATGAGCCAAAGGTGAAATCAAAGGAGGTTGAAAGATGGAATGTTCAGGAGTTCCTAAGCTTGATGATGTGTTACTTGTTAAAGGGTTAACAACTAAACTGATAAGTATAAGCCACTTGTGTGATTATGGATTTAACTTCACCAAGAAAGAATGTCTTGTTTGCAATGAAAAGAATGAAGTTATTGTGAAACGAATCATATCTAAAGATAATTGTTATTTATGGGTTCTCTAAGAGTTGAAATTATCCTCAACGTGTGTTTTAGCTAAAGAAGATGAAGTTAAACTATGTCATTAAAAATTGGGACACTTTCATCTAAAAGGAATGAAAAGAATTATACCTGAAGAAGCTGTGAGAGGGATTCTTAAGCTCAAGATAGAAGAAGGAAGAGTAAGTAGTGACTGCCAGATTGAAAAGTAAACTAAGATGTCACATCAGAAGATCCAACATCTTACTACATCAAAATTTTTGGAACTCCTTCACATGGAATTGATGGGACCTATGCAGTTGAATGTCTTGGTGGAAAGAAGTATGCCTATGTGGTTGTAGATGACTTCTCTAGGTACACAAGGATAAGTTTTATCAGAGAAAAATCAGAAACTTTTGAAGTGTTTAAAGATCTATGTCAAAAACTTCCAAGGGAAAAAGATAGTCATGTCATCAAAATCAGAAGTGATCATGGAAAGGAATTTGACAACAACAAGTTTGCTGATTTTTGCTCTTCTGAAGGAATCAGTCATGAATTTTAATCTTCTATTACTCCTCATCAAAATGGGATTGTGGAACGCAAAAACAGAACCCTTCAAGAATCTTCCAGAGCTATGATTCATGCTAAGAAGTTACCCTACCACTTTTGGGTTGAAGCTATGAATATTTCATGCTATATTCATAACAGAGTCACTCTAAGGAAAGGCACCTCAGCCACATTGTATCAAATATGGAAGGGAAGAAAACCTACTGTCAAATACTTTCTTGTTTTTGGAAGTAAATGTTACATCTTAGCAGACCTTGAACAGAGAAGGAAGATGGATCCCAAGAGTGATGAAGGAATATTCATGGGTTACTCTATAAATAGCAGATCTTGCAAAGTCTTTAACTCCAGAACCAAGGTTATGATGGAATCCATAAATGTTATTATTGATGATAAAGGATGGAATGATGAAGATGTCTTAGAAGATGTTGGAACATCTTTGTATGATATTCCAACATAATCAAATGACAGAAGTATTAATTCTAATCCACTTCAAGCAGATCTTGAGCCTATTCATCTCAATAAAGGGTCTTCAATTAGAACATAGAGAGATCATCCTAAGGAGCTTATAATATTAGATATAAATAAACGAGTTACAAACAAATCAAGAGAAGGGATATCAAACTATTGTTTTGTGTCAAAAATTGATCCTAATAATGTCAAAGAGGCCTTAACTGATGAGTTCTTGACTAATGCCGTGCAGGAAGAGCTAGAACAATTCAGTAGAAATGAAGTTTTGGATCTAGTTCCAAGACCTGAAGGGACAAATATGATTGGCACTAAACGGGTGTACAGGAATAAATCTGATGAAAAAGGGGCGGTCACTAGAAATAAGGAAAGGTTAGTTGCACAAGGATACACTCAAATTGAAGGAGTTGACTTTGATGAAACCTTTGCTCTTGTGGATAGACTTGAATTTATCAGACTACTCTTGGGAATTGCATTCATACTGAAATTTAAATTGTTTCAAATGGATGTAAAGAGTGCAATCTTAAATGGCTATTTGAATGAAGAAGTTTATGTGGAACAACCTAAGGGATTTTTTTATCTAAGTTTTCCTAAACATGTGTACAAACTAAAGAAAGATCTATATGTATTAAAGCAGGTTCCAAGAGCTTGGTATGAGAGATTGACATAATTTCTTGGTGAGAATGGATATAAGAAAGGTGGCATAGACAAAACTCTTTTTGTCAAGGAAGAAGAAGGGAAGATCATGATTGCACAAATTTATGTTGAGGATATTGTGTTTTGTGGGATGTCAAATGATATGGTTCAACATTTTGTCAAGCAAATGCAGTCAGAATTTGAGATTAGCCTTGTTGGTGAATTAACCTATTTTTTTGGTCTGCAAGTTAAACAAATGGAAGATTCCATATTTTCATCTCAGAGAAAGTATGCTAAGATTATAGTAAATAAATTTGGGATGGAAAATGCCTATCACAAAAGAACTCCAACTCCCACACATCTGAAGTTTTCTAAAGATGCAAAAGGAATAAGTATGGATCAAAGTATTTACAGAAGTATGATAGGCAGTCTTCTATATCTCACAACTAGCAGACCTGTGTAGGGGTTGTTCTAGATATCAAGATGATCCTAAAGTTATCCATGCCAACCATGTGAGGAGAATTCTTAAATATGTGAATGGGACAAGTGACTATGGTATGCTATACTCTCATGGATCTAGTTCTGCCTTAATTGGTTATTGTGATGCTGATTGGGTATGAAGTGTTGATGATAGAAAAAGTACATCAGGAGGATGCTTCTTTCTGAGAAATAATCTCATATCCTTGTTCAGTAAGAAGCAAAATTGGGTGTCTTTATCAATTGCTGAGGCTGAGTATATTGCAGCATAAAGCAGTTGTTCTCAATTGGTTTGGATGAAACAAATGTTGACAGAATATAATGTCAAACAAGATGTCATGATATTATTATGTGACAATATAAGTGCCATAAACATATCAAAAAATCCTATTCAACACAGCAGGACCAAACATATTGATATCTGTCATCACTTCATAAGAGAGCTTGTTGAAGAAAAGAATGTTGCCTTAGAACATGTAGCCACTGAATTACAATTGGCTAACATTTTCACTAAGACTTTGGATGCTAATCAGTTTGAGAACTTGATAATAAAATTATGGATTTTCTTATATAAGGGTTTATAGCAATTAAAGGTGTACAGGAATAACATTAAAGTGATATTATATTATTTATGTTTCCCACAAATCAAATTTCAAAAGCAATCATTACAAGACTATCTCAAAGTTTTCCCACACGCTACGAAATCACATCTTTTTACTTTCACAAACTTTTCATTCTCCTCTACAGAAAAAGAACCCTTGTCATTCTTCATCTCTATGCTCAAAAATCTTCAAAGATGTCTTAACATCACACACCGTCTTCCTCAAAATCCGTCAACCTCCCTGAGAAACTCTCTCTTGACAGAGTACTTGACGTTACTCCTGTAACAACTATCCCACCACTGGAGAAGAAGGTCATGAAACCCAAATCATCACCTGCAAAGAAATCCAAAGACGATAAAGGTAATATTTCTACTGCTACTGATGATAGGACATAAGAAGAGATTATTAACGTTGATAGAAGAATTAGAAGACTTGTGGATAGAGTATTAAATGAAGGTTTTGTTGTGCCTGGGATTTCTACCCCTCTTGCTCATATACCTGCTCCGGCTGACAAAAGAAAAGACCCTAAAAGTGCTGCTGAATCATCCATCTCCAAGAAAGATGCTGCTGAAAGCAAACTTGATAAGCTTGCTAATTATGCTCTAAATGAAG
Source organism: Vicia faba (assembly GCA_948472305.1). NCBI lineage: Eukaryota > Viridiplantae > Streptophyta > Magnoliopsida > Fabales > Fabaceae > Vicia > Vicia faba. The sequence continues at coordinate 1,330,239,015 of OX451741.1, read as the reverse complement.
TGGAAGATGATGTTGAACAAGATGTAGAGAATAACTCTCCTACCAAGGAAGATGTTGTTGGCTCCAAAGCTGCAGAAAATCAAAATTTTGTGAATGTGGTTAATGTAGATGAGCTATCTGACAATGAGCTTGTCTCTAATGTGGTGCCTAGAATTTCTAAAAGGCTCAAATCCAGGAAAGTGGAGGATGTGACCATCACACCCCCTTCCAAGATAATCAAGAAGAAAACCATGTATGGTCCCCCTAAGCCTGGAAGTAAAGGTGTTCCTCCCGATAGCTCCACAGATGATGATGATGATGATGATGTTGTAAAGAGATCTAAAAGTAAGAAGAAAGTTGTATTAGTTGAAGAAGTTGAATCTGTGTATGATGTCAAGCAATATGTACAAGAAATATCTCCTATAAAAAAGTCTATAAGCAAGAAACTTTCTGTTAGGGTACCTGATGCCTTTCTTGACAACATTTCCTTCCATTCTGTTGGGAATGCTGAAAAGTGGAAGTATGTATTTCAAAGAAGAATTTCCCTTGAAAGATAATTGGGAGATGGGGCATTGGAGTGCAAACAAATTATGGAGCTGATATCTTCTGCTGGATTGATGAAAACTGTTACTAGGTTTGCCAAATACTATGAGACTCTTGTTAAGGAATTTATTGTTAATATTCCTATTGACTGTGCTGATCATAAAAGTAAGGGGTATAGAAAGGTGTTTGTTAGAGGTAGGTGTGTAAAGTTTTCCCATGCTATCATAATTATATTTCTGGATAGGTCTGAAGGTGACTATTGTATGTTGGAAGTAACTGATAATCAAGTATGAAAAGCCATCACTACTAACAAAGTGAGTGATTAGCCCATGAAGAATAAGCTTCATGTTAGCAAGCTAAGTGTGAAATATGCTATATTGTATAGAATTGAAGCTGCTAGCTAGGTTCCTACTAATCATGCTTAAACCATTTGTATTGGCTTAGGAAAGTTTATTTATGATGTTGGAAAAAGAAACTGTTTGATTATGGTACTTATATTTTTTATCAGACTATTAAGCATGCGTGAACATGTTCCATTAAGATACCTATTTCCTTTTCTTCCCTTATCTATGGAATTATTCTTAATCTGCATCCTGGAATTCTAAGTTGTAATGATGTAGTGTGCAAGAGGGAGTATGCTTTGACCCTTCACTTCAAGCTTTTTTTCAGGAAAACATGTCTCAGACATTGTTTTGACATCTGCATCTATTGAAAACAAGACCTCCACCAAGGATGACATGATCAATGAATTAAGGGAAGCCTGCAAAGAACTAGATGATGTGATCAGAGTTAGCTCAACAAGAAAGCTAACTTTTGAAAAGATGATCAAGGAACTGCAGAAGGACAACAACTTTGATGATAGAGTGAGCTCTAAAGGAGGAGATTCTAGTGAGGAAGGAAGTTCTGGCTCTTCCAAGTCCACTGGTTCTGAAGATAGTTAGACTATTTACTGTTTATTTATTTGACCCCTTTGTTTCTTTTTGGCACTAGTATGTGCTTGACTTTTGGATTATATGGTATGTACCTATATTACTGATACTCTCTTTAATGCATCCTTTTATTTGGCATATTATGACTAAAAAGGGGGAGAGAAACTGACTGACTGACCACTGAATCAGGAGGAGATTAATACTTGAGGGGGAGCCTCATGTCTCAGAAGATGTTCTGAGATCTTCCTTTTCTAACAGCTAACCGCTAATTGAGCTTTTATTTGCTTTTCTTATGTTATTGCTCCGATAATGTTATGATAATGTGCTTAAATAATGTTTTAGCCAAAAATTTGCCAGAGTGGTAGTTTGTCAGTGTTTTGTTGGCCTCAATTTTGATAAAACAATGCTTTGATAATATTTTTCTAAATGTATTGGCATTTGAAGCAAACTATTTTGAATGATGTCAAAGCAAATGTGTTGACATCTGCCTCCTGAACTGAATGCAACACGTATCAGTTTAAGGTTTATGTTTCCTACTTTAATGCGTGCCATAATTCAAGATTTGTGGCTCAAAGCTTGCGAAAAATATGGAGGAATATTTTTCTATTTGAATTATCCTTATGGATTATATCTTGGCCGGTTTTCATGGAAATATTCAAAATATTGGAATATTTGTTTTTCAGCCCAAGCCCACTGCTACGCCTTTATAAGCACTTGCTTCCTTATTCATTCAACTGCAACTTTTGAAGAAGAATACTTTCTTTTTTTTTAGAAGTCTAAGTCTTTTAATTTTCATACACTCTAGTATTTATTTGATACTTGAGTTGTTATTTGAGTTGTTAATTGTGGATCATTCATAAGCTTTTAGGTATTGAATGATTGAAGTCTTTAAAACATAATATTTTTGTAGTTCTTCACTGTAAGTGATTGAAGGTATTTGAGGAGGGCCTCATACCTAGGTGTGTCTTAGGTAGAATTATAACATGGGTAATGATTAATTGATTAGATTATAAACTGGTTATCTACTGAGGGTCTATGAATTAATACTATTTAGTGGACTTGTCCATGGCTTGGTAGCCCCCAGAGTAGGTGTTGTTGTACACTGAACTGGGTTAACAATCCCTTGTGTTTTTACTTTTTTTTTTCATTTTACACTGTCCTCAGATATTCGTGTCGTGACATCTCCTACGAAATCTCATATCTCATACCAGAATTTCAAAAATTTAAAAACACAAGTGTGTTGGTTAATTTTAAGAGACTAGACATCATTGTCGTATCTGAGTGGTAAAACATAATTACTACCCACGATTATGAGAAAGGATAATTTACGTCATCTCAAAGTGGAAGATATAGCTTTGATTTAAAAATCAACAAAGCCTCTCTCAACACCGAAGTGGAAAATATCTCACTTCAATACATATCGTAGAAGTATAGTAGCTCGCATCACTACAAGGATTGACAAGAGTTTAATCTTTTAAGAAAAGTTTAAGGTAAAAAGCCAAAATGGCAAAATGTTTTGAATGAGATTTATTGACTTTTAGTCTTCTCTCAAAAAATTTCAAAGCATGATTAAGTTGGTTGAAGTTTTATTAAGAAAAGATTTATGAAAATGCATGGACCTAAGTCCAAGTTTATTATGAAAGTTGTTCAAGTTAGAAAACAAGAAAATTTTTGAAAAGGAGGAAGAAGATTTTTTAAATTAATTAAGGGGCTATCCTAAAGCATAAGGTAAAGGCTACGGAAAAGAACCGTCTAACCAACAATAAGCCAACATTTGACACAATAAGTCAATGTAGAATTTTCATCCTTTGGATTGAAACCAAACAAGCAAATATATTATATCTCTTAAGAAAACCAAGCTTCAGATGCATTAAGTTTTCACAAAAATTGGGCAGAGTAACATCTGTATATAGAGAAATTCCCAATCACAGACAAAGCATATAATCAGAATAACTCGCACACAAAGAAAATCAACCCAATGTCTTGGGATAAACCCCAAGAACTCCAAACAAAATAACAATAGAACTCACAAGGTCTCAAGGGTAGTCAAGGTCTCTAATCCTAAGTCCAAGTATTTCATAACTCTAAAATGCCAAGGATAGTAACCAAATAGTCCAAGCAACCTTAATGTTTTTTTATTGTTCAAGTTGGTTATTAGTTACCTTCAAAAAGAAAATGAAAGCTCAAGTGAGAAAAATAAAAAATGACATAAAGATAAATGCTCAAGTGAACAAAGATGAAAATAGCATGAAATGTAAATGCTAAAATAAATGGTGCATAAAAGTAAAGGCGTAAAGTAAAAGCATAAAAATAAAAGTCAATTGTTAATGAGTTAGAAATTAGAGGTTAGTTGAATGACCATCTTGAATCTTGCATTCAAAACTCATTAGAAGATTGATAAAATCAAAGCCTCTCAACAACAAGTTTCATTTGCTTTTCTTCAAGTATAACATTCATTTCAAATTCTCAAGGCAACAACAAATGATCAACGACGTTTAAATGATTCACTTAGACCAAATTTTATAAAAATTCATTAGAGGATTGATAAGACCGAAGCCTCCTAACAATGAACCTTAAGGTTATTGGATCAAAGGTTTCAAATTAAACATACTTGGGCTTGCAAACATGGGATTGGGCCACAAATGATAATTTCTCGAATCAGGAAAAAATTTAGAGCTATGTTAAGTAATCGTAAGTGGACTTATGTAGAATTCACACCTATTTTGAGGCCGATCAATAGCAATTTATGTACCATATGTTTAGAGAAATGATATGTAGATCATTCTCTAACAACATGTAGTACAAGTAAGAAAGGGATAAGATGAAGAGGGAGGGGATGTATTATATGAATTAGGGTTTCAAATATCATCAACATCATTCATCCATTTTGGTGGATTTGGTTTATCAACCTATAAACACCCAAGATCGAATGAGGTTGAGGAATTTGTCACCAAATGAAATCCAAGTCAGGACCCAAATAAAAAATAGTAAAATAATATTTAATAAAACAAAATTAAAAATGGTTAATAAAAAGGAAAATAATTGGTAAAATACATAAAGTATATAAAAATCCTAAAAAAAGTCAAAGGTCAAGCATGGTTCAATAATAGTTGACAAAAATTTTCAGAATTTTTTAAATTCAGAAACTATTTTTAAAATTTGGAGAAAATAAGCAAATTAAACAAAAATTGGTGAAAAATAGTAAAATCAGAAATAAAAATAAAATGAGATCACCAATATTTGTCAAGAGGTCATTGGATCCTTCCATAATTTTTTCATAATTTAAAAAGACCAGAAAGTTTTTTTAAAACAATTAAAATAAGGCAAACAAAGCAAAAATTATGAAAAATATCAAACATCAAAAATAAAAATATGATAAAATATTCACAAAGTCAAATAAATCAAAGTATTTTTCTATATTTTTTTTCATAATTTTTGGATAAAAAATAAGAGAGTTATGAATTTTTAAAGATAAAGAAATTTTAAAAATAATTTTGTAAAATAAAGTAAATTAGAAAAAACCACACGCGTTGGATCTAGCTCACTTATACACGCTGGAAGATCTAACGGATCTCAGGTGAGGGAGCATCATGAATCCAGGTCAATGCGCGCGTATGTAACACAAAAAGTCCAACAAATCAAAATAAAACGAATGGCTGAGCATCATTGGTTGAAGAATAACACGTAGGTCGTCTTCAACCTCCATCCTCCTACAAATAGGGAAAAACATAAATCTTTTAATCTGTAAATCTACGCGTTCATAGTGGTACTGTCAGATGCGTTTATTTGAGACGATCACAACCGTATGCTTGCAAAAAATTTATATAAAACACAACTTACTCGATTTGGAAAAAACCAAAGATGTTTTGAAAATTTTTAAATAAAAAACATTTTCCTCAAATGCATTGATTTACCAAAATTGAGTTAAAAGCAAGCATTAGTGAACATCATAGACCATTCCAGTAATTTGAGTTAGAAGATTTGGTGCCTTAAACAACCTGAACAAAGTCAGATGAATTTTCTCTGCAATTGGACTTGGCTAGCACGATATAAGGCACCTCAAGGCTTGGTTTTTCTTCTATTAGCTTCGGTGAAGTTCAAGGATGAATAACTAACGAAGAAATTGGATTAAAAACTGAAGGAAAGGGGAATTCGAAAACTCAGAAAAGTGATTTATGGAGGGAGTTTGACAGAGTGATTTTGGCTATTCAATCTTACGAATATGAGTGGAATAGAATATGTATTTAGAGGAGAAGTGAATGGGATCAAGAGGAGGGGTGAATGATGCAATTTTAAATGAATTCGTGCACAGCTGTGTTCACGAGCAAAGTGTTCTCACATGTGCATCAAAACTCATCTAAGTGATGCGTTTTGTCACTCTAAATAATCCAAATATCTTTGTTGATCATGTTTTAGTTAAAATCACATGGTGATTTGGTGATTAGAAGTCACATTATGGAATTTGCAATCTGACTGCAAGTGAAATTTTAGTTCCAAGGTACCAACATTGAATCCATGGTATTCACAACTCAAGAAGTCTTAGGGCATAATTCTTGAAGCATTTGAAAGACAAGGTCATAGTCTTTACAATGTGAAAATAGAGGAATATTTGGATGCTTGAGCTAGAAGTTGTGTTTGGTCAAAATCATAAAAAATGCGCTGACCTTTTGTACTAAGAAAAATTCTATGTTTGTTTCTCAAAGAAATGTCCTATAATGTTTTGACTCCAAACAGGGTCTTTCTTCAAAATTGAGCTTTGATCATTGATGCTAGTTTGGATTGGACTCCTTAAACAGTATTGTGAAACTTGTTTCACTCAAAAGTTTCAAATATTGAACAAGTTATGATCCTTTGAATTTGGTGAAAATCCATGAGGTGACCTATAATATTTTGAGTTTTTGAGGCATCTTCTAACCAATTTCGAGCTTTGGACATAAAATAGAAGTTGAATTTCACATTCTTAAGATCATTTTGGAAAAAGAATGGGCTCAAGGAGATAAAAATTGATCAAGTTATGACTTTTTGAAGTCACATAAGGGAATTTGATGGCGTATCTAGAGGACTTATAATCTTTCTCTATCATCAGGAATCTTCCACACAAAATTTACTTGAAACTTTTAAAGTTATTGGTTGATAACCCTTTAAAGAGAATCATATCTTTAGAATCACTTAATAATATCAAAAGATGAACAAGATATATCCATTTGAAGTTCAAAACCCTAGCTCCTAGAGCACCAAAATGATTTGGAAACCCCTTTCAATTTTGACCATCTTTCTTGCATAATCACTTTTTCCTTGTGAATAGAATTTGTTAGGGATGATAATAATAACCCATAGCAACAATAAAAACTTCCAAATATTAAGAAGTGAGAGAGTTACGCACTTGTGATCAAGGAGTCAAAAACATGTCCAATTAGGTCAAACCTCTTTAATCAATTATTACATATTTTTACTTGTTATAATAAATTAAGGCATGATGAATAATAGTAGACCTTGTAATGATACTAATTTAAAGCATTCTCAATAATGAAGCTTGAATCTCAATGAAGCTTTATTGAAGAAGGAATGGAAATAAACTCATGAACCTATGAATCAACCTGATGAAATGTGTTGTGCCCTCACATATAGTATCATCATTTAGAGAAAACATTCATTATGTTTGTTAGTTAAAAGTTAATCACATAAGACATACAGGATCACAATATACAAATCAAAGTGCTTGGTGATCCCTCATGAGAAAACCTAGAGATAAGGAGAAGAACCAATCCCAAGTGTAATCTTGATATGATTGAGTTGATACGAGATGATATATGAATCTTAGCAGGGAAAATTGGGGTATAAAAACATCTTCTGATGCATCATTCATTTAGAATGATGTTCCAACATTTCCTTCATCATCATTAACATTATCTATGATTGAATCATCAACCACAACATTTATAGATTCCATCATGACCTCAGTACTATGGTTGAAACTCTGTAGACTATGTTATTCATAGAGTAGTCAAGAAATATCCCTTCATCACTCTTTGGATCCATCTTTCTATGAGGTTCAAGATCAACCAAGATGTAGCATTTACTGCTAAACACATGAAAGTATTTGACTGTAGGCTTTCTCCCTTTCCATAACTCATATAGAGTATTTGAAGTACCAGTCCTTAGGGTGACTCTATTGTGAATATAATAAGTTGTATTCATAGCTTCTGCCCAAAAATGATATGACAATTTCTTTGCATGAAGCATAACTCTTTTTGATCCTTGCAACATCATATTCTTTCTTTCCACAATCCCATTATGCTGAGGAGTGATAGGTGATGAGAATTCATGACTAATACCTTCAGAGGCACAAAATTTATCAAACTTGTTGTTTTCAAACTCTCTACGTGATCATTTTTGATACTATCGATGTTGCTTTCCTTCTATCTTTGAAGTCAACTACTTGTAGATATCAAACACTTCTGATTTTTCCTTGATAAAATTTATCCAAGTTATTATTGAAAAATCATCAACAACAAAAGCATACTTTTTTCCACAAAGACTTTCAACTTGCATAGGACCCATCAATTCCATATGAAGAAGTTCCAAGGGTTTTGATATGATCATATGTTGAAGCTTTGGATGTGACATCTTGATTTTCTTCTCAATTTGACATTCTCCACTTTTAAGATTCGGGATGCCTTTGATATCTTCTCTAGACAAAATTTTCTTCATACCTCTCAGATGCAAATAACCAAGTTTTTGATGCCACATATCGACTTCATCTTCTTTGGATAACATACACATGGAAGTATAACTGACTCTTTTGGTGTCCACAAGTAGAAATTATCCTTGTACCTATCTCCTTTCATTAACACTTTATTCTCCTTATTAGTGACCACGCATTCAGATTTTGTGAAGTTCACTTTAAAACCTTGATCACAAAGTTGAATAATGCTAAGTAGATTGGCAGTTAGACCTTTAACAAATTGAAATTTATCAAGCTTAAGAGATCCTTCACAAGCTATTTTTCAAACACCTTTAGTCACTCATTTGGCGTCATATTCAAAAGTGACAAAGCTAGTGGTATGAGGTTTGACATCGACCAATAGATTCTACATGCTTGTCATATGCCTATAACATATATATTTCAAAGTACCAATCTTCACTAGATGAGAATCTAAGAGAAGTATGAGCTATGAGACTCTTTATAATATCTCTCACTTTCCATTATTTCCTAGTCTTAGTCACAAAAGTTTTTACTAAGTTGAGATGGATGTCTGGACTCTCCATAAAGCCTGGTACCAACTTTCAAAGATTGGATCTTGACTTTTGTCTGAACTTCCTCTGGAACGTCTCCAAAACATGCGATCCATCATTAGAATGATGTTACACAACTTGAGCAACATCTTGCAAGGCAGCAACAAGTGCAACATCGTTCCTTCCAGCCATTTCTCTGTTTCACGTCAACAACAAACACTAATGTTAGAAACTAATTTCACAATATACCACTGTCATGCATGAAATACTCAATAACTTGGCGGGACAGACCGACCTGCTTTGATACCACTAATGTAACACCCTTCTAAATCCAAGGAATTTTTGCAATTATTTAAATAAATTAATCAGAGGAATATCACCAACAAGGGTGCCACATTTTCACAAAACATCTTAATAATGCATCCTTCTCCGTAACATGGGTTGCAAAACTATAAACCAAAAAATATGCATTTACATCTTCAAATCATTGTAGCGGAAATCATAAATCTCAAAACATCTATAACCTAGATACCTCATATAATTCATCAAGTTAAACATCATGGTACAATTCAAATATCAATACCATAATAACTAAATTTAGAAAACATCAAAGTAAGCAGAGACATATAGTTCTCAACAAACAATCCTAACCCCAATGTTACATATCAGAGCAAGATTCCCTTATTCTACTAAAAGGAACTAAAATGCATCATGAAGCTATCCTCTAAGCTCCTATGGACTACTCCTGATCACATGTGTGTTACCCACGTGTATGTAACATTCAAATAGAAAGGATGAGTAAATTATATCCATTATATAAGATATAAGGTATAGACAATAGAAAAATATGCACATAAGTAAAGTATCATGCTTCATCACATCTTTATGTTATACTTACACCTTCGTCAATTAATCAATTAAGAAGACATATATCAGCACATACAAAGTATCATCATTCATTAATGAAACACATAAAATGCAATGTCACATAGAATGTAATGCATCATCATAGACTCATGCACGTGGTAGCAAAACATCACCGATGACTAAGTTATCTTCAATATCCAAAGATCCCCACCAATAGGATCAGTTCCCACTTGGAAGCATAGCACTTACCTGTTGCACCCAATCCACACTATGGGATTGTTTCCTTCATTGGACAATTGTCCTAATATCATCAATGGACCAAAGTCCTAATCACCATCATTGGACGGAAGTCCTAAACCTTTCCATGAATGCAATGATGCACAACATCATAAATAATATGACCACGGCTAGTCCAAATGTATTACCATTCATAAATCATCACAAGCATCATCATAGCATCAACGAAATCAAAACAATATCATAGCACCATCATATAAATAAACACATCATCATATACATCACATACTCATCATTATGAACCAAGTACAATTACAAGATAATCAAATCATCATTATACTTAATTATCATAAGACATCATAGCGATTCAACGCGAGGAAAATTGATTTTATCCTAACTTAGATATTAGAATTATCCTTATTGTCCTTAATTTTATTCCATATAATTATAATTCACCGCATTAACTATTGTAGCTGTAGAAATGTTTAAGACTAAGCCATTGGATTGACTTGACTTATACAAATCAAAATAAAAATCACCACCGCGCTTTATTATTTCCAAAGGAATGGGAAAAGAGAGAATAAACCAAAAGAGGGGGGAAAGATTCAAGGTAAAGGGGTTGGTTATGCAAAGGGAAGGTATTAGCACCCTAAACATCTATGGTACTCTGCAGGAACCTCTTTGTAAAAATCTGTATATTTTGGCTATAAAAATATTGTATGTTAAAGAAGATGGTGGAGGTGGGAAAAGAAATATGTTTCTTATAATTTTTGCACCCTCCGTGGTTGCGAACCTTTAGTGCCTACGTACCACCTTTCGTTCAATATGGGATCAGGGTACATGTAGTTCCTCTTTTAAAAAAATTTAAAACACAAGTGTGTTGGTTAATTTTATGAGATGAGACGTCTCGTCATTGTCCGTGTGGTAAACATACCTACTACCCACAATCATGAGAAAGGAGAATTTTTATCATCTCAAAGTGGAGGATATGGCTTGGATTTTAAAATCAACAATGCCTCACTTGATACCCAAGTGGAAAATGTCTCTCTTCACTGCACATTGTAGAAGTATAGTTGTTTGCATCACTACAAGGATTGACAAGAGTATAATCTTTTGAGAAAAGCTTTCAGATAAAAGCCAAAGTGGCAAAAAATGGTTTGAAATGAGATTGATTTACTTTTAGTCTTCTCACAAAAAGGTCAAGGTACTATTAGATTGATTAGGGTTTATTTATGAAAATGTTTTGAAAATGCATGGACCTAAGTCCAAGTTTATTATGAAAGTGGTTCAAGTTAAAAGACAAGAAGAGTTTTCAAAAGGAGGAAGAAGATTTCTGAAATTAAAGAAGATGGGAGGAGAAGAAGAGACTATCCTAAAGCAAAAGGTAAAAGCTAGGGATAAGAACCATCTAACCAACAAGAAGCCAATACTTGACATTATGAGCCAAGATAGAACTCTCATTCTTTGGATTGAAGCCAAGAAAGCAAAGATACTAGACCTCTTGTAAGAACCAAACTTCTAGTGTATTAAGTCTTTACAAAAATTGGGCAGAGTAACGTCTGTATACAGGTGAATTCCAGATTACAAACAAGGAGTGTAATCACAAAAACCTGCACACAAAACAAACAAACAACCCAATGTCTTGAGGTAAACCTCAAGAGCTCCAGAAAAAATATCAATTAAGGTCACAAGGTCTCCAACATAGGCCAAGGTTTCTAATCCTAAGTCCAAGAAGTCCAATGCTCCATAATGCCAAGGATAGTAACCAAATAGTCCAAGCTTCATTAAGGATTTTATGGTCCATAATGATTATTAAGTATCTTAAGAAAAGAAAAGAAAAGCTCAAGTGAGCAAAATAAAAATGACAAGAAAGTAAATGCTCAAATGAGAAATGATGAAAATGGCATGAAATGTAAATGCTAAAAGTAAATAGTGCATAAAAATAAAAGAGCATATAATAAAAATACAAGACAAAGTCAATTATTAATGATTAGTGGTTAGTTGAATGATCATCTTGAAACTTGCATTTAGAACTTGTTAGAGGATTGGTAGAACCAAAGTCTCCACACAACAAGTTTCATTTTCATTTTGTCAAGTGTATCATCCATTTGGCATCCTCATAAGTACCATTTAATGATCAACAATGTTTAAGTGATATGCATTGACCAATGGTGTTGTAGATCCATTAGAGGATTGGTAGAACCAAAGCCTCCACACAATGGATCTCAAGGTTATTGGATCAAAGAGATCAAATTAACATACTTGGGCTTGCAAACATAAGTTTGCACGACAAATGGACATTTATTCGAATCGGGATAAAATTTAGCGCTATATTAAGCAATCATAAGTGGACTTATATAGAAGTCACACCTATTTTGAGGCCGGTCAATAGCAATCTATGCACCATTTCTTTTGAGACATGATATAGAGATCATGCTCCAATAACACTTAGTGTAATAAGAAGGGGATGATATGAAGTGGGTTGGGAGAGAAAATATAAACCACTTTTGAATTAAATTTAATCAAACTATTATTAAAACCATTTATCCATTTTTGTGGAGTTAAACTCAACACCATGGATCCAATGATGTTAATAAAGCTCATGATAAAAAATTATACCAAATATCAACCAGAAAATAATCAAAAAATAATATTTCATTTAATATATACATTAAAAAAAGGTTTTAAAAATGTTTAAAAATAGAATAAAAAGAAAAAAAATATCAACTATGTTCTAATTAATCATGAAATAAAAGGTAAGACCATAGAAAAATCAGAAAAGGGCTCAAATGATTTTATAAATTTTTTGGTAATTTTTTAAAGTCAGAAACTATTTTTAAAATTAAAAGAAAGGGGTAAAGTAAACCAAAAATGATTAAAAAAATAGCAAAGTCATAAACAAAAATAAAATAAGGTCACCAATATTTGTCTTAATATCATTGGATCATTCCGTAATTTTTTCAGAATTTAAAAATGCATAAAAGTATTTTTAAATATTTAAATCAATTCAAATAAAGTGAAAATTTATAAAAAATACCAAAACACAAATTTAAATTGTGAAAAAATAAAAATCAGAAAAGAAAATAAAAGTAAAAATATGTGGACCATTGGATGCGAGTCAAAACGCGTTAGTAATCAAATCCAAGGGATCTGGCGCGCTGTGCAAATCATGGTCATTAGTCAATAAAGCACTGAATCAATTATTAAATCAAAATTCAAAAATAACAAGTGGAACGCCATCATTGGTTGGAAGATGACACGTTGGTCATCTTCAACCTCCAGCCAACTTGAATTGTAGGTCTCTCAAACTATAAAATCATAAGCTCAGACCTATGCCATTCGCTTCGTCTCTTCAAGACGAAGACAACCACACCTTCGCGACAAATTTATATAAATTGTAGCTCAAGCAATTTGGAAGGAAAGTTTTGAAAATGGATTTGAAATTTCATGGTCAAAACGTGTTTCTAGTTGAAAATAAGTGTTGCGACTAGAACCAGGGCAATGGGAGCATCACAATGATATCAAAGTTTTGAAGAATTGATGAAGGAATCTACCTATTGAAGTTGAGTTGCAGAGCTCTGAAACTGGAATTCTATTGAGCAATATAGGGCACGATTCTTGAATGTAATTATATGGTTAGATTCAGGGAAGATCAAGGAAGGTGAATTTATGGAGAAATAGGATTGAAAAAGGCTTGGGAATAGATTTCGAAGTTGCTGAATTATGAGTTATGAAACAAGTTTGACAGGGTGATTCTGGCTATCCAAGCTTGAGGAAATGAATTGGGAATGACCCTCTATTTATAGGGAATCAAATGGAATGTCCAAGCGTGTGAAATGACGAATTTTGGCGGGAAATCGTGTGAAGTTGCAAACAAGAAAAGTGTGACTTCCAATTTGATCAAAACTCATCCAAAACGCGCATTTTACTAAGCTAATCACTTATGGAACTTCATTAAACATGTTTAGAGGCTTAAACATGCAGAAACAAAGTGTTTAGAAGCCAAATCAAGGATTTCAAACTTCTGACTTAGAAAAAATGTTGAATTTCCATACTTAGAAATATTTCTAATTTTTCTTCAAAAGTGACCTATAATGTTTTGCATCCAAACATAGCCTTCCACTTGGAATTTGCTCTTGACCAAAAAATATGGAATGAAGTAGATCGCTTGAATTACATTTTGGGACTTGAACCATCCAAAATATCCAAAAATTGAGAGAGTTGTGAATTATTGAAGTTGGCAAAAAATCATGAAATGACCTATAATATTTTGTATCCTTAGGGCCTATTCCATCCATTTTATCACTTTTCACATAAAAGAATTCATAAAGTTCATATCTTCGATTGCATTATGGAAAAAGATTGGGCTCAAGGTGATAAAAATTGACCAAGTTATGATCATTTGAAGTCACACATGAGAAATTGGGGGTTCATTTGGAGGATTTGTGATCTTTCTTCACCATAAAGCTTCTTCCACATGAAAAATCCTTGGAACTTTTGAAGTGATTTATTGATAACCCTTTGAAGAGAAGGATGTCTTTGGAATCACTCAAAAATACCAAAAGATAAGCAAGATATGCTTCTTTGAAGTTCAAAACCCTAGCCCCTAGATCAAGAAAATGCCTTGAGGAACCTTGGCAATTTTGAACAACCTTCTTGTACCAACATTCTTGATTTGTAAATAGAAGTTGTTGAGGATGATAATGAGACTCATAGCCATCAAAACCACTTCAATATCTTGAGAATTGAGAGGAATATGCACTTGTGACCAATGGGAATAAAGCCTTGTCCAAGCAAGCCAACTTCTCCAATCAACCCCTTGTATTTTTGAACCAAATTTGATAATCTTGAAATATGGTGAACCAAAATAACCTTGCCATGCCATTTCCTCCAAAACAAATCCAATGGTGAGGTTTGAACTTCTCAAGTTTTAATGACTAGGGCATGGAAATAAACTCATGAACCCATGAAGCAACTTGATGAATCTTATTGCCTTTACCTACATTATTAGTGAGACCAAATAACATTGCACTTTATTAATTAAAAGGAAAGTAAAAAAAATGCATGATCACAATAGAAAAACAAGTCAAGGTGCTTGGTGATTCCTGAAAGAGAAAAGTTAAATATAGGGAGGGGAACCAAGAATCATAATGTGATATTGTTGTGATGGAATCAACATGGTATGCTGAAGGGATCTTAAGGGAAAATATTGGGGTACAATAGCTGCCCTTATTTAAGTTTCTTCTATCTGGAGATACGAAGGTTAAAAATATTCGTGTCGATGCGATTGAAGATACTTAAATATAAAACAAACCCTATTTTTGGCCCTAAGATGCCATGCAATACCGATGAGCATGAATGCACATGGACAACTCTAAAGGGACACAAAGCACTACTGGGGATGTAACAAAAATAAAGAAACAAGAGAGTTAACCCAAACAGGAAAATAAATCACTGGTGGATTAAAAAGACTTGAATCAGAGAGGATGGTAAAATGGTCAAAGGATACACCAACTTCAACCGAAAGCGAAACTACCAGCATTCACCGTAGGTATAAAGAGGAAATAAATGACAACACCGAAGTTCACTGAAGGTGAGCCACCAACGCTCACTGAAGGTAGAAGTAAGAGAAATATCATAACATCGTCGTTCACGGACGATGAACTACCAACGTTCACTGAGGGTAGCAAAAAGATAAAAATCACCAACTTTCACTGAAGGTGATCTACCAACTTTCACTGAAGGTAGAGAGAAAATATATCATAGCATCGTCATTCACTAACGATGAACTACCAACATTCACTGAAGGTTGCAAAAAGATAACAATCATCAACGTTCACTGCCGGTGACCTTCCAATTTCCACTGAAGGTAGAGAAAATATATCATAGCACCACCGTTCACTGACGATGAACTACCAACGTTCACTGAAGGTATCAAAAAGATAAAAATCATCGATGTTCGTTGTCGATGACCTACCAACATTCACTGAAGGTAGATAGAAAATATATCATAGCATCACCATTCACTAACGATGAACTACAAACGTTCACTAAAGGTAGCAAAAAGATAACAATCATTGACGTTCACTGCCGATGACCTACCAACTTTCACTGAAGGTAGAGAGAAAATATATCATAGCATCACTGTTCACTGATGATGAACTACCAACGTTCACTGAAGGAAGCAAAAAGATAACAATCATCGATGTTCACTACCGATGACATACCAACATTCACTGAAGGTAGAGAGAAAATATATCATAGCATCTCCGTTCACTGACGATGAACTACCAACGTTCACTGAAGGTACCAAAAAGATAATAATCATCGACGTTCACTGTCGATTACCTACCAAAATTCACTGAAGGTAGAGCGAAAATATATCATAGCACTATCGTTCACTGATGATGAACTACCAACGTTCATTGAAGGTAGCAAAAAGATAACAATCATCGATGTTCACTGCTGATGACCTACCAACTTTCACTGAAGGTAGAGAGAAAATATATCATAGCATCACCGTTCTCTGACGATGAACTACCAACGTTCACTCAAGGTAGCAAAAAGATAACAATCATCGATGTTCACTGCCGATGACCTACCAACTTTCACTGAACGTAGAGATAAAATATATCATAGCATCACTGTTCACTGACGATGAACTACCAACATTCACTGAAGGTAGCAAAAAGATAACAAGTTTCCCCAAAATTATGGCGTTTTACCTAAAATGGATCTGAACTTCTTCTTTAACCGAGGCACTTTGCCTGGAAAGGGTAAGTTGTCTCAAATAAAGAGACTCCCACCTGCCAAGATTTCACAACAAACTGTCTCTATGTTATTGAAAGACTTGCCATCCACTGTAGTAATTTGACAACGAACTGCAAACTATCCACTCATAGAGAAGATAACTAAAAAGTAACATCGACTTTTACAGAGAAGCATGAGTAGCTCAAATAAAGAGACCTGGGGAAAGCAATACGGCTTCTTGGGGAATGAAATATGACTTCCTGTGGAAATGCTAACATATTCTTGCTGAGGAGATAAAAGTTTTCTCGTGCCAAAATAGATGCACATTTCCTAAACCAATGCTTGAAGCTCGCAGAAATCCAAGGTGATAATAATGCTAGGAAACAAAGATTCAAACCAGAAATAAACTGGAGTAAAACAGTCAACCAAAATAAATCCTTTGAGAAACATACTCAAGAGGGAAACCCAATCTATCTAACCAAAGAGCTGCACCGGAAGGCTAAAGAAAAAATCTTCCACGAGGGGTAACTCAGTGGGGAAATTGAAAGAATATACGCTTTCTACTTAAGGCTAACACTTTATTGGAGAGAGGACAACATAACTCTGCAAAACAGGGTAGTATGTCAACAAAAATATTAATGAACGTGAATGAGCAATGATTTTCTAAAATTAACTATGCATGATGTATGTGTGAATGTATGAGTGTTATCATGTATATGCTGACAAAACAGACATATAACACATGGAGTAACCAGGAAAAACCAACTCGGGCACAAACAACACTCGGCTAAATCACATCCAAAGTGAACAATCCCGGAAAAAGTAAATGCCAACTGAGGAAACAAAATCTACTGCCTGCTTTAACTTTACTGGGGAGAAACGAAATCTGGAGGTAAACAAATCAAAGTGATAAAATAGTACAAATACAGGGATAAAACATCCTTCTTCAGGCTTTACCGGGGAAACAAATGTTTTCAAAAGTAACACTTCTACTGGGGATTGCAAAACCAATCTTAAATAAAGCATATGGACACCAATTCATCAAAACATTCATTGGGGAATTCAAGCCCACTTCATCGTGAAGGTTAACACTACATCCTCAAGGAGAAAACCACAATACGTTCTTCACTAGAAAAACCGGAGACCTGCGTTCTTCAAGAGTGATCATGGTACCAACTTCTCTGGAAAAAAAAGAACTTCCATTAGACCGAACAAAAACTTCATTGGAGAAAACACGGGTTGAAACTTCACCTCATGAAAACTTAGGAAAGAGGAGAAATGAATCCAAGCTTGTCCGAGGATACCAGAGTCACGAACCCAATACGGAAAATCATCCTGAGTAAACCTTCCCGAGGGGAACAAAAACTTCTTAAAACAACTGGAGTTTGTCCATTCTTGGGATCACCATTTTTTTGTTGTTATTTTTTTTCGCATCACAAATTCTAAAGTAAAAGCAAATTGTAAATTATTTTTGAAAAATCGATTTTGTTATTTAATCTTTTTTCTTTGAAATTTATTATCAATAATAAATGGAGTCCTTGCAAGCCTAACAAAATAAGAAACACAAAGAATTGGGTAACAACTCAAACTTTATTAATAGAATGGTAGTCTGCGAATGGCGAGACTCCATAGATGATTACAAAGATTGGAAAATGGTAATATATAATGGAAATGATACATTGAGATATAATGACCGCTATCCCCTCTACCAATTTTTGAAATCCTGAGCAGCAGCTTCTGTTGGAGTATGATGAGGATTTGAGAAAATTGTTGCTTCCATGATCAGATCTTGCATGATGCAGTTACTTTCCAAGAAAGTCCCTAACTTTTTCCTAGGCTGCCCTTGCGGGTTTTCAACATAGCGGGAAATTTATTCTGTTTATGTCTCTAATTTTTTCCTATACCGCCCTTTCTGTTTTTCGGCCTACCCAGACACTCTTTTTTGCCTAAGCCACCCTTTCAGGTTTTCAACTTAGCGAGTTATTCTTTTATTTCTTTAGGTGAAAATTTCTTGACTGCATCAGCATTCATGAGACGTGGGAACTCCTCGCCGTCCATAGTTTCAAGAATTAATGCACTTCCAGAGAAGGCTTTCTTGAAAACATATGCGCCTTCAAAATTGGGAGTCCACTTACCCCTAGAATCAGTGTTGAAAGACATGAGCTTCCTGAGCACGAGGTCGCCTTCTCTGAATTCACGAGGTTTGACTTTTTTATCAAAATCTTTCTTCATTCTTTTTTGATATAACTGTCCATGACACAAAGCTGTCATTCTCTTCTCTTTGATAAAATTCAATTGGTCAAACCTGTACTGGACCCATTAAGCCTCTGTCAACTTGGTTTCCATTATCACACGCAAAGAGGGAATCTCAACCTCGACTAGGAGTACAGCTTCCATTCCATACACCATGGAGAACGGGGTTGCTCCTGTTGAAGTGATGAAAGACGTCTGATATCCATGTAAAGCAAAAGGGAGAATTTCATGCCAATCCTTATAAGTAACGACCATCTTCTGGATGATTTTCTTGATATTCTTATTAGCAGCTTCAACAACCCCATTCATCTTTGGCCTGTATGGAGATGAATTGTGATGGACAATCCTGAACTCTTCACACAGCTCTGTCATCATCTTATTGTTCAACTTCGAGCCATTGTCAGTAATAATTCTGCTCGGCACACGATACCAACATATAATATTATTATTGATGAAGCGCACAACCACATGCTTAGTAACATTGGCATATGAAGCAAACTCCACCCACTTGGTGAAGTAATCAATTTCTTCCAAGATAAAATGGTGTCCATTCGATGCTTTGGATTTTATCATCCCGATCATGTCAATACCCCACATAGAGAAAGGCCATGGGGAAGATATCACATTGAGAAGTGTCGGAGGCACGTGGACCTTATATGCATAAATCTGACATTTATGACACTTCTTTGCAAATTTATAACAATTAGATTCCATTATCAGCCAATAGTAACCTGCCCTTAGCATCTTTTTAGCCATCAAATGTCCATTGGAATGAGTTACAAATGAACCTTCATGAACCTCATGCATCAACATGCCTTCTTCGTGTCTATCCATGCATCTAAGCAAGACCATGTCATAATTTCTTTTATACAACACATTTTCATTGAGGAAGAAACTGCCAGCCAATCTTCTCAATGTCTTTCTATCCTTCTTCGATGCACCGATCGGGTATTCCCGAGTCTGAAGAAAATGCTTGATGTCACGATACTAAGGTTTTTCACCTGCTACCTCCTCTGTTGTAAACACATGAGGAGGACTATCCAGTCGTTGACCCATAATTCGAGGTATATCATTCCAAGTATTTACTTGGTACATAGAAGCCAGAGTTGCTAGAGCATCCGCCATCTGATGTTCATCTCTAGGAATGTGATGGAATTAAACATTATTGAAGAAGGGTAACAATATTCTAGCATTATCTTTGTAGGGGATCAAGCCGGGGTGACGAGTATCCCATTCTCCTTTAATCTGATTTATTACCAAAGCTGAATCACCATACACATATAGAATTTTAATACTGAGATCAATAGCTTCCTCGAGACCCATGGTGCAAGCCTCATATTCTGCCATATTATTAGTACAATCAAATGTCAACCTTGCAGTAAAAGGAATGTGCGATCCAAGCGAAGTGACAATCACAACATAAATTCCTTTACCATAAGCATTCACAGCTCCATCAAATATCATACTCCAACGAGATTTAAGGTCAGGACCTTCCTCTGACGATGGTTAATCACAATCTTTTACTTTCAGGAAAATTACACCTTCATCAGGGAAATCATATTCCACAGATCGATGATCCTCCACTGGTTGGTGAGCAAGATAATCTGCCAATATGTTGCTTTTAATAGCTTTTTGAGTGTGGTATTCAATGTCATATTCAGATAACAACATCTGCCAGCGGGAAATTCTCCCAGTGAGAGCAGGCTTTTAAAAAATGTACTTGATTGGATCCATTTTGGAGATTAACCAAGTAGTGTGATTCAACATATACTGCCGTAAATGCTTTGCTGCCCAGGCTAGAGCATAACATGTCTTTTCCAACATGGAATACCGCGACTCACAATCAGTAAAATTTTTATTGAGATGATAAATGGAAAACTCTTTCGAGATCATTATGGAAAAATATTAGGCTCAAGGTGATAAAAATTGACAAAGTTATGATCATTTGAAGTCACACATGAGAAATTGGGGGTTCATTTGGAGGTTTTGTGATCTTTCTTCACCATCAAGCTTCTTCCACATGAAAAATCCTTGGAACTTTTGAAGTGATTTGTTAATAACCCTTTGAAGAGAAGGATGTGTTTGGAATCACTTAAAAATACCAAAAGATAAGCAAGATATACTTCTTTGAAGTTCAAAACCCTAGCTCCTAGATCAAGAAAATGCCTTGAGGAACCTTGACAATTTTGAACAACCTTCTTGTACCAACATTCTTGATTTGTAAATAGAAGTTATTGAGGATGATAATGATACTCATAGCCATCAAAACCACTTCAATATCTTGAGAATTGAGAGGAATATGCTCTTGTGACCAATGGGAACAAAGCCTTGTCCAAGCAAGCCAACTTCTCCAGTCAACCCCTTATATTTTTGAACCAAATTTGATAATCTTGAAATATGGTGAACCAAAATAACCTTGCCATGCCATTTACTCCAAAACAAATCCATTGGTGAGGTTTGAACTTATCAAGTTTTAATGACTAGGGCATGGAAATAAACTCATGAACCCATGAAGCAACTTGATGAATCTTATTGCCTTTACCTACATTATTAGTGAGACCAAATAACATTGCAATTTATTAATTAAAAGGAAAGTCAAAACAAAATATGCATGATCAAAAAGAAAAACAAGTCAAGGTGCTTGGTGATTCCTGAAAGAGAAAAGTTAAATATAGGGAGGGGAACCAAGAATCCTAATGTGATATTGTTGTGATGGAATCAATATGGTATGCTGAAGGGATCTTAAGGGCAAATATTGGGGTACAATAGCTGCTCTTATTTAAGTTTCTTCTATTCGGAGATACAAAGGTTAAAAATCTTCGTGTCGATGCGATTGAAGATACTTAAATTTAAAACAAACCCTATTTTTGGCACTAAGATGCCATGCAATGCCGATGAGCATGAATGCACATGGACAACTCTAAAGGGACGCAAAGCACTACTAGGGATGTAACAAAAATAAAGAAACAAGAGAGTTAACCCAACCAGGAAAATAAATCACTGGTGGATCAAAAAGACATGAATATGAGAGGATGGTAAAATGGTCAAAGGATACACCAACTTCTACCGAAAGCAAAACTACCAGCATTCACTGTAGGTAGAAAGAGGAAAGAAATGACAACACCGACGTTCACTGAAGGTGAGCCACCAACGCTCACTGAAGGTAGAAGTAAGACAAATATCATAACATCGCCGTTCACTGACGATGAACTACCAACATTCACCGAGGGTAGCAAAAAGATAAAAATCACCAACTTTCACTGAAGGTAGAGAGAAAATATATCATAGCATCGTCATTCACTGACGATGAACTACCAACTTTCACTGAAGGTACCAAAAAGATAACAATCATCAACGTTCATTGCCGTTGACCTTCCAATTTTCACTGAAGGTAGAGAAAATATATCATAGCACCACCGTTCACTGAAGGTATCAAAAAGATAACAATCATCGACGTTCATTGTCGATGACCTACCAACTTTCACTGAAGGTAGAGAGAAAATATATCATAGCATCGCCATTCACTAACGATGAACTACCAACATTCACTGAAGGTAGAAAAAAGATAACAATCATTGACGTTCACTGTCGATGACCTACCAACTTTCACTGAAGGTAGAGAGAAAATATATCATAACATCGCTGTTCACTGATGATGAACTACCAACGTTCACTGAAGGTAGCAAAAAGATAACAATCATCGATGTTCACTGCCAATGACCTACCAATTTTCACTGAAGGTAGAGAGAAAATATATCATAGCATCGCCGTTCACTGAAGATGAACTACCAACGTTCACTGAAGGTAGCAAAAAGAAAATAATCATCGATGTTCACTGCCGATTACCTACCCACATTCACTGAAGGTAGAGAGAAAATATATCATAGCACTATCGTTCACTGATGATGAACTACCAACGTTCACTGAAGGTAGCAAAAAGATAACAATCATCGATGTTCACTGCCGATGACCTACCAACTTTCACTGAAGGTAGAGAGAAAATATATCATAGCATCGTCGTTCACTGACGATGAACTACCAACGTTCACTCAAGGTAGCAAAAAGATAACAATCATCGATGTTCACTGCTGATGACCTACCAACTTTCACTGAAGGTAGAGAGAAAATATATCATAGCATCACTGTTCACTGACGATGAACTACCAACGTTCACTGAAGGTAGCAAAAAGATAACAAGTTTCCCCAAAATTGTGGTGTTTGACCTAAAATGGATCTGAACTTCTTCTTTAACCGAGGCACTTTGCCTGGAAAGGGTAAGTTGTCTCAAATAAAGAGACTTCCACCTGCCAAGATTTCACAATGAACTGTCTCTACATTATTTAAAGACTTGCCATCCACTGGAGTAATTTGACAACAAACTACAAACTATCCATTCATAGAGAAGATAACTAAAAAGTAACGTCGACCCAAGCGGAGTGACAATCACGTCATAAATTCCTTTACCATAAGCATTCACAGCTCCATCAAATATCATAGTCCAACGATATTTAAGGTAAGGAACTTCCTCAGGCGATGGTTCATCACAATCTTTTACTTTCAGGAACATCACATCTTCATCAGGGAAATCATACTCCACAGACCGATGATCCTCCACTGGTTGGTGAGCAAGATAATCTGCCAATATGTTGCTTTTAATAGTTTTTTGAGTGCGGTATTCAATGTCATTTTCAGATAACAACATCTACTAGCGAGCAATTCTCCCAGTGAGAGAATGCTTTTCAAAAATGTACTTGATTGGATCCATTTTGGAGATTAACCAAGTAGTGTGATTCAACATATACTACCGTAAATGCTTTGCTTCCCAGGCTAGAGAACAACATGTATTTTCCAACATGGAATACCGCGACTCACAATCAGTAAAATTTTTACTGAGATAATAAATGGAAAACTCTTTCTTCCCTGTTTTATCTTGTTGTCACATAATATAACCAATGGAATCATCTAACACTGTCAAATATATAATCAACGGTCTTCCTTCGACATGAGGGAGCAAGATAGGAGGTTCAAGCAGATATTCTTTAATACTTTCAAATTCCATTTGGCAGTCATCCGTCCACACACATCCTTGATCTTTCTTTAACTACTTAAAGATCGGTTCATATGTTGCAGTCATGTGGTAAATGAATCTGGAAATATAGTTCAAACGCCCGAGGAACCCTCTGACTTGATTTTTAGTTCTTGGCGCTAGCATCTCTTGAATTGATTTGACTTTATCGGGGTCAACTTCAATTCCTTTATGGCTAATAATGAAACCCAAAAATTTCCCTGATCGGACACCGAAGGTACACTTATTTGGATTCAAGTGGAGATGATACTTCCTCAAACATTGAAACAATTTCAACAAATCTTTTACATTCCCTTCTTCAATCTGGGATTTAGAAATCATATCATCAACATATACTTCGATTTCCTTGTGCATCAGATCATGGAATAGGGTTGTCATAGCCCTCTGGTACGTTGCACCAGCGTTCTTCATCCCGAACGGCATCATTCTGTAACAGAATGTTCCCCAGGGTGTGATAAACGTTGTTTTTTCCATGTCCCAAGGAGCCATCCTTATTTGATTATACACGGAAAATCCATCCATGATCGAGAATACCTTGATTTTTGATGTTCTATCCACTAACATATCAATGTGTGGCAATGGAAAATCATCTTTTGGACTAGATTTATTTAGATATCTTAAATTTACACACATGCGGACTTTTCCGTCTTTTTTCAGTACTGGGACAATATTGACAATCCATTGAGGATACACAGACATCACAAGAAAACCGACATCAATCTGCTTTAGAACCTCCTCTTTGATCTTTCCTTCCATATTTGGGTGAGTTCTTCTCAACTTCTGTTTGATTGGTTGACACTCTGGCTTCAACGGCAAACTGTGCTCTACAATATCTGTATCTAGACCAGGCATGTCTTGGTAAGACCAAGCAAAAATATCCACATATTCTTTTAACAGCTCAATCAACCTGCTCTTCACATCAGGATGCAGCAATAATCCAATCTTGACTTCTTTTGGATCTTCTTATGAACCCAAATTGATTACTTCCAATGGCTCTTTATATGGATGAATGGAATTTTCCTCGTGCTCAAGCAACCATGAGACCTCTTCTGGAATCTCATCATAGTCTTCTTCTTCGGCCCCATACACAGGACATTCAAAGTTGGGAGAGGGTGCAGGTTCATTGTATTCAACATGTTTTTTAATTAATCTACACATATGATTTATGATTGCGTTTAGAAACTGACACATATAACAAGTGACCATGTAGATTAAATTTCAGTTATTATTTATTTTAAATGGTTTTTTTCTGATTACCATTTTCCAAGAAAAAGCAGAAAATAAAGACACAATTTGGGAAACAAAGACAACTTTTATTATAGATTTTAAAAGTCACAACAAACAGATAAGCCCTACAACATTAATACTTCCACCTTGGGCATAGTGAAAGCTTTTCAAGAAGATTTAACAAATTAAGTTACTTTGAAACATGGATGCAAGAGGGAACATCAATGGTGATCCAGTTCTGAACCCTAACTCGTGCGTCACATAATTCAGTATTTCCTGCTCTGCTTCATCTTCCACAATGGCATTAATCCTGGAAATAGTTGGATGAAGATAACCCCCGCTATGGAAGATGTCTTGATACTTGCCTGCATCAGACTTCGACTACATGCTCTTACCTTTGTCATTCTTCAAAGAGAACCTCAAGCCAGCTCTGTTCTTGTTTAAAGGTGGATCCATAATCTGTCCCCATACCTTGCTATGACCCTTACGCACAACCTGCTACGCATCCTGAAGTGAAACCATGGAATTCTCATTTCCTCTTATGTTGTCAATGGATAAATCTTGGAACTGGGTTCCAACAGTAGCTTCATTCGCCTCTACAATGCTGAACGAGGACAAATGGGATATCAATAATGCTTGTTCGCCATTTATGATTACCACTTTCCTTTCACGTATAAACTTCAGTTTCTGGTATAAAGTTGAAGTGACAGCCCCTGCCTCATGTATCCACGACCTTCCTAGCAAACAACTATAAGCGGGTACAATATCCATGACCTAGAAAGTAATCTGAAACAAATGTGGTCCTATATGAACAGGCAAGTCCACCTCACCAATAACAGCTTTCCTTGATCCATCAAACGCTTTCACAATGATGCCACTCGGGTGCATGAGTGTTCCCTAATATTTCAACTTCAAAAGAGTGCTCCTTGGTATAACTTTCAAAGCGGATCCATTATCAATCAGCATATTGGATAATGAATCATTCTTGCAGTTCATAGAGATGTGGAGGGAAAGGTTATGATTCCTTCCTTCATCTGGAAATTCATCATTGCTGGAACTCAAGTTATTACATGACGTAATTTTCCCTACTACGCTGCTGAACTAGTCTACAGGCATATCACTCTCCACAAAAGCTTGGTCCAATACCCTCATCAAGGACTCTCTGTGAGCAGATGAGTTCATCAATAAAGCCAAAATAGATATTTTTGAAGTAGTCTGCAGTAGCTGATCTACAATTCTGTAGTCGCTCATCTTGATTATCTTCAAAATATCATCCACTTCTTTCTCTAACGTAGCTCCACAAGTCTCACCCGTAGCCTTCTTGGGTTCAATGTTCTCAGCAATTTTCTTTCCAACACTAAAATCTCCTCGAACAACTAGTGCAAATACACGACCGTTGCGGGTCACTCTGGTATTCTCAGCAATATTCCCAACATCAGGAATTGGATGGATGTGAACTTCCACACCATCCTTTAATATTGTAGCGTTATACTTGTAGGGTACAACCTTATCTGTCTTGTACAAAACAGGACCCGACAAACTAATCCCCAATGGTGTAACAATTGGCTTGGTATAATACTTGACTTCAAAATGGGCAGGTGCACCAAAACAAGGTACAATGATGTTTACCCCTTGTTCAACATAATCATTCATCATTGAGTCATCTCTAAAAAACAAATCCTCATCTGAGGAGAAATAATCATTTGCAGAGGCATAATCTTCATCCGACTCTTCTTCAGCCAAACAAACCTCAATGATATCAATTTCATGGTAATCATCTCTTTGACTTGTAACCTTGATGGTTCCATTATCTAAAAACAACTAAACACCCTTCTTCACGATTGAACATCCTCGGGATACTTGATAGAAAACTCGGCAAGATCCATACTAGTGTTCTTCCTGACCAGCCAAGTGGCAGAAAGTAGCATGCAATTGCATAAGTTCCTCATTTATATACTCTACATCAAAAATTCTGAATTCTCCAGGTCATCCAGAAACCATATTCACTTCCTCTTCATACTCTTCCCTAGGCCTGATTATTTTGATGAGGCCCTCATCCATCATTTCCTGTAAATCAGCCTTTATCTTATCGCAACCCTGTATGTCTGTACTGCAAATAGCACAACCGGAATGGTCATGCGTATAGTAGCTAAATTCACAAAGGTCTACATGCATTTTCACCAAATCTCCTCTAACAAGATTAATAACAAAAGTCCGGAAGTCACCTGGACAACCGACCACCATATTCTCAGCATTTACTCCCCCATGCTTGGGTAGAGGATTGTCTTTCACATTAGGTCCCACGTCCTTGAAAGATAGAATACCAGACTTCACTAATTTCTATACCTCAGTCTTCAAAGGATAACAATTCTCAACATTATGCCCTGGTGCTCCCTGATGAAAAGCACATGTCTGGTCTACTTTGTAGTACCAAGGCAATGATGATGGTATAGCAGGAGGTGGTCGGGTTTGAACTAACTTCTTCTAAATCAATGCCGGTAGTAACTCTATGTATCTCATAGGAATAGGGTCATAACTCTCCCTTCTCTGATTATACCCTTAATTCCCCTGATGGGACGGTCTCTGATAAGCAACAATAGTTGGAGTTGCACCCATAACTTGAGTAACTGAGGCGACTTGCTGATGATGTTGATAATTCCTTCTAGGAGTATTAACCCTCTTCTCTTGCATAACAACATTTGCATCCCCTTCCTTCTTCTTGGTAAATCCATAAGATGGCTTCTTCACACCTCCAAAGCTTTCACTTCTCGTTAAACGACCCTCTCTTATAGACTCTTCTAAGCGGATACCCATTCCTACCATTTCAGTAAAGTCACTTGGTGCACTTGCTACCATCCTCTCATAGTAGAAAGCACCGAGAGTCTTCAATAAAATATTAGTCATCTCCTTCTCTTCCATGGGAGGAATCACTTAGGCGGCTACCTCACGCCATATTTATGCATATTCTTTGAATGATTCCCTGTCTTTTTGAACCATGGCCCTGAGCTGATCATGGTCAGGTGCCATGTCTACATTGTACTTGTATTGTCTGATAAATGCTTCTCCCAAGTCATTGAAAGTATGGATGTTAACACTGTCCAAACTCATATACCACTTTGGAACAACACCAGTCAAACGATCCTGAAAAAAGTGAATCAGCAGACGTTGATCATCAGTATGGGTAGACATTCTCCTTACGTACATCACCAGATGAGCACGCGGGAAAGTGTTTCCCTTGTACTTCTCAAACTCCGGGACCTTAAACTTAGCAGGTACCTTAAACTTCCCAAATAGCTCTTTTCCCCTGAGGTCCTTCATCTCTCTTTGCATCCTGTCGAATTGCTCTTGAAAATCATCCATTCTGTCATAAAGACCAAAGTCTTCACTCGATGGTGGGAAAGGACGACACACATCATCATTAAAAAATGGAATCAGATTCACCAAAGGAGGTGCAGCAGGAGCAACATGCACCACAGGAGGTGTTGGAGTAACAATAGTCTGAACAATTGGAGTATCTTGAGGATCAAGATTGAAACCATCAGGCGCAAAATTCTCTGTCATTCCCCGTGGAAAACCTTGAGGAATCCGATTCTAAACAACAGCTAGAGTAGCAGATACAGGAACAGTCAGAGCTTCAGTAGTTGCCCTTGTTGGTTGAGGTTGAACACTCAGTGGATGATTCTGAGCAGCCACCAGAGATTCCATCAGAGCAGTCAGATTAGCCATGCTAGCCTTTAAAGTAGAAACTTCCTCGCGCAGCTCGCGATTCTCCTGTTCTAAGTTATCCATCTTCTTTCTGAAATTAGCCCGGGTATTATAGTGATGAGTCATCTTGCTGAACCAGCGTAAAGAAGCTTGTTAAGACACCTGGATATGCATACCAAATGCAAGAAATATGTGCAATATGATGCATGATATGCAATGCACATGATTTTATTTAATTATTTAATATATCAAGGGATTTAAAATTTAGGACATATTGCACATATTAAAGTAATAACACAGTTGAAATACTGAAATTTTTATTGTAATAACTTCAAAATGGATTACAAGTTTCAATGATCCCAAGTAAAAAATGAAAATAAAGTCTAAATACCTAAGAAGTAAAGCTCATGGAGATCACTCTATACGCTGGCGCTTCCCTGTAAGCCTGGAAATCTGAGCCTTCAACCTCTGGTTTTCTTCCGCATATCTGGTGGCAACCTCCTTCCAATCACCTGAATCATGAAGTGAGAAACTAGCATATGACTGAGGCTTAGAGGAAAATAAATCCCCTCTCCTCTCCATTGTCTCTACAGCCCGACTCTCAAGAATCTCAATCTAGTCGACTTTCTCCTTCAAGTCTGCTCTATAGGAAATCTCTAAAGTTTGGCACTTATTCTTCAAAGCATCATTTTCCTGTTGCATCCGGACCAAAGAAAGTTGTAGCTCTTCCACATCATCCAATAGGGGAGGAGTGGTCTTCACAAACAAGTCAGGCATAGGTACTTCCCGAGAATACGACATCTTCAAATAAATAGCTCTCGTTTGGACCTACTGAAGATAAGGCTCCAAAGAAATAGCCCCCCTAGATCCCAAATCCTTCCTAATATTCCTATGAATGTGAGGCCAGGCCTTTGCAATCTACTCCATAGCTTCCCTGTGGTCTTCTCCCTCCTTTAGGAAAAAACTACTCAAATGAATACTATTTGTTTTATCGCTCATCGAATAACCAAGTTGTAGTCGTGCAAGAACAGGGTTGTACTTAATTCCTCCATTTGTACCAAGAATAGGTACATTGGGGAAACTACCATAACTATCAATAATCTATATATCTTTGTAAGCTCGATGATAACAATCAATATCCGAGTGAGTAAGTGCCATGATCTTAGGAGCCCAACGAGGTTCCTTCCTGACATCCCAGAAAGCATCAGACTGAGGCATATGAGAGATAAACCACTGGTATAACAGAGGCATGCAACAGATAATCACCCCCCCCCCCCCCCCCCCCCCCCCCCCGTGATAAGAATTTTGAAGATGAATAGAGTAATAAACACCACCCAACAATGTAGGAACTGAGTTCAAATCATGAAGAACCTGATAGCATTAATGTCAACAAACTTGTCCACATTAGGAAATAAGAACAACCCATAAGCAAGTAGAGCAAATATGGCCTCAAAAGAGACTGTACTCTTCATCCTGCCAAAGTAACGAGCTTTCTCTAATAATAACTGAGCTGGTAATCCTCTAATCCCTCCTATGGTAGTCATATGGGCTTCCACCTCAGACTTCCCCAGATGAATCAAAGCAACAATCTTATGTGGTTTTGGCTCACCTTCCAAACCAGTAAAAGGAACTTGATCGGTAACAGGTAAATCCAATAGATAAGAATACTCCTCCAGTGTAGGCATCAACTGATAATCGAGAAAAGTAAAGCAAAGATACATAGGATCATAGAACTGGACCAAGGTCGAGAGAATACCCTCCTTCATATTCAGCTTCACGAGAGGAATGATGGATCCATACTTCTTCCAAAAATCTACAGAATACTCAATCTCGAGAATTAAACTGATCAACTCATCTATCTTGGGATCCTTGAAACTGTACCTCCCGGTCTTTCTTTCCCAGAATCCATGATTACCTGAGATATTCACAAATGGTCAACTTTCAAATCCCTTGAAATAAGATCTCTTCAAAAGATGCTTATGAGTGCATGGATGCATGATGCAACAATCACACACAAGATCACACATATAGGGTTCATAGGTTCAACGTCACAAGCATGAGGTCGAAGATACTACCCATAAGGTATTGGTCTAAAGGTTATCACCTTCCGAACAAGGTTCTAGAGGTTCCCTGAGTCTACATCCTTCCTTCAGATATTACCAACTTCTCGATTCACTCAGTAATTAGTAATATTCTCAAGAAAAACTCGTCTGAGCATAGTATCGCATGACAACTATTTCCGAATTACTCCGTCATAGCTTCCACACTACACCTAAAAGGCCAAGTGGGTTAGGTATTCTACGGTCCTCAGCTTGAGCAGCCTCCTAGGTCGAAAGCAGTATGTCTTCCCGATTACTCAGAAAAAGACACTACAGTCAAAGGGGCCTCCATTGAGTGGGGGATCTCATGCCTCTTCTTTTGGGATTAATCCCTCAAAGTTAACATGACTATACCGCCCGTCCTATCTTAAATTTTGCCCAAGTCCGGGTATAGGACTTATAAGCAATCATCAAGCACCCTGAAAACCAGGAATATCCAAATAAACATATATACAACAGTAAACAACAATAGCACATATATAGATATAAAAAAAGATAGGCTCAACCTACTTAGGGATGGACCAGCAAAAGGTCAATCTTTCCCCAGTGAATTCGCCATTTTTCTATAGCGGTATAAATGTTTAAGATTAAGCCATTGGATTGACTTGACTTATACAGATCAAAATAAAAATTGTCACCGCGCTTTATTGTTAGAACATAGTTTGATTCTACAACCCTTAATTAGAGTTTTGATGAATACAAACACAAAGAACAAATATGCACTCTAAATTTGTGTTATTTTGTATGCAGAAGTTCTGACTGAAACATCACCAAATTAAGCCACAAAAGCTTTCAAGCCGAGACAATCAGAATGTTGTGAAGAATGATGATCAAAATCTACGCTAAAGTAAAGGATACTCTGATTCTGAACAGAAGTTTAATATACCATCAGATCCTCACATCTCTGAGTCATCAATGTTCTGAAGCAAATGCAACATGCTAGATTCTAGTTCTGAAGCGTTACTTTTCAATTAAGACAACATCATATGCAACGGCTTCATTCAGACAAGAATCTTCTCAATATGGAAATAACAGTGAGTGTCCATTATCACGCTTTATGTTGGACAAGATTTCTACGCCTATATAAACAAGCCTAAACGACAAATCCTTTACGATTTCAAGACACTACTGCATATACCTCTCAAATGCTGCAATCTTTCATATTCTCATATACGCTAAAATTGTGTAAAATATCACAGTAGTGATAGAATTTTTGTAAAGAAAAATAACAGTACACAGTATATTATTTTATCTTGATTAAGCTAGTTTTCCTTGAGATAAACCGGGTTGTGGTTGTACTCAAGAAGACTTTAGAAGTTGTCAAAGTAGTATTGTAATCAGTTTTGATTAGTGAATTAAGTCCTCGTTGGAGATAGGCAAAATCACCTTGGCGGTTGGACTGGAGTAGTTTGAGATCAAACAAAACAAGATAAAAATATTGTGTCTACTGCATTTTCTTTTAAGTTTCAATTCACCCCCCTCCCCTTCTTGTGTTTTTAAATTCTTCAATTGGCATCAAAGCGCCTGGTTCTGAGTTCATACACTTAACCGTGTCAGTAAAAGATCCAAGCTTTAGAAAAACACTATGGTGGGACCAAGCCAAAAAATCAGTAATGACTATCATGAGGACAAGGACAGAATCATTGGCAAACCACCAGTCTTTGATGGAGAAAATTTTGACTACTAGAAAGACAAAATTGAGAGCTTCTTTCTGGCTCATGATGCTGATTTATGGGACATGGTAATGGATGGATACACACATCCTGTGGATGAAAGTGGCCAGAAGATAGATAGAAAAAGGATGTCTGACCATCAAAAATGTGATTTCAAAAATCATCATAAAGCCAGAATAATACTTCTGAGTGCCATCTCATACTCAGAATATAAGAAAATCTTAAACAAAGAGACAGCCAAAAACATGTTTGACTCTCTGAGAATAACGCATGAAGGCAACATACAGGTAAAAGAAACCAAGTCCCTTGCGCTCATTCAGAAATATGAAGCATTCAAGATGGAAGACAGTGAATCCATAGAAGCAATGTTCTCAAGATTCCAGATTCTTGTTGCTGGGATGAAAGTTCTTGACAAAGGATATTCTACTACTGATCACGTAAAGAATATCATCAGAAGTCTTCCCAAGCAATCGAGGCCAATGGTCACTACACTCAAGCTAGCTAAAGATCTCAACAAGATATCTCTGGAGGAACTTGTCAGCTCCCTCAGAAGTCATGAGATTGAGCTAGAAGAAGACTAGCCTCAAAAGCAAGGTAAGCCTCTAGCATTAAAATCTAACAAAAAACTGATTCTAAGGTTTTGCAGGCTATGGAAGAAACCTCTGATGGATCCTCATCAGAAGAAGATGAATTGTCTCTTCTCTCCAGAAGGGTCAATCAACTGTGGAAGCAGAGACAAAGAAAATTCAGAAACCCGAGAAGATCAGAAAATCAAAATGAATCCTCCTCTGGACACAGAAGATCTGAAGCTTCTTCAGGATATAGAAAGTCAAATAACAAAGACATCATCTTCTGAGTGCAATGAACAAGGGCACTACAAAAGTGGCTGTCCAAGGCTTCAGAAGGAGAAGCCCAAAAAGAAGTTCTTCAAGGAGAAGAAGAAAAGCCTCATGGCAACATGGGAAGATTCAGACACTTCTGATGCTGACTCAGAGTCAGATGATGAAAGAGCCAACATAGCTGTCATGGAAAATGTGACAGAACACAGCGAAGCTTCTGGTTCAGACTCAGAATCAAACACAAAAGAGGTATTCCCTGATTTCACTATTAATTTTACTAATGTTGAACTTGCAGAAAGTCTGAATGAAATTCTGGAAAGGTATCAGCAGATCAGAGTCAAATTCAAGAACCGGAAAAGGTAACTTGTCTCTGACTCTGAAAGAACTAAGAGTCTCAGATTAGAGAATTCTGAGTTAAAAGAAAAGATTTTAAAATTAGAAAATGATTAACAAAACTCTCAAAAATAAATAATCTCAGAGACTCCCAGTAATGCTAATAAGATCATTAAAGAGTATGATCACATATCTCAGATGTTTCAGGCTAAAAACCTAGATTGAAGCAAGATGGCTTCAATGATCTATGGAGTTAGAAGGAATGTCAGAAAAGGAATAGGATACCAAGGTAAGGTATCTCCACCTAAGAAAGTCATGGACCTTGCTATAAAACACACACCACTAAAATCACACTTCACATATGGGCACACACATGACCTAAAATACACTAGTAATGATTACTCTGCCAAACCAAAATTCAAATAGAATTATGGGTAAAACTAATAAACCAGGACCCAAAAAGATATGGGTACCTAAGGACAAAATTACATATGTAGCAGATATCTTTAGCAGCAAGGCTAAAACACCAGTCATGGTACCTGGACTTTGGATGCTCTCGACACATGACGGGCAGAAAGCATATGTTCCAAAGCCTGGAACATAAACCTGGAGGCTACATGGGCTTTGGAGGCAACCAAAGAGGGAAGATCATTGGCTCTGGAACAGTAGGTAAAGTAAACCTCTGATCTCTACCCGACACAATACTCGAAGGTATCCCATGTAATCTCATAATTTCCTCAATATACATCTCACCTAACTTTTGCATTGAATGCTCGATCTTCATCGGCCAGAAATGAGCCAACTTTGCAACTTTTTAACAATTACCCAAATAAAATCGTTACCTCTAGAAGTCTTTGGTAAAATCGTTACAAAGTCCATGGAAACACTATCCCACTTCCACTAGGGAATACTCAATGGTTGCATAAGACCCATGGGCTTCTGATGCTCAATTTTCGACTTCTGAGAAGTCAAGCAAGAATAAACAAATTTGACAATTTGCTTTATCATACCCGGCCACCAAAATAACTTCTTCAAGTATTGATACGTCTGGGTAGCATGCAGATGAATAGTTAATCCACTTTTATGTCCTTCCTCAAGAATACTCTTCTTATGTTCTGGAACACACTCTATCACCAAACCTCATCACACCATTTTCATCAATTATGAACTTATCTCATTTACCTTGGTTAATTAATGTCAATTGATCAAATAAACCTCAAATCAAACTTATGTCCTTCACGGATTTCCTCTATTATACCATTAGTCAGCTTCAACATTCCTAATTTCACACTATCAGGAGTTTCTACACACACCAAGCTCATATCTCAGAATTGTTTGATCCTCTCTAACTCTCAAACCATAAGCATCGACATATGTAGTGACTTCCTACTCAATGCATCCGCAACTACATTTTCTTTACCAGGATGGCAACTCAAATTGCAGTCATAATCCTTCGATAATATAGGCCACCTTCTCTGTCTCATGTTCAATTCTTTCTAGGAAAATAAGTACTTCAAACTCTTGTGATCACTGAACACTTCGAATTTAGAACCAAAAATTTAATGTCTCCAAATCTTTAATACAAACACCACTACTGCAAACTCTAATTCATGCGTAGGATAATTCTTTTCATGAGCTCTAAGTTGTCTAGAAGCATAAGCAACAACTTTTCCATTCTTCATTAGCACACCACCAATTCCCATCTTGGGTGCATCACAATATACCACAAATGACTCATTCAAATTAGGTAAAACCAATGCTAGAGTAATGGTCAACCCCTTCTTTAGTTCCATAAAGATTTCTTCACATGCAACATTCCATACATAAGCTTGTCCCTTTCGAGTCAAATGCATCAACGGTAATGCAAACTTAGAAAACCCCTAAATGAATCTTCGATAATAACCTACCAAACCAAGAAAACTTTGAATCTCAGTGTCAGACTTCGGAGCCCCCCTATTGCAACACTACATCGACTTTAGAAGGATCCACAACAATCCCACCACTAGAAATCACATGACCAAAAAAACTAACTTCCTTCATCCAAAATTCACATTTCGACAACTTTGCATATAATTTCTTTTCCTTCAACACTTTCAATACCAACCGTAAATGCTCAGCATGCTCTTCTTCCGTCTTAGAGTAAATCAGAATATTGTCAATGAAAATTACTATAAACTTTTTATCCAGGTAAGAATGAAAATTTATATTCATATACTCCATGAAAACACCGGGCGCATTAGATACACCAAACGACATCATAGTACTCATAGTGACCATACCTTGTTCGGATAGTTATATTCCAAATATCATCTGGTTTAATCCTAATCTGATGATAACCCGACCATAAATCAATCTTGTTGAAAATACAAGCACCCACCAATTGGTCCATCAAATCGTCAATTCTTGGTAGCGGATACTTATTCTTTATCGTTACTTTATTTAACTGTCTGTTATTTACATACAGTCTCATACTTATGTCTTTCTTCTTGACTAACAACATCGGAGCCCCTCACATCAAAACCCTTGGTCGCACAAACTTCTTCTCAAGCATCTCTTCTAGTCTGCTTCTTCAATTCACTCAGCTCGACAACCAACAATTTATAAGGATCAATCGACACGAGACCCATGCCTAGAACCAAATCAATAGAAAATTCTACTTCTCGCTTAGGAGTTAATTCACTAACGTCATCTGGAAACACCTCTGGAAAATAAAAAATAATCGATAACTCTACATTCGCCTTTTTATCTTCAACTTGCAATGATGCAAACATTGCAAACATCAAGGCTCCACCTTCCAAAAGTTCATTCACTTTCTTAGCGGTCAACAACATCAATTCTCCATTATCACCAAACTTAGGGAACCTCACATTCTTATTATAAAAATTGATATGAACATAGTTGAACTCCAACCAGTTCATTCCGCGAATCAAATCAAATTGGTTTAAGGGAAGACACACCAAATCCATCACAAAACTTTTGCTGTAATTAGTCAAAGGGCATTTCAAACAAACATAAGTAGTAGTAACAGAAAAACTAGAAGAAGTATCTATTACCATGATACCATTTATATGAGACAAATTCAACTCCAACTTAGTAGCACATTCAAGAGAAATATACGAATGAGTAGCACCAGTATCAAAAATATAAACCAATTCAACATCGTTAATAAATCAAGTACCTCAAATCAAGTTTTCCTTCTTAGTTTCCTCAGTTCCGCTCAAAGTGAATACTCTCTCATTGGTCTGGGCAACAATATCTCTCTTTGGCGTCTGACACTGGGTACTGATATGACCCTGCACTCCATAATTGAAAGAAATAGGACCATCATTCTTGCATTCAGGAGAACAATGACCAGACATACCTTACTTGTAGCACCTTAACACCTTATTCTCACATTCATTAGCTCACTGACCTTGTTCACCACACCTATAACACCTGACGGAAGTGGGAGCTCCTCCCCCACTTGTCTGTTTCCCATCATAAGCCTTTTATTTCCCTTTGTCAGTTGGGGTATCATAAGGCTTCTTACAATCTTGATGTGGTTTCCCTCTTCTCTCGTTCATACTCTTGTAGTGAGATGAATTAGCTCTACTGTCCTCTTTATATATTCTACAACTGCCCACCAGCTCAGAAAACAAATAGATCTGCCGATATCTAATTGCCCGCTTGATCTCAAGACATAGACCATTCTCGAACTTGATACACCTCAAAAACTCAGCAATTGCTTCACCGTAATATGGATAGAACTTTTCCATATCCACACGCTTCAATTCATACTTAGTCACAATCAAGTTTCTTTGCTTCAACCCCAGGAACTCAATCTCCTTCTTTATGCGCACATGCTATGGAAATTACTTCCTCACGAATTCCCTGCTGAACATAGCCTAAGTAATCACCTCGCCTAGTGTTGTCAGTCTCTAACAAGTACCAACCCATAAGTTATTGGGAATTCATCTGTATACAGTCGTTACTCTGCCCAATTTTTATGAAGACATAATGCATTTGAAGTTTGGTGTTCTTAAGAGGTTTATCATCTTTTCTTGTTTGGTTTCAAATTCAAAGAATGGAAATTCTACATTGACTCATTGTGTCAAGCGTTGGCTTCTTATTGGTTATACGGTTATTTTCCCTAGATTTTACCATATGTTTTAGGATAGTCCCTTCATCTCCTCAAATATTCTGTAATTTCAAAAATCTTCTCCCTTATTTTCAAAACTAATCTTGTTTTCTAAACATGAACCGCTTTCACAATAAACTTTGGACTTAGGTCCATGCTTTTTCAAAAATATTTTCTTAAACAAACTTTAATAAACTTAATCATACTTTGACATTTTTTGTGAGAAGACTAAAAGTCAATCAATCTCATTCAAACCATTTTTTCCATTTTGGCATTTTAATTTAAATTTTTTTCAAATGATTAGACTCTTGTTAATCCTTGTAGTGATGCGATATACTATAATTCTATGATATGTAGTGAAATGATATATTTTCCACTTGGGTGTTGAGCGAGGCTTCGTTGATTTAAAAATCCAAGTCATATCCTCCACTTTAAGATGGCGCAAATTCTCCTTCCTCATAATCGTGGGTAGTAAGTATGTTTTCCACTCGGATACGACGATGATGTCTCGTCTCTTAAAATTAACAAACACATTTATGTTTTAAAATTTTTAAAATGAGAACTACGAGTACCTTGATCCCCTATTGCACGAAAGGTGGTACGTTGGCACTAAAGGTTCGCAACTGCGGCGGGTGAAAAATTATAAAAATATACTTCTTTTCTAATCTCCACCATCTATTTTTTTGTATACAACACTTATAGCCAAAATACACAAATTTTCAAAGAGGTTCCTATGGAGTACCGTAGATGTTTAGGGTGCTAATACCTCCCCTTTGAATAACCAACCCACATACCTAGATTCTCTCCCCTTCTTTTTTTGGGTTATTCACTCTTTTCCCATTTCTCTGAAAATAATAAAGCACGGTGGCAGTTTTTATTTGATATGTGCGAGTTAGGTTAATCCAATGGCTTAGTCTCAATATTTCTACCGCTACAGAAAACGGGCGACTTTGACGGGGAAAGATTGACCAAATGCTGGTTCATCCCTAAGTGGGTTGAGCCTATATTTGTTCATTTGTGTATGTGCTATTATTTGTTGTATATGTTTGTCTGGATTTTCTTGGTTTTCAGGGTGCTTGGTGATTTCTCATAAGTTCTCTACTCGGACTTGGGAAAACTTAAGATAGGACAGGCAATATAGTCATGTTAAGTTTAAGGGAGTAATTCCAAAAAAAGGAGATATGAGATCCCCCACTCAGTGGAGGCCTCTTTGATTGCAGTATTATTTACTGAGTAGTTGGGATGACGTGCTGCTTTCGACCTGGGAGCCTGCTGAAACTGAGGACCGTAGAACCCTTAACCAATCTTGGCCTTTTAGGTGTAGTGCGGAAATTATAACAGAGTAATCTGGAAATGGTTGTCATGCGATACTAGGCTCAGATGAGTTTTTCCTGAGAATATTACTAATTACCGAGTTAATCATGATGTTGGTAATATCCTAAGGAAGGATGTAGAGTTTGGGATCCTTGACGAACCTTGTTCGGCAGGTGATAAACTATTAGTCCATACCTTATGGGTAGTACCTTTGACGCCATGCTCATAACGTGGAACCTATAAACCCCCCATGTTTGTGATCTTGTCTATGATTGTTGCATCATGCATTCATGCACCCAAGAGCATCCTTAAAAACATTCGTTTCATGGATTGTGGAAAAAGAAAGAATCGGAAGTACAGTTTCATGAATCCTAAGATAGATGACTTGATGAGTCTGATTCCCGAGATCGAGAGTTCTACTGATTTTCAGAATAAATATGGATCTATCGTGTCTCTTATGAAGCTCAATATGAAGGAGGGTATTATTTCTACTTTGGTCCAGTTCTATGTTTTGATGTATCGATGTTTTACTTTCTCTAATTATCAGTTGACGCCTACATTGGAGGAGTATCCTTACCACTGGGTTTACCTGTTACCGATCATGTTCCTTTCACCGGTTTGGAGGAAGAGCCTAAGTCTCGTGAGATTTTTGCCATGATTCATTTGGGGAAGTCTGAGATTGAGGCAAACATGACTACCAAAGGAGGAATCAGAGGATTACCCGCTCAATTTTTATTAGAGAAAGCTCTCTATTTTGCTAGGATGAAGAGTACAATTGCATTTGAGGCTATCTTTGCTCT
This sequence comes from Vicia faba, assembly GCA_948472305.1. Lineage (NCBI taxonomy): Eukaryota > Viridiplantae > Streptophyta > Magnoliopsida > Fabales > Fabaceae > Vicia > Vicia faba. The sequence continues at coordinate 1,330,199,028 of OX451741.1, read as the reverse complement.
AATTTCCTCTGGGTTGCTCTTATTTCCTAACATCGATAAATTTGTGGATGTCAACACCATAAGGATCTTTTTAATTGGGAATCTAGTTCCTACATTATTAGTTGATGCTTATTACTCCATTCATCTTCGAGATTCTTATCATGGAGGGATGATCATTTGTTGCATGCCTTTGTTATATCAGTGGTTTATTTCTCACTTACCTCGGTCTGATGCTTTATGGGATATCAAGAAGGAACCTCGTTGGGATCCGAAAATTATGGCTCTCACTCATTCCGAAATTGTTTGGTATCATCATACTTATTATGATGTGGAGATTGTCGGTAGTTGTGGTAGTTACCCCAATGTACCTCTTCTTGGTACAAAGGGAGGAATTAACTACAATCACGTTCTTGCAAGTCATCAGCTTGGATATCCGATGAGAGACAAGCCAAATATTATTCATCTGAGTGGTTTCTTTATCAAAGAGGGAGAGGATCATAAGGAAGATAAGGAGGAAATTGCAAAGGCTTGGCGCCATATTCACAAGAATAGTGGGAAAGACTTGGGACCAAGAGAAGTTGTTTCTTTGGAGCCACATCTCTGATGGGTACAAGAAAGGGAAATTCAGTTGAAGATGCCATATTCCCGCGAAGAATCTATACCTGATATGTTTGTGAAGACCACTCCTCCCCTTTTGGATGATGTGGAAGAACTTCAGCTTGCCCTGGTTAGGATGCAGTAGGAGAAGGAGGCCTGGAAGAATAAGTGTCAGACTTTAGAGATGTCCTACCGAACAGAATTGAAAGTGAAGGATGACTTGATTGAGATTCTTGAGAGTCGTGTTATGGAGATGATGGAGAGGCAAGAGGATTTATTTTCCACTAGAGCTCAATTAGGACTTGGTTACTCACTTCCTGACTTTTGTAATTGAAAAGGGGTCATCGACAGGTATGCAGAAGAGAACAAGCAATTGAAGACTCAGATTGCAAGACTCACAGGAAAGCGTCAGTGTGTGGAGAGATCTTCATCAGCTTTGCCTTCTTGGGGTTTTAGATTTTATATTCTCTTATACTTAGGATTGTTGAAACTTGTACTAAAGTTGTAATCCATTTTGAAATTATTATAATGAGATTTTTTAGTATTTCAAATTGTGTTAGTACTTTAATATTTGCAAATTGTCTATAAACCTTTAAGTTCCCTGAAACATTAATGATAAATAAATCATATGCATTGCATATCATGCATCATCTTTCACATGTTTCTTGCATTTTTGTTCATACCCATGTGTCTTACTGTGTTTCTCTGACTTTGTTCAGAAGCAAGTTGTCTCACCAGTATAATACTCGGGCTAATTCCATGAAGAAAATGGAGAATCTTGAACAAGAGAATCACGAGCTGCGCGAAGTGGTTACTGCTTTGAAGGTCGGTATGGCTAATATAACTCCTTTGATGGAATCGGTGGTGTCTGCTCAGAATCATCCACCACTTATTCCCCCTTCTACTCTTCCACAACAAACAACATTCACTTTTGAAGGTCCATCAGTTCCTGTTTCTGCTACTCCAGTTACTGCTGCTCCAAACCATATGCCTCAGGGTTACTCGTGGGGAATGCCTGAAAATTTCATGGCAGAAGGTTATAATCTTGATGCTCAAGTTTCTCCAGTTGCTCAAGCTGCTGCTACTCCTGCACCTCCTTTGGTGCATGTTACTACTGTGGCTAGAAATGAGATCCATTATACTGCGCCTCCTACGGTGAATGTTATGTTGTTTGATAATGATGAAGTTTATCGACATGTTCCTCCACCAAGTGAAAGTGTGGGTTTCTATGACCGATTGGATGATTTCTAGGATCAATTCAATGAGATGAAGAATAAAATTAAGGCCCTTCGAGGAAAAGAATTATTTGGACAAAATGTTAGTGAACTCTGCCTAGTTACCAATGTAAAGGTTCCAACAAAGTTTAAAGTTCCAGAATTTGAGAGGTACAAGGGAAACTCTTGTCCTTGTGACCACCTGGTGATGCATATAAGAAAAATGTCCACCCATACTGATGATCACCATTTTCTTATTCATTTCTTCCAGGATAGTTTAACTGGTGCCGCTTTGAAGTGGTATATGAGTTTGGACGGTAGCAATATCTGCACCTTTAATGATCTAGGTGAAGTTTTCATCAAGAAATATAAGTACAATATGTTCATGGCGCCTGACCATGACCAATTGAGGGTGATGGCTCAGAGAGACTAGGAATCGTTCAAAGAATATGCACAGAGTTGCCGGGAGATAGCTGCCCAGGTGGTACCACCGATGGGAGAACGAGAAATTACCAAGGTCTTCTTGAAAACCCTTGGATCATTTTATTATGAAAAAATGGTCCCTAGTGCGCCGACTGATTTCACCGAAATGGTAAGCATGTGTGTTCGTCTAGAAGAAGCTTTCAGGGAAGGATGCTTGACGAAAAATGAAGGGACAAAGAAGTCATCATATGGGTTATCTCAAAAGAAAGTGAAACGAATGTTGTTATTGGGGAAAACAAGATTAAACCACCTATAATACATCATTGGTACCAGAAACAGGTTGCTTCTGTGACTCCAGTTGTCAATGTAGCTCCAACCACTGTTGCCTATCAAAGACCACCTCCTCAGGGAAGTCAAGGGAAAAGTCAGAAGAGAGAGGTCTTTGACTCTTTTCCAATGAGCTATGCAGAGTTATTCCCGAATTTGATTCATAAGAAGTTGGTTCAAATCAGGCCTCCCCTACTATACCTTCACCTTTACCCTGGTATTACAAGGAAGATTAAACATGCACTTTTCATCAAGGAGCCCTAGGGGACAACATCGAGAACTGTTATCCTTTTAAATCTGAAGTACAAAAGATGGTGAGATCTGGCCTCCTATCCTTTAAAGATGTTGGCCCTAACGTGAAACATAATCCTTTTCCTAAACATGGAGGTAAAAATGCTGTAAACCTGGGGAATTCTGGATTTTCGACATCAACCTGGTTAGAGGGCATCTGGTGAAGATGCATGATGACCTCTATGAATTCAGCTGCTATACGCACGACCATGCTGGTTGTAGTATTTGCAGTACAAATATCCAGGGATGTGATAAGATAAAAGATGATCTTCAAGAAATGATGGATGATGGTCTCATTCATATAATCAAACTAAGGGCAAAGTACGAAGAAGATGTGAATATGGTCTATGGATGTCCAGGTGAATTCTGGATTTTAGACAAGAATTATATGAATGATGATTTGGTGCACCTGCACGCTACATTCTGTCACATGGATGGCCAAGAAAAACACCATTATGGGTCTTTCCAGATCTGCGGTAGAGATTCTAGTGGTTGTTCTGTTGTGAAAAGGGGTGTTCAGTTGTTGTTAGATAATGGTACTATCAAAGTCTCAGGCAATAGAGATGATTACAATGGAATTAACGTGATTGAAGATTGCTCGGCCAAGACTATGTCAGACGATGAGTTTGTTTCAGCAGATGAATTATTTTCTTCTGATGAAGATATGTCCTCCAACAATGGTTCCATGATGTCTAAGTGTTCTAAAGAAGGGGCGAATGTTATTGTGCCATGTTTTGGTGTTCTCGCCCCTATAATGATTGAGTACCATAACAATCTAGTTGTTTCTCTAGTGGTTATTTGCCTACGGGTCCTGTCCCATATGAATCAGACAAACCCATGCCATATAAATACAACACGACAATCCTGGAAAATGGTTTGGAAATTCCTATCTAGCCTTTGTCTGATGTCAAGAATATTGTTGAAGCTAATCGAGTAACCCTTAGTGGCTGTGTTTTTTCCCCTGTCATTCAAGGGATTCTTAATTCTGATAAAAGGGTTGCTGAAAGTACTGAATCTCAGAAAATTGTGGGAGAATTTAATGGCACTATAGTGGACGACATGTTGAAGATTATCAAGATGAGTGACTACAAGATTGTAGATCAATTGTTGCAAACACCATATAAGATATCCATTCTAGCATTGTTAATGAACTCTTCTACCCATAGGGAATCTTTGATGAGAGCATTGGATCAAGCTTTTGCTGAAAGTGATATGTCTCTGGACCAATTGAGCAGTGTTATGGGGAATATTACATCTTGTAATAACCTAAGTTTCTGTGATGACGAATTTCCCGATGAAGGAAGGAACCATAACCTAATCCTCCATGTCTCCATGAATTGTAAGAATGACTCTTTGTCCAAAGTGCTTATTGACAATGGGTGTGCTTTAAATGTCATACCAAGGAGTATACTCATGAAGCTTAAGTACGAAGGAACTCCCATGCCACCGAGTGGCATAATTGTGAAAGCTTCTGATGGTTTGATGAAGTCTGTCATCGGAGAAGTAGGTCTACCTATTCACATATGGCCGCATTTATTTCAGATTACTTTCCAGGTTATGGATATTGTTCATGCTTATAAATGTTTATTGGGACGACCATGGATTCATGAGGCAGGAGCAGTTACTTCAACTTTGCACCTGAAGTTGGAATTCATTCGCGAAGGAAAGGTGGTCATCATGAATGGAGAGCAAGCTTTATTAATATCTAATTTGTCCTTTTTTAGTGTTATGGAAACTGATGGAGCTACTGTTGGAACTCAGTTCCAAGATTTATCCATTGATAACATAAGGAAAAATGAGTATTCTATAGCCTCATTTACGGATGCTCAACAGGTAGTGCATAATGGCCCTAGCAAGGCGTGGGGGCAAATTGTTGATCCACCTCTGAATAAGAATAAAGCTGGTTTGGGTTTCTCCGTGAAGAATAATAAAGGTGAGAATATGAAGTCAAACTCTTCTTTGGGTAAATACCAAGACATCTTTCACAGCAGAGGTTATCTTCATCCAACTACTTTTAAGATTAATGCTATTTTCGAAGGTGAATTAAAGCAAGAGATGCTGAACTACGTGATGCAAGGAGTCAGAGTCCACAATTGGATCACTATTGATGTTCCTTCTTGCATTCATATTTCAAAGTAATTTGTTTTTGTTAATATTTTCAAAAAAATCTTTCACTCTGCCCAAGGTGAAAATATTGATATTGTACGGGCATATCTGTTGTTTTGATCTTTAAAATCATTAATAAAAGTTGTTTTTGATTCCCAAATTGTGTATTTTTCTCTGCTTTTTCTTGGAAATTGATAATCAGAAAAATCCTTTTAAAAATAAATAATAAGTGTAAATAAATCTGCGTAATGACTTTCTATATGTGTTAGTTTCTAAAATCAATCATAAATCATATGTGCAAATTAATTAAAAAACCCGTTGAGTACAATGATCCTGCACCCTATCCCAACTTTGAATCCTGCATATGTGGCCGAAGAAGAAGAATATGATGAAATCCTAGAAGAGGTTTCACGGTTGCTTTAGCGCAAGGAAAGTACCATTCATCCGTATAAAGAGCCGTTGAAGTTGATTAATTTAGGCTCAGAGGAAGATCCAAAAGAAATCAAGATTGGAGCATCGCTTCATCCCAATGTAAAGAGCAAGTTGATTGAATTGTTGAAAGAGTATGTGGATATCTTTGCTTAGTCTTATCAAGACATGCCTTGGTTGGATACTAATATTGTGGAACATCATTTTCCGCTAAAGCCAGAATGCCCACCAATCAAGCAGAAGTTGCGAAGAACTCACCCTAATATGGCAGTGAAAATTATATAAGATGTTTTAAAGAAGATTAATGCTGGTTTTCTTGTGATGTCAGTGTACCCTCAGTGGATTTCCAATATTTCCCCAGTACCAAAGAAAGACGGAAAATTTTGCATGTGCGTAGATTATAGAGATCTAAACAAAGCTAGTCCAAAAGATGACTTTCCTTTGCCACATACTGATATGTTGGTTGACAGTACAACAAAATTCAAAGTATTCTCGTTCATGGACGGATTTTCTGGATAAAATCAAATCAGAATGGCTCCTAAGGACATGGAAAAAACAATGCTTATCACATCCTGTGGAACATTCTATTACAGAGTGATGCCCTTCGGGTTGAAGAACGTTGGTGCAATGTACCAGAGGGACATGATAACCCTATTCCATTATCTAATGCATAAGGAAATCGAGGTATATGTTGATGATATGATTGCCAAATCTTAGACTGAAGAAGGGCATATATAAGATTTATTGAAATTAGTTCAACATTTGAGGAAGTATTGTCTCCACTTGAATCCAAATAAATGCACCTTTGGTGTCCGATCAGAAAATTTTTTAGGTTTCATTCTCAGCCAAAAAGGAATTGAAGTTGATCCTGACAAATTTAAAGAAATTCAAGAAATTCTTGCACCAAGAACTGAAAAGCAAGTTAGAGGCTTCCTTGGGCGTTTGAATTACATTTCCAGGTTTATTTCCCATATGACTGAAACATGTGAGCCGATCTTTAAGTTGATAAAGAAAGATCATGATTGTGTATGGATAGATGATTTACAAAAGGAATTTGAAAGCCTTAAAGAGTATCTGCTTGAACCTTCTATCTTGCTCCCTCATGTTTAAGGAAGACCATTGATTATATATTTGATGGTGTTAGATAATTCTATGGGCTGTATTTTGGGACAACAAGATGAAATACGGAGAAAAGAATATGCCATTTGTTATCACATAAAGAAGCTTACTCAATTTGAGTCGCGGTATTTTATGATGGAAAAAACATGTTGTACTTTGGCCTAGGTGGTAAAATGGTTGCGGAAATATATGTTAAATCATACTACTTGCTTGATTTCCAAAATGGATCCGATTAAGTATATTTTTTGGAAAGCCTGCTCTTACTGGAAGAATTTCCCATTGGAAGATGTTGTTGTATGAATATGATATTGAATACCATACTCAGAAGGCTATAAAAAGAAATGTGTTGGCAGATTATCTTGCTCACCAACCAGTTGATGATTATCAGTCTGTTAAATATGATTTTCATGATGAGGATGTGATGTTTTTGAAAATAAAAGATTGTGATGAACCTTTGCCTGAGAAAGGTTCTGATCTTGAATCCCGGTGGGGTATGGTGTTTGATGGAGCTATAAGTTCTTATGGGAAAGGAATTGGTGACATGATAATCACTCCTCATGGGTCGCATATTCCTTTTACTACAAGATTGGAATTTGATTGTACCAATAACATGGCAGAGTACGAGGCTTGTATCCAGGGTCTTGAAGAGGCTATAGATCTCAGAATCAAAATTCTAGATGTATATGGAGATTCTAGATGTATATACTCTCCATGTTGGCTTGATTACCTACAAAGACTATGCTAGAAGATTATTACCCTTCTTTAATAAAGTTGAATTCCATCATATTCCCAGAGATGAGAATCATATGGAATATGCTTTAGCCACTTTGACTTCCAGGTATCAAGTAAATACTTAGAACGATGTACCTCGTATCACATCTCGACGTCTGGATAGGCTGGCTCATGTGCTTGCAGGAGAGGGAATGTCAGACGAAAAACCTTGGTATTATGATATCAAGCATTTTCTCTAGACTCATGAATACCCAGTTGGTGCCTCAAACAAAGAAATAAATACATTGAGAAGGTTGGCATATGGCTTTTTCCTCAATGGAGATGTGATGTACAAAATATATTATGACATGGTCTTGCTCAGATGCATGGATAGACACGAAGAAGACATGTTGATGCATGAAATTTATGAAGGTTCCTTTGGTACTCATGCCAATGGACATTCGATGAGAAAATAGATGCTTAGGGAAGGTTACTATTTGCTGACAATGGAATCTGACTGTTACAAATTTGCAAAGAAGTGCCATAAGTGCCAGATTTATGCTGACAAAATTCATGTGCCTCTGACGCTTCTCAATGTTATTTCTTCCCCATGGTATTTTTCTATATGGGGTATTGACATGATTGGACTAATTGAATCCAAGGCGTCGGATGGACATTGTTTTATCTTGGTGGTAATAGACTACTTCACCAAATGGGTGAAAGCAACTCCGTATGCTAATATCACTAAGCAGGTGGTAGTATGCTTTATCAAGAACAATCTTATATGTCACTATGGTGTGCCAAGCAAGATTATCACTGACAATGGATCAAATATGAATAACAAGATGATGACAGAACTTTGTGAAAAATTCAAGATTATCCATCACAATTCATCTCCTTACATGCCAAAGATGAATGAGGTTGTTAAAGTTGCTAATAAAAACATCAAGAAGATCATCTAGAAGATGGTTGTTACTTATAAAGATTGGCAAGAGATTCTCCCTTTTGCTTTGTATGGGTACCGTACATCTGTCCGCACTTCAACAGGGGAAACTCGGTACTCTCTTGTGTATGGTATGGAAGCAGTTCTCCCCGTTGAGGTTGAGATTCCCTCTTTACGTGTGATAATGAAAACCAAATTTTTAGAGGCTGAATGGGTCCAGAACAAGTTTGACCAATTGAACTTGATTGAATAAAATATAATGATAACCTTGTGCCATGGCCAATTATACTAGAAGAGAATGAAGAAAGATTTTGATAAGAAGGTCAAGCCTGTTGAATTCAGAGAAGGGGACCTTGTGCTCAGAAAAATCATGTCTTTTAATAGTGAGTCTAGGGACAAGTGGACTCCTAATTTTGAAGGCTTATATGTTGTCAAGAAAGCCTTCTCTGGTGGTTCATTGATTCTTAAAACTATGAATGGTGAGGAGTTTCCACGTCCTATGAATGCTGACGCAGTCAAGAGATACTTTTCCTAAAGAAATAAAAGAACAACTCGCTAAGTCGAAAACCCGAAAGGGCTGCTTAGGAAAAAAAGAGCATCTCAGTAGGCTGAAAACCTGAAATGGCGGTCTAGGCAAAAATAAGAGACACAAATAGAATAAATTTTCCTGCTAGGTTGAAATCTCGCAAGGGCAACCTAGGTCGAAGTTATGGATTTCTTAGCAAGTAAGTGCGTCAGACAAGACATGATCATTGAAGCAACACTCTTCTTGGATCCTCACTACACTTCAACAGAAGTAGCTTCTCAGGAATCCAAAGTTGTTAGGGAGAATAGTGGTCATTCTATTTCAATTTATCTTTTCCAATATATAACCATTTTCCAAACTTTGTAATCATCCATGGGGTCTTGCCATTTGCATACTTTCATTCTATTAGTAAAGTTTGAGATTTTATCCAATTCTTTGTAATTATTATTTTATTTTGTTTGCAAAGATTCCATTTATTATTGATAGTAATTTTCAAAACAAAGAGATTTAACAATAAAATTGTATTTACCAATTACTTTTTTACTTTAGATTTTGTGATTCAAGAAAAACAAAAATAGTGATTCCGAGGATGGACGAACTCTGAAATTTTGGAAATGTATATTCCCTATGAAAGTTCTCCCAGGCCACTCTAGTTGATACGCACGTGATCTATTTGTGTTTCTTAAATAGTTGAAGATGATACCAATTAATGTATGGTGCGGTGTTGGGTTTGTAATCCCATTTTATCCAAGCATGTCTTCATTCAGCTCTTCTCCAGGTTATCATTTTGATTTCAAGTTTTCCTGGTCTGAAGCCTCTATCCCTGGTAAGGTCTTCGCTCATATGAAGAAATTCCCTTCTCCATTTTTGTGCTATGGTAGAATCGTTTGCAAAACGTCACCCTTTGTAATGATGGCATTATTGTTTTTGTTTGTTTCCCAGACAACTAGACAAAGGCAGTATCTTTTCTAAGAAGTGTTGAAACAATTGTAAACTTTTTGAGTTTTCTCCCGCCAAGTACTGGGTTTGGTTTAAAATCCCCATGATTTTGATTTCTTGTTGTATTGTTTGACTTCTTAAATCCCCAAGTAAATTTGATATAATGTTTCTCTCTGAAAGTTGTTATCCCTATGTGGATTCATAATTTCTCCCCAAGGAAGTTGGTGTATCATCACTCTTGATATTGAAGAATGTATTTTAAGCTCCCATCGAAAACGTGGCATTGCCCTCCCCAATAAAGTAAACATGAGATCCCCATTTGAAATCTCGACGATGTGGTTTTAATCTTCCCTAGAGAAGTCAGTATTATAATCTCCAGTGGAAATCTAGACGCTGAAACATTGTTTTCCCCATCGAAGTCTGTGTGACATTCCTTGGTTAAGCCTGGAGGAGATTATTATATCCCTGTATCTGTTTTGATTTACTGTTTTAACTTGATTATTTTCAGATTATGTTTCTTCCCGGAGGAGTTAAGTCATGAAATAGGAATTTGTTACCTCAGTTGGTGCTTACTTTCTTATGAAATTTTCATCCTCGATGTGATTTAGCCGAGTGTTGACCTTACCCAAGGTAGTTTTGTCTGGTTATTCCCAGTGTTGTGTGTCTATGTTGTCAACATATACATGATAACATTCACACATTCATACATACATCATGCATATATGAATTTAAAATTCATCACTTATATGCATTCATAAATTTTTTTTGGCGTATTACCCTATTTTGCAGATTTATGTTACCCTCTCTCCAATAGAGTGTCAATCTTAAGTAGAAAGTGTATGTTGTTTCAATTTCCCCATTGAGATATCCCTCATGGAAGATTTATAATATATCCTACTTATTCGGCTCATTATCTGGTTAGATTTGTGGCCCACTTTTGAGTTTGTTTCTCGTCAGGTGCATCTTGGTTGACTGTTTCGCTCTGGTTTATTTCTAGCTTGGATCTGTGGTTCCCAGCAACATTATTATTATGATTTTTGTAGGCTTTAAGCCCGAGTTTGAGAATGTGAATTTAGTGTGCACGAGAAGAATTTATCTCCTCAGCAGGGTTGTGTTGGCATATCCCCAGAGAAGCCAAGATTCATTTCCCAGCATCATTATTTTATTTCCTTCTCATAACAGCAGGCGGTGGTCTCTTTATTTGAGCAACTTGTTCTTCCCCAATAAGTTTGTTAATTCCCCGAGATGATTCAATTTTATTACTTCGATGAATAGTAGTCTCGTCATTATAGGAGATAGTTCAGTGTTGAGATTTGTTACTCCGATGAATGGTAGTCTCGTCATTATGAGAGATAGTTCGTTGTTGAGATTTGTCACTCTAACGAATTGTAGTCTCGTTATTATGGGAGATAGTTTGTTGTTGAGATTTGTTACTCCAACAAATGGCAGTCTTGTCATTATGGGAGATAGTTCGTTGTTGAGATTTGTTACTCCGATGAATGGTAATCTCTTTATTATGGGAGATAGTTCGTTGTTGAGATTTGTTTACTCCAATGGATGATAGTCTCATCATTATGGGAGATAGTTCATTGTTGAGATTTGTTACTCTGATGAATGTTAGTCTCGTCATTATGGGAGATAGTTTGTCGTGGAGATTCACCTTGCTCTAAAGAAGTGCATATGTTTCCATTCATAAGCACTGATGTTAATCATTTGTGACCTAACCTAATATTGGTATTTACCAGTATTATCTTTCCATTTCTTTTCCATATGAGTGAGTGTTACTTTTTTTTGCTATTTTCTCTATGAGTGGGTAGTTACAGTTATCGGTCAATCTTTTTCATCCATTACTTTTTCCTTAATATTTGAGTTGATGATGCTTTATCTCCTTCGTAGGCTTTACCCCAATAGAGTCGAGTCTTTTGTTCACCCGTGATTTGTTTTCCTGGTCAGATTTTTTTTATCCTTTATTTTTGTGCTTCCCCAATGGTGTCTTGTGTCACATTTGGATTTGTTTATTTGCATGGACAATCATAAGAATTTCATGGCATATTAGGGCCAAAAATAGGGTTTATTTTATATTTAAGTATTTTGAATTGCATCGACACGAAAAATTTAACCTTTGTATCTCTGGATAGAAGACCCTTAAATAAGGGCAACTGTTTTACCCCAAATTTTCCCCTAAGATTCCTCTATCATCTCATATCAACTCAATCATATCAATATCACACTAGGGTTTGGTTCTTCTCCCTATCTATAGGTTTGTTCATGAGGGATGACCAAGCACTTTGATTTGTATATTGTGATCATATATGTCTTGTGTTGATTAACTTTTAACTAACAAATACAATGAATGTTTTCTCTAAATGTTGATACTATAGGTTAGGGCACAACACATTTCATCAGGTTGATTCATAGGTTCACGAGTTTACTTCCATGCCTTCTTCAACAAAGCTTCATTGAGATTCAAACTTCATTATTGAGAATTCTTTAAAGTAATATCATGACAAGGTATACTATGATTCATCAAGTCTCAATTTTTAAAAACAAGTCAAAATATGCAAGAATTGATTGAAGAGGGTTGACCTAATAGAACAAGTTCTTGATTCCTTGATCACAAGTGCATAACTCTCTAAATTCTTAATATTTGGAAGTCATTATTGTTGCTATGAGCTCTTATTATCATCCACAACAACTTCTATTCCATGGAAAAAGTGATGGTGAAAGAAAGATTGTCAAAATTGAATGGGGTTTCCAAGTCATTTTGGTGCTCTAGTAGCTAGGGTTTTGAACTTCTAAGGGCTATATCTTGTTCATCTTTTGAGTTTTTTAAGTGATTCCAAAGATATTATTCTCTTTAAAGGGTTATAAACTAATCAATTCAAAGGTTTCAAGAAACTTTTGTGTGGACGATTCCTAATGATGGAGAAAGATTACAAGTCCTCTAGATAGGCCATCAAATTCCCTTATGTGACTTCAAGGGATCATAACTTGGTCAATTTTTATCTTCTTTAGCCCATTATTTTTCCATATTGATCTTAATAATGTGAAACCCAACTTTTCTTTCATCTCAAAGCTTGAAAATAATTAAAAGATGCCTCAAAAACTCAAAAGATTATAGGTCACCTCATGGATTTTCACGAAATTCAAAGGATCATAACTTGTTCAATATTTGGAATTTTTGAGTGAAACAAGTTTCACAATACTCTATAAATAGTCCACTTCAAGCTAGAATCAATTATCAAAGCTCAATTTTGATGAAATACCTTGTTTGGAGCCAAAACCTTATAGGACATTTTTCGAGAAAACCTTAGAATTTTTCTAAGTACAAAAAGTCAGTGCATTTTTTATGATTTTGACCAAACAAAACTTATACCTCAAGCATCCAAATGATATCTATCTTTGCACACTGTAAATATTGTGACCTTATCTTTCAAATGCTTCAAGAATTATGCCCTAAGACCTCTTGAGCTGTGAATTCCATGGATTCAAAGTTGGTACCTTGGAACTGAAATTTCACTTGCAGTCAGTTTGCAATTTCCATAATGTGACTTCTAATTACAAAATTACCATGTAATTTTCACTTAAACATGATCAACAAAGATATTTTGATTATTTAGAGTGACAAACCGCATCAATTAGATGAGTTTTGAGTCACATGTGAACAAACTTTGCTCGTGAACACAAGTTTGCAGGAATTCAATTGAAATTGCATCATTCACCCCTCCTCTTGATTCCATTCACTTCTCCTATAAATACAGACTCTATTCCACTCATTTTCGCAAGCTTAAAGTGCCAAAATCACTCTGTCAAACTCCCTCCAAAACTCACTTTTCTGAGTTTTTGAATTCATCTCTTCTCTATTTTTCAATCTAATTTCTTCGTTGATTCTTCATCCTTGAACTTCGTTAAAGTTAACATAAGAACAACCAATCTTTGAGGTTCACTAAATCGTGCTAGCCAAGTCCAATTAAAGAGCAAATTCATCTGACTTTGTTCAGATAGTTTAAGGCACCAAATCTTCTAATTCAAATTACTGGAATGGTCTATGAGGTTCACTGATGCTTGCTTTCAACTAAATTTTGGTGAATCAATACATTTGATGCTTCTGATTTTTGATTCAACGTTTTCAAAACTCTCTGGTTTTTTTCAAATCGACAATATTGTGATTTATATAATTTTTTCGCGAGCATATAGTTGTGAACGCGTAGATTTACAGATTAAAGGATCTGAGTTTTTACCTATTTGCAGGAGGCTGGAGGTTAAAGAAGACCTACGTTTCGTTCTTCAATCAATGATGCTCATCCATTCATTTTATTTTGATTGGTTGGACTTTTTTGTGTTTCATACGCGCGCATTGACTTGGATTCGTGATGCCCCCTCACCTGAGATCCATTAGATCTGCCAGCGTGTATAAGTAAGCTAGATCCAACGCGTCTGGTTTTTCTGATTTATTTTATTTTACAAAATTATTTTTGAAATTCCTTTATCTTTAAAAATTTATAACTCTCTTATTTTTTATCCAAAAATTATGAAAAAATATAGAAAAATACTTTGATTTATTTCTGACTTTATGGATATTTTTTCATTTTTTATTTTGATGTTTGATATTTTTCATAATTTTTTCTTTGTTTTCCATATTTTAATTGTTTTAAAAATACTTTCTGGTCTTTTTAAATTCTGAAAAAATTATGGAAGGATCGAATGACCTCTTGACAAATATTGGCGACCTCATTTTATTTTTATTTCTGATTTGACTATTTTTCAAAAAATTTGGTTTATTTTTCTTATTTTCCCCAAATTTTTAAAAGTAGTTTCTAAATTTAAAAAATTCTGAAAATTTTTGTCAACTATTATCGAATCATGCTTGACCTCTGACTATTTTTTAGGATTTTTATTTGGTATTTTAATATACTTTATGTACTTTACCAATTATTTTCCTTTTTATTAACTATTTTAATTTTGTTTTATTAAATATTATTTTACTATTTTTTTGTTTGGATCCTGACTTGGATTTAATTTGGTGACAAATTCCTCAAACTCATTGGATCTTGAGTGTTGATAGGTTAAGAAACTAAATCCACCAAAATGGATGAATGATGTTGATGATATTTGAAACCCTAATTTCATATAATGCATCCCCTCCCTCTTCATCTTATCCCTTTATTACTTGTACTACATGTTGTTAGAGAATGATCTACATACCATTTCTCTAAACATATGGTACATAGATTGCTATTGACCGGCCTCAAAATAGGTGAGACTTCTTCATAAGTCCACTTACGATTGATTAACATAGCGCTAAATTTTGTCACGATTTGAGAAATGATCATTCGTGGCCAAACCTATGTTTGCAAGCCCAAGTATGTTTAATTTGAAACCTTTGATCCAATAACCTTGAGGTTCATTGTTATGAGGCTTTGGTCTTATCAATCCTCTAATGAATCTTCATAAAATTTGGTATAAGTGAATCATTTAAACATCGTTGATCATTTGTTTTTGCCTCGAGAATTTGAAATGAATGATATAATTGACAAAAAATAAATGAAACTTGTTATTGAGAGGATTTGATTTTATCAATATTTTAATGAGGTATCAAATGCAAGATTCAAGAAGGTCATTCAACTAACCTCTGATTTCTAACTCATTAATAATTAACTTTTATTTTTATGCTCTTACTTTACGCCTTTACTTTTATACACCATTTATTTTAGCAATTAAATTTCATGCTATTTTCATCTTTGCTCACTTGAGCATTTATCTTTATGTATTTTTGTTTTGCTCACTTGAGCTTTTAATTTTCTTTTTGAAGATACCTAATAACCAAATTGAACAATAAAAAGCTTTAAGGTTACTTGGACTACTTGGTCACTATCCTTGGCATTATGGAGTTATGAACTTCTTGGACTTAGGATTTGAAACCTTGACTACCTTAAGATCGTGTGACTTCTATTGTTATTTTGTCTGGAGTTGTTGGGGTTTACTTTGAGACATTAGGTTGTTTTTCCTTTGTATGCATGTTATTCTGTTTATATTGTTTTGTTTGTGATTGGTAATTCATATATATACAGTCGTTACTCTTCCCAATTTTTGGGAAGACATAATGCATTTGAAGTTTGGTATTCTTAAGAGGTTTATTATCTTTGCTTGTTTGGTTTCAAATCCAAAGGATGAGAATTCTATATTGACTCATTGTGTCAAGTGTTGGCTTATTGTTAGTTAGATGGTTCTTTTCCCTAGCTTTTTACCTTATGCTTTAGGATAGTCCCTTCATCTCCTCCAATCTTCTCCCTCATTTTCAAAACTATTCTTGTTTTCTAAACTTGAACCTCTTTCATATAGTAAACTTGGACTTAGGTCCATGCTTTTTCAAAAATATTTTCTTAAACAAAATTTAATCAACTTAATCATACTTTGACATTTTTTGTGAGAAGAATAAAAGTAAATCAATCTCATTCAAACCATTTTTGCCACTTTTGATTTTTACTTTAAATTTTTTTGAAAAGATTATACTCTTGTCAATCCTTGTAGTGATGCGAGCGACTATACTTCTACGATATGTAGTGAAGTGATATATTTTCCACATAGGTGTTGAGCGAGACTTTGTTGATTTTAAAATCCAAGTTATATCCTCCAATTTGAGATGACGTAAATTCTCGTTTCTCATAATCGTGGATAGTAAGTATGTTTTCCACTCGGATACGACGATGGTGCCTCTTCTCTTAAAATTAACCAACACATTTGTGTTTTAAATTTTTTAAAAGAAGAACTACGAATACCTGATCCCCTATTGCACGGAAGGTGGTACATAGGCACTAGAGGTTCACAACTTTGGAGGGTGCAAAAATTATAAAAAAATATACTTTTTTTCTCATTCCACCATCTATTTTTTTGTATAAACCACTTATAGCCAAAATACACAAATTTTCAAAGAGGTTCCTGCGGAGTACTGTAGATGTTTATGGTGCTAATACCCTCCCTTTTAATAACCAACCCACGTACCTAGATTCTCTCCCCCTCTTTTTTTGGGTTATTCGCTCTTTTCCCATTCCTCTGGAAACGATAAAGCACGGTGGAGATTTTTATTTGATATGTGCGAGTTAAGTCAACCTAATGGCTTAGTCTCAACATTTCTACCTCTACACTATACTGGAGAATCATCCTTCATAAGTCTTTCTACCAAATACACTTTTACTGGGGAATGCTTCCTGAAAATAATCATTGTGAAAACAAACTCAAGTGCAGATTCCGCTGTGGAGAAACAGACACATGCATACTTTGCTGGGAAAATGTGTGCCACCGAAAAGACTATCCATGAATTTACACCTCGGCCACCTACTAATTGACTTGTTTTCGTGCTAGTATGTCGTATACATGCGAGTGAACAACGGTTCCTACAAAACAAAAATAAAAAAATATGCCCCAGATGTAGCATGTCAACTTTGTCTTCTAACCAGGCCACACAAGATCTTATAGCAAACTCAAATGTTTCTTATCATGTTATGTAAAGCCTCCAAATTCTTAGATGCAATATTTATTAAAAAATGGATGTATTTTTGCAAACAAAATGGTAAAAGTAAAAATAAAGAGCGAGCTTTTGAATGAAAATAAAGTTTTTATTGATTGTAAATCAGCCTGCAAATAGGAAAGTACCTCTTGAGGCAATTCCTAAAAAGAGGTAAGTGCAAAAGAAAAAACATAAGGGTAATACAAGAATCACAATGTGAAAATGGATTTCGATTAGGTTCCTACTCTGCTATAACCCTTATGACCTCAAATATCTCATCACTTTGCTTTCTGGAAAAAAATGACTGGATTAATTCCTACCCTTTGGGGTTGTCAATTGTAGTAGTGAGATGAAATCAAAGATACGACTGTTGTTTAGGATTTTCATAAAGAGAGAAATCCAAACCAAAAGTCAAAAATGTTCTTTTAAGAGCATTTAAGAGAACTAAATTATGAGGAGTCGACTACATAAGCATGTCGACCATGGATGATTTCACATGTAGTCAAATAAGGTTTCATAACTATAGTTGATCAAAGAGGGGTTCATGGTGAATGGATTGGGCCCAAGAGAGGTGAGAAGCCCAAAAGGGTTGAAAGGACCATACGCGCTTAAACCTCAAAGGTGAAGCATTATGGAGGGAGAATGTGGGTTCGTCAGTTGCAATAGAGAACATGGGTTCAACCGCAACAATGGAGAATGTGGGTTCATAAAGAGAAGTTACAATAGAGAATATGGTTTCGTGAAGATAATGTGTATTTTCAACCTTTATTTAATGTTATGTCATTATCCTTTACAATTTAAAATGCTTTTTGTCTTATTTACTTTGTCTTTTTCTCTTTATCTTTTACAACTTAAAATGTTTGGCTCTCAGTCGAACACACATTTTTGAAAACACTTTGACTACGCACGCATACTGAAGCAATTTCTTGAGATTCCCTGGTCGATCTCGCCAGTAAACTTGTTTTCAAGAGACCAACATTGTTTTCCAAATCCATAGGTAAACAAATTGGTACACCTGGTAGGACGGTGCTAATAACGGATTTTTGTGTGTAGTTTTGCAAAGTTTCTTATAGTTAGTGTGTGTATGAATTTGAGAAGTGGTAAACTTTTGTCTAAGTCTAAAATTCCATGCTCTTAGATAAACACTACACATACGTGGATTTTTACACAAAATGTGGATATTATACCAGTAAGTTCAACAACTCAAAGTGCGACCGTTTTATCTCCTGTAAGATCGACCGAAGTTCATGGTTCAGTGACAACAATCACAATAACGGAACATAGGCATGGGGTATCACCATTTGACCCAAATTGAACACTCTTTGCAGGGGGTCCAGGGCCATAATTTATCCCTCACCAATATGGTATGCCTTATTCCATGATGATTGGGTTACAGTCGAACCCTGCCACATATACAGAGAACACAATGGCCACTGGAAACCAAGGTTGTTATGCCCCAAGTGGTCGACTAGGTGGTGTTAGTTATGTCCCGCAGTCCACACCATCTTTGAATACTACATTTGTTATAGCTTTAAGACAACAAATTGATGAGAGTAATTTAGAGTTAGTAAACCTTTTAAATAAACAAATAAGAGTCGTCCTCAATCCTGTAGTTGACCAAAAAGGTAGATTGATCAACTCATTAGGGGTCCAACAAAATCAAACTCAAATGTGCCACACGCCGTTGATATTTTTTGAAGAACTAGAGGGGGCAACGATGAGCGTCCTTTTAGAACTCAAAGAATGGAAACACCCACTTACCGAGAGGAAGAATTCATTGAACAATATGAACCTAGGTCAATCGTAGTAAGGAGAAACCATGATGTTGATCGAGTGTTAAGAAATTCCAATGTTGGATGTAACGACATAGTAAGTATGGTAGAAGAAGTATTAACATGATCCAGAGTAAATGTTGGTCTCCGGAGGCCCAATTACTCTTCACCCTTGCCTGATTACATTCGACAGACAGAATTACCTAGGGGACAAAAGGTACCTAAGTTCACTAAGTTTGTTGGTGAGGCAAATGAGTCGACCATTGAACACATTGCTATGTACGAAACAAAAGATGGTGATATCAGGAAAGTTGAGGGTTTAAAGTTAAGATATTTTCCTAATTCATTGACAAATAATGCTTTTACTTTATTTACGACATTGAATCCAAACTTCATACGCACTTGGGAATAACTTGAGGGTATATTTCATGAGCAATTTTATGCTGGTCAACCTAAGATAAGTTTAAAAGAATTATCCTCCATCAAGAGAAGGTCATCTGAGTCGATGGAAGAGTATTTGAATAGGTTTATGGTCTTAAAATCTAGATGTTTTACTAGGGTTCCTGAACATGAGCTAGTCGAAATGGTCGTTGGGGGGCTAGATTATTCTATTAGGAAAAAGTTTGATCCTCAATATATTGCAGATATGTCACAACTAGATGATAAGGTTTGATATGTCGAACATATAAAAACAAAGAAAGCTAGGGTGTCAAAGGACCATAGAAAAGGAAAAATTGCCTATATAGACACATAGGATTATTCCATAGAGTCTGAGGATGAATACATGGAAGAAGAAGAGGTTAATGTGGCCGAATTGAAAGATGGGCCTCCATATGCATGTAAACCTATAAGATCGTCTAAGACAAAGACAGCTAAAGGTCCAAAAAATGATAGCACTAATACTAAAACATATACTTTTAAAGTGTCAAAATATGATGAAATATTTGATGTTTTAGTTTAAGAGGGTTAGATTATAGTGCCCCCAAGCAATAAGGATCCACCATTAGAGCAAAAACCAAAAAAAAATAGGTTTTTGCAAATATCGTAATTTTTTGGGTCATAATACTTCTTAATGTTTCTTTCCAGGGATTTGATTCAAAAGGCATTGAAAGACGGTCGACTGAAATTTGGTGAGAAATCAAAGAATGCTATGAAGATTGAGTTAGATCCCTTACATGTGGCTGATACACACTATGTGTAGACATTTGAAGTGCTGATGATGGAGGCTACTAATAACTCACTAGTAACATTAACGCTCAAGGCTACTAATGGTCTTGAAGACGGACCTGCTTTGGCTACAATAGTTGAGGCTACTGAAGGTCTCAAAAGTGGCAATGACAATCCGTCTAAGCCACATGAAGTGATGATGGTTAATTTTGTTGAAAAGCCCGAAGGTGATCAGGGCGACAAAGCAAAAATGGGGTGTAAGGATGAAGAGATGTATGAGGAAACAATGGCTAAATAGATGAAGGTCGTGTTCCTTAAACCTAAAGAGGAGCTGGTAGATTTTTTGAATAAATGTAAGATAATTAATTCTAGATCCATGTTATGCCCAAACTGTAACGTGATCTATGATAAAGAGGTTGCATAGAAGATTGAGGCACTGAAGAAAAAGCATTATCAAGGAAAAAAATCCAAAAGTGGTGATCGACCATGCTAAGGGGCCAAACAATGTTCAAGTGCCTCAAGAGAAACCCAAGTTTCCATATTTGAGAATGTTTGTTCCATCGACTGATGTGCCCAACAATAACTGGGTTTGACCATTTTATCCTAAGAGGCAAACTAGAATTGGAAGGTGGTGAAAAAAGGGTCAAGTTCGACTCACAAGTGGGAGATGATGGAAAAAGGATCTAGTTCAACCCAACTTGCTAAAACTGGGATCATTTCAAAGAAACACCATGTTCCTCCCACTTACAAAGGGAGGAATCCTATGACGAAGACCCAATAGAGGAGGTTTTAGAGGGATAAGAAAGGTGCAAGAGAGGTTGCAACAAAATTTGTTCCACAACATAGGAATAAGAAAGTGATGAGAGATGATGAAATGAATGTTGTTCCACAAAAGGATGAAAGCGCCCAGAAAGAAGTACAACGTCGACCGACCAAAGAAAGGTTGTGGATGATAGTTATGAATGCGTTGCCAGTGAAGTTTGAAGATCTTGGTGACGACAACATGGATGATGTTGTATCAGACAATTTTGAAGATATTTTAGAGGATGATTTGATAATTCACTATAATATTGTGTCGGTTTTGCCCAATGAATATGGGTTCTCCTCAGAGGCATATCAAGATGAGGAAGAAGACCTGCGTTAAGAATCAATAGGTCAAAAACCTCTATGTTACTATGCCATGAATAATTGGGTGGTAGAAGAGAAACGTTCAACGTTTGAGAAACCTACATCAGACATGATGTATCATCTCAAACCTCTGTTCATAAGGGAAAAGGTTGATATGGTCCCGGTGAACAAGTTATTCGTTGATGGTGGTGCTTCTGTTAATTGGATACCACAGCCATTGCTGACGAATATTGGTATGTTTGACACGGACCTTAAACCACACAATATGGTCCTGTCGAATTATGAAGGAAAGAAAAGTCACATATTTGGTGTTATTTAAGTGAATCTGCCAGTTGGCTCGACCTCAAGGCAAATATTATTCATGGTGATAGCGTCCAAGGGAAATTTCAACCTATTGTTGGGGCGTGAATAGATACATGGAATATGGGAGGTGCCATTGACCATGCATCAACGTGTGTCCATATGGCGTCAAGATGGGATCGACGAAAACATAGACGCAGATCA
The DNA here is from genome assembly GCA_948472305.1 of Vicia faba. Lineage (NCBI taxonomy): Eukaryota > Viridiplantae > Streptophyta > Magnoliopsida > Fabales > Fabaceae > Vicia > Vicia faba. The sequence continues at coordinate 1,330,177,346 of OX451741.1, read as the reverse complement.
TAGCTATTTTACTTCTGATGCAAAGGTTATGAATCAAAAGAATTTTGATAAAGCATTTACAACTATACCACTGCGCGGCCCAGAAGATGCACTTTTTCAAGCCGCATCCTTATGTTATAAATTTCTTGACTTTAAGCCCACTCCTGGTTTTATTTGGGACCAAGAAAAGTTGGACACATATCCAGCTGCAAAAGGGGAGTTTGAACCCACTAGGTTGGATGAAGGACGAAATCATGATGATGCTTGAGGCGAATGATCTGGCAAGGATTTTGGCCTATATAGTCGAAAGCAGAATAAATGCAGCTTTAGAGGATGGGGATATTTCAAATATGGCACCAAATCCTATCGTGGTGGAAGAGCTTGGAGACACAAGCCAAACAACAACTTCAGAAAGCTAGAGGCTTGATTGTATATACGAATAAGAGCCTTTAGGGTTTGAGAAAGACTCAAGAGACAATTTTTTGAAGATGCAAGCATAAGATCCCTTGGAGGAAGTCGACCTCGGCGATGGTTCGATTAAGAAAATTACCTACATCAACACCAAGATTGACATCCAGATGAAGCATTAAGTGATCAAATTACATCAAGAATTCAAGGACTACTTTGCATGGAATTACAATGAGATGCCTGGTTTAAGTAGAGAAATGGTAGAGATGAAGCTGCCTATAAATCAAGGCAAACGACCAATCAAGCAAATGCCAAGGTGGTTTGTACCAAAAGTGCTGTCCAAAATCAAAGTACAGATTGAGCGGTTGTTGAAAAGCAAGTTCATCAGGATAGTCAGGTATGTTGAATGGTTAGATAATGTAGTCCATGTAATAAAGAAGAATGGAACTTTGAGAATTTGCGTAGACTTTAGGGATTTAAATAAAGCTACCCCAATGGACGAATATCAAATGCCTGTGGCAGAAATGCTGGTCGATTCGGTCGCATGATATGAATATTTAAGTCTTTTGGATGGATATTTAGGATATAATAAAATTTTCATTGCTGAAGATGATACCCGTAAAACTGCATTTCGATGCCCTGGGGCGTTAGGCACATATGAGTGGGTCGTCATGCCTTTTGGTTTGAAAAACGCAAGGGCGACTTACCAAAGAGCAATGAAATCAATGTTTCATGATTTCATAAACACCTTCATGCAAGTGTACATTGATTACATTATAGTAAAATCACCCTCGAGATTTGGTCATTTAGACCATCTTAGACAGTATTTTATTAGAATTAGGGAATATGATTTTTAAAAATTAATCAATTAAATTGTGCTTTTATGTTCGTGCAAGAGATTTTCTGGGTTTGGTAGTGCACAAGAAAGTCATAAAGATCAATCATAAAAAAACCAAGGAGATTTTGAATACCAAAGGGCTAACAACGAATAAGGAACTCCAATCTTTGTTGGGAAAGATAAATTTCCTAAGGCAGTTCATGTCAAACATGAGTGGCAAAACATTGGCATTTTCTCCTTTGTTTAAATTAGGAAAAAAGTATGAATTCAAGTGAGAAAACAAACACCAAGAGGAATTTGATAACTTGAAATATTATTTGATGAAGCCTCTAATACTAGCACCTCCAAACAAAAACAAAGGCATGAAACTATATATCGCCGCGCTAGAGTTGACACTGGGAAACATGTTGGCCCAGAAATACAAAAATAGGGTCAAAAGAGCCATTTATTACCTTTGTCGAGTACTAAATGACACTGAAACTAGATATAATGCAATTGAAAAACTATGTTTATGTTTGTATTTGTCATGTACTAAACTTAAGCATTATATAAAACGATTCGAAGTTTCTGTTTATTCTTATTTTGATGTCATCAAGCATATGTTATCTAAACCCATTTTGCACATTCGAATTTGAAAATGGGTGTAGAGGTAGAAATGTCTAAGACTAAGCCATTAGATTGACTAGACTTATACAGATCAAAATAAAAATCTCCATCGTGCTTTATTGTTTCCAAAGGAATGGGAAAAGAGCGAGTAACCCAAAAAGAGGGGGAAAGATTCAAGGTAATGGGGTTGGTTATGCAAAGAGAAGGTATTAGCACCCTAAACATCTATGGTACTCCGCAGGAACCTCATTGTAAAATCTGCATATTTTGGCTATAAAATGTTGTATGTAAAATACATGGTGGAGGTGAGAAAAGAAATATATTTTTTATGATTTTTTCACCCGTCGTGGTTGCGAACCTTTAGTGCCTACGTACCACCTTTCATACAATAGGGGATCAGGGTACACATAGTTCACCTTTTAAAAAATTTTAAAACACAAGTGTGTTGGTTAATTTTATGACATAAGACATCATCGTCATTGTCCGTGTGGAAAACATACTTGCTACCCACAATCATGAGAAAGGAGAATTTGCATCATCTCAAAGTGGAGGATATGGCTTGTATTTTAAAATCAATAATGCCTCACTCAACACCAAAGTGGAAAATATCTCACTTCACTACATATTGTAGAAGTATAGTTGTTTGCATCACTACAAAGATTGACAAGAGTCTAATCTTTTTTGAGAAAAGTTTAAAGTAAAAAGCCAAAGTGACAAAAATGGTTTGAAATGAGATTGATTGAATTTTGGTCTTCTCATATAAAAAAATTCAAGGTATTATTAAGTTGATTAGAGTTTATTCATGAAAAGGTTTTTGAAATTTCATGGACCTTAGTCCTAGTTTATTATAAAAGTGGTTCAAGTTTAAAAAGAAGAAGAGTTTTCAAAAGGAGGGAGAAGATCTTTGAAATTAAAGAAGATGGGAGAAGAAGAAGAGACTGTCCTAAAGCATAAGGTAAAAGCTAGGGAGAAGAACCATCTAACCAACAAGAAGACAATATTTGACATTATGAGTCAAGATAGAATTCCCATTCTTCGAATTGAAACCAAGCAAGCAAAGATACTAGACCTCTTGAGAAAAAAAACTTGAAGTGTATTAAGTCTTCACAAAAATTGGGCAGAGTAACAGTTGTATACGGGTGAATTCCATATTACAAACAAAGTATGTAATCACAATAACCTGAACACAAAACAAACAAAAAACCCAATGTCTTGAGGTAAACCTCAAGAGTTCCAAACGAAATATCCATTAAGGTCTCTAGGTCTCTAACATAGGCCTAAGTTTCTAATCCTAAGTCCAAGAAGTCTAATACTCCATAATGCCAAGGATAGTACCCAAATAGTCCAAGTATCATTAAAGTTTTTTATGGTTCATGTTGATCATTAAGTATCTTAAAAAATAAAATAAAAGCTCAAGTGAGCAAAATAAATAATGACAAGAATATAAATGCTTAAGTGAGCAAAGATAAAAAATAGCATGAAATGTAAATGCTAAAGTAAATGGTGCGTAAAATAAAAGAGCATAAAATAAAAACACAAAATAAAGTGAATTACTAGTAATTAGTGGTTAGTTGGATGACCATCTTGAAACTTGCATTTGGAACTCATTAGAGGATCGGTAGAACCAAATCCTCCACATAACAAGTTTCATTTGCTTTTTGTCAAGTATATCATCCATTTTGGAATTCTCAAAAGTAACATTTAATGATCAACGATGTTTAAGTGATCCTCGTTGACCAAAATTGATGAAGATCCATTAGAGGATTGGTAGAACCAAAGCCTCCACACAATAAATCTCAAGGTTATTGGATCAAAGAGATCAAGTTAACATGCTTGGGCTTGCAAACATAGGTTTGGGCCACGAATGATCATTTATTCGAATCAAGACAAAATTTAGCGCTATGTTAAGCAATCGTAAGTGGACTTATATAGAAGTAACACCTATTTTGAGGCCGGTCAATAGCAATCTATGCACAATTTGTTTTGAGACATGATATAAAGATCATGCTCCAATAACACTTAGTGCAATAAGAAAGGGATGAGATGAAGAAGGGTGGGAAAGAATATATAAACCATATTTTAATTAAAAATTAATCAAACTATTATTAAAATCATTCATTCATTTTTATGGAGCTAGACTCAACACCATGGATCCAATGATGTTAAAAAAGTTCATGATAAAAAATTCAACCCAAGATCAGCCAGAAAATAATCACAAAATAATACTACATTTAATATATACATTAAAAAAGGTTTTAAAATGTTTTAAAATAGAAATAAAAGACCATAGAAAAATCAGAAATGAACTCAAATATTTATATAAAATTTTTGGTAATTTTTTAAAGTCAAACTATTTTTAAAATTAAAAGAAATAAGTAAAATAAACCAAAAATGATAAAAAATAACAAAGTCAGAAATAAAAAATAAATGAGGTCACCAATATTTGTCACAATATCATTGGATCATTCCATATTTATTTTAGTATTTAAAAATGCATAAAAGTATTTTTAAACATTTAAAACAATTCAAATAAAGTGAAAATTTATAGAAAATATCAAAACAAAAAATAAAATTGTAAAAAATAAAAATCAGAAAGAGAAAAATAAAAAATATTATTCATAATTGTTTCATATATTTTGTACTTAAAATGATTTTTCTATGATTTTTTGAAGTTTAAAACAATTAAATATAAAAATCAGAAAATAAAATAAAAACCAAAAAGATGTGGACCAATGGATGAGAGTCAAAACACGTTAGTAATCAAATCCAAGAGATCTAGCGCATTGTGCATATCATGGTCATTTATGAATAAAGCACTGAATCATATATAAAATCAGATTTTCAAAAAATACAAATGGCACGCCATCATTTGTTGGAAGATGACACGTTGGTCATCTTCAACCTCCAGCCATCGTGAAACACAGGTCCCTCAAACTGTAAAATCAGAAGCTCAGACCTATGTCATTCGCTTCGTCTCATCAAGACAAAGACAACCACACCTTCGCGAAAAATTTATATAGACTGTAGCACAAGAAATTGGGAATGAAAGTTTTGACAAGGAATTTGAAAATTCATGTCCAAAACGTGTTTCCAGTTAATAGAATGTGTTGCAACTAGAACCAGGGCAATGAGAGCTTCACAATGATATCATAGTTTAGAAGAATTGATTGAGAAATCTACCTATTGAAGTTCAGTTGCAGAGCTCTGTAAATGGACTTGGTCAGATTAATTCAGAAGGTTTCAAGGCTCAATTCTTCTTCTGTTAGCTTCAGGGAAGATCAAGGAAGGTAAATTGATAGAAAAAATGGATTGTAAAAGGCTTGGATAATGATTTCGAAGTTGCAGAAAAGTAAGTTATGGAGCGAGTTTGGCAGAGTAATTTTGGATGTTCAAGCTTGAGAAAACGACTGGGATAGCTCATGCATTTATATGAGAAGCAAATGGGATCAAAAGGAAGGGTGAATGATGCATTTTGGAGGGAATTCTTGTGGGTCTGCATCATGAAGAAAGTGTGACTTCTCTTTTGTCAAAACTCAACAAAAACGTAAGTTTTGATGCACTAATCCACTTGGGAAAGTTGGCTAATCATGTTTAGACCCAAAACATGTGCTAACTTGAGGATTAGAAGTTGTAACATGAAATTCAAATTCTGACTTGTGATGAAACTTCAATTCCAAGTTACCACTTTTGAAACAATGGCATTCTCAACTCAAGGGGTCTTCAGGCATGGTTCCTGATGCTTTAGTAATATGAGTTTACAAGTTTTGTAATGGGAAAAGAATGGAATCAAATGGATGTTTAAGCTGAAAGTTGCAATGAGTCAAAGTTGGGAAAAAGAGGTTGACTTTCCATACTTAGAAATATTTCAAGTTTTTCTTCAAAAGTGACCTATAATGTTTTACATCCAAACATGGCCTTCCTTTTGGAAATTGCTTTTGACCAAAAAAGATGGTATGAAATAGACCTCTTGAATGACATTATGAAACTTGAATCATTCAAAATCTCCAACAATTGAGAGAGTTATGAATTGTTGAAGTTGGAAAAAAAATCATGAAATGACCTATAATCTTTTATATCCTTAAGGCATCCTCCATCAATTTTATCACTTTGCACATAAAAGAAGGAATAAAGTGAACATCCTCAAGATCATTATGGAAAAATAGTGGGCTCAAGGTGATAAAAATTAACCAAGTTATGATCATTTGAAGTCACACATGGGAAGTTTGGGTTTCATCTGGAGGACTTGTAATCTTTCTTCATCATCAAGTTTCTTCCACATGAAAAAACCCTTTAAACCTTTGAAGTGATTTGTTAATAATCCTTTTAAGAGAAGGATGATTTTGGAATCACTCAAAAATACCAAAATATGAGCAAGATATACTTCTTTGAAGTTCAAAACCCTAGCTCCTAGATGAAGAAAATGCTTTGAGGAACATTGACAATTTTAAACAAACTTCTTGTACCAACACTTTTGCTTTGTAGATAGAAGTTGTTGAGGATGATAATAAGAACTCATAGCAACCAAAACCACTTCCATATATTGAGAAATGAGAGAAATTTGAAGTTGTGACCAATGGGAACAAGGCCTTGTCCCACCATGATAACTTCTTCAATCAACCCCTTGTACTTTTGAATCAATATTGATAACTTTGGAATATGGTGAACCAATATAAACTTTGCCATTCCATTTCTTCCAAAACAACTTCAATGGTGAGGTTTGAATTTCTCAAGCTTTATTGACTAGGGCATGGAAATAAACTCATGAATCCATGGATCAACTTGCTAAGCCACATTGCCTTTACCTACATTATTAACAACTAAGACAAACGAACATTGAATTTTATTAATTAAAAGGAAAGTTAAAACAAAACATGCATGGTCACAAAATAAAAACAAGTCAAGGTGCTTGGTGATTCCTCAAAGAGCAAAGCTAAAGATGTGGAGGAGAACCAAAATCCCTAATATGATCTTGTTGTGATTGAATCAATATGGTATGATGAAGGGATCCTAGGGGAAAAAATTGGGGTACAACAATGGACACTAGCATTAACTGAATACTCATTGACATATGTTCCATTAAAAGCCATCAAGGGGAAAATTATTGCAGACTTTATAGTCGACCATACAGTTGTTGAGACCAATGAAGGTTATGTAAGCACTAAATCTTGGCAATGTTATTTTTATGGCTCTAAAAAAAATAAGTGACTATGGTAGGGGTTTTTATCTTATCACCAGATGGAATTCCAACTAGATTTCGTTATAAAATCAAAGACGAATGCTCCAACAACGAGGCTGAATATGAAACCTGAATAATTGGTCTTCAAATTATTTTAGACGTTAGAGTAAGAGATGTTGACATTAAAGGAGATTCAGAGGTAGTGGTGAAACAATTGACCAAAGAATACAATTGCATTAAAGATCATCTGGTAATGTATATGGCCAAAGTGTTATCATTACTTCAGAAGTTTGACAACATGTCGATTAGTAATGTAAGGCACATTGACAACCAAGAAGAGAATGGCATGGACCAGTTGGCATCTGGATACAAAGGACCCAAAGAAAGCATAGACGAGTTCATTATGGTAAAAGAGAAATTGGAGTTTGAAACAACACCAATGATAAAAATATGGGGGGCAACACCTGAAGTAATCCCTGATCTCTTGAACAATGAGTATTTTGGAAATTTTGAAATGGTAGAAGAAGTTTTTTCCATTGATACGTTAAATAAAGAATACTGGAGGAAACCCATAGTTGATAACTTCAAAAATCTAGTTGGGTCGACAGAGTGCAAGGTTACGTACAAGGAGTTAAATTATAGATTAATGGGAGAAGAATTGTTCAGAAAAATGCCTGAAGGAGTGTTGTTAAAATTCTTAGGAGAGAATGAAGCATATTTGGCAACATCTGAAGTACATAGTGGTGCTTGTGGAATGCATCAAGAAGGCCAGAAGATGAAACGGTTGTTGTGTCGAATAGGAGTATATTGGCCGACCATGTTAAAAAATTACATTGATTTTGCCAAAATCTGCCATGAATGCTAAAAACATGTTGGAATTCAACATGTACCAGCTAGTGAGTTGCATTATGTTATCAAACCTAGGCCTTTCAGGGGATGACCGTTGGATTTTATTGTAGAAATTAAACCTGCATCATCAAAAGGCCACATGTACATCTTGGTAGGTATTGATTATTTTTCAAAATGGGTAGAAGCGGTCGCCGTGGTTAAAGTAGACCAAGAGGAAGTCATGGATTTTATTCGAAATCAAATCACATATAGGTTTGGGATACCAGAGACCATAGAAACTGACCAAGGAACTGTGTTCATAGGGTGAAAGGTAAATGAGTTCGATGCAGAAATGGGGTTCAAATTGTTAACATCAACACCATATTATGCCCAGGAAAATGGGAAAGTCAAAGCAGAAAATAAGACCATTATAAGTTTAATTAAGAAATATGTTGGCCAAAAGCCTAGAATTTGGCATACAACTTTAGGCCAAGCATTATGGGCATGTCGAAACTCACCAAAGGAGTCGACTAACACAACGCATTTCAAATCGGTTTATGAACACGAAGCAATCTTTCCCATAGAAATTCATTTGCAATCAGTTAAAATACAGAGGAAATCAGATATTCGTACTGAGTATTATTGGGGAATGATGCATGATAAGCTGGTAGATGTTTAAGAACATAGGCTAGTAGTTTTAGACAATTTGTTCAGGAAAAAAGAACAAGTAGCAAAGACATATAACAGAAGGGTGAATGCAAAAGTGTTTGTCATTGGAGATTTTGTTTGGAAAGTTATATTACCCATGGATCGAAGAGATATAGTTATAGGAAAATAGTCACCAAATTGGGAAGGACTGTTTCAAGTGTTTCAAGCTTTTTCAAACAATGCTTATGAGATCGAAGAGCTCACGTCAGAGGGTAGAATGTTAAGAGTAAATGGTAAATAATTAAAGAAATATAGACCTATGTTACAAGAAATTGTAATAGGAAAAGATTAAAAAACCATTCACTACATAGTAAAAGGCCACCAAAGGACCTAAAAGATACATTAAGCATTACAAAATGGCTAAAAGGGCACGTTTTCCTTGAGAGTCAGATAGCGGTCTCGAGCGAGAGACAATCGATCTTTGGTCAATGAAAGAGAGGTATCCAGTTCAGCTTGCTCGATGTCCAACACCTTAACACGCTCCCAGTGAAGAACCCCGGTAGAAGCTTCATCATTCAGTGCCTTTTCAGCTGCCTCAAATCCAACAGATTGCGAGGTTTCAGTTTCTTTGATCTTTTTTTCCAACTCTTCAATTTGTTGTTTCAAAACAACAATCTATCGCTGCCACATAGAGATATTATCGGCCCACTTTTTGAAGTCTTCTTTGGATTTGTCAAGAGCTTTCTTTAGAGCTTCACTAGCAGTTATAGAGGACTCCACGAAGGCCAATTCAAGATTATGTTCCTTCTCTTTCAGAAGACGTTTCCCCATGATATCCTTTCATTTTTCCAAATCGACCAAAAACTGGTCAAGAAAAGCAAATACTTCAGCCACAAATGTGACGAACTGAGGAGAGTCTGTATGAACGTCAACCTTTTTCAACGCCTCTTTGACCTTAACCCCACCAGCAGGAAAAGCCTCCAAATGATTGATCAAATCAACATGAAAGAGTTGCGTTTTTAGGCAACTGGGAATCTCTCCTTGGATTCCAAGAGAAGAAACGCCCCTAGAGACCATTGAAGTTCTAGAGCCCCCATCAGTCGAGTTATTTCTAGCAGCCACCAAAAACTTTAAGTATTCAAAGGGGCTACTTTGTTTTAAAGCATAAATTACTTGAGGTGACATGGTAGGAGCCACGGTAGGAAGAGTTGAGACAGCGCCAAAGGGAGTATTTATTTTGAGGAGGCTCTTCAGCTGATTGAGAAGGTTGTTGGTTGATAGTCTCATCAATGTCAGAAACATATTTGGGTACCTCCATTTCATCATTTCCAACATCCCCCTCTAAGTTGTTTTTGTTGGCGTCCTCTTCCACTCCCTCACTGATGTGAGAATACTCAAGGGCTCCCTGATCGTCCCAAGAATTGAGATCACTATCAGTAGATTCACTATTTGACAAGATCACATGCACTTTAGTTTTTCCCTATAAAGTCCTTAAAATGAGCTTGGTGGGCGCTGTTTGGATTTGGTGGCTGGTCGATGAAACAACAGAGACAAGTAAGAACCAAAATAAAAAGGAGCAAGTAATATTGAAGGAAAAAGGGAGTTTTGGGAAAAGAAAGGATACCTAAGAGTCCACTTTAGAGCTGGAATTGATGCTCTCTGGGCGAGTCGAAGCTGGTTGCACGACTTGTATTTCTGCTACCACTAGAGCAGGAACAATGGTGGAAGTAGTTTGTTTTCAAACATCTTCGGATCGAGTCGATCGAGACTTTTTAAATTTTGAGGGGATAACAGGAAAAGGCGTGTCATCCACTTGCTTATCTTCATGGGAAGATTATTTTTGCCTCTTTGGAGAGGGTTCAGAAGGGACAACAACATTGGCTTTAACAACCTGCAAATGGGTCGACAAAATCAACGTGTTAGACAAGAGATGTGGTAATTTAGGAAAACACCAAAATTAACAAATTACTTGAGCGGAAGTTACAGGAGCTTCTTCAGTAGAAGCATAAATAATTGCACTACCAACAACCCCCCTAGCACGCTTCTTGTACTCAACTGCTGAATAAAATGAAAGCACCAGACAAAGTTTAAAGGTCGAAACATGAAGATGCGAGAAAGCAAATAAAATGACCGGCAATCACAATAGTAAGTTATACCTTTCCTAAATTGTTGATTCAAAGCTCCGAAAGCGCTGGCCAATCGATGCTTGAAAGATTTGAGGTTCCCATTTTTATTTATAAACCTCACGGTCCACCAATCAAAAAACTCCTTTGTTGTATATAAAAGGGGTTCAAAGACGACAAGGTTCAAATTTGGGGTGTCAACAGCAAAGTGTTAGAGGAGTTATGGGCACTCTCCTTCATTGTAGCTTTGGGACGAAAGGCACATTTCGTCTGATGGCTTATAAAAGCTGCAAGGCAAAGGTTGGCACAAAGAAAATTTCCTAGCCACCAGATTGGGTTGGTAAACCAAGCGTTACCCCATCATTAGCGCCAACCCTAGATGCTATAAGCCTAGGAGTTAGAAAAGCTTGCCAAGTGACTTTGGATTTAGGGACATGCGTTGGCTCAACAGGGGGAAATGGTCTAGTAAACCATTCAGAACCACATGGTCTTGAAGCAAATGGCGCCATACTTGGGTGAAAAGGGGTACACCTTGAAGAAGTGAAAAACACAAGAAGGGGGGGTTGAATTGTAAAACTGAAAATCAATGCAATGAACAAGATATTTTTATCCTGGTTCATTTGATCTCAAACTACTCCAGTCCACCCGTCAAGGTGATTTCGCCTCTCTCCAACGAGGTCTTAATCCACTATATTCAACTGAATATTACAAACTGCTTTAACAACTGCTAAAGCCTTCTTGATGCAAACCACAACCCGGTTTGTCAAGGAAACACTTTCTTACAAAGAAGATAAATCTAAGTGTGTGAATGTTTTCTACAAAACTTTATCACAACTGTGATGTATACACAACTTTAAGCTTATGAAACTAGATTGTTAAACGATGATTGAGTAAGAAGATATGTAGAGTTTAGCAAACTGAGAGAAGGAAGATTATGATTAGCTTTTAGGCGTGTAAGATGTTGGAGAGCATTAGCCAATTCAATCTTCATAGTCTTGTTTATATAGCACTGATATTGTTGAAAGTTGGAGCAATATTCTTGATTCAATGCTAATAACAAACTTTCTTTATCGAGCAGATCTTGTCTAGAATGAGGCCGTTGGTAATAATTTGCTTTCAATGCACAGTACCGTTGCTTACTTAATGCATGTTCTGGCTTGGCTCATTCTGACTCTGCTTAGCTGCTGATGAACTGTTGTTTTATTTATCAGAGTGTTGAGCGCAGTTCTGTTCATCAGGCTTCATCATACACGTGAGTTAATCTTCTGATTCTGATATAGCAACTTCTGATGCTGATGTTAAGAACCAAATTTCTGATGCTGATTAGGTGTGATCTTGCTTATACCTATCAGAGTATTTGCAAATCAGAACGTAATAATTTAGGCAGCAAATAGTTCATACATGAATCATATAAATAATATATCTTTTCATTTTGTTATCATCAAAACTTAAACATAGGGTAGTAGATTCAAACTTTGTTCTAACAATCTCCCCCTTTTTGATGATGACAAAAACTGGATATTTTTAATTGAAAATAACGTGAAAAGGTATTAGAGAGATGTATCAGAGTAAGAGGTTATCAAAGATAAGGGATAAGAGTTGAGAGATACTCCCCCTGAGTTTATTGCTTCCCTTTTTTATTGCAAGAGTTCTTCAGGATCAGATCTTTTTGCCTTTCCTTGAACATCAGAGTGTCAGAGTCTTTGACTATCAGAAGCTTTAGATCAGCATATCAGAGCAGAGCTTCAGATCAGCATATCAGAGCTTTTCTTGTCAGAGCTTTGCTTTGGGTCAGAGTTTCAGAGCTTTAGTCTTCAGGGTATCATGGTGCTTTCTTGTACCTGTAGACTTAAGCAAAACAGAAAACATATTCAAGTATAACAGAGTTAGAATGTTCGAGAATTTCTGTCTTAGTAATCCGTTGTTGTTTAAAATATCATTCTTGTTCTCCCCCTTTTTGTCAGCAATCAAAAAGTGTAAGTGATGTGCTAAAACAATTAAGATCAGAAAAACTTGTCATATTAAAAGGTTCAGAATTAAACAAAACATATTAAAGAAGTACATCAGATAATCAAGGAAAACATGAAAATGACATGAATGAAAAAACTAAGGTTGGGGAGGAAAGCGTGTGAACAGGTTCTCCAGCATGGCTTTGATCTGATCAGCAGTCTCATTCTTCTTGTGTACCATGCTGACAACTGTGTCAATCTTGCTATCCTGCACATCCATTCTTTCTTTCATCTTCTGGTCGTTTTCATCCATCCTCTGCTGCAGACGCATGTCATTCAGCTTTAGCTCTTCCAGAGTCTGCCTGTCCAAGGCAGCTTGAGAAACATCAGAAGCAGGGAGCTTCTGAGAGCTTTCTGCAACATCTTCTGCTTGACTTGCTTCAGCTTGAATGGTCTTGTCTTCTTCTGGTTGCACCTTTGAAGCTAGCTGTTTCTCAGACCATGGCTCACTATCCAGAGGGAGCACGACTTCCTAAGGCAGCTGACTTTCAACTTCCTTCAGCAGCTTGCTGAAGTTCTGTTGTGCCTCCTCATAGTTGATATCCTGCAACTTGAGGGCTTCAGCACGTACCCAAATTCTGAATTGTGACCAGAGCTGGTCAGAGGCAGCTGGGTCAATAATTCCAGGACAGACTTGCTTCAAAGAAGCAATCCACTGCTGCAAACCTGTTTCAAAATTCATAATACTAGAGCCAACATCTGGTTGTTTTGGTTTTGGGATGGCTATTTTATGTTTCAGATCAGCAAGACGGTCAAAGATTGTTAAGTCTATGAAGGTCCTGCTGGGGTTTTCGGTGGTTTGCTTGGCAGCTGTTTGTTTTGGAGATGGAGTGGGAGAATAAGAAATTATGATTGGACTGTTTGGTGTTTTGGGAGTATTTGGTGGTGTAGATTCTGATGAGGATGGCAGCTGGGCCATTGTGACTGTTGTTCCACATGGCAGCTGGATTTCCAGAGGTGATGGTTGAGGTGAATGAGTTTCAGAAGGTGGAGGAGAAGGAGTTTCAGAGTGATGAAACTCAGGTTGAGGTGATGGTGGATGAATTTCTGGTTGAGGAGAGGGAGACAGAATTGCTGGTTGTGGAGAAGTTGTTGGAATTTCTGGTTGTTCAGGGATAAGAGGTTCTTCTGGAATGGATGAGAGAGGTTGTTGTTGTTCTGGTTCTTCAGCAGATTGCTGTTGTTCTGGTTGTGGAGGAGGGACAGTTTGTGGTTCAGAGTTTGGATTGGAGCAGTGATCAGAAGTGTGTTGATCAATGTCAGACAACACTTTGTCAATTGCTGATGTTGTTGAGATTGTTGGTTTGGGATGTTTGGTTCTGGGTCTTCTGAGTTGTAATGCCTCAGAAGGGTCATCTTCTGGTTCAGTTTCATCTATTGTTGGGATGGGGATTGAGATTCTATGAGAGGTTGGAGGTGGAATAGATGCTGGAATAGTAGAAGAATTTAAGACAAAAGCAGCAAATAAATTACCTCTTTTCTTGGGTGTCTGCTGGGATGATCCTTCTGAAGGTGCCTTCCTTTTCTTCGTCTTCTTCAGAGTCACTTCTGGTTGAGGTTGGTGCAGATCTTTGATCTTCAGATTTGGATCTGTACCATCAGCTTTGCACGCGTCCATATATCTGAGAACTACCACTGGCTTGGATTCTATCTGAGAGAATAAAGGAAAGTCACTCAGTGGAACTCTTCTGCTGGTGATATCAGCAATAGGAGTAGCGTTGGGTTCCTTTTTGATATTCTCTATCAACTTCATTTTCTTCAAGTTCTTCGCGTTCAGAGGCTTCCCAACTGTTGGTTCAATGGTGCTTAACTCTTGAGCTTCTATCAGATGCTCTATCAGCCTATTCTCTGTCAGAATATCTGATATCAACCTTCCAAAGGGTATCCAATCCCTCTTTGTTCTTTCTTCTTCCCTGGTTTCCTTCACGCTTGTTCTGAGGTGGTTGAACAGAAGATGAGCCAAGTTGATTTTTACCTTCTGATTAATAAATTAGATCAGAAACTGCTGATCCACATTTATGTAATCAAGGGAACTAGTTGGCTTCCTATGGTTGAAGCACCCCAGAATTATCTTCGCCCAAACTCTGTGATGATCCTTCAGATCTTTGATCTTGCTGCTGGGCACCCCATGGGTGAAAATCCTTTCAGCTATGACGCCCACGTCAACACATCTCTAAGCCATATCAATACAGCGGACGCCACCGCCACTATAGCCTATTAACCTTGCTATGTGATCCTCAGTGATCACAATCTTCTTCCCCATGATGTAGGAGGTGACTTGATGCGTTGAAGTCGTCGCATGAATCCAGAACTCCTTCACTAACATAGGGAATGTTGGTCCAACCAACCTGTCAAAATACCTTTCCCATTTCTGTGCCCTAACTTCTTCTGTTAGGTCAAAACCGTTTTCCTTCAAGCTTCCAAAATCAATGATCAATTCAGATAGCACTTCAAGATTCTTCACAGGAGTGAGGAGTGTTCTGAATGGCACTTGATACTGTTCAGATGATGCTTTCTTCTGAGAACCTGCAGAAGCACTACTGGAGGTTGCCATGTTCACACTAAAATATTTTGAGACGAAAAGCTGAGAAACTGTAAAATATTAGAATGAGAGGTTAACGTGTTTAAATAGGGTTCAGAATATTTTGAAATTGTAAACGTTTTTAAGAGAGAGAAATAAAATCATGATTACGTTTTAAAAACATGATTACTTTCATTTAATGCTTGCTGATTTTGGGGGATTTGAGAAAGATACTTAAAAACGGTTACCAGACATGTGTCTCAATGCACCCAATCAGCATTTTGCCTTCTCAGAAGCGTGCACACGTTCTGCTTCAGAGATTTGCTGATGATTGGATGACACTTGTTTGATGTAGTGATCAGCACGTCTGTCTTTGAGCTTAGACTCTCAGATCTTTAGACTTGCATCTGATACAATCTGCATGTTCTATCTTTCTGAAAAGAGATTGATCAGAAGTTCACAGAAAAACAGATACATTCTGAAGATAAATATATGGAATTAAAACATTTTCACTCTGGGCAGATTTTCATGCTGAGATGTTTCAGAATGAAATTAAACCTATCTTCAGAAAGGGGTTTAGTGAAGATATCAGCCCATTGATGGTCTGTATCTATAAATTTTAAATTCAAAATTCCTTTCTGAATATAGTCCCTAATGAAGTGATGTTTTATTTCTATATGCTTAGCTCTAGAATGTAAAATGGGATTCTTACTTAAGCAAATAGCAGAAGTATTATCACAGAGTATAGGAATGTTACTCTCAAAAATCTGGAAGTCTTCAAGCTGACTTTTCATCCAGAGCATTTGTGTGCTACATCCTGCTGCTGCTATGTACTCAGCTTCTGCTATTGATAGCGCAATTGTTGATTGCCTTTTGCTGGACCAAGAGATCAAATTTTCTCCCAGAAACTGGCAGCTTCCAGAAGTACTTTTACGCTCCACTCTGTCTCCAGCAAAGTCAACATCGCAGTAGCCTTCTAAACTGTAATCACTAGATTTTCTATAAAACAAACCCATATTAGTAGTACCTTTCAGATACTTGAAAATTCGCTTAACAGCTGTTAAGTGAGATTCTCTAGGATCTGATTGGAATCTAGCACAAATACAAACGCTGAATAATATATCAGGTCTTGAAGCAATCAGATAGAGGAGAGAACCAATCATACCTCTGTAGACTTTCTTTTCTACATTTTTGCTTACCTCTTCTCTTTCCAGAATGCACGTGGGATACATTGGAATCTTTGATGGCTTACATTCTGAGAGGTCAAATTTCTTCAGAAGATCTCTGATGTATTTGCTCTGATGAATGTAAGTTCCCTCTGGAGTTTGATTGATCTGAATTCCTAGAAAGAATTTTAGTTCCCCCATGAGGCTCATCTCAAATTCTGCCTGCATACACTTAGCAAATTTTCTTCCAAGAGAAGGATTAGTAGAACCAAAAATAATATCATCAACATAAATTTGACAGACTAAGATGTCATTCTTAACTGATTTACAGAATAAGGTAGTGTCCACCTTCCCTCTGGTGAATACATTTTCTAACAGAAAGTTACTTAGCCTTTCATACCAAGCTCTGGGAGCTTGTTTCAGACCATATAGTGACTTCTTTAGTTTGAAAACATGTTCTGGATATTTTGTATTTTCAAAACCAGGGGGTTGGTGCACATAAACCTCTTCTTCTATATAACCGTTTAAGAATGCACTCTTGACATCCATCTGATACAGAGTGATGCCTCTATTAACAGCAAATGAAATTAAAAGTCTGATAGATTCTAACCTGGCGACTGGGGCAAAGGTTTCTGTATAGTCTATCCCCTATTGTTGACTATAACCTTGTGAAACCAGTCGTGCCTTGTTTCTGATGACTTCACCTTGTTCATTTAGCTTGTTTCTGAACACCCATCTTGTTCCAATGACGTTGAATCCTTTTGGTCTAGGAACAAGATCCCATACGTCATTTCTGGTGAATTGATTCAGCTCTTCTTGCATTGCTAGAATCCAGTCATTATCCAGAAGTGCTTCATCAATAGAAGAAGGTTCAATCAGAGACATAAGTCCCATGAGTGTTTCTTCAGAGTTTCTGAAGCTTGCTCTTGTTCTGATTGGATCTTCCTTTCTTCCTAAGATAGTCTCTTCTGGATGATCCAAGCTGCTTCTGGGTAATCTCTTCTGAGGTTGATCAGCAGCTGTTGTAGGATTGCTAGCAGTGCTCCTTTCAGACATTGAAGGAGTGTCTGTGTTGAGAGCTTCTGATGACTTGTCTTCAGAACCTGTAAATTCAATTTCCATACCTGCAAAAACTTCATTCTGCTTTGACTTTTTAGAGTCAAGCTTATAATCAAAATGAACACTGATTGATTCTTCCACAATCTGTGTTTCTGTATTGTATACATTGTACCCTCTTGAGCGTTCAGAGTATCCTAACATAATACACTTCTGTGCTTTAGAGTCAAACTTGTTCAAATAATTCTTTGTATTTAACATAAAATAGGTACATCCAAATGGATGAAAATATGAAATGTTGGGCTTTCTGTTCTTCCACAATTCATATGGAGTCTTTTCCAGAATAGGTCTTATTGAGATTCTATTCTGAATGTAGCACGCTGTGTTTATTGCCTCTGCCCAGAAGATCTTAGCAACGTTTGTCTCATTGATCATGGTTCTGGCCATTTCTTGCAATGTTCTGTTCTTTCATTCTACAACTCCATTTTGTTGGGGAGTTCTAGGACAAGAGAAATCATGCAAAATTCCTTTGTCATTAAAGAATGACTCAAAATCTTTGTTTTCAAATTCTCCACCATGATCACTTCTGACTTTAACGATTCTAAGATCCTTTTCATTCTGAACTTGGTTACAGAAGGTAACAAACACAGAGTGTGACTCGTCCTTGTGTCTTAAGAACTTTACCCATGTCCATCTGCTATAGTCATCTACGATTACTAACCCATACTTCTTGCCACTAACTGAAGCAGTTTTAACTGGTCCAATTAAGTCAATGTGCAGAAGTTCTAATGGCTTAGAGGTAGAAACAACATTTTTAGATTTAAAAGAAGGTTTTGCAAACTTGCCTTTCTGACATGCTTCACACAGAGCATCTGAATTGAACTTCAAATTAGGAAGTCCTCTGACCAGATTGAGTTTGTTAATCTGAGATATTCTTCTCATACTAACATGCCCCAATCTTCTGTGCCAGATCCACTGCTCGTTGTTAACAGACAGAAGGCACTTTACATTCTGACTTTTTAGTTCAAAAAGTTTGATTTTGTAAATGTTGTTTTTCCTCTTACCATTAAACAGGATAGTCCCATCTTTTGACTAACAGCTTTACAAGATTTTTGATTAAAGATTATATCATAACCGTTATCACTTAATTGACTTATGGATAACAGATTATGCATTAATCCATCTACTAGCAGAACATTATTAATAGAGGGAAGATTTCCATTACCTACAGTTCCAGAGCCAATTATCTTTCCCCTCTGATTGCCTCCAAAGCCAACGTGGCCTCTAGGCTTAAGTTCCAGGCTTTGGAACATATGCCTTCTTCCCGTCATGTGTCGCGAGCAGCCAGAGTCCAGGTACCATGACTGGTGTTTTTGACTTGCTGCTAAAGATATCTGCAACATGTATTATTTTATCCTTAGGTACCCAGATTTTCTTGGGTCCTGATTTGTTAGTTTTACCAAAACTCTGGTTGAATTTTGGTTTTACAGAGTGCTTACTGCTAGTGTATTTAATATCATGTGTGTGACCATACACAAAATGTGAATTCAGAGGAGTGTATTTAATGGTTAAGTCCATGACATTCTTTGGTGTAGGAACCTTACCTTGGTATCCTATTCCTTTCCTGCCGTTTCTGCTAACTCCATAGATCATTGAAGCCATTTTGCTTCTATCTATGCTTTTAGCAAGGAACTTCTGGAAACTGTGATCATACTCCTTGATGATCTCATCAGCGTTGCTGGGAGTTTCAGAAATTGGTTCCTTCTGAGAGTTTTGTAAAGTGTTTTCTAATTTTGAAATATTATTTCTCAGCTCAGAATTCTCCAATTTGAGACTCTTAGTCTTATTAGAGTCAGATTCAAGATTCCTTTTCAGGTCTCTGAATTTAACTCTAATTTGCTGATACCTTTCCAGGATTTCATTAAGGCTTTCAGCAAGTTCAGCCTTGGTAAAATTAACAGCAAAGTTAGGAAATACCTCTTCAGTATATGATTCTGAGTCTGATTCAGAAGCTTCACTATCTTTTGAGATGTTAGCCATGAGAGCTATGTTTGCCCTCTCATCATCTGATTTTGAGTCAGCTTCAGACGAGTCAGAGTCATCCCATGTAGCCATGAGACTTTTCTTCTTTTCTCTTCCAAACTTCTTTTTGGGCTTTTCCCTCTGAAGCTTTGGGCAGTCACTCTTGTAGTTTCCTTGCTCATTGCACTCATAGCAGATGATGTCCTTGGTGTTTGGCTTTTTTCTACTTGAGGAGCCTTCAGATCTTCTGTATCCAGAGGAAGAATCTGTCCTTCTCTATCTGGAAGAGGACTCGTTCTGATCAGATCTTCTGGGATTCCTGAACTTCCTTTGTCTTTGCTTCCACAGTTGATTTACTCTTCTGGAGAGGAGGTAGAGTTCGTCTTCTTCTGATGAGGATCCATCAGATGTTTCTTCAACTTCCTGCAAAACTTTAGACTCAGATTTTTTGTTAGATTTTAATGCTAAAGGCTTACCTTGCTTCTGAGGCTCGTCAGCTTCTAGCTCTATCTCATGACTTCTGAGGGAGCTGATAAGTTCCTCGAGAGTGATTTTGTTGAGATCTTTAGCTAGCTTCAGAGCTGTAACCATTGGTCTCCACTGCTTGGGTAAAATTCTGATGATTTTCTTGACATGGTCAGCAGTAGAGTATCCTTTGTCCAGAACCTTGAGACCAGCTACCAGAATCTGGAATCTTGAGAACATTGTTTCAATGGATTCAGATTCTTCCATTTTGAACGCCTCATACTTCTAAATGAGCGCCAGAGCTTTAGTTTCTTTGACCTGAACGTTACCCTCATGCGTCATTCTGAGTGAGTCAAAAATGTTCTTTGCTGTGTCTCTGTTTGAGATCTTTTCATATTCAGTATAGGAGATGGCGCTGAGGAGGATGGTTCTGGCCTTGTGGTGATTCTTGAAGTCACGCTTTTATTGGTCAGACATTATTTTTCTATCAATCTTCTGACCGCTTGCATTCACAGGGTGTGTGTATCCATCTATCACCATATCCCACAGATCAGCATCATGTGCCAGAAAGAAGCTTTCAATTCTGTCTTTCCAGTAATCAAAGTTTTCTCCATCAAAGACTGGAGGTTTGCCGCTGAATCTGTCTCTGTCCTCATGGTTGTCATTGCTGGTGTGAGAATAGTTTCCTGCCATTGTGTTTTTCTGACGCTGGATCTTGTACTGACACGGTTAAGTGTTTTAGCTCAGAACCAGGCACTCTGATGCCAATTGAAGAAGTGAAAAACACAAGAAGGGGGGGTTGAATTGTAAAACTGAAAATCAATGCAATGAACAAGATATTTTTATCCTGGTTCGTTTGATCTCAAACTACTCCAGTCCACCCGTCAAGGTGATTTCGCCTCTCTCCAACGAGGTCTTAATCCACTATATTCAACTGAATATTACAAACTTCTTTAACAACTGCTAAAGCCTTCTTGATGCAAACCACAACCCGGTTTGTCAAGGAAACACTTTCTTACAAAGAAGATAAATCTAAGTGTGTGAATGTTTTCTACAAAACTGTATCACAACTGTGATGTATACACAACTTTAAGCTTATGAAACTAGATTGCTAAACGATGATTGAGTAAGAAGATATGTAGAGTTTAGCAAACTGAGAGAAGGAATATTATGATTAGCTTTTAGGCGTGTAAGATGTTGGAGAGAATTAGCCAATTCAATCTTCATAGTCTTGTTTATATAGCACTGAGATTGTTGAACGTTGGAGCAATATTCTTGATTCAATGCTAATAACAAACTTTCCTTATCGAGCAGATCTTGTCTAGAATGAGGCCGTTGGTAATAATTTGCTTTCAATGCACAGTACCGTTGCTTACTTAATGCATGTTCTGGCTTGGCTCATTCTGACTCTGCTTAGCTGCTTATGAACTGTTGTTTTATTTATCAGAGTGTTGAGCGCAGTTCTGTTCATCAGGCTTCAACATACACGTGAGTTAATCTTCTGATTCTGGTATTCTGATATAGCAACTTCTGATGCTGATGTCAAGAACCAAATTTCTAATGCTGATTAGGTGTGATTTTGCTTATACCTATCAGAGTATATGCAAATCAGAACGTAATAATTTAGGCAGCAAATAGTTCATACATGAATCATATAAATAATATATCTTTTCATTTTGTTATCATCAAAACATAAACATAGGGTAGTAGATTCAAACTTTGTTCTAACACACCTAAAGAAAAACTTCAAGTATATTTCAAGCGCCTCGTCTCGAGTTAGGCTGTTGTTTGACGACATCATTGCAGCAGGACGAGGACCTTCAATGGCATGATTGGAAAAGAATTCCTCTTGTGCCTCTGAAACTTTCATTTTAAGCTGATTTCAAAAGGTGGCATTTAGCCACAATTGCAGCAGCCAAAATGGTCTAGCAAGTAGATAGATGGTACTCGATGTAAGAGAAATCATGTCTTTGACCCCCACACTGAGCGATTTATAAAGCGACCCGAGGATGAGTTTGCTCAAGCAAGTGTTTCAACCCATGTGAAGGTGATGTGCCAACACAATAACACATTTGGCCACCTTTAGAGACCTGCTGCATAAAATATAGTTAGAGAGCCACAAGGCCAGAAAGGAAATGTGCTCTTCATCAGACACCGTGTCGACATCCTTAGCGTGAAAATGTCCCATGTACTTGGTGAAACCAGCAACGTCCTTGTGAAAAGGACTAACATCTTCATCTGCTTTAGTAGGGATGAAGGTTTAACCTGTAGGGAAAAGGCCACTGATAGCCGCAATGTCGAACAGAGTTGGAGTCAGCATGCCAGTTGTGAAATGGAAAGTGTTTGTGGAACTCTCCCAGAAGTAGAGGGAAAAATCATCATATAATTTCAATAACTAGGGCCAAATATAGAAAGTTGAATCAAGATAAAATTCCTTGGGATTTCCAGACATCACCTTTAACTTTCTCCACCTTATTTAACCATGTAATGTAATCCTATTTGATAGCAAGAGCAGAGTGAAAAACTTTTGAGGTCCTATAGATGTGGGAGAAATTTAAAGGACATTTTCGGGTGATGTAGGGCCTTGTGCTTCTATGAACAGGGAATAATTTTTTTCATATTTTTTGGAGCCCTAATCTCATCAGTGGTAGGTCCCATGAGAGCATACACGGTTTGGTTACAGATAAATGGAAGCAAAAGGTTCAAACGGAAAGTAGAAATGTTGTGTGGTGGGTTTGGTTCCAACCCAAATGTTTGTCCATCAACAACGAGGAAATCAAGCTTGGTGGAAATTAGTTCAACTGCGTGAGGAGTGTTAATATGTTCAACAACTTGGCTTGGAGACGCCATGGATGGTGAAAGGATGCTTTGAATAAAAATGAAGGTGGGTTTATTTATGGGGTTTGGAAGCTAGAATATTAAGGATGCAAAGTAATCGTAAAGAGAAAATAAAGGATTGAAAGGGGTATTTATACCACCAAAGAAACCAAATGTTTGGGAAGAAAGTGGGAGAAAATTGTGGATATACGACCGACACATGTAAAACAGATGGCAACTGAGGTGAGGAAGTTGGTAAATTGGAGGCCACGATTGTCCTAGGAAGATGAAGCTAGAAAGTAGGGAAGTGGCTATGTGATCGCTGATGTAACGTTTGAATAATAAAGTCATGATTACAACGACGTCACTTCACACTGAGAGAAAAGGACTAAAATGTTTGTTTCTGTTCTTTCAGTCGAAAAGGACATTTTGGGGGGCAATTGTTGGCTAGGATTTTCATAAAGAGAGAAATCCAAACCAAAAGTCAAAAAGGTTCTTTTAAGAGAATAAAGAGAATTAAATTATGAGGAGATGACTACATAAGCATGTCGACAATGGATGATTTCACAGTGTTGTACCCCAAAATTTTCCCTCTCATTTCTCAAGGGATCATCCTGGACCCTCAGGTTTGCTTCTGTCAAGTTGCAAGTCTAGGATTACAATTTTCCAAGAAAGTCAGTCACAAGGGTAAAATGGTCAAAAGCACATTGAAAAGTCAACCTTTGACTTTTTAATCAAAATCAAGTTTCAACAATCATATTTAATCAAGACATAAAATTGGTTCATCAAGAAATCAAAAGTCAGAAATTACTTTTAAAAAAATCAAATTTCTAAACACTTGGAAAATTTTCTAAGTATTAAGAAATATGATAATTTCAGAACTTCTGGGCCAGATTTCACGCATGTGCAATCAGAATTTGCAAACATGGTTTAGAATATGACTCTTCAATCAGAGCGTATGTAAATTGTGTTCCTTGATCAGAACATGACTCTTCAGCATATGGAGACTATGTTCTACGTTTCGATCAGAACATCACCCTTAGAATCTCATTCTAGTCTTCTTCAATCAGAACATCACCAAGCCCCAAAACCTCATTTGAACAGTTTGTTGCACTGCTATGGCACAGTCTTGCATCCAGCTGCCACAACACGCCAAATTGCTGCTGATCCAGTCCACGCCTGCATTTTTCTCAAACCTCATAATTGCACCAAATTAGCATATAAAAGCTGTGTTTAAAAAGAAATGGAACAATATGCCAAAAAGGTTTAAATCCCATTTGTTTTCCCCCCAAAACCATAACAAGCTCATATATAAATAAGTTGTTCCATCACACGTTTATGGGGTTAGCTTTGGGAGATGAAGAGTGATCAAATACAAAAAAGAGAGAAAAGAAAACATTCAAACATTCTTAAACCCAGAATTCTCAAAAAAATACTTTTGTTCTTCCCCTTCGAATCAAAGAACAGAATATTTTTGTTCCGTTTCTTGCTGACCTCATAACATTCAAAGGCAGCAGCTCAGGCCCCAAACACACGCTTCAGATTCAAGGTAAGTCATTCTGACTTTGAACTTTTCATTCAGAACATCATTAAATATGTAAATATAATTTTTTTGATACTATCCATATCATTGCCCAAGTAGAAAAACTATGGATCAGAACTTCTTAAAAAAAACTAGTTTCAGAATTAGGATTAGAACTTCTATAAACTGTCATGATTTTATTTTTCTGTTTTGCTGTTGTTAAGAATTGTATAAGTTGCAGATGCTCTAGTTAATGTAATGAAGGAGGTGAAGTGTAACACAAAACTTCTAAGTCTTCTTTCCCACTGTTTTAACAAAGCATTAGAACTTCTAGTTTTTCTTCACACTGTCATGACACAGCATCAGAACTTCTAGATTTTTTTACAATGTTTTGACACAGTATTAGAACTTCAAGTTTTTTTTCACACTGTCATGACACAGCATCAGAACTTCTATATTTTTTCTCACCGCTTTAGCACAACACAGAACTTCTAGGTTTTTTCCCACTGTTATGACACATCATCATAACTTCTAGGCTTTCTCACTGTTATGACACAACATCAGAACTTCTAGGCTCTCTCACTGTTATGACACAACATCAGAACTTCTAGGCTTTCTTACTGTTTTAACACAACACATGACTTCTAGGCTTTCTTACTTTTTTAACACACCCAGAACTTCTAGGTTTTTCTCACTGATTATAACACAACATAGAACTTATGGTTTCCTCTAACGTTTCTTTTAGAACTTCAGTGCACAGCAACCCAGAACTTCCGATCCCATCTAACGTTTCTTTCTTAACTACAACATGCCTAGCATCACAACTTCTGGTCCCTTTCATTTTGTATTCAACAACGTGTTGATCCTGTTTCTGTTGTTTTTTTCCCTTTCTTTCTTATTCTTATCATTTTTAGCATAAAAATTATTTTTATTAATATAAAAAAGGCATAAAAAATATTTTCTTTTATTAACTAATTATTTTCCTTTAAATTTATTAAGATAAAAAACATTTTCAAAATAAATCCTTTTCATTTCTCGTATTGTACAATTCAATATGGTTGTAATAGATAATTAAGATTTAAATTCTTGTAAATCCCCATTTGTAAATATGTACCCCCATCCCCGAAATGATGTAATAGCTTAGGATTTATTTTTTTATATTTTATTTGCTCTTATATATTGTTATTAATTAGGATGTATAGAAAGATAAAATCAATGAATAAATAACCCTAATCAAAGACTAAATGCATGTAAACCAAACACACTTGCACACTAGCATCTCTAGGGTAATCTCACTTTGTTGCCTTTCGGAAAATAGTCATGTCCCTCGAATATGGGCGTTTTAGCAAAGACCCTCGATAAAGGATCGTAGTCCCTCGATGACCCTCAATATTGCCTTCGGTAAACGATCTAGTCCCTAAACAACATTGCTAAAATGTCCCATAAGTTGCCTTCTATGACTATACAAAACATCCTGCGCCCGTCCCTTCACATCCAATGATGGGGTTTCTTAACAAAACAATGGTGAGATGACAACATCTAAAGGAGGAGGAAAAGAGCATTTAAGATATTTTGAGTAGGTAAATTGCTTTTAGTTGCTCGCTTGCTCATAATAAAAACATTTTTATACACCCATAATTTCACCTTGAAACTTTTTCAAAAGACAAAACACTTTGTACGCGTTCTTATAGAGACGAGAACCATTACAAAGACACTCTATTTCAAAATACTTTCAAAACCCACATCACAAACACATATCCAAACAAAAAGCAAGTGATCTAGCAAGAAACTAAGAGCCCCTAGATAACTACGGATGAAAAGGGTGTTAATACCTTCCCTTTTCATAACCTTCCCCCTGAACTCAAGAAAATATCTCGAAAGGTCTTTCCTGTTATTTTCAACTTTTCCTTTTGGATAAAAGAAAAGTCGATGGTGACTCTTGTTATCCCTAAAAATTGCAATCAAACGCAACATACCCAAGTCAGTTCTCCCACCGTGTTACACATAGGTATTCGACCAAGGTTTCATAAGTACGATCAATCAGAGAGGGGTTCATGGTGAATAAATTGGGCCCAAGAGAGGTGAGAAGCCTAAAAGGGTTAAAAGGCTCATAAGTGCTTAAACTGCAAAGGCGTTGCGTTATGGAGGGAGAACGTGTGTTTGGAAGTTATAATAGAGAACATGGGTTCGACTGTAAGAATGGAGAACATGGGTTCATAAAGAGAAGATACAATAGAGAATGTGGTTTCGTGAAGATAAGTTACAAAGAACACGTGGCATGCAAGGAAACGAATCCCACTTAGAAAGTAGTTATTTCCGTTTATTATAAGTAAAACACTTAGTGCACTTTGTAAAGGGTCAAACTTTTCAAATTCCTACACGCTAGTCACTCAGAGTAACCAAGCGAACAAGTGAAATGAGTCAGGAAAAGGCAATATATGTTTGAACCAGCCTATTTTAGACATTTCTTTAATGTTATGTCATTATCATTTATAATTTAGAATGCTTTTTGTCTTATTTACTTTGTCTTTTTGTCATTATCTTTTACAACTAAAAACGTTTGGCTCTCAGTCGAACGCCCCTTTTTGAAAACACTTTGACTATGCAAGCAAACTGAAGCACTATTCTGAGATTCCCTGGTCGATCTCACCAGTAAACTTATTTTCAAGAGACCAACATTTTTTTACAAATCCAGAGATAAACACCGACGCAAGACATAGTCGTTCGCTTTCAAATCGCTAACTTTTTCCTAGGTCGCCCTTTTGGGGTTTCAATCCATCGAGATACCCTTTTTTGCCTAAGCCGCCCTTTTGGGTTTTCAACTTAGAGGGTGTACTTATAATTTATTGATTCTTTTCATTTCTTCTTTTTTATCCATAATTTTTGCCGGAACCTCTTGTTCATCTTTATTTTTTGGTTCACAAGGATGCCCTTTTTAGCCTAAGTCATCGACTTAGCGGGTATTTTTTATGCGAAGTATACATCTGTGTTCATAGGGAGTGGGATATCTTCACCATCCATTATTGTAATCATTATGGCATCACCAAAGAAAACCTTCTTTACAACGAATGGTCCTTCATAGTCAGGAGTTCACTTGCCCTTGGGATCACCTTGAGGAAGAATTATCCTTTTCAACACAAGGTCACTAGCCTTATAACTCTGAGGGCGTACCCTTTTGTCAAATGCCCTTCTCATCCTCTATTGGTACGCCTGACCATGACAAAAAACTTCTAATCTCTTCTCGTCAATGAGGTTCAACTGATCCAAATGATTATGAATCCATTCAGCTTTGTAAAGTTATGCATCCTTCAGAATCCTTAACAAAGGAATGTCGACTTCCATCGACAAAACTACTTCAATACCATAGACCAGTGAGAACGGGGTTTCCCTAGTTGAAGTGTGCATTGAGTTAAGGTACCCATATAAAGATAAAGGAAACATTTCATGCCAATCCTTATAAGTTACCACCATCTTTTGAACAATCTTCTTAATATTCTTATTAGTCGCTTCAACAACGCCATTCATCTTTGGGTGATATGGAGAAGAATTGTGATGCTTGATCTCGAAGGTCTCACACAGATCCTTCATCATTTTGTAATTGAGATTAGATCCATTATTGATAATTATCTTTTCAGGAATCCCATAATGACAGATAATGTTATGCTTGATAAATCGAGTAACCACTTGCTTGGTGATGTTTGCATTTGATGTAGCTTTAACCCACTTGGTGAAGTAATCTATCATAACCAAAATAAAAAAAAGTCCATTGGAAGAGGTTGGCTCAATCTTTCCAATCATATCAATGCCCCACATTGCAAAAGTCCAGGGAGAGGTAAATACATTCAAAGTAACGGGCGGCACATGTACTTTGTCAGCATATACTTGGCACTCGAAGCATATTCTGGAACGGTTGAAACTATCATTTTCCAAGGTGGACCAATAGTAACCAGCCCTCAAAATATTCTTAGCCATGGTATTTCCATTGGAATGAGTCCCAAAGGAACCCTCATGCACCTCTTCAATGATGCTTGATGCTTCTTTCTTGTCCATACATATGAGCAGCATAGTATCATGATTTCTCTTGTATAACACCCCACCATTGAGAAAAAACATGGCTGACAACCTTCTCAGAAATTTCTTATCCTTTACTAATGCATCTTCAGGATATTCTTGAGTCGCAAGATACATTTTGATATCGTAGAACCAAGGTTTATCATCCGCTTCTCCATTAACTTTAAAGTAAAACTATGGCTCATCCAACTTTCTGATTGTGATTGAAGGTTCTTCATTAGCCCACTTGACTTTAAACATGGATTCCAGAGTAGCCAAAGCATCTGCAAGATTATTCTCTTCCCTTGAGATGTGTTCAAACGTGATCTCTTCGAAGTATGGAATCAACTTCATAACATGTTCTCTGTAAGAAATTAGATTTGGGTGATGAGTCTCCCAATCTCCATTAGTCTGGATTATCACGAGAGCTGAGTCTCCATAAAGTTTCAAGAAATTAATTCTCCAATCTAATGCAGCTTCAATGCCATAGATACAAGCTTCATATTCTGCCATATTATTGGTGTAATCAAAAGAAATTCGAGTAGTAAATGGAATATGAAAACTTGTAGGGGAAGTATTAACAGATCCAACACTATTTCCTAGAGCATTTGAGGCACCATCAAACACCATTGTCCATCACAATCCTGGTTCGGGTCCTTCTTTCGGGCCAGGGATGTTACAATCCATGATATACATGATATCTTTGTCTGGGAATTCAAATCTCATTGGTTGATAATTGTTATATCACAATTTTTGCCCCTAAGATCTCTCATCATTTCAATGACAACCCAATCTCATTGGTTCTTCTTCCTATCTTCAAGTTTGCTCATGAGGGATCACCAAGCACCTTGATTTGTATATTGTGATCATATATATCTTGTGTTGATTTACTTTTAACTAACAAATATAATGCATATTTTCTCTATGAATGATGGTACTATAGGTGATGGCATAACATATTTCATCAGGTTGATTCATAGGTTCGTAAGTTTATTTTCATTCCTTCTTCAACAAAGCTTCATTGATATTTGAGCTTTGCAATACAGTGGGAGAACTGAATTTTTTGGGTTTATCCAAATGTGCGGATAGCAAGAGTTATCACCGACTTTTATTTTATCTAATATAAGGAAAGGCTGAAAAGAACAGGAAAGACCTTGATATATTTTGATTTCGGGGGGTAAGTTATGAAAAGGGAAGGTGTTAGCACCCTTTTCACCTGTAGTTATCTGCGGGCTCTTATTTTCTAGATCACTTTTTGAAATTTGCTTTGTGTATGTGATTTGAAATATTTTGAAAAAGCCAAGTACGGCTAACTTGGTAATGGTTCTTGTATCAGGCCTCAAGAATGCGTACGAAGTGTTTCAAAATATTTGTTTTGAAAGTGTGATGTGTAAAAAATGTGTTTTTTTTATAGAAAAGTTGTGAGCAAGCGATTAAGAGTTCCTTACCCATTAAAGGTCGTTCTTATTATTTTCCTTCTCCTTTAGAGATAATGTTATCCATACAATCAGTTGGTAGGTATCCTTATCTAATGGATGTGAAGGGACAGACGAATGGTCATCGTATGGTCATCAGAGGCAACTTATAGAGATACTTTAGAAATTTATCGGAGGGACTAGATCATCTTTTGTAGGCAACGTCAGAGGGTCATCGAGGGACTATGATCTTTATTAGAGGTTCGTTTGCTAAAGTATCCCTACTTCGAGGGACATGACCATTATTTCCGAAGGCAACAAAAGGAGGTTACCTTAGAGGTACTAGTGTGAATAGTATGTTTAGTTCAATTATTTATCTTGTATTAGGGTTATCTATCGATTGTTTTTAGATCTTGCCATACACGCCTAGTTACTAGCAAATGAATATATACCTAAAATTAAAGGGGCAGAAAGTAAACCCTACGCTATTATAACGCTTTGGGGCAGTTACATAAAAAATGTGGGAAAGTAATGTGCGGAATTTAAACCTATACTATTACATCCCGTAAGTAGTTACATAATAGAAAAAATGCAGAAAGATAAATCCAAACTATTACAAGAATCGTACGACCTATACATTCGTCTAAAAAAGTTAAAGGAAAAAATAAATAAGAAAAACATTAAGAAAAGTGTTTGAATGTTTATTTATATATTTTTAGAAAATAATTTGAAGTTGATTAAATAATGAGAACCCTAAGTTGATTAAATAATTTTAAGAAAATATTAATTAACCTAATTAATAAATAAATAATAAAATGTCAAAATTAATTTATTAATTAATAAAAACCTAAACCTAATTTTTTAGGGTTTTTGAAAAGGAATTAAATTAGTTAAAGATTAATTAAGAAAATATTTAAGAAAAAGGAAAAAATTAGGGTTAGAAATCTAAGAAATTAGGTTAAAAAAGAAAAGGGGGTAAAATTGCATGGGGTGGGTGTTGAATTCACGCCCTCCTGCTTTCACACTGTCTTGCTAGCCACCCAGCCAACGCGCTGGTTGTGTTAAGAGATAGGTGCTACAAAATATATTGAAAACCTGCGTATTAAATGGAAAATAAAAAAAATATTATGCAGCACAGGATCGAATCCACGCTCTTTGAGGTAAGAACTGTCTTTGAACATGCACGATTGCCATTAGGGTGGTTGTTACATCCGATAGTATAACAAAATGAAACAAATATATTATAAAACGCGTGGACCGGAGACACGAGGGAGCCCTAGCTCCAATCGTCTTCTCTGGTGAGAGGATTCTTGGAACCTGCAAAATAACGAACGTAAGTAATCAAGGAAGACCCTACCCCCTAATTTGAGGGTTGAGAATTTAATGGTGGCCTTAGTTTTGTATAAATCGTTCTCCATAATGATATATGAACAAAATATTGTAAATCGGTTCAAATATGGTGTTAGGTTATCCAGGCGTTAAGGGCCTCATGCAAGGGGTCAATCCTATATCATTTTGTCTCAAAAACACATTAGAATTGTTAGTATGAATCAAAGCATGGTAAAAATTAAAAATCAAAATGCATGAAAATAGAGAAACCGGTGATGCTTCTTGTGCATGTTTCAAGCCTCTTTAATCATCAAGAACGATCAAGTCTTACCCTATAACACCTCAGGGATTGATTTGAACGGTTGGTTTGCTTTGAGAAGGGCTGGAACAATGATTTCGAGTTTACCCTAGTTTTGGACAAAATTTGAGATTTCTAAAGAGGGTTCTTGCAGCCTTTTTTTGTTGTCCCTCTTGTCTAAATGTGAAGAGTATTAATAAGTGAAAAGATTAGGTCAATACATGGGCTTGGACCTCTTGTAAAATAAATTTTTGATTTTGTTTGGAAATAGGTTGGAATA
Organism: Vicia faba; assembly: GCA_948472305.1. Taxonomy (NCBI): domain Eukaryota; kingdom Viridiplantae; phylum Streptophyta; class Magnoliopsida; order Fabales; family Fabaceae; genus Vicia; species Vicia faba. Next base: position 1,330,145,790 of record OX451741.1, on the reverse strand, counting down.
ATAAAAAATCATGGAGATTTGATAAAAAAATAGGTTCACACAGTTGGCAATGTGATCTTGGGCCTCCAAAAGATTTTAATCAAAAGCCTTTTATGCCTGGTACCTCCATTTAATATTTATTTAATATAAATTGCATTTAAATGAATAAAAATTCAAATAAAAGAAATAAAAATCATAAAAAATATGTGAATGGTTTTGGGGGTCCCCTAACATGTCATAAACACGTTTGAACTTAAAAAATTAGGCACATTAGTCAAAAAGCCCAAAATTGTTTAGTTGAGGTTTCATGTAATTTCAAAAATTACCCAACTTCTGCTACTCATAACTTGCTCAATTTTTGTCATATGAAGGTGATCTTGGACTTTGTTGAAAGGTCAAGATGTCTCCTACAACTTGCATGTTGGTCATTTTTCCAATTGAAGATTTTTACTTGATGTAAATTTCTTTGACAAAAAGTGTCTTTTTGTTGACTTTTAAAATGACCTGTAATGTTTTGGCCCATATCTCTCAAATGAAGTATTTTTGGCCTTGATCTTAGAGAGACAAAGATGTAGATAATTGAATTTCCTTTAAGGTAGGACTTGGTTGAAAATTTTCCTGATGAAGTATGTGAAAGTTATGCTTGGTCAAAGTTCAGTTGACTTCAACTTAAGAAAACCCTAATTTAGTAACTTTTGACTTTTTGATGAATTTTGAGTTTTCTTGATGAGTTATGATCAACCCTTGATCAAATGATTAATGTGTCCACAAAATATTGATGTTGACCAAAAATCTTGAAGTTTGACTGTATGTTGATCACAATTGACGTTATGTCCAATACAATTGATTTTTAACTGTATGAGCCATTGACTGGGAAAATTTGTGATGTAAAGCTTGAAACATGACATGAGGATTCTTTAAAGCATATGAGGAACCATGAAACTCACTTAAGGCATTAGAAGTCCCATTTTCCTTTAGAATACCAAAACCGTAGTTGTAGGTTGTTGCTTAGGAGGAGGATTCATCTGATCAATTCTTGAGTAGTTTTGAGCACTTGAGAAACCTTAGGAGCATGAGAAGATATCTTCAAATGGGAGGGAAAATTTTGGGATAAAACAACTACCCATGTTCAATCTTTTTAAACCTAGAGAGTTAGATTGGCATGTCCGCCATTCGGGATCTGAAGGTGAAAGGGGATTGAACACTTAAGTGCCTTGAAATTTACACTCGCCAGTGCACTAAGTAATGTTGTCGATTGATTATATTGGTTAAATGGACTTAAAGATGCCATTAGGAGGGTTGATAGAGTTTCATGGGAGATGGTCTTACATATGCCATCCAAAGTAGCTGTTGATAGGAATATCAAAATGATTACACGCCTAACTATATCTGAAGAATGCTTTTTAGAAAATCTCTGAAGGGAAATTCTTTTAAGAATGAAGTCCTGAAGGAGATGATTTTTAGAATAAACTTATGAAGCATAATGCTTTTCAGAATAAACTTCTGAAAGGGAATTCTCTCCAGAACTCGGTCTTTGGGGGGAATGCTTTTCTAAATTCCATCTCTGAAGGGGAAATGCTTTTCAGAACGAAGCGCTGAAGGAGATGCTTTTCAAAATAGAATTTTGATATTTTTTTTGTGAGAAGACTAAAAGTCAATCAACCTAACTTAAACCATCTTATCCACTTTGACTTTTTACTTTAAAACTTTTCTCAAAAGATTAGACTCTTGTCAATCCTTGTAGTGATGCGAGCTACTAACTTCCACAATGTGTAGTGAAGTGAGATATTTTCCAATTGGGTTTGAGAGAGGCTTTGTTTATTTTAAAATCCAAGCCATATCCTCCACTTTGATATGACGCAAATTCTCCTTTATCATAATCATGGGTAGTAAGTATGTTCTTCCACTCGGATAAGACGATGCTGCCTCGTCTCTTAAAATTAACCAACACACTTGTGTTTTAAAATTTTTAAAGGTGAACTACAAGTACCATGATCCCCTATTGCATGGAAGGTTTGCAACCGCGACGAGTGCAAAAATTAAATAAAATATATTTCTTTTCTCATCCCGACAATCTATTTTTATACAACATTTATACCCAAAATACACAAATTTACAAAGAGGTTCATGCAGAGTAACATATATGTTTAGGGTTCTAATATCTTCCCTTTTCATAACCAACCCCCGAAATTAGATTCTCTCCCCCTCAATTTGGGTTATTCACTCTTTTCCCATTCCTTTGGAAACAATAAAGCGTGGTTGCAATTTTTATTTGATTTGTGCGAGTTAATTCAATCCAATGGATTTGTCTCAACATTTCTACTGCTACAGAAAAAATGGAGACTTAACTGGGGAAAGATCGACCAAATGCTGGTCCATCCCTAAGTGGGTTGAGCCTATCTTTGTTTATCTGTGTATGTGTTATTATTTGTTTTATATTATGTGTTGTATATATGTTTGTCTGGATTTTCCTGGTTAATAGGGTGCTTGGTGATTTCTCATAAGTCCTCTAGCCATACTTGGGAAAACTTAAGATAGGACGGATGGTATAGTCATATTAATATTATGGGAGTAATCCCAAAAAAGGTGGCATGAGATCCCGCACTCAGTGGAGGCCCTTTTGACTGTAGTGTCGTTTACCGAGTAATCAGAAAGATGTGCTGCTTTCGACCTGAGAGCCTGCTAAAACTGAGGATTGTAGACCCTTTAACCCTTATTGGACTTTTAGGTGTAGTGCAGAATCTATGATGGAGTAATCCGGGAATGTTTTTCACGTGATACTACATTAAGACGAGTTTTTGTTGAGAATATTACTAATTACCGAGTCAATCAGGATGTTGGTAATATCCGAAGGAAGGATGTAGACTCTGGGAACCTTTTAGAGCCTTGTTCGGCAGGTGATAAAACATTAGACCATTCCTTATGGGTAGTACCTTTGACCTCATTCTCGTAACTTCGAACCTATGAACCCCCCATGTTTGTGATCTTGTGTGTGATTGTTGCATCATGCATTCATGCACCCATGAGCATCTTTTAAAAATTTTGGTTCAAGGGACTTAAAGTTGACTTTTTGCGATTATCTCAGGTACTTTTAACCATGGATTATGGAAAAAGGAAGACTCGGAAGTACAATTTCAAGAATCCCAAGATAGATGACTTGATGAGTCTAATTCCCGATATTGAGAGTTCTACATATTTTCGGAAAAAAGTATGGATCCATTATGTCTCTCATGAAGCTCAGGATGAAGGAGGGTATTCTCTTGACTTTGGCCCAGTTCTATGATCTGATGTATCGATGTTTCACTTTCCCTGATTATCAGTTAATGCCTACATTAGAGGAGTATTCTTATCTCATGGGTTTACCTTTTACCGATCGTGTGCCTTTCACCGATTTGGCGGAGGAGCCAAAGTATCATTAGATTGCTGCAATGGTTCATTTGGGGAAGTCCGAGATTGAGGTCCACATGACTACCAAAGGAGGAATTAGAGGATTACCTGCTGAGTTTTTATTAGAGAAAGCTCTACTAGCATATGGGTTGTTCATATTTCCAAACATCGACAACTTTGTGGATATCAATGCATCGGGATCTTTTTGATAGGGAATCCAGTCCCTACATTATTATGAGATGCTTATTACTCTATTCATATTTTGGATTCTTATCAAGGAGGGATGATCATTTGATGCACGCCTTTTTCGTATCAGTTGTTTATTTATCACTTACCTTGGTCCGATGCTTTCTGGGATGTCAAGAAGGAACCTCGTTGGGCTCCAAAGATTATGGCTCTCACTCATTCAGATATTGTTTGGTATCATCATGCTTACCATGATGTAGAGATTTTCGATAGTTGTGGTAGTTTCCCCAATGTACCTCTTCTTGGTACAAAGGGAGGAATTAAATACAATCTCATTCTTGCACGACGACATCTTGGATATCCAATGAAATATAAGACAAATACTATTCATCTGATTGGTTTCTTACTTAAAGAGGGAAATGATCATAAGAAAGCTAAGAAGGAGATTGAAAAGGCTTGGCGCCTCATTCACATGAAGAGTAGAAAGGACTTGGGACCTAGAGGATCTATTTCTTTGGATCCTTATCTCTGGTGGGTACAAGCAAGGGAAATTTAGTTGAAGATGTCTTATTCCCGTGAGGAACCCCTACCAGTTATGTTTGTGAAGACCACTCCTCCTCCCATTTTAGATGATGTGGAAGAGCTTCAGCTTGCCCTATTCAAGATGCAGCAGGAGAAATAAGCTTGGAAGAATAAGTGTCAGTCTTTAGAGATTTCCTACCGAGCAGACTTGAAAGAGAAAGATCACCTGATTGAGATTCATGAGAGTTGTGTTGTAGAGATGATAGAGAGGCAAGGGGATTTACTTTCCTCTAGAGCTTGATCAGGACTTAGTCATTCACTTCCTAACTCTGGTGATTGGAAAGGGGTTGCCGACATGTATGCAGAAGAGAACAAGCAGTTAAAGGCTCACATTGCAAGACTCACAGGAAAGCATCAGTGTGTGGAGTGATCTTCATCAACTTTACATTTTTAGGATTTTAGATTTTATCTCTTCTTGTACTTAGGATTGTTGAAACTTGTACTAAAAGTTGTAATCCATTTTTGAAGTTATTATAATGAGATTTTCAGTGTTTCAAAATTGTGTTAGTACTTTAATATTTGAAAATTGCCTATAATTCTTTGAGTCCCTTGAAATATTAATAGTAATAAAATAAATCATGTGCATTGCATATCATGCATCATCTTGTACATATTTCTTGCATTTCTGTCTATACCCAGATGTCTTACTGAGTTTCTCTACTTTGTTCAGCAAGTTGTCTCACCTGTAAAATACTCGGGCTAATTCCATGAAGAAAATGGAAAATCTTGAACATGAGAATCGCGAGTTACACAAAGACGTTACTTCTTTGAAGGCCGGTATGGCCAATCTGTCTGTTTTGATGGAATCATTGGTGGCTTCTCAGAATCAGCCACCACTTGCTCAGCCATAAAAAATAACAATTTCTTCTGAAGGTCTATCAGTTCCCGTTTTTGTTACCCTAATTATTGTTGCTCTGAACTGTATGCCTCATTGTTACCCGTGGGGAATGCATGAAAACTTCATGTCGAAAGGTTTTAATCTTGCCACTAAAGCTGCTCCAATTGTGCAAGTTGCTGCTACTCTCGCACCCCCTGTGGTGCATATTACCTCTGCTACTAGAAATGAGATCCACTATACTGCACCTCCTTTGGTGAATGTTATGCCGTTTGTTAATGATGAAGTTTATCGTCTTATCCATCCTCCAAATGAAATTGTGGGTTTCTATGACCGGTTGGATGACTTTCAAGACCAATTCAATGAGATGTAGAAGGAAATGAAGGCCCTTCGGGGAAAATAATTGTTTGGACAGAACGTTGGTGAACTCTGCCTCGTTCCCAATGTAAAAGTGCTAGCCAAGTTTAAAGTGTCGGAATTTGAGAGGTACAAAGGAAACTCTTATCCTCATGACCACCTCGTGATGTATATCAGGAAAATATCTACCCATATTGATGATCGTCGTTTGCTCATTCATTTCTTCCAAGATAGTTTAAATGGTGCTGCTCGGAAGTGGTATATGAGAATGGACAGTAGTAGTATCCGTACCTTCAATGATTTAGGAGAAGCCATTCTCAAGCAGTACAAGTACAATATGTTCATGGTGCCTGACCGTGACCAATTAAGGGAAATGGCACAGATAGACAAGGAGTCGTTCAAATAATATGCACACAGATGGGCGAGATAGCTGCCCATGTGCTACCACCTATAGGAGAACAAGAAATGACCAAGGTCTTCCTGAAAACCCTTGGATCATTTCATTATGAACGGATGGTCGCCAGCATGCCCAATGATTTTACCGAAATGGTAAGCATGGGTGTTCATTTGGAAGAGGCTGTTAGAGAGGGGCGCTTGACAAAGGAGGAATGGATGTAGAAGTCATCGTACAGTTTCTCTCAAAAGAAAGAAAGTGAAACGAATGTTGTTATTGGAGAAAGGAAGATTAGACCAACTAGAAGGCATCAACAGTACCAGCAACAGGTTAATTCTATGACTCTATTTGTTAATGTAGCTCCAACCACTGTTTCCTATCAAAGACCATCTCCTCATGGGAATCAAGGGAAAAGTAAGAAGAGAGAGTCTTTTGACTCTATTCCAATGAGGTATGCAAACTTGCTTTCGACTTTAATCCAGAATAAGTTGGTTCAGACCAGGCCACCCCCTCCTATACCATCACCTTTACCTTGGTATTATAAGGTAGACCAGACATGTGCTTTTCATCAGGTAGCACCAGGGAACAATATTGGGAACTATTATTCTTTGAAATCTGAAGTAAAAAAGATGGTGAGATCAGACCTTTTATCCTTTAAAGATGTTGGCCCTAACGTAAAACATAATCCTTTGCCAAAGCATGGAGGAGAAAATGTTGTAAACATGGTTGTTGGTTGTCTATGGAACTTCTGGATTTTTGATATCAACCTGGTTAGAGGAGATTTGGTGAAAATGCATGATAATCTCTGTGAGTTCAGTTACTATACACATGACCATGATGGTTGTGATATTTGCAGTACAGGTATCCATAGATGTGATAAGATAAAAGATGATCTTCAGGAAATGGTGGATGAAGGCCTCATTCATATAATCAGGCCTAAGGCCGAGTACGAAGAGGATGTGAATATGGTCTTTAGATGTCCTAGACAATTCCATATTTTTTACGTTAATAATATGAATGGTGATTTTGTGCAGTTGCACGCTACCTTCTATAACATGGATGGTCAATAAGAACACCATTATGGATCTTGCCAGATTTGTTGTAGAGATTCACGTGGTTGTTCCATAGCGAGAAAGGGTGTTTAGTTGTTATTGGGCAATGGTACTATCAAGGTTTCAGGAAATAGAGATGTTTACAATGGAATTAACGTGATTGAGGATTGCTCAGTCGAGATTGTGTCAGATGATGAGTATGCTTCCGTATATGAATTATTTTCCTCAGATGAAGATATGTTCTCCATCAATGAATTTGTGATGTATAAGTATTTTGAAGAGGGGGTGAATGTTATTGTGCCTTTTTTTGGTGTTCCCATCCCTATAGAAATTGTGTACCTTGGAAAGCCAATTGGTGCTCCAGTGGTGATTTGCTTGTCGGGTCCTGTTCCTTACGAATCAGACAAAGTCGTGCCATACAAATACAATGCTACAATCTTGGAGGATGGTGTGGAAGTTCCCATTCAACCTCTGTCTGATGTCAAGAATATTGCTGAAGCCAGCCGAGTGACCTGCAGTGGCCGTGTTATCACACATGTTGTTTGAGAGTATGTTAATAAAAAGATTGTTGAAAATACTGAACCCAAGAAGGCGGTGGGGGAATCCAGTGGTACTACTCTGGAAAAATAAATGGATGGTATTTTGAAGTTTATGAAGATGAGCGACTACGGGATCATAGATCAATTGTTGCAGACCCCATAAAAGATATCTATTCTAGCCTTACTAATGAATTCTTCTACCCATAAGCAATCTTTGATTAGAGTATTGGATCAAGCTTTCATGGAAAGTGATATGCCTTTGGACCAACTCAGCAGTGTGGTAGGGAATATTACATCTTGTAATAACCTGATTTTTGGTGATAACAAATTTCCCGATGAAGGAAGAAATCATAACTTGGCTCTCTATATATCAATGAACTCCAAGAACGTTTCATTATCCAATGTGCTGATTGACAATGGATCTACTTTTAATATCATACCAAGGAGCACACTTATGAAATTGAAGTACCAAGGAACTCCCAGGTTCCCGAGTGGCATAACTGTGAAAGCTTTTGATGGATCGAGGAAGTCTGTCATCAAGGAAGTAAATTTGCCTATTCATATAGGCCCACACTTATTTCAGATTACTTTCCAGGTTATGGATATTGTGCCTGCTTACAGCTGTTTACTGGGATGGCCGTGGATATACGAGGCAGGAGCTGTCACTTCAACTTTGCACTAGAATCTGAAGTTTGTTCATGAAGGAAAGGTGGTCATCATAAATGGAGAACATGCATTGTTAATATCTCATTTGTCCTCTTTCAGTGTCGTGGAAGAGGACGAAGCTGCTGTTGGAACTCAGTTCCAAGCTTTATCCATAGATAATATAAATGAAAATGAGAATTCTATAGCTTCATTTAAGGATGCTCAATAGGTAGTGCGTAATGGCCCTAGTAAAGTGTGGGGGAAGATTATTGATCCACCTGTGAATAAGAATATAGCTGGTTTGGGATTCTCTGTGAAGAATGGTAAAGGTGAGAATATGAAGTCGAAGTCTGCTTTGGGAAAACATCAAGACATCTTTCATAGCGGAGGTTATCTTCATCCAACCATTCTGAGGATCAATGTTATTATTGAAGGTGAAGAAGAGCAAGAGATGTCGAACCATGTGACGCATGGAGTCAGGGTCCAAAACTGGATCACTATTGATGTTCCCTCTTGCATTCATATTTCAAAGTAATCTGTTTTTTTGTTAATCTTTTCAAAAATATTTCACTTTTCTCAAGGTGAAAGTATTGATATTCTATGGGCATATTCGTTTCTTTTATTTTTAAAATTAACAATAAAAGTTGTCTTTAATTCCCAAATTGTGTCTTTATTTCCTGCTTTTTCTTGGAAAATGGTAATCAGAAAAATCCTTTCAAAATAAATAATAACTGTAAATAAATTTGCATAATCACTTGCTATATGTGTCAGTTACTAAAAGCAATCATAAATCATATGTGCAAGTTAATTAAAATACCTGTTGAATACAATAACCCTACACCCTCTCCCAACATTGATTATCCTGCGTATGTGGCCGAAGAAGAAGAATATGATGAAATTCCAAAATAGGTTTCACGGTTGCTTGAGCACGAGGAAAGTGTCATTCAGCCGTATAAAGAACTGTTGGAGACCATCAATTTGGGTGCAAAAGAAGATCCGAAAGAAGTCAATATTGGAGCATTGCTTCATCCCGACGTGAAGAGCAGGTTGGTTGAATTATTGAAAGAGTATCTAGAAAACTTTGCTTGGTCACACCAGGACATCCTGGGGTTGGATACTGATATTATGGAACATCATTTTCCACTAAAGCCAGAATGCCCACCAATCAATAAAAAGTTGTGAAGAACTTACCATGATATTGCAGTAAAGGTTAAAAAAGAAGTTTTAAAGCAGATTAATGTCGGTTTTTTGTGACATCAGTGTACCCTCAGTGGATTGCCAATATTGTCCCAGTACCAAAGAAAGACGAAAAAGTTCACATATGCGTTGATTATAGATATTTAAACAAAGGTAGTCCAAAAGATGAGTTTTCATTATCACATATTGATATGTTGGTTGACAATACAACAAAATTCAAATTATTCTCGTTCATGGAAGGATTTTCCGGGTATAATAAAATCAGAATGGCTCATGAGGACATGGAAAAAACAATGTTTATCACACCCTAGGTAACATTCTGTTACAGAGTGATGCCCTTCGGGTTGAAGAACGCTGGTGCAATGTACCGGAGGGCTGTGACAACCTTATTCCATGATCTGATGCACAAGGAAACTGAGGTATACGTTGATGATATGATTTATAAGACTCAGACTAAAGAAGGGCATATAGAAGATTTGTTAAGATTGTTTCAACGTTTGAGGAAATATTGTCTCCGTTTGAATCCAAATAAATGCACCTTTGGTGTACGATCAGGGAAATTTTTAAGTTTCATTGTCAACCAAAAAGGGATTGAAGTTGACCCTGATAGAGTCAAATCAATTTAAGAAATGCCGGTTCCAAGAACTGATAAGAAAATTAGAGGCTTCCTTGGGCGTTTGAATTACATTTCCAAATATATCTCCCATATGACTGCAACATGTGAACCGATCTATAAGTTATTAAAGAAAGATCAAGGTTGTGTGTAGACAGATGATTTCCAAAGGATATTTGAAAGTATTAAAGGGTATCTGATTGAACCTCATATATTGCTCTCTCCTATTGAAGGAAGACCATTGATTATGTATCTGAAAATGTTAGACAATTCTATGGGCTGTATTTTGGGACAACAAGATGAAATAGGGAGAAAGGAATATGCCATTTATCATCTCAGCAAGAAGTTTACTGACTGTGAGACATCATATTTTATGCTGTAAAAAACATGTTGTGCTCTGGCCTGGGCGGAAAAGTAGTTGCGGCAATATATGTTGAATCATACTAGTTGTTGATTCTAAAATGGATCCAATTAAGAATATTTTTGAAAAGCCTTCTCTTAATGGGAGAACTGCCCATTGGCAGATGTTGTTGTCTTAATATGATATTGAATACCATACTCAGAAGGATATAAAAAGCAATGTGTTGGCAGATTATCTTGCTCACCAACTGGTTGATGATTATCAGTCTGTTAAATATGATTTCCCTGATGACGATGTTATGTTTCTAAAAATAAAAGATTATGATGAACCTTTGCCCGAGGAAGGTCCTGATCCTGAATCCGGGTGGGGTATGGTGTTTGATGGATTTGTGAATGCTTATGGGAAAGGAATTGGTGTTGTGATTATCACTCCTCATGGACCGCATATCCCATTTACTACAAGGTTGGCATTTGATTGCACCAATAACATGACAGAGTTTGAAGCTTGTATCATGGGACTCAAAGAGGCTATTAATCTCATAATCAAAATTCTATATGTGTATGGCGATTCAACTTTGGTAATAAATCAGATTAAAGGAGAATGGGATACTCGTCACCCTAGCTTGATTCCTTACAAAGACTATGCTAGAAGGTTATTACCTTTATTTAATAAAGTTTAATTCCATCATATTCCCAGAGATGAGAATTAGATGGCGGATGCATTGGCCACTCTGGCTTCTATGTATCAAGTGAATACATGGAATGATGTGCCTCGTATCACGGTGCAACGTCTTGATAGGCTGGCTCATGTTTTTGCAACGGAGGGAACGTCAGACGAAAAACCTTGGTATTATGATATCAAGCATTTTCTCCAGACTCGAGAATACCCGTTTGGTGCGTCAAACAAAGATAGAAAGACATTGAGAAGGTTTGCAGGCAGCTTCTTCCTCAATGAAGTTGTGCTATACAAAAGAAATTATGACATGGTCTTGCTGAAATGTGTGGATAGACACGAAGCAGACATGTTGATGCATGAAATCCATGAAGGCTCATTTTCCACTCATGCTAATGGAAATTCGATGGCAAAGAAGATGCTTATGGCAGGTTACTATTGGTTGACAATGGAATCTGACTGTTACAAATTTGAAAAGAAGTGCCAGAAATGCCAGATTTGTGCTGACAAAATTCATGTGCCTTCGACGCTTCTCAATGTTATTTCTTCCCCATGGCCTTTCTCTCTGTGGGGTATTGACATGATTGAAATGATTGGACCCAAGGCGTCGAACGGACATCATTTTATCTTGGTGGAGATAGACTACTTTACCAAATGGGTTGAAGCAGCTTCATATGTCAATGTTTCCAAGTAGGTGGTAGTACGTTTTATCAAGAACAATCTTATATGTCAGTATGGTGTGCCCAGTAGGATTATCACTAACAACAGCTTGAATCTAAATAACAAGATCATGACAGAACTTTGTGAAGAATTCAAGATTGTCCATCACAATTCATCTCCTTACAGGCCAAAGATGAATGGGGTTGCTGAAGCTGCTAATAAAAACATCAAGAAGATCATCCAGAAGATGGTTGTTACTTATAAAGACTGGCATGAGATGTTCCCTTTTTCTTTGCATGGGTAACGTACATCTGCCGCACTTCAACAGGGGCAGCCCTGTTCTCTCTTGTGTATGGTATGGAAGCAGTGCTCCCCGTCGAGGTTGAGATTCCCTCTTTACGTGTGATAATGGAAACAAAATTGTCAGAGACTGAATGGGTCTTGAACAATTTTGACCAATTGAATTTGATTGAAGAAAAGAGAATGACGACCTTGTGTCATGGTCAGTTATACCAGAATAGAATGAAGAAATCTTTTGACAAGAAGGTCAAGCCTCGTGAATTCAGAGAAGGCGACCTCGTGCTCAGGAAGATCATGTCTTTTAACGCTGATTCTATGGGAAAGTGGACTCCCAATTTTGAAGGAACATATGTTGTCAAGAAAGCCTTCTCTAGCGGTGCATTGATTCTCGAAACTAAGGATGTCGAGGAATTCCCACGTCCTATAAATGCTGATGCAGTCAACAAATACATCGCTTAAAAAAATAAAAGAACAACTCGCTAAGTTGAAAACCTGAAAGGGCGGCTTAGGAAAAAAAAGAGCGTCTTGGTAGCTAAAAACCCGAAAGGTAGATCTAGCTAAAAGCAAGAGACACAAACAAAATAAATTCTCCCGCTAGGATGAAAACCCGCAAGGGCAACATAGGAAAAAGTTAGGTATTTTTTTGGCAAGTAACTGCGTCGGACAAGACTTGATCATTGAGGCAACAATCTCCTTGGATCCTCACCAAACTTCAACAGAAGTCGCTACTCAGGAATTCAAATTTATTAGGGAGAATAGAGGTCATTGTGTTTCAATGTATCTTTTTCCAGTGTATTACCATTTTTCAAACTTTGTAATCATCTATGGAGTCTCGCCATTCGCAGACTACCATTTTAATTAATAATGTTTGAGCTTTTATCCAATTCTTTGCAATTCTTATTTTATCCTGCTTACAAAGACTCCACTTATTATTGATAGTAATTTTCAAAAAAATAATATTAAATAAAAAAATTGGTTTTTGAAAAGAATTTACAAATTACTTTTTACTTTAGATTTTCTGACTCAAGAAAAACAAAAATTGTGATTCCAAGCATGGACGAACTCTGAAATTTTGGAAATGTATATTCCCCAGGAAAGTTCTCCCAAGCCACTATCACTGATATGCGCATGATCTTCTTGTGTTTCTCAAATAGTTTGAGATGATACCAATTGATGAATGGTGTAGTGGTGGGTTTATTGTCCCATTTTCCTAAGTCTAGTCTTGGTTCAAATTTTTTCCTCCAGGTTGTTAATTTTGATTTTGAGTTTGCATGGTCTAGAGCCTCTATCCCTTATTCCACAAAAAGGTCTTCACTCATTTGATGGAAGTTATTTTTCCCTTTATGTGTTGAGGTAGAGTCATTTGAAAATTATCTCCATTTGCAGTGATGACATTATTGTTGTTGTTTGTCTCCCAGGAAACTAGACAAGGGCAATATCTTTTCTAAGAAGTGTTGAAACCGTTGTCAACTTTTTGGGTTTTCTCCCACCAAGTGCTGAGTTTGATTTAAAATCCCTATTATTTTGATTTCTTGATGTATTGTTTTACTTCTTAGATCCCCAAGTAAAGCTGAGATAATGTTTCTCTCTGAAAGTTGTTATCCCCGTGTGATTTCATAATTTCTCCTCAGGGAAGTCTGTGTAATCATCACTCTTGGTATTGAAGAATGTATTTTGGGCTCCCCTCAATGAGGTGGTGTTGTCTTCCACAATGAAGTTAGCACGAGATCCCCAATTGGAAGTACAAAAGTTGAAGCATTGTTTTCCCCATTGAAGTCTGTGGTGACGTTCCCCGGTGAAGCTTGAAGGAGGATGTTATATCCCTGTATCTGTTTCAATTCACTATTTTAAATTGATTATTTTCGGAATATGTTTCTTCCCTGTGAAGTTAAGCCGTGGAATAGGAATTTGTTTCCTGAGTTGGTGCTTACTTTCTTATAAATTTTCATCCTGGATGTGATTTAGCCGAGTGTTGACTTTACCCAAACTTGTTTTGTCTGGTTATTCCCAGTGTTTTCTGTCCATTTTGTTGGCATATCTATGATAACATTCGTACATTCATACATACATCATGCATAGCTGAATTTAACCATTCATTGATCATTTGCAGTTATTGATGTTTTTGTTGGCATATTACCCTATTTTTCAAAGTCATGTTACCCTCTCTCCAATAGACTGTCAAGCTTAAGTAAAAGTGTATATTCTTTCAATTTCACCACTGAGTTATCCCTCGTGGAAGAATTTTGCTTTAACTTTCCTCTTCAGCTCACTGTCTGCATGGATCCGTGATCCCTTTTTGAGTTTATTTCTCATCAGATGCTATCTTGGTTAATTGTTTCACTCCAGTATATTTCTGGTTTGGATTTCTGGTTTCTGGCAACATTATTATTCTAATTTCTGCAAGCTTTGAGCCCTGATTTGAGAATGTGCATTTCTTTTGCACGAGAAGATTTTATCTCCTCGACAAGAATATATTGACATTTCCCCAAGAAGTCATTATTACCACTACTTCTTGTAATAGCAAGTGGCAGGTCTCTTTATTTGAGCAACTTGTACTTCCCCAGTAAGTCTGTTAGTTCCTAGAGAAGATTCATGATTTTTACTCCAATGAATGGTAGTCTCGTCGTTATGGGAGTTAATTCATTGTTGAGATTTTGTTACTCCGATGAATGGTAGTCTCGTCATTATGGGAGATAGTTCTTTGTTGAGATTTTGTTACTCCGATGAATGGTAGTCTCGTCATTATAGGAGATAGTTCATTGTTGAAATTTGTTACTCCAATGAATGGTAGTCTAGTCATCATGGGAGATAGTTTGTTGTTGAGATTTTGTTACTCCAATGAATGGTAGTCTCGTAATCATGGGAGATAGTTCGTTGTTGAGATTCTGTTACACTAATGAATGTTAGTCTCGTCATTCTGGGAGATAATCCGTTGTTGAGATTTTGTTACTCCGATGAATGGTAGCCTCATCATTATGGGAGATAATTCATTGTTGAGATTTGTTTACTCCGATAAATGGTAGTCTCGTCATTATGAGAGATAGTTTGTTGTTGAGATTTGTTATTCCGATGAATGGTAGTCTCGTCATTATGGGAGATAGTTCGTCGTTGAGATTCACTTTTCACTGAAGAAGTTTGTTTGTTTCCAGTCATAAGTACTGGTGGTGTTCATTTGTGGCTTACCCTAATATTGATGTTTACTGGTATTATCCTACAACTTCTTTACCGCCTGTGGGTCGACATTACCTTTTTTCTATCTTTTTAGTGAATGAATATGTTGTACCCCAAAATTTGCCCTCCCATTTCTCATTGATTTCTCACCACAAAGCCTTTGAAGCTCAAGATCCAGTTAGGGTTTCATCTGCTCAAGACATCTCCTTGCACTGTTGACTCAAATTAGGGTTTGTATTTGCACAAAGATGCTTTGACCTAAAATGCCCAAGATGACTTTCATGCTTCATATTGGACTCCCAAGTTTACCCATATCAAGTTTCAAGTCTTGATTCCAAGTTTTGCTTAGTCAGTTGGACAGTTGACCTAAAAATCATCTGTATTGGGGAAGAAGTCAACTGTGGCCAATTGACAGTCAAACCTCATGAAATTTGACCCACATAAACATTATGAACTCATAGGAATCATTTGATCAAGTTTGGATCACAATTCCCCAAGAAATTTGATCAGATCACCAAAAGGGCAAAATGGTCATTTTTAGGGTTTTGACTGCACAAAGGCAATTTTTGACTGTTTGACCTAGCCAATGGCAAACCAAGCTCACACATGGACTCAAGGACCCCATGGAATTATCTTGACATGAACAACAAACTCAAAAGATCCCAAGTACACAGGATTGACAGTTGAATTTCCCAGTCAATTGATCAATTTTGACTATATACTGAAAAGTCAAACTTTGACTTTTTGGTCAAAATCAAGAGTCAAGATTCATTTTTCATCAAAACATGCTAAATCATGAAACTTGTTCACCAAGAAATCACAAAATGCAAATTAGGGTTTAAAATGGAATTTTTCATAACTTAGAATTTTTCTAAGTTATGAAAAACCCTAATTTTTTCCCAACTTTGCCCCACTTTTTCACCATGATTCATTTGGATTCAAACAAAAGTCAAATCATGAAAGTTGTAGCTTGTTGCATAATCTACAACTTTGATTCACAAAGTTTTCTCATTTGAAGCTTGTATCTCAAGTTACAAATTTTTGAATAAGGGCACTAAACCATTCTTAACTTAGTGAAATTTTGACCTATTTTGACAAGTTTTTCTACCCCACTTGAAGGCCATTTTCCATACACTTCCACTTGGAATTTCAAATTGCATTTCAAAGATGGATTGTAGTACACATTCCAAGCTTTCCAAAATGTCCAAGAACTTCTCAAACAACCTCATGGTTAGGGAGAATCGAATTTCACAATATAGCAAAAACTCACTTTTGAATTGGCCATTTTTTCATGTTCATAAGTTATGCAAACTTCTCAAAACCAGCATGCCCTTGATTACAGGTCCTTAAACCAAGTTACACTCAATAATTTAATGCTTGCTCATTGTGTCAAAGTGTTATTCTATGAGTTCAAGCATTGTATACAAGTTTAATCCATTTTTAGATAAAGTAAATTATCCATTTTTGCAAAAGTTCACTTTATGTCCAATTGGTAAATCAAGCAAGTACAAACCAAATCTCTTTAGCACAAGATTATGAACAAATTACTCTGATCAAGAGAAGCTTTGCAGCAGGATTAGAGGTCCCCTACTGACCTAAAACACCAACTTGCATTTTGTTGCTTAAAGGTTAAGAAACATTGCATAACTAAGACCAACTCCCATCTCAGCTTAGATACACAAGAACAAAGTTATCAAACACATTACACACATCATAACCAAGCTATTGCACGAGCCATTTTCCTCCCAAACATCATCAAACCAAAAAACACCATCAAACTGTAAAAACAGAGTTGCCTCTGCAGTTTGAGTGCCAACTTCTATTCCTCTCAAGCATTCTTGCCAAAACCAATTCACATACCTTCCATACCATCGATGCAAGCTAACCATGACCTGAAGCACGACCTGTAATCCCTCTAACCACTTCCACCATTTTCAATTTCTTGTTTTGCAGGTGAAGTTCTCTAGCTTGATTCAGAAGCTTTCAAGACAAAGTAAACATTGGAATAGCATCCCTGGACCTCAAGGAAGCTTTTCCAATCATCACATTGCCCTGAAAGTTCTTACATCTCCAGATAGAACTTCAACTGAACAGGTAGTTTTTTGAATTCATATCTCTCTTATTAGGCATCATTAGCTTTAAGTTTGTGAATAAACAAGGTTCTACTCATGCCACTGAACATGTACATGTTTTTACTTTTCATTTCTTTTGCTTGAGTTGTGAGAATTTGGAGTTTGAAAATGGCAGAAAAACTAGGTTAGGATTTGGGGGAGGAGAAATTCTCCCTCATCTTAGAGAGTTAGATCAAGTTATGCATATGGTTAGAATCGTGGTTTCATGCTTAACATTTTTTGTGTTGGAAGTTTGTTCAAAAAATCAAAGAATCAGGATATTCAAGTGGAGCTCTTGGCGCGTGTTTTCTGAACAATTTTTGTTCAAAGGTTGAAGAAAGGTGACTTTGGGCTGGGCTTGCTTCTGAGTTACTTTTCACACCACCCTTTTTGGTTTTGCACCCCTGAGCCCATTTGCTTCATTTTTAATATTTTTGACTTTTGCCTTTTTTTGATTGGTTCATTTATTTTTTCTCAGCATATTAAAAACATAAAAATATTTTTCTCCTCATTTTTTGAATTTATTGAATATTTATTTGATTATTTCTTTTGTTTGTACATAAATAAATAAATATACATATATACCTTTTTTTAAAATATTGAGATAATACAAAAAAAATACTTTTTATACACTTTTATTTTATTTTTACTTCCTGAAAATATTTTGTATAAAAATCCCCTTTTTATTTTTATATTAAATATTATCATTTTTATATATAATACCTATTTAGAACTTAATATATAAATACATATATTTATTAATATACTTAGAATAAAATACTAAAATATACATATTTTATTTTATTAATATTAAAAACTACAAAAATCATTTTTTTACAAATATATTTCTTTTCTTATTTTATCTTTGTGTGTAAATGATAAATATTGTATATACTAATAAATGATATCTTTTATTTAATAGAATTAGGGTTTTTTGCCCTAAATCCAAAAATACTCCAAAAAATAATATTTTATACTATTTTTATTTTCTTTCTTATTTTACATAAATAATACTTTTTTTTCATACATATAAAAATTCCTTTTGCATTCTTGCATATTTGTTTTATTTACCATTTAAATTATACATTTATTTATCTTGTAAATATTCATAGAAAATGATGTAATAGCTTAGATTCAATTTCTTGTCTAAATATCCCTATTTTGAAACATTGTACCCCCCTCCCCATATTATTATGTTGTAATAGCGTAGGATTTTAAATTTCGCACTTTTATCGCTTTCTAAACATACTATGCTAGAATTAGGGTTTTTGTATGCGAATAAAAATGAACAAAGTAGTTGGACCTAATACAAGATAAATGAGCATGAAAAATGGACAACACATCTCACACTTGCACCCCTAGGGTACTCCACTTTGTTGCCTTCAAATAATTGGGCCATGTTGCATGTTGAACTTCTTTGGGTAAAACAAACAATCAAATGATCATAGTCCCTCAAAATGTTGCTTAAATGAATGATCAAGTCCCTTTTAAAAGAAAATTGCCCAAAGACATTTAACACTATTGCAATTATGGTCTAAACGATGACCCGCGCCCGTCCCTTTCACCTCCTAAGACAAGATTGTCCACCAAATGCAATGGTGGAACAAAATTGTCAAAAGGTTTAAAACATAACAAAAATCTTTGAGAAAACTTTAGGGTAGATAACTCTTAAGTACTTGCCAATTTGCAAAGAAAACACTTGCCTAATTTCAAAACCCACTTCACAAACACTTTCAAAACCAACTTTCAAAAAACCTTGAAACATCTTTTTAAAAGACAAAACACCTTTTGTAAAACATTCGAGTAAAGAATTGTTACAAGGGTAGCCTATACAAGGCATCTTTTTCAAAACGTTTTCAAAACCACACATCAAGAACCATTTCAAACAATTGAAAACCAAGGCAAGTCGATCTAACCAAGTAACTAAGAGCCCATGGATAACCATGGATAGAAAGGGTGCTAATACCTTCCCTTTCTATAATCTACTCCCCGAACCCAAGAAAACAACTCAAAGGTTTTTGCTGTGCTTTTTAACCTTTCCTTAGGATAAAATAAAAAGTCGGTGGCGACTCTTGCTCAACCGAAACATTTGCGAAAACAAACGCAAAACCTCAAGTCAGTTCTCCCACCGTATCATAGAACTGGCGACTCTGCTGGGGATAATTTTTTAAAGTGGAGTAACCTTAGGGCTTAGATCACCCTCTTGCATGATTAATTGTTTGATTTGCTTGCTTTATACTTTGGCTCTATTGTTTGGGTTTACAATCCTCCACCCGAATTTTGGGAAACATTCATAGATAGCAATACGTTGTGGAAACTGTGCGGGGTATACCGACACGGTCTAAGCAATAGCTATATTAGTGCGACATATTTGTGAGTACCGGTAACCCTTGAGTTCAATCAAGGAGAGTACGGGGCCGCTGAGTGATGTCACTAAGCACTAATGACCTAGAACCTTACTTGACCATCTTGGCCTTTTATTAGGGGTAGTGAGATGATCGGCTTTGGTGCAGTCCGAAGTTGGTAGATACTCGATACTACACTCATTGAGGGTTGTTTTCTTGGAATATTTTGGTCGCTAGTTAAGTGGCTAAACCAAAACAATGAACATTGAAAACAATCCCGTGATATTGAGTTCCTTAGAACCCGGTTACTATTTATAGGACAGGTTTTTAAGCCAACTACACTCAAGAGGGTACTTACCTATGAAACCCCATGCAAGCCTGAAATTAGGGTTTGGTGTGATTTGCTTGTACATATGTTTTGTGCATACATCATAAACATCATAAAACATCATATGCATTCACTAACCATTTCAAGGGTTTTGGATCTTCATCTTTGTTCTTGTTTTGTAGGACATGGAAATTCCTCGCAGAAATACCATTCAAGTCAACCTTGTGAGAATCTCTCCTCAACTCAAGGAGATCACCTCAAGAATTCCGGAAAATTCATCCTTCAGTGAAAGACATGGTAGATTGCTTAGCCTAGTCAACACCAACATTGAAGAAGACATGATGAAAGTGCTATTCCAGTTCTTTGACCCTCTTCACCACTTCTTCACTTTCCCTGATTATCAGTTGGTACCCACTTTAGAGGAGTTTTCTCAACTCCTAAGAATCCCTATCCTTAATCAACTACCCTTCAACGGTACGGAAAAGGAACCAAAGCCGGAAGATGTTGCTCGAGCATTACATCTACAACCATCCGACATCAAGGGGCATTGGGAAACCCGAAGTGGCGTCAAAGGGTTCTTAGCAAAATTCTTGTTTGAGAAGGCACAAGAATGTTGGAACTCATTGGACCTACAAGCCTTTGAAGAGGTTGTGGCACTCCTTATCTACGGGTTGGTCTTGTTCCCAAATCCTGACCAATTGGTAGATGTCAACGCCGTCAAAATCTTCTTGTCCAGAAATCCAATACCAACATTGCTTGGGGACATCCTTCACTCATTTTACACACGAACAATGAGAAAGAGGGGTGTTCTCATGTGCTGTACTCCTATCCTCGCAAGGTGGTTTATTTCGCACCTTCCACAATCTATCTTGAAGAATGACCAAGGTACAAGGTGGTCCCAACGATTGATGACTCTTACTCATTCTGATGTGCATTGGTGTTCTCGGTCCAGAGAAAATGTCATCATAGTCGATCGTTGCGGAGAGTTTCCTAATGTTCCTTTACTTGGAATTAGGGGAGGTATCACCTACAACCCTTGCCTAGCTTTGAGGCAATTTGGATATGCACGGAGGGATGGCCCTCATGACATGTTGATTCCTAGCCTAGTTTTTGAATTCGACAACGATGCACAAGGACTTCGCCAAAGATTCATCAGAGGTTGGGGAAAAGTCAACAAGGTTGATAGCAAGACTCTGGGACACAAGAACTCCATCCCTCTTGAGCCCTATCTCAAGTGGGTACGAGCCCGAGCCCAAAGTCTAATGATGCCTTATCCTCATGTTCTCCCTATGATTAAAGAGCCCGTCAATGAAGGAGAGGTTCCCTACACTATCCTACATCCAGACATGCCTACATCATGGGAGGAAATGCAGAAGAGTTGGATTCAGCTCAAGGAGGAACGGAACACTTTTGAAGCTAGCTACTACGCCAGTGAAAAGAAGGTTCTAGAGCTTACCCGCCGACTCCACGAGCAAGAGGCCCTCAACACCTACATCGCACCGAAGAGGATGCGCAATGTCTTTCTGCCTTAAGAAGTTTATTTTGTAACATTTGGCCCATGGGGCATCTATGTACTAACAAATTTCTTCTTATTAATATGACGTGCGTTCTTCTTTGTCTGAAACAACTTTGAATGTCCTAAATCCTTGAATGCATTGCATACATCAGCATACCATTCATCATGTGCATAAGCAGGTCTCACTCCAGGTTTCCTTATCTATCTGCTGTTTATTTCAGTAGGATGGATCTCGAGCAAATAGTCAAAGACCTACAAGCCCAGAATGCACAGTTCCAGCAACTCTTGATGACTTTGGTTAAAAGTCAAGAGGATATCAAGGCTCATCTGGAGAATAAGGACCCAGTGAAGAAGAAAAAGAGGGTCGGAGTGGCTACTTTGGGGAGAAGATTTGACAGAGAAGCTCGGAGAGTGCTTGAATTTCCTCCTACTTCTGATGAAGGGACTAGTAAAAGAGATCGAGTTGCGGTGCCTTCCGAGTCTGATGCGGAGGAGGAAGAGGTTGAAGAGGATGAAGATTATTCCGACCAGCAATATCCTCTAGCTGATGATAAGTACAAGGGTTTAGAAGACAGATTGGCTTCCATGGAATTGCAAAGGGTATCGAGTTTGGATTTTGAAGACATGGGCTTGGTCGCCGGAATTGTGATTCCCCCAAAATTCAAAGTGCCAGTGTTTCTGAGGTATGATGGGCTGTCCTGTCCTAAAATGCATCTCAGGTCATACGTAAGAAAAATTCAACCCTATACGGCAGATAAAAATCTCAGGATTCATTTCTTCCACGACAGCCTTTCGGGAGCCCAGTTGGAGTGGTTTTATCAGCTAGAAGGAACCAGTGTCAGAAATTGGGAAGATTTGGCCACCGCTTTCTATAAACAATACCAGTATAATTCTGATCTTGCTCCTACTCGTACCCAACTTCAGGGTATGTCACTAGGAACAAGTGAGGGATTCAAGGAATATGCACAAAAATGGAGGGATTTGGCTGGCAGGGTGCAGCCTCCTTTAACCGATCGTGAGCTCGTTGATATGTTTATTGGGACCCTATCTGGGCCATTTTTCAATCATCTAATTGGTAACTCTTCCACAGGGTTTACCGATTTGATCTTAACCGGCGAAAGAATAGAAGCTGGCATCAAGTCAGGAAAGATTCAGAAGGGTGTTGTTGCAAGTGTTGAAAAGAAGCCTTTTAAGAAGGAGACAGCCATGGTATATTCTCAGAGAAGAGCAGGGAAGATGGAGCTTCGGCCAACTGTGGGGGCCGTAATGATTCAAAACACTCCGAGTGAGCAGCCTCGCTATAACCAGTCCAGACCAAATCAGCAACGGGTGGAAAGGCCACAACGGCAGTTCACCCGTATTAATATGACTCCAGCGCAAGTGCTTCCCCATCTATTGAAGTTGAATCTTGCCACCATCAAGGAGGCGCCAAAGAATGTAAATACGTCATCCCCGCATTATCATGCCAATGCTAAATGCGCCTATCATTCAGACAGTGTTGGACACGACACCAATGATTGTTGGGCACTCAAGCATAAAATCCAAGACCTGATGGAGGCTAAGGAGGTAGAGTTTGAAGCTCCAGAGAAGCCTAATGTGATATCTGCACCTATGCCGAAGCACGGCCGAAATATCAATGCCATTGAGGAGGATTTGTATGTTGCTGACGTCAGTGATCTGACTACTCCACTGTTAACCATTAAGTTGAATTTGTTAAGGGCCGGGATCTTCCCGGGATGTAAAGAAGACTGCTACTGTTGCCACTCTCTGTCGTTTGATTGTCCGCTATTAAAGAAAGGCATCCAAGGCCTTATGGATAGCCGACAAATTTTGTTCGAAAAAGTTTCTACTGTTCCAGTTCATGTTGAAAATGTCTCAATCATAACCATTCACGCCAATCTTTCCAAGGCCATCAAAAAGCCAGTTAAGATTACACCAGCTGCAAAATCTGTTCCTTTAAAGATAACGATGCCAGGGCCTGTTCCCTATGTTTCTGAGAAGTCGATACCTTGGAACTATGGTGGTGACATCTACTACCATGGTATCAAGCAAGTCGAAGTAATTGAAGAAAGTTCGGATGATGAAGAAGCCAACATTAGTAACATTGCAGGCACCAGCAAAATCACCAGGAGCGGGAGAATATTTTCTCTAGAGATTGCCCCTCCAAGAGCAGTCTTTGGACCCTCATCAGCTAAAGAAGTCATCCCTGCACCAGTAAAGCTCTCTGCTAGAACTCCTGTGATTTAAGAAATTGTTGTTCCTAGTGCTGTCTCTCCCACCATTGCTGATAAAGGAAAGGGAATACAAGATGAGCCCGTCAGGACGAGGGCTCAACCCTTGGTAATCCTGGAAGCATCCAAGAAAGAAATGGACGAGATTTTGAGGATAATCAAGAGAAGTGATTACGATATGGTGGAACAGTTGGGGCAAACCCCCTCCAAGATCTCCATGCTGGCACTATTGCTTTGCTCAGAAGCGCACGCTCAAGCTTTGATTAAGTTTCTGAAGGCAGCCCATGTGCCCCAGGAAACCTCTGCAGATCAATTTCAACATTGCGTGGCTAGCCTGACTGCGGACAATGGACTAGGTTTTTCTGATGCCGACCTAACCCCTAAAGGCCGAAACCACAATGATGCTTTGCATATTTCAATCGAGTGTCGCGGAACCACCCTTGCACATGTTTTGGTTGATACCGGTTCGTCGCTGAATGTTTTGCCTAAGAAGGCCTTGGACCGGCTAGATTGCGAAGGGTTAGAATTGAAGCCGAGTGATATTGTCGTCAGAGCTTTCGATGGGTCGAAAAGAATGGTCCATGGAGAAGTTGAAATTCCCGTCAAGATAGGTATTGAGGTGTTTAAATCCACTTTCTATGTAATGGACATCCGTCCATCATACTCCTTCCTGCTGGGTAGACCTTGGATACACCATGTTGGGGCAGTCACCTCCTCCTTGCATCAGATGCTGAAGTATCCTGTCAAGGGAAAGATCATCACTGTCCACAGCGAAGAAGAGTACATGATTAGCCACTTAAATTCTTTCTGGTATGTGGAAGTTGAAGGAGAGTTCATTGAGACGCCGTTTCAACATTTCGAAGAAGTTCTTCCTGAAATAGCAGTAACAAAGTTGACAGCTGAGGCACCAAGACAAATGGCCAGGATGGCATCTCTGGAGGATGCAAGAGCCGCAATCAAAGAAGGGAAGAATTCAGCATGGGGGAAGTTACCCGACTTTCCGCATAAGACTGACAAGTTTGGATTAGGTTTCACAGCCGCTGGCCAGAAAGCTATGCGCCAGTCAAAGATTGAAAGAGCGCCAGTCAAAATTTCTCCTTACAGAATCAACGCCCTGGAAGATGAAGACAAGAAAAGCAACATTGAAGAGTGGATTTATCCAACTGTCAGAGGAGGATTGAACAATTGGGAGGCTAAAGACTTTGTCCCCATCACTTTTATTCATCAGTAATTTATCTGTTAAACATTTCTTATTTGGTCTGTAATATTTTACTTTCAAACAATCCGCACACTATCTTTTCACCTCCTGCCTTGCCTGGGGCATGTAGGTCCACTTGTAAGGGTTTTGACTATTTTTCATATTCATATGCCATGTTTAATGATTCATTGGACGTTTTTCATTTGATAAACTGCTTGTGTTCATTTTCTTTCCTTTTGCATTTTTTTTTGTTTAAGGATGGCTATCCCTTACACACACCCACACTCACCAATGCAGGTACCCATCCACTCCGGATTTCATGGGTGACTATTCTGCTGTATATTTCAATAACTCTGAAGATCTGGTCAATCTAGCCGAGTATGAAGATGACGAAGGTTGTGAAGTACCCGGGGAACTAGCCAGACTTCTACAACAAGAGGACAGGGCCATCTTACCGCATGAAGAGCCCTTGGAAGCTGTTAACTTGGGAACCGAGGAGAATCGGAAGGAGGTGCAAGTGGGTGCCAACCTGGAACCAAAAGTCAAGGAGCGCTTGGTACAGTTGCTGAATGAGTATGTTGAAATCTTCGCTTGGTCCTATGAAGACATGCCGGGTCTAGACACCGACATCGTGGTTCACCGTCTCCCCACAAGAGAAGACTGTCCACCAATCAAACAAAAAGTTCGCCGAATGAGGCCTGACATGTCCGAGAAGATCAAGGCAGAAGTAATGAAGCAGTTCGACGCCGGCTTTCTGGCTGTTACGTCCTATCCTCAATGGGTCGCTAACATTGTGCCAGTACCTAAGAAAGATGGCAAAGTCAGAATGTGTGTGGACTACCGGGATTTGAACAGGGCCAGCCCTAAAGATGATTTCCCGCTACCTCATATTGACATCTTAATCGACAATACAGCTCAGCATAAAGTTTTCTCCTTCATGGACGGATTCTCGGGCTACAACCAAATTAAAATGGCTCCCGAGGATATGGAGAAAACAACTTTTGTTACGCAATGGGGCACTTTCTGTTACAAAGTGATGCCGTTCGGGCTGAAGAACGCAGGGGCAACTTATCAACGCGCCATGGTGGCTTTATTTCACGACATGATACATCATGAGATTGAAGTTTACATAGACGATATGATAGCTCGATCACAAACAGAGGAAGAGCACCTTGAGCATTTGGAGAAGTTGTTTGCCAGGTTAAAAGAATACAAGCTCAGGCTGAATCCAAGTAAATGCACTTTCGGAGTTAGGTCTGGTAAACTCCTGGGATTCATTGTAAGCAACAAAGGCATTGAAGTCGATCCGGCAAAGGTAAAAGCAATACAAGAGATGCCTGCTCCCCGTACTGAAAAGGAGGTCAGAGGATTCTTGGGGCGCTTAAACTATATTGCCAGATTCATCTCACATCTGACTTCTACCTGTGAGCCAATTTTCAAACTCTTGAAGAAAGATCAGGTAGTTGAATGGAACGATGACTGTCAAGCTGCTTTTAATAGAATCAAGGAGTATTTGCTAGAACCTCCTATTCTGATGCCACCCGTCGAAGGAAGACCATTGATCATGTATTTGACTGTCTTGGATAACTCAATGGGGTGTGTTTTGGGCCAGCATGACGAGTCTGGTCGAAAAGAGCATGCTATTTATTACCTTAGTAAAAAGTTTACCGACTGTGAGAATCGCTACTCACTGCTCGAGAAAACTTTCTGCGCTTTGGTATGGGCTGCTCGCCGACTAAGACAGTATATGCTGACTCATACTACCTTATTGATATCCAAAATGGACCCTATCAAGTACATCTTCGAGAAGCCCGCTTTATCTGGAAGGATAGCTAGATGGCAAATGATCTTAACCGAGTATGACATCCAGTACACCACCCAAAAAGCTATAAAAGGGAGTGTACTAGCTGACCATCTGGATCATCAGGCTATCGAAGACTATCAACCCATGAGATTTGACTTCCCAGACGAGGACATCATGAATTTGGACAACGTTGAAAGTGACGGACCGTATGACGGACCCGAAAAGGGATCCCGATGGACCCTGTACTTTGATGGTGCTTCAAATGCACTTGGAAATGGTATTGGCGCAGTACTCATTTCTCCGGAAGGTTGTCACACTCCTTTCACGGCCCGACTTTGCTTCAGCTGCACAAACAACATGGCTGAGTATGAAGCTTGCATCTTTGGTCTCGAGGCTGCTATAGACTTGGGGATCAAATCTTTGATCGTATTTGGGGACTCGGCTTTGGTCATCAGCCAAATCAAAGGAGACTGGGATACCAAGCATCCTAATCTTATCCCATACAAAGAACATGTCCTGACATTGTTGCCTCATTTCGAGCAAATTATCTTTGAGCATTTCCCGCGAGAAGAGAATCAGCTAGTCGATGCTCTAGCCACAATGTCCTCCATGTTTAAACTCAACTGGGATAACGAGGCTCCCCAAATCACCATCAAGCGAATGGATGAACCGGCACATTGCCACGAGATTAATACCGAAGAAGTAGTGGAACAACCTTGGTTCCTTGAAATCAAAAGGTATCTCGAGACCAGAGATTATCCTGAAGGAGCTTCCGTAAATGACAAGAAGTTCTTAAGGAAATTCGCTGCTAAGTTCTTCCTGAGCAACAACATCCTTTACAAACGAAGCCATGATTGTGTATTACTCCGATGTGTGGATAAAGCTGAAGCAGAGTTGATCATGACTGATATACACAGCGACACATTTGGCACTCACTTGAGCGGGCATACAATGGCTAAGAAGATCCTAAGGGCAAGCTATTACTGGTCTACCATGGAAGCTGACTGCCATCAACATTCCCATACTTGTCACAAGTGTCAAGTCTATGCTGACAAAGTTCATATTCCTCCGGTTCCCCTTAACGTCCTGACTGCTCCGTGGCCCTTTGCAATGTGGGGCATTGATATGATTGGAGAGATCAAGCCCACGGCTTCCAACGGACATCACTTCATCCTGGTTGCCATTGACTACTTCACTAAATGGGTCGAAGCAGCTTCCTTCGCCTCTGTCACCAAAAAT
Organism: Vicia faba; assembly: GCA_948472305.1. Lineage (NCBI taxonomy): Eukaryota > Viridiplantae > Streptophyta > Magnoliopsida > Fabales > Fabaceae > Vicia > Vicia faba. The sequence goes on along the minus strand of OX451741.1, from coordinate 1,330,118,088 downwards.
GTGGTTACCCGCTTTATCAAGCAAAATCTCATATGTCGGCATGGTGTTCCAGACAGGATCATCACGGACAACGGTACAAATCTGAATAACACAATGATCAATGCATTATGCGAACAGTTCAAGATTTATCATCACAATTCATCTCCCTATCGGCCGAAGATGAACGGTGCTGTTGAAGCTGCAAACAAAAACATTAAGAAGATCATTCAGAAAATGACAGTCACTTACAAAGACTGGCATGAGATGTTACCGTTTGCTCTGCATGGATACCGTACGACGACACGTACTTCAACTGGGGCAACCCCATTTTCTTTGGTTTATGGCATGGAAGCTGTTTTGCCTATGGAAGTCCAGATCCCCTCTCTAAGAATTATGAAGGATGCAGGTTTGAATGAAGATGATTGGATGCAGACCCGACTTGATCAACTCAATCTGATCGACGAGAAGCGACTTGCTGCTATATGCCATGGTCAGACGTATCAAAAGCGGATGATCAAGGCCTTCAATAAGAAAGTCAGACGTCAAGTGTATCGAGTCGGGGATCTCGTAATCAAGCGAATTATCTTGCCGCAAAGTGATCCCAGGGGCAAATGGACTCCTACATATGAAGGACCATTTGTGATCAAAAGCCTATTTTCTGGTGGTGCAATGATTCTGACCACCATGGACGGCGACGATTTGCCGCACCCTGCGAACGCAGACATAGTCAAAAGATACTACGCATAAAATAACCAGACAAGTCGAAAACCCGAAAGGGAGGCTTGGGCAAAAATGGGCATCCCGGTGAACCGAAAACCCGAAAGGGCGGTTCAGGCAAAAATTAGGGATAAAAACAAAAAAATCTGTACGCCCGGCAAGTCGAAAACCCAAAAGGGCGGCTTGGGCAAAAAGGGGTTTCCCGGTGGATCGAAAACCCGAAAGGGCGATTCAGGCAAAAGTTAGGGAATTGAAGCGTATGACTATGTCTCGTCAGACCACTTCAAAGACAATCTCTTCATCAACCGGTTCCAGGCTTCTGACCAATCCAGTCATCGTCAAGTAAAGCATTGAATGGACAGATATTCAGGGTTGTGAAAGCTACGGTGGAATGGAATCCCATGGAATTATTTCACATAGCCATCCTTTATTTTGTATAAATCTTTCAATATTTACGACAGAATCCTCTTACTAGGATGATTGTCTCCTTTGTACAAACATACTCAAAGAAAATCAATACAAATACTCTTCCCAAAAATTTGTGTCATTTCCCTTCTTTTTTTTCTCCTCTTGCACTAATTGTTTTATTTTGAGAAACGTCCAATGTTTTGTTAAATAGGCATATGCATTTGAAACATAATCACTCCCTAGATGAACCTAAAAAAGAGGATTACTGATAGGATGAAGATACAGATGGATATCTTGACACCCTTTCGAAGGAAACCCCCCAAGAGATTTGGAATCCACATCCCTAGTGAACCCTGAGGCTTATCTCCAGCAGACTCTCGAGGCTTATCCCCAGTAAGGTTCTGGAAGGTATTTCCCCGTAGAGCACGAACGTCTCTCCCGAGTTTTATTCAAGGTTATTCCCCACAAAGGCTTATAACTGGTTTATCCTCAGCTAACAGCCACAGAAGATCGCACTCGCCAGATTTCTTCCTATCCCCAGCGGAGTTCATCAAGAGTTTCCCAACACAACTTATCGAAATGATCCCCAGAGGAGCTTATCTTTGTTATCCCCAGCCAGAGGATCCTCCAGAACTCATTTCCCCTCAGAATTTAAGTTTAAGTATCTCCAGCCGAGCTAAAACTTCAATTTGTCAATCCCCAGCAGAGCCAGACTAATGAGCCTTCTCCCCACAAGAGTCTTAGAAAGAGAAATCTTGAATTCCCCAGTGAGATCGCCAGAGTTACTTCCCTTCCAATTGAAGATTCTCAGTCTTACCTCCCCAGCATGAGTCTACTAGATTGATACTCCCCAGTAGAGGTCATTAGGAATTCTCTTTCCCAACAGCAGTCAAGATGTTTTTATCTTCGGCCACCTCGGATTCATTTATCCTCAGCAAGATAGCTCGTCAGCTTACATGCGCATTCATCACATTCACGTCATAAACATTGATGTCACGTCTATTGCATCATGAATCATAACATTGCATACAACTAATTCTTTACCTTTTCAGGAAAGATCAGTCGACAGACTAAAATTATTCAACTTCAAGATTTTTGAAAACAGTTCACGGGTTCTCCAAGTAAACGGATGTTAACCTGTCACTTGTTCAGATTCTTCTTCAAGACTTTTGAAAACAGTTTATGGATTCTTCCCAAAAACGGATGTTAATCTATCGACTTGTTCAGATGCAACTTTTGAAAACAGTTTACGGACGCTTCCCAACAACGGATGCTGCTCTATTGCTTATTCAACTTCAAGATTTCTGAAAACAGTTCACGGGTTCTCCAAGTAAACGGATGTTAACCTGTCACTTGTTCAGATTCTTCTGCAAGATTTCTGAAAACAGTTTATGGATTCTTCCCAACAACGGATGTTAATCTATCTCCTTGTTCAGATGCAACTTTTGAAAACAGTTTACGGACGCTTCCCAACAACGGATGCTGCTCTATTGCTTATTCAACTTCAAGATTTCTGAAAACAGTTCACGGGTTCTCCAAGTAAACGGATGTTAACCTGTCACTTGTTCAGATTCTTCTTCAAGACTTCTGAAAACAGTTTATGGATTCTTCCCAACAACGGATGTTAATCTATTGACTTGTTCAGATGCAACTTCTGAAAACAGTTTACAGATTCCTCCCAACAACGGATGTCAATCTATTGCTTGTTCAGACCTCCCGGTTCAGAGATGGTCCCAAGCCTGGACACCTTCCTAATATTCCCTTCCAGATGGCATCTCTGAGCCCATCTCCGACAAGATTTCTGTCACTCTCCCAGATGGCATCGTTAAGCCCATCTCCAAATGGCATCTCTAAGCCCATTCCCGCATCCATTGCTTTGACAAGTGCAAATTTCCGGGCACTCTAGTGTCCAATCTCCTTTTACCCTCGAGTCACGAAAGGCAAACTTGCCAATCTAACTCTTCGGATTCAAGAAGATTGAACAGGGGCAACTGTTGTACCCCAAAATTTTCCCTCCCATTTCTCATTGATTTCTCACCACAAAGCCTTTGAAGCTCAAGATCCAGTTAGGGTTTCATCTGCTCAAGACCTCTCCTTGCACTGTTGACTCAAATTAGGGTTTGTATTTGCACAAAGATGCTTTGACCTAAAATGCCCAAGATGACTTTCATGCTTCATATTAGACTCCCAAGTTTACCCATATCAAGTTTCAAGTCTTGATTCCAAGTTTTGCTCAGTCAGTTGGACAGTTGACCTAAAAATCAGCTGTATTGGGGAAGAAGTCAACTGTGGCCAATTGACAGTCAATCCTCATGAAATTTGACCCACATCAACATTATGAACTCATAGGAATCATTTTATCAAGTTTGGATCACAATTCCCCAAGAAATTTGATCAGATCACCAAAAGGGCAAAATGGTCATTTTTAGAGTTTTGACTGCACAAAGGCAATTTTTGACTGTTTGACCTAGCCAATGGCAAACCAAGCTCACACATGGACTCAAGGACCCCATGGAATTATCTTGACATGATCAACAAACTCAAAAGATCCCAAGTACACAGGATTGACAGTTGAATTTCCCAGTCAATTGATCAATTTTGACTATATACTGAAAAGTCAAACTTTGACTTTTTGGTCAAAATCAAGAGTCAAGATTCATTTTTCATCAAAACATGCTAAATCATGAAACTTGTTCACCAAGAAATCACAAAATGCAAATTAGGGTTTAAAATGGAATTTTTCATAACATAGAATTTTTCTAAGTTATGAAAAACCCTAATTTTTTCCCAACTTTGCCCCACTTTTTCACCATGATTCATTTGGATTCAAACAAAAGTCAAAAAATGAAAGTTGTAGCTTGTTACATAATCTACAACTTTTATTCACAAAGTTTTCTCATTTGAAGCTTGTATCACAAGTTACAAATTTTTGAATAAGGGCACTAAACCATTCTTAACTTAGTGAAATTTTGACCTATTTTGACAAGTTTTTCTACCCCACTTGAAGGCCATTTTCCATACACTTCCACTTGGAATTTCAAATTGCATTTCAAAGATGGATTGTAGTACACATTCCAAGCTTTCCAAAATGTCAAAGAACTTCTCAAACAACCTCATGGTTAGGGAGAATCGAATTTCACAATATAGCAAAAACTCACTTTTGAATTGGCCATTTTTTCATGTTCATAAGTTATGCAAACTTCTCAAAACCAGCATGCCCTTGATTACAGGTCCTTAAACCAAGTTACACTCAATAATTTAATGCTTACTCATTGTGTCAAAGTGTTATTCTATGAGTTCAAGCATTGTATACAAGTTTAATCCATTTTTAGATAAAGTAAATTATCCATTTTTGCAAAAGTTCACTTTATGTCCAATTGGTAAATCAAGCAAGTACAAACCAAATCTCTTTAGCACAAGATTATGAACAAATTACTCTGATCAAGAGAAGCTTTGCAGCAGGATTAGAGGTCCCCTACTGACCTAAAACACCAACTTGCATTTTGTTGCTTAAAGGTTAAGAAACATTGCATAACTAAGACCAACTCCCATCTCAGCTTAGATACACAAGAACAAAGTTATCAAACACATTACACACATCATAACCAAGCTATTTCACGAGCCATTTGCCTCCCAAACATCATCAAACCAAAAAACACCATCAAACTGCAAAAACAGAGTTGCCTCTGCAGTTTGAGTGCCAACTTCTATTCCTCTCAAGCATTCTTGCCAAAACCAGTTCACATACCTTCCATACCATCTATGCAAGCTAACCATAACCTGAAGCACGACCTGTAATCCCTCTAACCACTTCCACCATTTTCAATTTCTTGTTTTGCAGGTGAAGTTCTCTAGCTTGATTCAGAAGCTTTCAAGACAAAGTAAACATTGGAATAGCATCCCTGAACCTCAAGGAAGCTTTTCCAATCATCACATTGCCCTGAAAGTTCTTACATCTCCAGATAGGACTTCAACTGAACAGGTAGTGTTTTGAATTCGTATCTCTCTTATTAGGCATCATTAGCTTTAAGTTTGTGAATAAACAAGGTTCTACTCATGCCACTGAACATGTACATGTTTTTACTTTTCATTTCTTTTGCTTGAGTTGTGAGAATTTGGAGTTTGAAAATGGCAGAAAAACTAGGTTAGGATTTGGGGGAGGAGAAATTCTCCCTCATCTTAGAGAGTTAGATCAAGTTATGCATATGGTTAGAATCGTGGTTTCATGCTTAACATTTTTTGTGTTGGAAGTTTGTTCAAAAAATCAAAGAATCAGGATATTCAAGTGGAGCTCTTGGCGCGTGTTTTCTGAACAATTTTTGTTCAAAGGTTGAAGAAAGGTGACTTTGGGCTGGGCTTGCTTCTGAGTTACTTTTCACACCACCCTTTTTGGTTTTGCACCCCTGAGCCCATTTGCTTCATTTTTAATATTTTTGACTTTTGCCTTTTTTTGATTGGTTCATTTATTTTTTCTCAGCATATTAAAAACATAAAAATATTTTTCTCCTCATTTTTTGAATTTATTGAATATTTATTTGATTATTTCTTTTGTTTGTACATAAATAAATAAATATACATATATACCTTTTTTTAAAATATTGAGATAATACAAAAAAAATACTTTTTATACACTTTTATTTTATTTTTACTTCCTGAAAATATTTTGTATAAAAATCCCCTTTTTATTTTTATATTAAATATTATCATTTTTATATATAATACCTATTTAGAACTTAATATATAAATACATATATTTATTAATATACTTAGAATAAAATACTAAAATATACATATTTTATTTTATTAATATTAAAAACTACAAAAATCATTTTTTTACAAATATATTTCTTTTCTTATTTTATCTTTGTGTGTAAATGATAAATATTGTATATACTAATAAATGATATCTTTTATTTAATAGAATTAGGGTTTTTTGCCCTAAATCCAAAAATACTCCAAAAAATAATATTTTATACTATTTTTATTTTCTTTCTTATTTTACATAAATAATATTTTTTTTTCATACATATAAAAATTCCTTTTGCATTCTTGCATATTTGTTTTATTTACCATTTAAATTATACATTTATTTATCTTGTAAATATTCATAGAAAATGATGTAATAGCTTAGATTCAATTTCTTGTCTAAATATCCCCATTTTGAAACATTGTACCCCCCTCCCCATATTATTATGTTGTAATAGCGTAGGATTTTAAATTTCGCACTTTTATCGCTTTCTAAACATACTATGCTAGAATTAGGGTTTTTGTATGCGAATAAAAATGAACAAAGTAGTTGGACCTAATACAAGATAAATGAGCATGAAAAATGGACAACACATCTCACACTTGCACCCCTAGGGTACTCCACTTTGTTGCCTTCAAATAATTGGGCCATGTTGCATGTTGAACTTCTTTGGGTAAAACAAACAATCAAATGATCATAGTCCCTCAAAATGTTGCTTAAATGAATGATCAAGTCCCTTTTAAAAGAAAATTGCCCAAAGACATTTAACACTATTGCAATTATGGTCCAAACGATGACCCGCGCCCGTCCCTTTCACCTCCTAAGACAAGATTGTCCACCAAATGCAATGGTGGAACAAAATTGTCAAAAGGTTTAAAACATAACAAAAATCTTTGAGAAAACTTTAGGGTAGATAACTCTTAAGTACTTGCCAATTTGCAAAGAAAACACTTGCCTAATTTCAAAACCCACTTCACAAACACTTTCAAAACCAACTTTAAAAAAACCTTGAAACATCTTTTTAAAAGACAAAAAACCTTTTGTAAAACATTCGAGTAAAGAATTGTTACAAGGGTAGCCTATACAAGGCATCTTTTTCAAAACGTTTTCAAAACCACACATCAAGCACCATTTCAAACAATTGAAAACCAAGGCAGGTCGATCTAAGCAAGTAACTAAGAGCCCATGGATAACCATGGATAGAAAGGGTGCTAATACCTTCCCTTTCTATAATCTACTCCCCGAACCCAAGAAAACATCTCAAAGGTTTTTGCTGTGCTTTTTAACCTTTCCTTAGGATAAAATAAAAAGTCGGTGGCGACTCTTGCTCAACCGAAACATTTGCGAAAACAAACGCAAAACCTCAAGTCAGTTCTCCCACCGTATCACAGAATAGTTTTCGTTTATCTATCGATCACTGTTATCCTTTATTTTCTCTCCTTAATGTTTGAGTTGATTTTACTTTGTCTCCTCCTTAGTCTTTACTCCAATAGAGTCGACTCTTCTGTTCACTAGTGATTTGTTTTCCTGGTCTATTTTTCTTTTAATCTTTATTTTTTGTTTCCCTAGTGGTGTCTCGTGTCACCTTTGGATCTGTTTATTTGCATGCACAATCATAAGCATTTCATGGATACTTAGGGACAAAAATAGGTTTTTTTGTATTTAAGTATCTTCAATCATGTCGACACGAGGATTTTAACTTCCGTATCTCTGGATAGAAGACACTTAAATAAGGGAAGCTATTGCACCCAAATTTTTGCCTCTAAGATTCCCCTATCATCTCATATCAACTCAATCATATCATAATCACACTAGGGTTTGGCTCTTCTCCATACCTCTAGGTTTGTCATGAGGAATAACCAAGCACCTTGATTTGTATATTATGATCATATTTGTTTTGTATTTATTAACTTTTAACTAACAAGTACAATGAATGTTTGCTCTAATTGATGATATTATAGGTAAGGAAATAAAACATTTCATCAATTTGATTCATAGGTTTATGAGTTTATTTCCATGCCTTCTTCAACAAAGCTTTATTGAGATTCAAGCTTCATCATTGAAGATACTTTGAATTAATATCATGACAAGTCCCATGAATAGGCCATCAAATTCCCTTATGTGACTTCAAAAGATCATAACTTGGTCAATTTTTATCTCCTTGAGCCAATTTTTATTCCACAAAGATCTTAAGGATGTGAACTTCAACTCTTCTTTTATGAGCAAAGCTTGAAAATGGATGGAAGATGCCCTAAGAATGCAAAAGATTATAGGTCATCTCATGAATTTTCACCAATTTTGCAAGACTATAACTTTTCAATACTTTGTATTTTTTTAGTGATTCAAGTTTCACAATGCTCTTTGGGAAGTCCACTTTAAGCTAGTATTATTAATCAAAGCTCAATTTTGGAGGAAGGCCTTGTTTGAAGTCAAAACATTATAGGACATTTTTTGAGAAATAACTTAGAATTTTTCTAAGTACAACCAACATTTTTTTCTCAACTTTGACTCATCACAACTCCTAGCTCAAGTGACCTTATCTTTCAATTGCTTCAATAATCATGCCCTAAGACTCCTTGAGTTGTGAATACCATTAATTTAAAGTTGGTACCTTGAAATTAACTTTTTCCTCCAAGTCAAAATTTGAAATGCACAATTCAGCTTCTAATCACCAAATTGTTGTGCGTTTTTACTTCAAATCATGTTTAACAATCTTCCAGAACTGGTTAGCACCTTCAAAACACATGTTTTGGCTGAGTTTTGAGCATAATACGAGTCACACTTTTCATGCTTTCAGCTTCACAAGATTTCCCTCCAAACTCCGCTAATTCTTTCAATTCTCATTCCCATTCACTTCCCCATAAATAGAGGGACATATTGCATTCATTTTCTCATGCTTGGAGAGCCAAATACACCCTGCCAAAGTCCATTCGCAACTCTTAAATTTGAATTACCATTTCACAGTTTCAAGCTCTCTCTTCACAATTTCTTTACATATTCATCATCTTCCATGAACACACAAACTCTCCAACACTTACACTAAGCAAATCGAGCCATATTTTGGGTTAATGAAGTTCACATTCAGAGCTATTTTCGTGAGCCTCAATCAAGTAAAATTTTAACCAAATCGTTCCAAATAAAAGCCTATTCTACTCTACTTATCCTTCTGATCCTTGTGCTTCTTACTATTTTTAAAATCGTTGATAATTGAGTGAGAAATCATAACCTAAAGTGCTCGCTATTATTTTTGGTATTCTGCATTTTTCTCTTTGCTCAATTTATATAATATTTTTGCGAGGGTGAGGTTAGGATCGTCTGGAAGAGAAGAATCGAATCATATTAGTATGAGCTTCTAACGTTTCCGTTTGACGAATCTTAGAAAATCCCACGCGCAGGGTGTCCGGAGGTTGAAGACGACCTACTTGTCGTTCTTCAACCAATGAATGTTGGACATTTGTTTTATTTTCATTGGTTGCTTATTTTTTGATTACGCGAGTTTTGGTTGAGGACCCATTATATGCACAACACGCCAGGTCCTTTGGATCTGTTTACTAACGCGTTTTGACTTTTCATCCAATGGACCATATTTATTCCTTTTATTTTATTAAAATCTGATTTAATAATTGATTTGGTGTGATTTCCAATAGTGACCATATCATGCACAGCGTGTTAGATCCCTTGGATCTTCTTACTAACACGTTTTAACAATGATCTAGTGGTCCACATTTTTGTGACTTTATTTTATTTTCTGATTTTTTTATATTTATGTGTTTTAAACTTCAAAAAATCATAGAAAATCCATTTTTGACTCAAAATTTATAAAAAAAATTCACAAAATATTTTCAAATATTCTCTTAATGATTTTTATTTTTTCATAGTTTTATTTTCGGATTTTATATATTTTATAATTTTTCCTTTATTTTAACTTGTTTTTAATTATTTAAAATTAATTTTTGATATTTTTAAATTCTGAAAAAATTTATAAAAATCATTTTACTCACTTTTGAATTTCTGAAATTTTTCTAGAAATTTATCTTGACTTCTATTATTTTTGATCTTTTTCTTCACTTATTTGAGTGATTTTTATTAGTTTTAAAATACTTTTCTGTTTAAATAAAAATTACCAAAAAAATTATAAAAATATTTGAGGTCATTTCTGATTTTTCTATGTTTTTTAAAATTTTTCTTTCATACTTTGAAAAAATTTTGCTACTTTACCTCTTATTTTCATTTTAAAAACAATTTAGAAGTCATTTTTCTTTTTTTATTTTATTCAATAAATGCAATTTATTTTTTTAATATATTCTGACTATGTGATTGTTGATCAAAAACTTCATTAACATAATTGGATCTTGGGTGTTGAGTTCAACTCCACCAGAATGGATGGATGATTTTAATGATAGTTTTGATCAAAGTTTTTAATTCAAATATATCCCCTCCCTCTTCATTTTATCCTCTTCTCTTTTGTGCTACATGTTGTTAGAGGATGATCTACATATCATCACTCCAAACATATGGCACATAGATTGCTATTGACTGGCCTTAAAATAGATGTGACTTCTACATAAGTCCACTTATGATTGCTTAACATTGCGCTAAATTTTGTCCGGATTTGAGAAATGATCATTTGTGGTTCAAACCTATGTTTGCCAGCCCAAATATGTTTAATTTGAAACCTTTGATCCAATAACCTTGAGGTCCATTGCTAGGAGGCTTTGGTGTTATCAATCCTCTAATGAATCTTCATTACTTTTGGAACTAAGTGAATCATTTAAACATCGTTGATCATTTATTGTTGCCTTGAGATTTTGAAATGAACGATATACTTGACAAAAAGCAAATGAAACTTGTTGTTAGGAAGCTTTAATTTTATTAATCTTCTAATGAGTTTTTAAATGCAAGTTTCAAGAAGGTCATTCAACTAACCTCTAATTTATTACAATTGACTTTATTTTATGCTTTTACTTTATGCTTTTTACTTTAAACACGTTCATTTTAGCATTTTCATTTCATGTTATTTTCATCTTTGCTCACTTGAGCATTTATCTTTATGTCTTTTTATTTTTCTCACTTGAGCTTTTCATTTTATTTTTGAACATACCTAATAAAAAACTTGAACCATAAAAAACTTTAAGGTTACTTGGACTATTTGGTTACTATCCTTGGCATGATGGAGTTATGGACCTCTTGGACTTAGGATTAGAGACCTTGACCTAACTTGAGACCTTGTGAATTATATTTCTATTTTGTCTGGAATTCTTGGGGTTTACCCTGAGACATTGGGTTGTTTGTTTCTTTTCTTGCAGGTTATTTTGATTATATGCTTTGTCTGTAATCGGGAATTCATCTATATACAGTCGTGACTCTACCCAATTATGGTTAAGACTTAATTCACTTAAAGTTTGGTATTCTTACGAGGTTTACTATCATTGCTTGTTTGATTTCAGTCTAAAGCATTGGAATTCTACATTGACTCATTGTTTCAAGTGTTGGCTTCTTGTTAGTTAGACGGTTCTTTTTCCTAGATTTTACCTTATGCTTTAGGATAGTCCCTTCATCTCCTCCCATCTTCTTTAATTTCAAAAATCTTCTCCCTCCTTTTCAAAACAATTATTGTTTTTTAAACATGAATCAATTTCATAATAAACTTGGAGTTAGGTCCATGCATTTTCAAAAACTTTTCTTAATCAAAATTTAAACAACTTAATCATACTTTGACATTTTTATTTGTGAGAATACTAAAAGTAATTCAACCTCATTTAAACCATCTTAGCCACTTTGGCTTTTTACTTTAAAACTTTTCTCAAAATATTAGACTCTTGTCAATCCTTGTATTGATGCGTGCTACTATACTTCTATGATGTGTAGTGAAGCGAGAAATTTTCAACTTGGGTGTTAAGTGAGGCTTAGTTGATTTTAAAATCCAAGCGATATCCTCCACTTGGAGATGACACAAATTCTCCTTTATCATAATTGTGGGTGGTAAGTATGTTCTTCCACTCGGATAAGACGATAATGCCTCGTCTCTTTAATTTAACCAACACACATGTGTTTTATAATTTAAAAGCTGAACTACGAATATCCTGATCCCCTATTGCACGAAATGTGGTACGTAAGCACTAAAGGTTCGCAATCACAACATGTGCAAAAATTAAAAACTATATTTCTTTTATCATCCCCACAATCTATTTTTATACAACATTTATAGCTAAAATACACAAATTTACAAAGAGGTTCCTGCATAGTACCATAGATGTTTAGGATGCTAATACCTTCCCTTTGCATAACCAACCCCCGACCTTAGATTCTCTCCCCCTCTTTTTGGGTTATTCACTTTTTCCCATTGCTTTGGAAAGAATAAAGCGCAATGGCTTTTTTTATTTGATTTGTGCGAGTTAAGTCAATCCAATCGCTTTGTCTTAACATTTCTACTACTACACTCGCCAGAACTCGGTCTCTGGGGGGAATTCTTTTCAGAATTTCGTCTTGTTTCGGGAATTGATCCATAACCTGTCGATAAAATACTGGTAGTATTTGTATGTTTTGCGAACTTAACCTGAAAAGGCAAAGTTAGTTTTGTACAATGTCATGATGTATGTAATGCATTTTGTAATGATGCTCACAAAATAAATGAGAATGTTATACGCGTTTCGTTAGCATATGTTATGATTTTTTTGTGAATGATGTATAGATGTAATCTTATATGCGTTTCAAGAAAATTTTATATGGAAGATAACTAATGATTGATAAAGATTACAAGTCCTCTAGATAGGCCATCAAATTCTTTTATGTGATGTCAAAGGATCATAACTTGGTCAATTTTTATTGTCTTAAACTCATCCTTTTTTACAATGATTTTAAGGATGTTAACTTTAACCCTTTTTTAGTACTATGCTTGTAAATGATTGCAAGAGGCTTTTTGAGTTCAAAATATTATAGGTCACTTCATGGATTTTCATCAAATTCAAAAGATCATAAATTGTTCAATATTTGGAATTTTTGAGTGATATAAGTTTCACAATACTCTTTATGGAGTCAAGTTCAAGCTAGCATCAATTATCAAAGCTCAATTTCAAAGGAAGACCTTTTTTGGAATCAAAACATTATAGGTCATTTTTGAAAAAAAACTTAGAATTTTTCTATATATAAAAGTCAACGCATTTTTCCTGATTTTGACCAAGCATAACTTCTAGCTCAAGCTTCCAAATGATCTTTTTCTTGGCACATTATAATGAATGTTACCTGATCTTTCCAATGCATCAAGAATCAAGTCCTAAGGCTTCCTAAATCATGCACACCATGAGTTCGAAGTCAGCTACTTGAAACTGCATTTTTCCTCCAAGTCAGATATTGAAATCCATAATCTAGCTTCTAAACATCAATTTAGCACGCATTTTTGATTTAAACATGTTTAACTATGTTCCCAATGTTGAGTTAAGGATCAATACACAGGAATTGGATGATTTTTGATGCACATGGAGTCACACACTTTTCACTTTCGGGCTCCATCCATTTTCCCTTAAAATCTTTTTTTTTTCCAATTCGTTTCACCATTTACTCTATTATAAATAGAGGGACATATTGCACTCATTTCCTCAAGCTTTAGCCAAAATCACCCTATTCAAATCCCACATGAACTATGAATTTGAAATTTGGATTTCTTTCATTCTCACCTCAAAACACTAAAAGCTCCATTCAGTTAGCTTCATTGAACTTCTATGAAGCTAACCATATTATTATCTTTAAGAATCGTGACCTAAATTAGGCTACAAAAGTCATGTTTCAAAGCTAATTTGGTGAACTTTGTTCAGGTAGAATTGTCATCCAAATAGAGTCAAATAAATCACTATTCCACTCTACTCATCCATGTGATTCTCATACTTCTTACAATTTTCATTTTCATAGAGATTTGAGAGAGACACTTGGAATTTTTGTGCTCGCTATTTTTTCCTGATGTTTTTCAAATTAAGTCTTGTTCAGCATTTATAAATTTGGTGCGAGGGTACCATTAGAATAGTTTTGAAGAGACTAATCTAATGGTACCAGTCTGTTTAGCTAATTTTACAGTTTGTAGAACTCCAATCTAGGACGTCTGAAGGTTGAAGACGACCTACGTGTCGTGCTTCAACCAATGATATTGTGACATGTAATTTTTTTGAATCCTATCTAGTGTGCTTGCCTTACCATGCACATGTTTTGAGAACCCTTGGATCTGATTACTTTCATTAGTCAGACTCCATCCAACGTGCCAGATTTTAACTTGCTTTTAATTATTAAAAAATGATTTGGTGTGATTTTCAAAATATACCATGATATGCACAACGCGCCAGATCCTTTGGATCTGTTTGCAAACGCGTTTTAACTCTCATCCAATGGTCCATATTTTTTTGGCTTTATTTTCATTTACTAATTTATACATTTAATTGTTTTAAACTTCAAAAAATCATAGAAACTTCATTTTTGACCCAAACATTATGAAAAAATTCAGAATATTTTTTTCAAATATTCGCTTTCTGATTTTTATTTTTTCATGATTTTATTTTCATATTTGACATTTTTTATGATTTTAATTTTGTTTAACTAGTTTTTAATTGTTTTGAAAATGCTTTTTGATATTTTCGAATTCTGAAAAAATTCATAAAAAGTCATTTTCTTTATTCCTGACTTCTTGGAATTTTTCTAGAGTTTTACTTATTTTTACCACTTTTTAATCTTTTTTTTCCACTTATTTGAGTTGTTTTAAATAATTTAAAAACAATTTTCTGTTTTAAAAAATTACAAAATTTTTTGTAAAAATACTTGAGACCACCTATGATTTTTATATAGATTCTTTTCATTTTTATTTGATACTTTGAATATAGTTTGTTATTTTTCTTTTTATTTTCACTTTAAAAAACAATTTAAAAATCATTTTTCTCATTCTATTTTTCTTATTAAATGCAATTTTATTTTTGTATATTTTCTGCCTGACCTTGAATTATGTGATTTTATATCATGAGCTCCATTAAGATTATTGGATCTTGGCTGTTGAGTTTAACTCCACCAAAATGGATGGATGATTTTAATGATAGTTTGATTAAATTCCTTGGTTCAAATATTTGTTTTCCTTCTTCATCCCACCCCCTTCTTACTTGTACTACATGTTGTTGGAGAATGATCTACATATCATTTTTCTAAATGTATGGTACATGGATTTCTATTGATCGGCGTCAAAATAGGTGCGACTTCTATATAATTCCACTTACGGTTGCTTATCATAGTGCTAAGTTTTGTCCCCATTCGAGAAATGGTCATTCGTGGCCCAAACCCATGTTTGCAAGCCCAAGTATGTTTAATTTGAAACCTTTGATCCAAAAACCTTGAGATTCATTGTTAAGAGGCTTTAGTCTTATCAATCCTCTAATGAATCTTCACAAAATTTGGTCTACGTGAATCACTTAAACATCGTTGATCATATGTTATTACCTCAAGAATTTAAAATGAATGATATACTTGTAAAAAGCAAATGAAACTTGTTGTTGAGAAGTTTTCATTTTATCAATCTTATAATAACTTTTCAAATATAAGTTTCAAGATGGTCATTCAACTAACCTATAATTCCTAACTCACTAATAATTGAATTTTATTTTATGATTTTACTTTATGCATTTACTTTTATATACCATTTTTTTTGGCATTTAAATTTTATGTCATTTTTTATCTTTGTTCACTTGAGCATTTATCTTTATGCCATTTTAATCTTTTCTCACTTGAGATTTTCTTTTTATTTTTGAATATACTTAATAACCAACTTGAAAAATAAAAAAAATTTAAGGTTACATGGACTATTTGGTTACTATCCCTGGCGTAATGGAGTTGGGGACCTCTTGACTTAGGATTAGAATCCTTGATACCCTTGGGACCTTGACTCTGTTTGTTATTTTGTATGGAGTTTTTGGGGTTTACCCCAAGACATTGGTTTGATTTTCTTTGGGTGTAGGTTATTCTGATTACATGCTTTGATTGAGATTGGGAATTCCTCTGTATACAGTTGTTACTTTGCCCAATTTTTGTGAAGAATTAATGCATCTAAAGCTTGGTATTCTTAAGAGGTTTAGTATCTTTGCTTGCTTGGTTTCAATCCAAAGGATATGAATTCTACATTGACTCATTGTGTCAAGTGTTGGCTTCTTTTTGGTAAGACGGTTCGTTTCCCTAGATTTTACCTTATTCTTTAGGATAATCCTTTCATCTCCTCCCATCTTCTTTAATTTCAAAAATCGTCTCCCTCCTTTTAAAAATATATTTCTTTTCTTATTCTCACAATCTATTTTTATACAACATTTATAGCCAAAATACAAAAATTTTAGAAAAGGTTCATGCGGAGTACTGTAGATGTTTAGGGTGCTAATACTGTCCCTTTGCATAACCTGTAGTGGTAGAAATGTTGAGACAAAGCCATTGGATTAACTTAACTCAAACAGATCAAGATAAAAATCACCACCACGCTTTTTTATTTCCAAACGAATGGGAAAAGAGAGAATAACCAAAAAAAGAAGGGGGGGGAGAATCTATGTTTTGGGGTTGGTTATGCAAAGGGAAGTTATTAGCACCCTAAACATCTACGGTACTCCGAAGGAACCTCTTTGAAAATTTGTGTATTTTAGCTATAAATGTTGTATACAAAAATAGATTGTGGGGATGAGAAAAGAAGTATTTTTTTATAGTTTTTCCACCCGCCACGGTAGCGAACCTTTAGTGCCTATGTACTACATTATGTGCAATAGGGGATCAGGGTACACGTAGTTCACCTTTAAAAATTTTAAACCACAAGTGTGTTGGTTAATTTTATGAGACGAGACATCATTGCCTTATTCTAGTGGAAGAACATACTTACTACGCACAATTATGAGAAAGGAGAATTTGTGTCATCTCAAAGTGGAGGATATAGCTTGGATTTTAAAATCAACAAAGCCTCACTCAACACCTAAGTGGAAAATATCTCACTTCACTACATATCGTAGAAAATAGTTGTTCGCATCACTTCAAGGATTATCAATGGTCTAATCTTTTGAGAAAATTTTAAAGTAAAAAGCCCAAAGTGACAAAATGGTTTCAATGTGATTGATTGACTTTTAGTCTTCTCACAAAAAATGTCATGGTATTATTAAGTTGATTAAAGTTTGATCAAGAAAATATTTTGAAAATGCATGGACCTAAATCCTAGTTTATTATGAAAGCGTTTCAAGTTTAAAACAATAATATTTTTCAAAAGAAAGGAGAAGATTTTTGAAATTTAAGAAGGTGGGAGGAGAAGAAGGGATTATCCTAAAGCATAAAGTAAAATCTAGGGAAAAGAACCGTCTAACCAACAAGGAGCCAACACTTGACATTACGAGTCAGTGTAGAATTACTATTATTTGGATTGAAACTAAATGATCAAGGAAAATATAACCTCTCGAGAGTCAAACTTCAAGTGCATTAAGTCTTCACAAAAAAAGTTGTGCAAAGTAACGGTTGTATACAGACGAATTTCCAATCACAGACAAAGCATATAATCATAATAACCTGCAAATAAAGAAAACAAACAACCCAATGTCTTGGGGGGTAAACCCTAACAAACTCCAGACAATATTGCAATAAAAGTGACAAGGTATCAAGGTAGGTCAAGGTCTCTAATCGTATCTCCAAGAAGTCCATCACTCCATAATGCCAAGGATAGTAACCAAATAGTCCAAGTAACATTAAAGTGTTTTATGGTTCAAGCTGATTATTAGGTATCTAAAAAAAGAAATGTGAAGCTCAAGTGAGCAAAATAAAAATGACATAAAAGTAAACGTTCAAGTGAGCAAAGAAGAAAATAGCATGAAATGTAAATTCAAAAATAAAATGGTGCATAAAGTAAAGGCATAAAATAAAAGCATAAAATAAAGGGAATAAAATAAAAGTCAAATGTTAATGAATTAGTAGTTAGAGTTTAGTTGAATTACCATCTTCAAACTTGCATTTTAAACTTATTAGAGGATGGATAAAATCAAAACCTCTCAACAACAAGTTTTATTTGCTTTTTGTCAAGTATATCATTTATTTTCAAAATCTCAAGGCAACAATAAATGATCAATGATGTTTAAGTGATTCACTTTGACTAAAGCTTATAGAGGGTTGATAAGACCAAAGCCTCCTAACAATGAATCTTAATATTATTAGATCAAAGGTTTCAAATTAACATACTTGGGCTTGCAAACATATGTTTAGGCCACGAATGATCATTTCTCAAATCGGGACAAAATTTAGTGATATGTTAAACAATCATAATTGGACTTATATAGAAGTCACACCTATTTTGAGGTCGGTCAATAGCAATTTATGTGCCATATGTTTGGAGAGATGATATTTATATCATCTTCTAACAACATGTAACACAGTAAGAAGAGGATGAGATGAAAAGGGAAGGGATATGTTTGAAATAAAAATTTAATCAAACTATCATTAAAATCATTGATCCATTTTGATGGAGTTAAACTCAACACCCAAGATCCAATGATGTTAATGAAGTACATGATCAAAAGTCAAAATGTCAGAATATATACAAAAATAAAATTGTATTTAATGAATAAAATAAAATAAAATAAAATGATTTTTAAAATTTTTTTAAAAATGAAAATAAAAGGGAAAATAGAAAACTATACTCAAAATATCAAAGAAAAATTAAAAGAGACCATAGAAAAATTAGAAACAACCTCAAGTATTTTTACAAAATTTTTGGTAATTTTTTAAATTAGAAAAGTATTTTTAAACAAATTAAAATTACTCAAATAAGTGAGAAAAAAAATCTAAAATAGTAAAAGATGAAATAAAATTCTAAAAAAATTCAGAAGGTCAGAAATAAGAGAAATAATTTTGATGATTTTTTTTCAGAATTTAAAAATGTAAAAAATTATTTTTAAGCAATTAAAAACAAACCAAAACAAAAAAAAATGAAAAATTCTAAATTTGAAAATAAAATTATGAAAAAATAAAAATCAGAAAGAGAATATATGAAAATATTTTTGTGAATTTTTTCTTAATTTTTGAGTCAGAAATGAATTTTCTATGATTTTTTGAAGTTTAAAATAATTAAATATAAAAAATCTGAAATAAAAAATAAAGTAAAAAATATCGATCATTGGATGAGAGTGAAAACACGTTAGTAATCTATTCCAATGGATCAGACGCGTTGTGCATATCATGGTCCTTAATGAATAAAACATGTGATCAACTATTAAATCAGGATTGAAAAAATGTGTTGCAAATTCCCATTGGTTGAAGACGAACACGTAGGTCGTCTTCAACCTCTGTCCACACGATTTGCAGGTTCATAAAATGGAAAAATTAGAGCTCGAGACAGGTACCATTTGCTTCGTATCTTCAAGACGATTCCAATGGTACCCTCGCGAGAAATTTATCTAAGGTGTAGCTCTGTCGTTTCAGAAGGAATGATTTGAAAAGGGATTTGAAAATTCATGGCCAAAGCTCACTTCTAGTTGAAAACAAATGTTGTGACTAGAATCAGAATGATGAGAGCTTCATTACAGTACAAAAGTTTGAGAGAATTGATGAAGGAATCTACCTATTGAAGTTCAAATTCAGAGCTTTAAAACTTGACTTGGCTAGCACAATATAGGAAGTCTTAGATCTTATTTCTTTTTCTGTTAGCTTCAATGAAGTTCAAAGTTGAAGAATTGACAAATAAAATGGATTGAGGAAAAGCTATAAAACCAAATTCGAATTTGGAGAAAAGTGGGTTGAAGAGAGAGTTTGGCATGGTGATTCTGGCTATCTAAGCTTGAGAAAATGAATGAGGTATGACCCTCTATTTTTAGCGAAGCTAATGGAATGCTTAAGCATGTGAAATGATGATGTTTGGAGGGAAATCGTGTGAAGTTGCAAACATGAAAAATGTGACTTCTATTTTGCTCAAAACTCAACCAAAACATGTGTTTCAAGGTGCTAATCACTTCAGGAAGATTGTTAAACATGACTAGAAGTAAAAACTCGCAGAAATTTTGTGTTTAGAGGCTAAATCATGAATTTCAAATCCTAACTTTTGAGGAAACTTCAGTCTCAAGGTACCATGTTTTAATCAATGGTGTGCATGATTTAGGGAATCTTAGGACTTGATTATTGATGCCTTGGAAATATGAGATCACAAACTTTACAATGTGCAAAGAATGAAATCAAATGGATGCTTGAGCTGAAAGTTGTGATGAGTCAAAGTTGGGAAAAAATGCTGACTTTTTGTACTTAGAAAAATTCTAAGTTTTTCTTCAAAAATGACCTATAATATCTTGCATCCAAACATGGACTTCCATTTAAAATTTTCTTTTGAACCAAAAAGATGGCATTAAGTAGATCTCTTGAATGACATTTTGAGACTTGAACAATTTAAAAACTCCAAAAATTGAGAAAGTTATGACTTATAATATTTTTCTTCCTTAGGACATCTTCCATCCATTTTCAAGCTTTGCACATAAAAGAATAGTTGAAGTTCACATATTTAAGATAATTTTGGAAAAATAATGGGCTCAAGGAGATAAAAATTGTCCAAGTTATGATCTTTTGAAGTCATGCAATGGAATTTAATGGCCTATCTAGAGGACTTGTAATCTTTCTCAATCATTACGCATCTTCCACATAAAAATTTCTTGAAAATTTTGAAGTGATTTGTTTATAACCCTTTAAATAGAAGCATGTCTTTGTAATCACTCAAAAATAACAAAAGATGAGAAAGATATAGCCCTTAGAAGTTCAAAACCTAGCTCTTAGAGCAACAAAATGCTTTGGAAACCCTTTTCAATTTTGAAAAACTTTCTTGTACAAATACTTTTGTCATGTAAATAGAAGTTGTTGAGGATGATAATGGTAAACCATAGTAACGATAACCACTTCTAAACATTAAGAATTGAGTTAAAAATGAACTTGTTACCAAGAAATCAAGAAGTTGTCCAATTAGGTCAAATTTCTTCAATCAACCCTTATATCTTTGAACTATCTTTGACAACTTCAGGCATGATGAATCATAATAGACTTTGTCATGATATTACTTCAAAATATATTCAATTATGAGGCTTTAATCTCAATGAAGATTTGTTGAAGAAGGCATGGAAATAAACTCATTAACCTATAGATCGACTTGATGGATTGTGTTATGCTTTCACCTATAATATCATCAATTAGAGCAAACATTCATTGTATTTATTAGTTAAAAGTTAATCAATACAAAAAATAGATGATCACAATATACAAGTTAAGGTGCTTAGTGATTCCCCATGAGCAAAGCTAAAGATAATGAGAAAAATAAAACCATGATGTGATCTTGCTGTGATTGAATTTACATCAGATGATAGAGGGATCTTAGGGGGGAAAATTGGGGTATAAAAGCTGCCCTTATTCAAGTGTCTTATATCCGGAGATACAATGGTTAAAATCTTCATGTCGACGCGATTGAAGATACTTAATATAAAAAAAACCTACTTTTGGCCCTAATATGCCATGTAATGTTTATGATTGTGCATGCAAACAAACAGATCCAATGATGAGACTACAATTCATTAGAGTAACATCTCAGCAACAAACTATCTTCCATAATGACGAGACTACCATTCATTGGAGTAACATCTCATCAACGAACTATCTCCTATAATGAGGAGACTACAATTCATTGGAGTAACATCTCAACAATGAACTATCTCCCATAATGATGAGACTACCATTCATTGGAGTAAACAAATGAATCTTCTCAGGGGACTAACAGACTTACTAGGGAAGTACAAGTTGCTCAAATAAAGAGACCGCCACTTGCTGTTATGAGAAGGAACTTTAATAATGACTTCATAGGGAAAGAAATATGGCTTCCTGGGGAAAGAAATATGGATTCCTGGGGAAATTCCAATATATTCCTGCTGAGGAGCTAAAGTCTTCTCGTGCCAAAATAAATGCACATTCTCAAACTAGGGCTCAAAGTTTGCAGAAATCAAAATAATAACACTGTCGGCGACGACAGATTCAAACCAGAAAGAAACCGGTGAAAAAGTCAACCGAGATAACACCTGATGAGAAATAAACTCAAAAGGGGATCACATTCCACTCAGATAAAAGACTGAATTGGAAGGCTAAAGCAAAAATCTTCCACGATGGATAACTCAGTGGGGAAAATGAAAGAATATACACTTTCTGTTGAAAGTTGACAAACTATTGGAGAGAGGGTAACACAACTCTGCAAATAGGGTAATATGCCAATAAAAATTAATAAATGCAAATAAGCAATGAATTTTAATTCAGCTACACATGATGTATGTATGAATGTTATTATGTATATGCTCACGAAAATATCACACCATATTGGGGTTAAACAAACAAAACCAAACTGGGTAAAGTTAATACTCGGCTAAATCAAATCCAAAAGGAAAATTCCCAAAAGAAAATAAGTACCAACTGAGGAAACCAATTCCTATCCCATGGCTTAACTTCACTGGGAAGAAACACATCCCGAAAGTAATCAAATCACACAATACAATCATTGCAAATACAGGGATCTAACATCCTCTTCTAGGCTTCACCGAGGAACATCACACAGACTTCAATGGGGAAAAATGTTTCACCATCAAGATTTTCACTGAAGATTATGATACTGACTTCATTAGGGAAGATGAAAACCACATCATTAAGATATTGACTGGGGATTCAGTTCTAACTTCATTAAGGAGTACAACACCACATCATTGAGGGGACAAAAAATAAATTCTTCAATACCAAGAGTGATGATTACACAATCTTCCCTGGGGATAAATTCTGAAAACACCTGGGGATAATAAATTCTAGCCATAAACAAAATCTAAACTTCTCTTAGGGATCTAAGAAATCAAACAATACAACAATAAATTAAAATTATGGGGATTTTAAATCAAACCCAGCACTCGGTGGGAGAAAACCCAAAAAAGTTGACAACTGTTTCAACACTTCTTAGAAAAGATAATGCCCTTGCCTAGTTGCCTGGGAAAACAACAATAATGCCATTAATTCTAAGAAGAAAGGTCTTCCGTCATATGAGAGATAACCTTACTGGGGAATCTGAGATAGAGACCTCAAACCATGCAAACCCTGAATCAAAATGGACCAAGACTTGACTGGGGAAAATGGGATCACAAGGTCGATACTGCATCTTACGCCAATTTGTTTCATCTCCAACTATCTGAGAGAGCCTTCCTGGGAAAACAAACTTCCAAAATTTCTTAGTTCGTCCATCCTGGGAATCATCATTTTTATTTTCCTTGTGACACAAAATCTAAAGTAAAAACTAATACGTAAATTCCTTTCAAAAAACCAATTTTGTTATTTAATATTTTGCTTTGAAAATTACTATCAATAATAAATGGAGTCTTTGTAAGCAGAATAAAATAAGAATTGCAAATAATTGGATAAAAGCTCAAACTTTATTAATAGAATGGTAGTCTGTGAATGGCGAGACTCCATAGATGATTACAAAGTTTGGAAAATGGTAATATATATTGGAAAAGATACATTGAAATACAATTACCACTATTCTCCCTAACAACTTTGAATTCCTGAGCAATGACTTCTGTTGAAGTATGGTGAGAGTTCAAGAAGATTGTTGCTTCAATGATCAAGTCTTGTCTGACGCAGTTACTTTCCAATAAATCCCTAACTTTTTCCTAAGTTGTCCTTGCGGGTTTTCAACCTAGCGGGAAATTTTATTATTTTTATGTCTCTAATTTTTGCCTAGACCGCCCTTTCGGGTTTTCAGCCTACCGAGATGCTCTTTTTTGCCTAAGTCGCCCTTTCGGGTTTTCGACTTAGCGAGCTATTCTTTTATTTCTCTAGGAAAAGTATTTCATGACTGCATCAGCATTCATAAGACATGGGATCCTCGCTATCCATAGTTTCAAGAATCAATGCACCGCTAGAGAAGGCTTTCTTGATAACATATGGGCCTTAAAAATTGAGAGTACACTTGACCCTAGAATCAACTTCAAAAGACATGATCTTCCTGAGCACAAGGTCTCCTTCTCTGAATTCACGAGGCTTGAACTTCTTATCAAAATCTTTCTTCATTCTCGTTTGGTATAACTGGCCATGGCACAAGGCCGTCATTCTCTTTTCTTCAATCAAATTCAATTGGTCAAACCTGTTATGGACCCATTCAGCCTCTGACAATTCGGTTTCCATTATCACGTGTAAAGAGGGAATCTCAACCTCGATCGGGAGCACTGCTTCCATACCATACACAACGGAGAATGGGGTTTCCCCTGTTGAAGTGCGGAGGGATTTACGATACCCATGCAAAGCAAAAGGTAGCATCTCATGCAAATATTTATAAGTAACACCCATCTTCAGGATGATCTTCTTGATATTCTTATTAGCATCTTCAACAGCCCCATTCATCTTTGGCCTGTAAGGAAATGAATTGTGATGGACAATCTTGAATTCTTCATAGAGTTCTGTCATCATCTTGTTATTCAGATTTGAGTTGTTGTCCGTGATAATCCTGCTTGGCACACCATACCGACATATAAGATTGTTCTTGATGAAAATCACTACCACAAGCTTATTAACATTAGCATATGAAGATGCTTCTACTCAT
Organism: Vicia faba; assembly: GCA_948472305.1. Lineage (NCBI taxonomy): Eukaryota > Viridiplantae > Streptophyta > Magnoliopsida > Fabales > Fabaceae > Vicia > Vicia faba. Next base: position 1,330,093,618 of record OX451741.1, on the reverse strand, counting down.
TTGATGAAGTAATCAATTGCTACCAAAATGAAACAATGTCCATTCAACGCCTTAGGTTCAATAATTCCAATCATGTCAATACCCCACATAGAGAAAGGCCACGGGGAAGAAATAACATTGGGAAGTGTTGGAGGCACATGAATTTTGTCAGTGTAAATCTGACACTTATAACACTTCTTTGAAAATTTATAACAGTCAGATTCCATTGTCAGCATATAGTAACCTTCCCTAAGCATCTTCTTTGCCATCGAATGTCCATTGGCATCGGTACCAAAGGAACCTTCATGGATCTTATGCATCAACATGTCTGCTTCGTTTCCATCCATGCATCTAAGCAAGACCATGTCATAATTTATTTTGTATAAAACATCTTCATTGAGGAAAAATCTACCTGCCAACCTTCTCAATATCTTTATACCTTTGTTCGATGCACCAATCGGGTATTCTTGAGTCTAGAGAAAATGATTGATATCATAATACCAAGGTTTTTCATCTGTTACTCCATCTGTTATAAACATGTGAGCCGGTCTATCCAAATTTCACACTGTGATATGAGGCACATCATTCCAAGTATTCACTTGATACATAGAAGCCAGTGTTTCTAATGCATCTGCCATCTGATTTTCATCTCTGGTAATATGATGGAACTCAACATTATTAAAGAAAGGTAATAATCTTCTAGCATAATCTTTTTAGGGAATCAAGCCAGGGTGACGAGTATCCCATTATCTTTTAATCTGATTTAGTACCAAAGCTGAATCGCCATACACATCTAGAATTTTGATTATAAGATTAATGGCCTCCTCGAGACTCATACTACAAGCCTCATACTTTGCTATATTATTGGTATAATCAAAAGTCATCCTTGCAGTAAAAGGTATATGTGACCCATGAGGAGTAATAATCACAACACTGATTCCTTTCCCATAAGCATTCATAGCTCTATCAAACACCATGCCCCACTGGGATTCAGGATCAGGACCTTCCTCACGTAACGGTCCATCATAATCTTTCGCTTTAAGAAACATAACATCTGCATCAGGGAAATCATATTTAACAGACTGATAATCATCCCCTGGTTGGTGAATAAGATAATCTGCCAACACACTTATTTTTATAGCCTTCTAAGTACGGTATTCAATATCATATTCAGACAACAGAATCTGTCAACGGGAATTTCTTCCGGTAAGAGCAGGTTTTTCAAAAATATACTTAATTGAATCCATTTTGGAAATCAACCAACTAGTATGATTCAACATATATTTCACAATTGCTTTGCCGCCCAGGCCAGAGCACAACATGTCTTTTCCAACATAGAATATCGCGACTCACTGTCAGTAAATTTCTTGCTGAGATAATAAATGGCATATTCCTTCTTCCATGTTTCATCTTGTTATCCCAAAATAATGTCCATAGAATTATCTAACACTATCAAATATATAATAATTGGTCTTCCTTCAACCAGAGGGAGCAAGATAAAAGTTTCAAGTAGATACCCTTTAATACTTTCAAATTCCCTTTGGCAGTCATCTGTCCACACATAACCTTGATCATTCTTTAACAAATTAAAGATCATCTCACACGTTGCAGTCATGTGGGAGATAAATCGGGAAATGTAATTCAAACGCCCAAGGAAGCCTCTAACTTGCTTTTCAGTTCTTGGTGCTGGAATTTCTTGAATTGCTTTAACTTTATCAGGATCAACTTCAATTCCTTTTTTGCTGACAATGAAACCTAACAATTTCCCTGATCGAACATGAAAGGCACACTTATTTGGATTCAAGCAGAGACGATACTTCCTCAAACACAAACAATTTCAAAAAATCTACTATATGCCCTTCTTCAGTCAGGGACTTAGCAATCATATCATCACCATATACCTTAATTTCCTTGTGCATCAGGTCATGGAATAGGGTTGTCATAGCCCTCTGGTACGTTGCACTTGCATTCTTCAACCCGAAGGGCATCACTCTATAACAAAATATTCCCTAGAGTGTGATAAACGTTGTTTTTTTCCATGTTCTCAGGAGCCATTCTGATTTGAATATATCCGGAAAATCCGTCCATGAACGAGAATAATTTTAATTTTGATGTGATATCAACCAACATATCAATATGCGGTAATGGAAAATCATCTTTTGGACCAACAAGAGGTCATTCTTTTGCCAGTGAATTCGCCATTTTTTCTATAGCAGAAGAAATGTTTAAAACTAAGCCATTAGATTGACTTGACTTTTACAAATCAAAATAAAAATCGCCATCGGACTTTATTGTTTCCAAAGGAATGGGAAAAGAGTGAATAACCCAAAAGAGGGGAAAAGATTCAAGGTAAGGGGGTTGGTTATGCAAAGGGAATGTATTAGCACCCTAAACATCTATGGTACTCCGCAGGAAGCTGTTTGAAAAATCTGTATATTTTGGCTATAAAATGTTGTACGAAAAAGAGATGGTGGAGGTAAGAAAAGAAGTATATTTTTTATGATTTTTGCACCTACTGCTATTGCGAAACTTTAGTGCCTATGTACCAACTTTCGTGAAATAGGGGATCAGGGTACACGTAGTTCACCTTTTAAAAATTTTGAAACAAAAGTGTGTTGGTTAATTTTATGAGATAAGACGTCATCGTCATTGTCCGTGTGGAAAACATACTTACTACCCACAATCATGAGAAAGGAGGATTTGTATCATCTCAAAGTGGAGGATATAACTTGGATTTTAAAATCAAGAATGCCTCACTCAACACCCAAGTGGAAAATATCTCACTTCACTACATATTGTAGAAGTATAGTTGTTTGCATCACTACAAGGATTAACAAGAGTCTAATCTTTTGAGAAAGGTTTCAAAATAAAAAGCTAAAGTGGCAAAATAGTTTGAAATGAGATTGATTGACTTTTAGTCTTCTCACAAAAATGTCAAGGTATTATTAAGTTGATTGAAGTTTATTGATGAAAAGGTTTTGAAAATGCATGGACCTAGGTCCAAGTTTATTATGAAAGTAGTTTAAGTTTAAAAACAAGAAGAGTTTTCAAAAGGAGGAAGAATATTTTTGAAATTAAAGAAGATGGGAGGAGAAGAAGAGACTATGCTAAAGCATAAGGTAAAAAGCTAAGGATAAGAACCATCTAACCAACAAGAAGCTAATACTTGACATTATGAGTCAAGATAGAATTCCCATTCCTTGGATTGGAACCAAGCAAGCAAAGATACTAGACCCCTTGGGAGAACTAAACTTCAAGTGTATTAAGTCTTCACAAAAATTGGGCAGAGTAATGGCTGTATACGGGTGAATTCCATATTACAAACAAAGTATGTAATCACAATAACCTGCACACAAAAAAAACAAATAACCCAATGTCTTGAGGTAAACCTCAAGAGCTCCAGACAAAATATCCATTAAGATCACAAGGTATCCAACATACGCCAAGGTTTCTAATCCTAAGTCCAAGAAGTCCAATACTCCATAATGCCAAGGATAGTAACCAAATAGTCCAAGTATAATTAAATCCTTTTTAGGGTTCATGTTGATTATTAGGTGCCTTAAAAAAGAAAAGAAAGGCTCAAGTGAGCAATGTAAAGATAACAAGGATATAAATGCTCAAGTGGGCAAAATACAAATAACATGAAATGTAATGCTTAAAGTAAATAGTACATAAAGTATAAAAAATAAAATCATAAAGTGAAACAAATTAATAATTAGTGGTTAGTTGGATGACCATCTTGAAACTTGCATTTGGAACTCATTAGAGGATTGGTAGAACCAAAGCCTCCATACAAAAAGTTTCATTTGCTTTTTGTCAAGTATATCATCCATTTGGAATCCTCACAAGTACCATTTAACGATCAATGATGTTTAAGTGATCCGCGTTGACAAAAAGTGTTATAGATCCATTAGAGGATTGTTAGAACCAAAGCCTCCACACAATGAATCTCAAAGTTATTGGATCAAAGGGATCAAATTAACATACTTGGGCTTGCAAACATAGGTTTGGACCATGATGATCATTTATTCGAATTGGGAAAATATTTAGCACTATGTTAAGCAATCGTAAGTGGACTTATAGAGAAGTCGCACCTATTTTGAGGCCGGTCAATAGCAATCTATGCACCATTTGTTTTAAGACATGATATAGAGATCATGCTCCAATAACACTTAGTGCAATAAGAAAGGGATAAGATGAAGAGGGGTGGGGAAGAATATATAAACCATATTTGAATTAAATTTTAATCAAACTATTATTAAAATCATTCATCCATTTTTATGGAGTTAATCTCAACACCATGGATCAAATGATGTTAACAATGTTCATGATCAAGAATTCAACCCAAGATCAGCCAGAAAATAATCACAAAATAATATTACATTTAATATATACATTAAAAAAGGTTTAAAAATGTTTTAAAATAGAAATAAAAGAGAAAAATATCAACTATGTTCAAATTAATCAAGAAATATTAAGTAAGACAATAGAAAAATCAGAAAAGGGCTCATATATTTTTATAAAATTTTTGGTAATTTTTTAAAGTAAGAAACTATTTTTAAAATTAAAAGAACTGAGTAAAATAAACCAAAAATGATAAAAAATAAAAAGTCATAAATAAAAAAATATATGAGGTCACCAATATTTGTCACAATATCATTGGATCATTCCATATTTTTTCAGAATTTAAAATGGCATAAAAGTATTTATAAATATTTAAAACAACTCAAATAAAGTGAAAATTTATAAAAAATATCAAAACACAAAATAAAATTGTGAAAAAATAAAAATCAGAAAGAGAAAAGTCAAAAATATTTTTCATAATTTTTCAAATAAAATGAATTTTCTATGATTTTTTGAAATTTAAATCAATTAAAATAAAAATCAGGGAGGATCAAGGAAGGTGAATTGATAGAAAAATTGGATTGAAAAAGGCTTGAACATTGATTTCGAAGTTACAGAAAATTGGATTATGGAGCAAGTTTGGAAGGGTGATTCTGGCTACTCAAGCTTACGGAAATGAATGGGGGGTGACCCTTTATTCATAGGAGAATTAATGGGATCCTTAAGCGTGTGAAATGATGAAGTTTGGAGGGAAATCGTGGGGGGTATGCAACATGAACAAAGTGTGACTTCTTTAGCATTAAAACTCAGCCAAACCGTGCATTCATGATGCTAAACACCTTTGGAAAGTTGCTAAACATGATTAGAAGCAAAAACACGTGTAAAACTTGTGATTAGAAGCCAAAACAAAGATTTCAAAATCTGACTTGTGATGAAACTTCAGTTTCAAGCTACCAATTTCAAAATAATGGCATTTTCAGCTCAAGGGGTCTTAGGACATTATTCTTGATGCTTTAGAAAGATGAGGTTACAAGCTTTGCAATGGAAAAATAATGAAATCAAATGGATGTTTGAGAAGAAATTTTCATTGAGTCAAAGTTGGAGAAAAAAGGTTGACTTTCCATACTTAGAAATATTTCAATTTTTTCTTCAAAAGTGATTTATAATGTTTTGCATCCAAACATGGCCTTCCACTTGGAATTTGCTCTTGACCAAAAAAGATGGCATGAAATAGACCTCTTGAATGACATTTTGAAACTTGATCCATTCAAAATCTCCAAAAATTGATAGAGTTATGAATTGTTGAACTTGGCAAAAAATATTGAAATGACCTATAATCTTTTGCATCCTTAGGGCAACTTCCATCCATTTTCTCATTTTGCACATAAAATAAGGAATAAATTTAAAATCTTTAAGATTATTATGGAAAAGTAGTGGGCTCAATGTGATAAAAATTGACCAAGTTATGATCATTTGAAGTCACACATGAGAAATTGGGGGTTCATCTGGAGGACTTGTAATCTTTCTTCATCATCAAGTTTCTTCCACATGAAAACTCCTTGAAACTCTTGAAGTGATTTGTTAATAACCCATTAAATAGAAGGATGTATTTGGAATCACTCAAAGATACCAAAATATGAGCAAGATATACTTCTTTTAAGTTCAAAAACCTAGCTCCTAGATCAAGAAAATGCTTTGAGGAACTTTGAAAATTTTGAATAACCTTCTTGTACCAACACTCTTGCTTTGTAAATATAAGTTGTTGAGGATGATAATGAGAACTCATATCAACCAAAAACACTTCCATATCTTGAGAATTGAGAGAAATATGCACTTGTGACCAAATGGGAACAAGACCTTGTCTAACCATGACAACTTCTTCAATCAACCCCTTGTACTTTTGAATCAATTTTGATTACTTTGAAATGTGGTGCACCAAAATAAGCCTTTCCATGCAATTTATTCCAAAACAACTTCAATGGTGAGGTTTGAATTTCTCAAGCTTTATTGACTAGAGAATGGAAATAAACTCATGAATCCATGGAGCAACTTGCTAATACACATTGCCTTTACCTACATTATTAACAAATAAGAAAAACCAACATTGCATTTTATTAATTAGAAGGAAAATCAAGGCAAAATATTCATGATCTCAAAAGAAAACAAGTGAAGGTGCTTGGGGATTACTCAAAGAGCAAAGCTAAAGATAGGGAGAAGAACCAAAAGCCCTAATGTGACCTTGTTGTGATTGAATCAAAATGCTATGATGAAGGGATCTTAGGGGAAAAAATTAGGGTAAAACACTAAGACATTACATCATTTCAGGGATGGGGATACATATTTACAAATGGGGATTGCAAGAATTTAAATCCTAATTATCTATTACAACCATATTGAATTGTACAATATAAAAAAAGGGAAGGATTTGTTTTAAAAAAGGGGTTTTTTGGTCTTAATAAATTAAAATTAAAATAATTAGTTAATAAAAAGAAAATATTTTTTTATGACTTTTTTATACTAATAAAAATAGTATTAATGCTAAAAATAATATAAATAAGAAAGAAAAGGAAAAATAACGAAAACAGGATCAACATGTTGCTGAAAACAAAAATGAGAGGGACTAGAAGTTCTTATGCTAGGCACGTTGTAGTTCAGAAAGAAACGTTAGAGGAAACCATAAGTTTTGGATTGCTACGCGCTGATGTTTTGGGTGTTAAAACAGTGAGGAAAACCTAGAAGTTCTGTGTGATGTGTTACAATAGTGAGAAAGACCTAGAAGTTTTGTGTGCTATGTTACAACAGTGAGAAAGACCTAGAAGTTGTGTGTGTTGTGTTACAATAGTGAGAAAGACCTATAAGTTTTGTTTGTTGTGTTACAAATCTGAGAAAGACCAAGAAGTTCTGTGTGTTATGTTACAATAGTGAGAAAGACCTAGAAGTTCTGTGTGGTGTTAAAACTGTGAGAAATACCTATATTTCTGTGTGTTGTGTTACAAAAGTGAGATAGACCTAGAAGTTATGTGTGTTGTGTTACAACAGTGAGAAAGACCTAGAAGTTCTGTGTGTTGTGTTACAATAGTGAGAAAGACCTAGAAGTTCTATGTGCTATGTTACAACAGTGAGAAAAACCTAGAAGTTCTAGTCCTAATTTTGAGCCTAGTTTTCTTCAAGAACTTATGATCCACAATTTTTCTACTTAGGCAATGATATGTACAGTCTCAACACTATGATATCTACATTTTTAATGATGTTCTGAATAAAAAGTTCAAAGTAAAGATGACATACTTTGAATTTGAAGCATGTGTTTGGGACTTGATCTGATGCCTTCGAATGTTCTGGCGTTAGTAAGAAACAGAACATAAATGTTATGTTCTTTGATTCGAGGGGAAGAACAAGAGTATTGTTTTTTTTCCAGAATTTTGGGTTTAAGAGTGATTGAGTGTTTTCTTCTCTCTCTTTTTGTATTCAATAACTCTCTCCTTAAAACCCAGCCCCTTAGATGTGTGGTGGAACACTTTATTTATAGATGAGTTTGTTGTGGTTTTCGGGGTAAAACAAATGGGATTTGAACCGTTTTGGCATATTGTTTCATTTCTTTTTAAATACCGCTTTTATGTGCTAATTTTGTGCAAATATGGGGTTTGAGAAAATGTAAGTGTGGACTGGGTCGCAACAGTTTTAGAGTGTTGTGGCAACTGGATGCAGGACTGTGTCATAGCAGTACAAGAGACTGCTCAAAACGAGGTTTTGGGGTTTAGTCATGTTCTGATCGAAGAGTAGAGCTTCTAGATGTTCTGATCGAAGGGTCATGTTCTGATTGAAGGGTCATGTTTTGATCGAAGAGTAGAGCTTCTATATGTTCTGATCGAAGGGTTATGTTCTGATCGAAGGGTCATGTTCTGATTGAATGGTCATGTTCTGATCGAAGCGTAGAGATTCTATATGTTCTAATCGAAGGGTCATGTTCTGATCGAAGGGTCATGTTCTGATTGAAGAGTAGAGCTTCTATATATTCTTATCGAAAGGTCATGTGCTGATCAAAGGGTCATGTTCTGATCGAAGAGTAGAGCTTCTATATGTTCTGATCGAAGGGTCATGTTCTGATCAAAGGGTCATGCTCTGAATCACTTTTGCAAATTCTGATTGTACTTGTGTGGAAACTGGCCCAGAAGTTCTGTCCAAATTTTGACTTAAAAATGCTCAGAAGTTACTAAGTGTTTTATCTTCAAGGATGTCTTCATGGATTTATAACTTGAAATCCCAGCCTTTCTAGAAGAAGTTTTGTTCTACAATGTTTTAGATCTCATTGAGATCTATAACTTTCATGTCAGAAGTTCTGATTGAATCATCTTGCATCATGATGAAAATCTGGCCCAAAGTTATAAAATTATCATATTTTCTTAACACTTGGAAAATTTTCTAAGTGTTTAGAAATTTGACTTTTCAAAGTAATCTTTGACTTTTGATTTCTTGATTAACCAACTTCATGTCTTGATGAAATATGATTTTTGAAACTTGATTTTGTTCAAAAAGTCAAAGTTTTACTTTTCTGTGTGCATTTGACCATTTTGCCCTTGTGAATGACTTTCTTGGAAAATTGTAATTCGATACTTGAAACTTGACAGAAGCAATCCTGAGGGTCCAGGATGATCCCTTGGGAAATGAGAGAGAAAATTTTTGGGTACAACACTAGGGTTTCTAACCAACTACATAAGCTCCATCACACGAAAAAGAAAGATTGCAAGAGAGACGAAGAGATAAGTAATTTGGTGCTTACACTAGGGTTTCTAAGGAAAATTTTGGGGTACAACACTAGGGTTTCTAACCGACGGCTTTACAACAGCGAAATTGATGACGAGAAAAACTAGAGGAATTCAGGTAAGCGCCTTCATTGCATTTTTTCTCTCTTTTGGCTTCTGATTATTCTACTCTCTTCATGCATTTTTTCTATACCTTCTTATTGTTGTTGTGTTCTTCTGTTCACGTACGTGTTGTTGAATTTAGGCGATGATGAAATGTTGATGTTGCATTTGTGATGTTGTTTGTAGAAAGTAGAGAGAATTTGTTGTGGTGTGTGAGTTGTGATGTTGTTGATGTGCTTTGTTTATCTGAGTTGAAAGAGTTTGAGCTTTGTAGCGTAGGAGCTGAGGAAGATGAAGGTTTATAGAACATGTTGAAGTTTAGAGAATGAGGGAGTTAGAGGATGGTATAAAGAGAGATCCTGAGAGATGGAGGAAGAAGGTGAATTTTTCTAAATTGTTTTTGTGATTTGCAGTGATGGAGATGAGAAGAAAGTGCAAAGTTGAAGATTGACGAAGCAGATTAAGATGGAAGAATAGAGAGTGATAATGGTTGATTCAGGTAATTTTATTTTATTCTGTTAATAATCTCTTGCTGGAAGTTTTTCTGATCTTTCTCTTCTGAATCGTGAATTTTTTCTTCTCTCAGTTTCCTCCCTTTCTTGTTTTATGTTCCAATATGTTATATCTGTTATGTTTTGTTGAGAAGTTTGTTACAGGGTTAGGAAGTTATTCTAAAAGTTAGTTGAAGGTTAGAGAATTATGTTTTCGCGGTTGGTTGAAGAACTGTTATAGGTAGTTGGTTAGTTTGTTGAGGGGTTGGAAACTGTTAGGGAAAAACAATTAGGTGTTTAGAGGGAGTTAGAGGCTTTTAGGAGTTTGTTTGTTGAGTTTATAGAGAGCTGAAGTTTTGTTGTAATGCTGTTAGGGAATTAGTTATGTTATGGACAGTTATGGAATTGGTTAGGAGGTGTTAGGAAGTTAGTTATCATTTTGAAACTATTAGCATTTTCTGTTATACTGAGTTGGATTTCTGGTTTTACTAATGAACAAGTTTTGGTCATTTTCGCATGGGCTTTGTTCATTGTTGAATGCATGGCTGCAATTCACTTTGCTGCTGTTTTGTGTTAATGTACAGGGAGGTCGGTCAATTGATGGATGTTAGTTAATTGTTTACTTTGGATTTTATGATTTGGCCCATTTTGTGTTACGGTTAACTTGTTTTTTTTGTCTATTTTGATATGGAGGTACAGGGTTGAGTATGGCATGAAGAAATACCAAGGCAAAGTAACTTGTAGTTTGAGCTAAGCGGAGGAGAATTTGAAGATGGATACTTGGCGCGGATATGGAAGAGCGAAGATGTTTAGGATATTAGGATTTAGGCTTAGAACAAAAGCATGTGTAATGAATTTTGTAATGGTTTATTTGAATATGTAAATGATATCTTGATTGCTTGAAAACTCTTTTTGTTCGAAAACCCTTAGATGACTCTTTGTAGGAAACTCTTGATGAAATGTTGAGTAGATTTTAAAATATCAATCTTTTGACTAATGCCTTTTACTCTTAAATGAACTATGACCATTATTACTTAGCTGCACCTTAAACAACTAATCTCTTCTTTAAATTTGAATTTATCACCATGTTTCAAAGTCCTTCAAATAATTAAAAGAACTTTGTCTCCAAAGAAATCCAAATGATCATGTGAAACATTATGCCTTAAGATATCCACAAACTTTACTTGACGAAATGCAAGTCTATTTTTCTTCTGAAACCCTCTCCACATGCCTTATGACCCAAGCAATGAACACCACTTCGTTTAACAAAAACAGACTAGTTGGGACTTTATCTCCGAGGATGAGATCTTTTGAATGAAGTTTTCTTGCATTGTATAATGAATCTTCTTGAAGAAAACACTAATTTCCATGAACACCAACATTAATTCAACAACTTGCACCTTAATTAAGGATATAATCCCATTGAATGATGGGATTCACAAAGGATGAACTTCGTAAGGGACCCCCCTTTTGAATACCACCTGACTAGGGAAATAGACCCTAATTCATACCATGATCGTCGAAGGAACAACTTGAATATAGATGAGAGCCTCAAAATCAAGGAGAAACCCTAATTAACAAGCTCCTGGATCCTAATGCCAATTTTATTGATTAATGAAGCATGGTGCGTTAGATGACCTAATGAAGGTTATGTACATGAGAAAAGTGCGAGAAGCATAAGCCAGATAACAACGAAAGCGTAGGAAAAATTTGGGTTATTACATCAAGATTCGACACCGACTTTTATTTTATCCAATAAGGAAAGGGTGAAAAGAACAGGAAAGTCCTTCGAGAATTTTATGAGTTCGGGGGGTAGGTTATGGAAAGGGAAGATGTTAGAACCCTTTTCATCTGTAGTTATCTACGGGCTCTTAACCGCTAGCTCACTTTGTTTTGAAAATTCTTTGTGAATGCGTTGAAATTATTTTGAAAATGCCTAAGTACGACAACTTTGTAATGATTCTTGTATCAGTTAAGAATGCGTACAAAGTGTTTGTTTTTGAAAATATTTCAGAAGAAGTGTTTGTGAAAAAATATGTTTTTGTGAGCAAGCGGTTACGAGCTATCTACCTACTCAAAGCCTTTTGTGTTATTCTCCTCGTCCTTTAGATAGTTCTATCCTACCATTAGTTAGTAGGAAGCCCTATCGTTGGATGTGAAGGGACAAGCGTAGGGTCTTCGTTAGGGTCATATAAAGTAAAATATAGGGATACCTTAGCAATTCTAAGGGACTCTCATCATATATTTGTATGTAACATCAAAGGAAAAGATCATTTCTCATAGGAAACTCGAGGGACATCGCGGGACTATGATCTTTATGATGATTTTAACTGAGGGTCTTTGCTAAGCATATCCCTATGTTCGAGGGACATGGACACTTTTATTCAAAGGCAGCAAGTGAGGTTACCCTAGAGGTGAGTGTGTGAAAAGTGATTCAATTCAGTTATTTTATCTTGATTAGTGTTATCTAGCTTTTGTTTTTAGATCTTGTCATACAAAACCTTATTACTAATAAAGCAATAAAGCAATAATTAAAAGCAGTAAAGTGCGGGAAATAAAGTCCTACGCTATTACAAGGCTTCGGGAGTGGGGGTAAAAACCATAAAATCACCGGAAAAGAGAAAGTAACCCTAATTTAAACTATTACAAACTGTAGCAGTTACATAATTGGAAAAAAAACTAATGCAAAAGTAATAAGCGCGCAGAGTGGTAAAAGGAGAATATCCTATGATGAAAGAGTTTTGATAATCAGCCTAAAGTCTAATTGATTTTTATTGATTAAAAAAAAGAATTGATTAATTAAATCCTAATTCTAATTAATTAAGAAGTTATTGGTTACACCTTAAATGCTTCTCATAAACTATATAAATTTCAAAAATATTGGAACTCCATAATAATTCAAATACATTATGGAAGTTTCTAGGAGCATTTCGTTGAAAACAACTTATTAAAAAAACACTTATGAAAATATTGAAAAACAAAATATCGAAGGGGAAATCTATTTTATAAAATTTGGAAATCGAATTCCATATCTTTCCTGCTTTCTGTTTTTCTGTTTTTAATTGGGGAAGTCGATTACTCCCTTTTGGAAAATCGATTTCCGCCCTGTGTTTTGTGTTTTTTAACTGTTTTTGGGCCAGTTTAGTTCCAATTTGTAATGTTTGTATCCTATAAATACTCCCTTATGTAATGTTGGTCAATCTAATGCCATTTTTACAATTTTCTCTTCAATTACTCTCTATCTTAATAACTCCAAATTGACTTCATCTTCTCCAATTAACCACTTTTCTCCATTGATTTACCATACAAACTTTGTGCTTGTTCCAACATTTGGTGTCAGAGCCTGGTTCTGATCCATTAATCCATTTCAAATATGACTATCGTTTCCAATGATCGAGTCCCTACCAATCTTCCAAACCTTGATTCAAAGAACTATGATAAATGGTGCAAACAAATGAAAGTTTTATTTGGGTATTAAGACGTTCTTGAAGTGGTTAACAATGATGTTACACCACTTGGGGAAAAAGCTACAGATGCTAAGAAGACTGAATTCAAGGAAGAGAAGAAGAAAGACTACAATGAACTTTTATTGATTCATTCTTGTGTCGACAATGACAACTTCTAAAAGGTTGGCGATGGCGATTCGACGAAGCAAGCATGGGAGATCTTGAACAAAGCTTATGAAGGGGCTGATAAAGAAAAGGTTATGAATTTACAAACTCATAAGCGGAAGTTCAAATTGGTGCAAATGGAAGAGAAGGAGTCAATCGACAACTATGTAACATGCATTACGCGATTGGTGAATCAAATGAAGTCTTGCATAGAAATTGTTTCGGAGCAGAATGTTGTAGCAAATATCTTACATTCTTTAACGTCAAGATTTCACAACATTGTGGTTGCAATCGAAGAATCAAAGGACCTTCCGAAGTTGATAAAGGAGGAGCTTGAAAAGTCGCTTGAGGATCATGAACAAATGATGGATAAAATGGGAAATGACAAAGCAAAAGCGGAGATTCGTTGCAAGCACGGTTTAATGAGAAGAGTAAAAGATCGAAAGGAAACTGGTCTTCGAAAGGAAATACAAATTTCCAGAATTTTGGTGGAAAAGATCCACAAAATTCGAAGGCTTTAATGGTGCAAGGAGGTGAGATCAGCTCCAAAGGTAGTGGTCAAAACAACTATACCAAGAAGTTTGACTAGAGTAATATGAGGTGTTACAATTGTCATAGACTTGATCATTTTGCAAAGGAATGTAATGCAAAATCAAGAGAAAATCAAAGCGATGAAGCTAAGGTTGCTCGACGGGAGGTGGATAATGATAACATGCTTCTGGTTGTCATCATAGAGGATAATTATGGCATGAATAAGCTTCTGGACAACAACTGCAAGTTGCTGGACAATAGTGGCAACAACAAGAAAAATGCTGCAGAAATGTGTTCGGAGCAAAACATAATGGTAACGATTCGAGATGGAGTCCAAGGAAGTGATGAGTGGTACTTAGATTCCGGTTTTTCAATGCATATGATGGGTATAAATAATTGGTTTATCAAAATCAACCAAGCCACGAAGAATAAGGTGAAATTTGCAAATGGCACCACTTTAGCGGTCGACGGGGTCAGTGATGTTTTGATCATGAGAAGGGATATTGGTCATTCATTGATCAAATATGTGCTATAAATTCCTATAATTAAATGTAATCTCTTGAGTATTGGCCAATTACTTGATAATAATTACATGCTTCGCATTGAAAAGAAGATTTTGACTGTTTGGGACCGAAACGGGGTTTTAGTCCTTAAAGCATCCATGAATGCCAATCTGACATTCAAGATAAAGTTGAAAGTGATAAAGCATAGGTGTCTTGCTACAACGGTAATTTGTGAAGAGTGGTTGTGGCACTACTTTCTTGGACATCTCAATTTTTGAGACTTCAACGTGTTACAAAGAAATGGTATGGTGATCGGGTTGCCAAAAATCAATGTTCCAGCTGAGATATGTGAAGAATGTGTTTGACCAGTGGTTTTTTACCTTTGATTTAAATTATTTTTTCTTTATATTGTCCAGCGTTTTACTTCATTCTTCTTCATTTTATGTGTTGGTTATGTGTTTTACTGTTTGTAGGCTCAAAGAAATAAATCAGGGAAAATCAATGCAAAAAAGTGCGAAATTCAGAGTTACAGAGAAAGTAAAAAATCCATTTACAAGAGGCCTGACACGGGCCGTGTCAGGATGGGCGTCATGGAAGAAGGGCCAAGTCAGAGGGATGACACGGGCTGTGTCAGCATGTCTGGAACTAAAAAGAAGTAACTAAAAAACTCAGAGGGCCAACACGGGTAGTCGTGTTGCCTGACACAGTTCGTGTTGGCCACTGATGCTGATTTTCCTTGTTTTTGTGATTTTTCACTAAGTGTGACCCAGAGGGGCATTTTGGGAATTTACGATCGAGACAAATGGATTTTCATTATTTAAGAGAGTTTTTATGATCAATTGAGGGACTTTTGACAATGAAGAATTACAAGAAAAAAGATTGGAGAAGAAAAGTGAGATTGTGGTATACAGATAACAAATGTTCTAACACGTGTTTAAGACATTGATCTCTATGTAACAACACTTGAACATGATAAAGCATACTGATATAAACATATCAGAACAATGTTATGACAGATGTTCCAACATATTATAAGACATGTCAATCAATCAAGAAACATAACTGAACAATGCAAATTGAAAATAACACAAAGATATGATGACCCAGTTCGGTGCAGAACAACAACCTACTCTGGGGGCTACCAAGCCAGAAAGAAAGTTCACTATCAGTAGTATTAGTTCAATGCTAAAATCCCCCATTTACAACTTCTCTCCTAATCTTTATCCATTGACTCTTCTAATTAGGACTTCCCTAAATATGAGAAATCGCCACCTCACTTCCTAAATCACCTCATTGATATCTAACAACCACAATCTCTGGTGACTGCATCAAACTTCTTGAAAGACACCCCTTTCAAATAAAGTCCAGTCGAGAATCTTGACTAATAAAAACACTTGGATTTGCTCCAAAGCTCTATCCAAGAATAATAATTGACTCTATGCTTAAAAGCTTAATAGAGGTTGACACACAAATATTCAATGCTTACAAGCTTATGAATGAATGACAAAACCGTACAACTCAAGGAAAAGTCTTACTCTCCTATCAACATGATAATCGAGAGGCACACAAATAACACAGACAAACTCTCCTAGAGAGTAGCACACAAATGAAGCCATAATATATTACATCTTTTCATTCACGTCTTGCTCTTATTTTAGGTTAACAACCTTATATTTATAACCCTTTACCCAGTTGAATTTTGGGATTCAAATCACAACATATCAGCTGCTACAAATCTGCAGAAACTTCTGCATAAAGATAATTCTTCAATCATGACTTTCTTAATTTATCTCCATAATTAAAAAGTCAATATTCTTCTTGATTTCAGCTTGAATCTTCTAGACCTTAAAATCAGCACCACATAGGATAGCTTAATATTCTCATAATATTTTTCATCTATTAAATCTTAAACTGATCCAACAGTCCAGCCCAAAGTAGTCATGATGTCGAATGACTCTGCATAGGATATCTTGTCCGACATGTTGCTCCAATTGATGAAATATCTCAACTCAACATGTTTCTTCATAAAATAAGACTTCTTTCTCAACATGTTTTTCTCAACAAGTTAGAACATCCTATTAAACATATTGCTTCTATATTTGTTTTTACTAAAATTAATGCCAATCATAAAATAGAGAACTAACAATCTCCCCCTTTGGTAGATTTTGGCTTAAACAATTATAAATCAGATTACAACAATTAAAAAACTACAACCATCAGCTCTAGT
The DNA here is from genome assembly GCA_948472305.1 of Vicia faba. Lineage (NCBI taxonomy): Eukaryota > Viridiplantae > Streptophyta > Magnoliopsida > Fabales > Fabaceae > Vicia > Vicia faba. The sequence continues at coordinate 1,330,077,070 of OX451741.1, read as the reverse complement.
CTTCAGTCTTAAGAAGCTACTGAACACATCAACATGGAGGAACATCTCTTCACCGTCATAATGATGTTAGGACATCATGTTCGACATCTTCTCCACCTAAGCTCCATTGAAACACAAAGACTTAACACCAAAGAACAAATACCTTGGGATAAAGGAGTAGAAAATCCTGAAGTCATTTGGTGTACATGAGGAAGAGGATAACTAACACTCCTCCTAAACTCACGAACAATTTTTCCTCATAGGAAACATAAGAAGAAACTTAAGAGGAATAAGAGAACCATTAAGAACCAACCAAAAACCAAGCTCAACAATCTATATGATGACTCAGAGGTATAGGTTTTGACCTTAGGTAACTCAAAACACAAGGCACAATTGTGTTCATAACTCATATCACAAGACACAAAAACAACAGAGACTGAAGCAAGACTCAGATATAATGTTGAGACATCTTATTAAACATCCTTTCAAAATAATTGCAAGAACAAACACAACACCCAAATGGTGACCAATCCATTTCTCCCCCCTTTTTAGCCAAAGCTTAACAAGGAAATCCCCCACAAAACCATACCCAAACTTTACTCACCCAAATCCAGATAAAATCCATAAGAGTTTTGAAAAAGAAACTATCATAAAATGAGAGATGAAACAAAACAACCTCTTTAAATAGATGAGCATTTCTTTAAGAATTAACAATCTTTGACCGAAACGATGTTCTTGGTAAAAAAGGAACGTTATTTGAGGAAGCTAACTGCACCAAAAGTAAATATGCACCATCCATGCCAATTTTGAATGCCTTTATTGACTCTTAATATATTTTTATGAATCTGATAGCCCCAATAAGTACGCATGCATATTTGACAAAAACTCTATGCACTCTTTTCTGACACGTGATTGATCACATCGTCCATAACACTCCCTTATTTGGCTCAAAAGAAAACATGTCCTAAACAAGGTTCTGACATTCAGTCAGACATTTTCTGCTTGATTTTGTAGCCAAAATACCAAAAATGCTTCACAGAAATATCCAAATGTTCTCAAGCATAATCCCAACGTCTTCCACTAAACTCTATGAATACTTCTTTTTGCCAACACAAATCAAAACATTTAAACATCATATGTGTGATATCTCTCATACATCAACCAGGAAAAAAAATAAATTCTCCCATACACAAACAGATTCTTCTAGAGCGACATATGTACTCCACAAGCCTGAACAATACACAAGATAAAAACTTGAATCCCTCTCTAGCGGTAGAAATATTGAGACTAAGCCATTGGATTGACTTAACTCGAACAAATTAAATAAAAATCGCGGCCATGCTTTATTGCTTCCAAAGGAAATGGGAAAAGAGTGAATAAACCCAAAAAGTAAGAGGGGGAGAATCTAGGTATGGGGGTTGGTTATTGAAATGGAAAGTATTAGCACCCTAAACATCTATGGTACTCCACGGGAACCTTTTTGAAAATCTGTGTATTTTGGCTATAAAAGGTGTATACAAAAATAGATGGTGGAGATGAGAAAAGAAGTATTTTTACAATTTTTTCACCCCTGTGGTTGCAAACCATTTGTGACTACATACCCCCTTCGTGTAATAGAGGATCAGGCTACTTGTAGTTCACCTAAAAAATTTTAAAACACATGTGTGTTGGTTAATTTTAAGAGAAGAGACGTCTCGTCATATCTGAGTGGAAAACATACTTACTACCCACAATTATGAGAAAGCATAATTTTCATCATCTCAAAGTGGAGGATATAACTTGCATTTAAAATCCATCACTCAACACCTAAGTGAAAAATAGCTCTCTTCACTACATATCATAGAAGTATAGTAGCTTGCGTCACTACAAGAATCAACAAGAGTCTAATCTTTTGAGAAAAGTTTTAAAGTAAAATGCCAAAGTGGAAAATGGTTTGAATAAGGTTAATGACTTTAAGTCTTGAGAAAGATGTCAAAGTATGATTAAATTGATTAAAGTTTGATTAAGAAAATATTTTGAAAAATGCATGGACCTAAGTCCAAGTTTATTATGAAAGTGGTTCAAGTTTGAAAAACAATAAGAGTTTTGAAAAAGAGGGAGAAGATTTTTGAAATTAAAGAAGATATGAGGAGATGAAGGGACTATCCTAAGTACACTGAGTAAAAGCTAAGGAAAAGAATGGTCTAACCAACAAGAAGCCAACACTTGATATAAAGAAGTCAATGTAGAATTCCCATCCTTTGGATTAAAACCAAACAACCAAAAATACTAAACCTCTGATGAAGACCAAGCTTCAGATGAATTAAAAAAACAAGCAAAGTGTTCATTGACAAAATTTTGCTAGAGTAACTTATACAGAGGAATTCTTAATCACAGAAAAAGCAAGAAAGTCAGAATAACCTGCACAAAAAATTTTTAAATCAATGCCTTGGATTAAACCCTAATGTCTTCAAAATATCTTCATAAAAATATCAACCAAAGATTACAGAGTTTCAAGGTCTCAGGGCTTCTATTCCTAAGTGTCAGGAATCCAGAACTCCGCAGTGCTAGGGATAGTGACCAAGTAGTCCAAGTAACCTCAATATTTTTTAATTTCCAAGTTGATTATTAAGTATATTTCCAAAAAAGAAAATAAAGGTCAAGTGAGCAAAGATAACAAAGGCATAAAATAAATGCTCAAGTGAGCAAAAGGCTAATAGCGTGACATGTAAATGCTAAAAGTAAATGACATAAAATAAAATACATTAAGATAAATGCATAAAGTAAAAGCATGATGTAAAGTCAATGGTTAATAGTCAGTGGTTAGAAGTTAGTGATTAATAGTTGAAGGTTAAATGTTTTAGAAGAGTTACCCATGATGATTTGGACATTGAGTATAGGTCAAAGTTGATGAAGACTCATTAGAGGGTTGATAGAATCAAAACCTCCTAATAATGAACTTTCAAGATTATTGGCCATAGCTCAACATTTAATCACCATAGGGCTTGAAACCAAAAGGTTTGAACCACTAAGAATCAATCAACTAAAAGATGGGAAATGGAGGATTCCAAATGATATGATCCATGATGGTTTGAGCCTTGAGCACAAGTCAAAGTTAATGAAAACTCATTAGAGGATTGATAGAATCAAACCCTCATAACAATGAGCTTTCAAGATTATTGGCCATAGCTCAACACTTAACCATACTTAGGCTTACAAACACAAGGTTTGGGCCACTAAGAACCAATCAATAGGAATATATGAATGGGATCAGATGAAAGGGAAAAGGGAAAGTCAAAGTGTAACCAATGTCTCAGATGAAATAAGGGTTTCAAATATCATCAACATTATTCATCCATTTTGGAGGATTTGGTTTTTCAACCTATCAACACCTACGATCCAATGAGCTTAAGGAACTTGTCCCAAAGTAATACTCAAGTATCTCTAAATCAGGACCAATCAAAAAATAATAAAATATATTTAATATAAAAACAAATTTTAAATGATTTATAAAAAGGAAATAATTGGTAAAATACACAACATGTATTAAAATACCAAATAAAAATCCTAAAAAAAAATATCAGAGGTCAAATATGAGTCAACAAGTGTTGACAAATTTTTTTTAGAATTTCTTAAAGTCGGAAATATTTTTAAGAAATTAAGAAATAAGTAAAATAAACCAAAAATCATAAATATAAATAAACAAGGTCACCGATATTTGTCAAAATACCATTGGATCCTTCCATAAAATTTTCAAAATTTTAAAAGATCAAAAATTATTTTTAAACAAGTTAAATAAAGTGAAAAATCATAAAAAATACCAAATCACAATAAAAATGTGAAAAAATAAAAATCAGAAAGAGAAAAATCAAAAGTATTTTTGATAATTTTATCACAATTTTAGAAGTTGAAATGAATTTTTTATGAATTTTAGAAGTTTAAAACAATTAAATAGAAAAATCAGAAAATAAAAATAAAGCTAAAATAATGTAGACCACTGGATCAATGTCAAAACACGTTAGTAAGCAGATACAAGGGATCTGACGCGCTGTGCATGATATGGTCCTTCTTAGATAATGCACCGGATTTCAAATAAAAATCAGAAATTATAAAATAAAAACAAAAAATATAGACCATTGGATCAATGTCAAAACACATTAGTAAGCAGATCCAAGGGACCTGACGTGATATGCATGATATGGATATTAGTGAATAAAGCACTGGAACATTATGTTAAAACAGATTTTGAAAAAATAGTGTGGCATTATGTAATTGGTTGAAAGATGACACGCTGGTCATCTTCAACCTCTAGCCAGCTCGAGTTGTAGGAGCTTCAAAATGACCTATAATGTTATTCAAAGTTACATGACCTTCTACTCAAAATTTGATCTTGATCCTTGAAGATGAAATGAAGTAGACTATTCAAATTGTGTTGTGGAATTGAGATCACTCAGAAATCATAAAAATTGAAAGAGTTATGGTATTTGGATGATGATGAACCAATTTTGGAAAAATCACAAATGACCTGTAATCTTTTCAATTCTTTAAAGACTTTCCATATCTTTTCAAGCCTTTCACCTTGAAACAAAGTTATAGTAGACATTCTCAATTTTATTATGAAAAAGGAATAGGCTCAAGGAGATAAAAGATGATCAAGTTATGATCATTTGAAGTCACACAAGAGAATTTGATAATCCTTTCAAAGGACTTGTGATCTTCTTCAACCATTAGTGATCTTCCACTCAAAATTAGCTTTAAATCATTGAAGAGGAGTTGTTAAGGACTCTTCAAAAAGAAGCATGACTTTGGAATCAACTCATAATCTCAAAAATTGAGTAAGATATGATCCTTGGAAGTCAACCAACCCTTACTCATAGGGTGTCAAAATTACTTGTAACCCCTTTCAACTTTTGATGATTTCCTTGCACAATTGGATCTTTTCATATAAAGAGAAGTTGTTATAGATGATTATAAGAACCCATACAAAAAAGAAACAACTCAAAATATTAAAAAATGAGAGAGTTATGCACTTGTGATCACTAAACCAAGTATTTTCTCAATTAGGTCAAACTTGTTGAATCATCCTTTAATATTTTGAACTTTCTTGGCAAAATAAAACATGATGGATCATATTAGGCCTTGAAATGATGTTATCTTAAAGCACGCTAAAAGATGGAGCTTGAATCTCAGTGAAACTTGTTGAAGAAGGCATGGAAATAAACACATGAACCTATGAATCTTCTTGATGAATGCCATTCTCCTTTGAAGCAAGCTTGAATTAAATGAAATTGAGAGAGTTCTTCAAACCAAAGAATTATGATGTCATCAACATATCCTTGAAGCTCAAACTATTAGACCTCATTGAATAACCATTTGATTGAGAACCATCCCTTAAAATCGTAGGTTAGCTTATGAGATAGATGCAATTGTGTCATCACCTACAACATAAAGATCCAAAGAAACATATATACATATTTTAATGTTAGTTAAGAGTTAACAAACATGATACACTCATGTACAAGATACACAATCCAAGATTCTTGGTGTTCCCTCAAGAGCAAAATTAAAGATAAGGAAGAGTAGAGAATAGAAGCAACCCTAAAGTGTGATCTTGATGTATTGTGATGATATGAGATGATGAGATATCTTAGAGGGGAAACTTATGATATAACACCCCATGTAATAGATAAACAATCCTCAGGCTAAACACAAACTCCCACTGTAGATTCAATTATGAGTCAGATACTCCCACTCCTTGAGAATACATCCAGGAACTTTGACTTCTTCACTTTAATCAGGACACATCTGAACAATGTCCTTATAGATCCGCACATGTTGTCATGATTCTTAGAGGGCCAAGATATCATGCACTCTTTATGTGTCTTTACTAACTCCAAAAATTCTCAGTTTGCTAACATTCTTATCAGAAAGAGAACATCTCCAAAAAATCTCTGACAATATTCCTCTGCCCTTAATTCCACTAGAAATTGTTGATACTAGTGAAGTCTTAAATATAGTAGTTATGAATTCACCAAGCATACTGTCGTAGACAAGTTCAAAATATTCTCATTCTAATCCATAATCCTAAGCATCTTTAACAAGCATGATGTCGCAACATAATTTAGGACATCATCTCCTTATAAAACACAGCTAGTGCAGCTCATTTAGGTAATCACAAACACCTGAATACCATAGAGAGAGATAAACTATCACACATTATTTAAAACAAAGAGTTCATATTGCAGACTTGTATACACACATCAAATAAATACTCAACTCCCTACAAAGTATTTGTCATCAGTTAAATGCACAACATCATTAGAGAAAAAATTTCTCACGTTCCTTTCTTCACAGTTCCCTCTGAGAAAAACAGACAGCAGATAATAATACCTTCTCACACTAGGTAGAACATTTTCTCTGTCATCCTTCTTCTGCATGCCACTTAGCATAAGTGGATTCTTAATCATGCCAAACAGTTATGACAAATATACAACCCAAAGAGCATTCCAGATTAAGTTAGTGGCTTGACCTTACACTTAACCCATAGTAATCCAAACATAACTCTTGCCAGAAACGCAAAGGAACCACACTTGTATGCATCCACAACTGATCAACCTTTAAGACCAGATCATAGATGCATGCAGAAACATGCACACTTAAAAACCTTCTTCTCATAAGCATAGTGTCCAGATTTCTTGTCTGACTTTGAGGTGTGAGACATCATCCTTATGCATCAGTATAGGAGATTTCCTTCAACAGATACTTGTAAGACTGAACACCAATCAAGCCACAAATTTTTTTTAAAACTCATCCCAACCAGTTTGGATGACATTCCAATAATGTAGACCTTAATCAACCATAGAATGACTCATCTCTATTGCACACGACCCTTTTGACTATCTCTTACAGCAGAACAAGAATTCCATGTTATCATAGACTTGATAATAATACCAAGTTTTAGTGAACAACCTACATTCTGTTTAAGAGAAACACTGGCCAGTCATATTGAGAAAAATAAATTCCCAACACAAATATGTCAAGACATATCTTCAAGGTCTTCCAACTCTAGAACAGCAGGAACTCCCCCTTGTTCCAACTTAAACAAAATTGTTCCATTATAGCCACATGCAAGCTTCCATAAGTCTGGCTCCTTTGACCAGAAGTATTTTCCAGATATCAGAGAAAATGTCCTCGACATTTGAACTTGACATCCATAAATGAAGAACCTGTTTGAGAAAATAAATCTCCTCTTGATGTTTTGAGATCAGCTTCTGCACTCTTATATACTTTGATCATAAATAAACTGACCCAAGGAGTAAATAAGATGTTGATCATCTCTTGACCAGCACACTTTTCTAAGACATGTCTCTAGGATAAAAAATTCTTAGACACAAAACCAATATGCCTCCTCTTCTAGTTCAGGAGAAGGTTCCAAATATATGTGATCAACACACATTTGTTTAGCACCCAAAGCATCTACAATTCCATTCCTTTAGCCAACAAAAATCTTCATAACTTATTGAAGTGATGTTCTAACATTTGGTAGGACATCATTCCAAGGAACGCAACAAGAGATCCGTTATCAAAGACTTGAGATTGGCCTTTTAGGGTTGGAAGCAAAAATAAATTGCTTATTACTATCTTGAGACCTTTGTTCAACAAACTCACTTAAAAGTTCCTTTATCAGTGGACTTGATATGAACCTCAAGTATCTTTGGAAACTTTAGAAGGCTGGTTGAAACTATCCTCCAAGTATTACAATCCCATAGGATACACCAAATTATCAGGAGTTTTTAGATACATACACAACAGATCACACATCAATAACTTCTCAACACCCTTCAGGGCAGAACAAGTAACCCTTGCATATAATCACCATAATACATGTGACAAGAGAATTACGGATGTTTGAAAATAAATCAAACATAACACAACAACTCACCATCAAAACTACATGTTTGATAACTTCAAATAGGTCCAATACTCACCTTGTTGCAAATAGTCAATGATCCTTATCAAGGGATCATCCCAGAATAATATGAGTTGTCCATGTTCATACTATAGAGGAACAAGCAGCAGAGAAACACCTCAAAATTAACACCAAAGTCATATCTACAGCTACAACCAACACTTTGTTCCTTCAAGTCCAATGCACCATAAAGTATCTTCCCAAGGTCTCACCCAGAATAAAACATGATGCCTGCTCTGATACTAATTGAAATTCTGGTATACAAATAACAAATGTGCTAACACATGTTTAAGACATTGATCTATATGTAACAGCACTTAAACATGATAAAGCATACTTATATAAACATATCAGAACAGAGTCGTGACATATGTTCCAACATATTATAAGGCATGTCAATCAATCAAGAAAAAAAACTAAACAATGCAAAATGAAAATAACACAAAGATATGATGACCCAGTTCGGTGTACAACAACACCTACTCTGGGGGATACCAAGTCAGAAATAAAGTCCATTATCAACAGTATTAGTTCAAATTTAAACTCCCCCATTTACAAATTCTCGCCTAATCCCTACCAAATGACACTTCTAGTTAGGTCCTCCGTAAATATGAGAAATCGCCATCTCACTTCCTTAATCACCTCAGTGATATCTAACATCCATAACCTCTGATGACTGCATCAAACTACTTGAAAGACACCTCTTTCAAATAAAGTTCATCCAAGACTCTTAACTAACAAACGCACTTGGATTTGCTTCAAAGCTTCATCTAAGAAAAATAATTGACTCTATGCTTAAAAGCCTAAGAGAGATTGACACACAAACATTCAACACTTACAAACTTATGAATGAATGAATGACAGAACCTTACAACTCAAGGAACAATCTTACTCTTCTATCAACATGATGGTCGAGAGGCTCACAAATAACACAAACCAACTCTCCTAGAGAATAGAACACAAACAAAGTCCTAATGGATTACATATTTTCATTCACGACTTGCTCTTCTTTTAGGTTAACAACCTTCTATTTATAACCCTTTACCCAGTTGGATTTTTGGCTTTACAGCACAACATATCAACTGCTATATATCTGTAGAAACTGTTGCATAAAGATAGGTCTTCAATCATGACTTTCCTAATTTATCTCCAAAATTAGAAAGTCAATATTCTTCTTGATTTTAGCTTGAATCTTCCAAATCTTAAAATCAACACCACATAGGATAGCATAATATTCCCAGAGTATTTTGCATCTGTTAAATCTTAAATTAATCCAACAGCCTAACCCAAACTAGTCACGATGTCGAATGACCATGCATAAGACATCTTGTCTGACATGTTGCTCTAGTTGATGAAATATATCAACTCAACATGTTTCTTCATAAAATAAGACTTCTTGCTTAACATGTTTTTCTCAACAAGATAGAACGTATTATTTAACATAATACTGCTATACTTGTTTTCCTAAAATTAATGCCAATCATAAAATAGAAAATTAACAACAAGGGTTTCAGTGGAAGGAGATTTTCATGAACGGAAGAGACTGAAGATAAAAATTCTCCCTAATACTTGTAATGTCTACAATTTATCTTTTGTTTTCCTTGAAGAATATGAGTAGCTAAACCCCCCAATGTTAGGGGGTGTTCTTGATTTGATTTTGTAACGACTCTGAATTCCTAATTTTAGTAATACGATTATTTTTAATATTCGATTAATTTGTACAAGGTTTTTATTGATTTCTTTGTCGGATCCACAAGGATTGATTTACGATTAACAATCAGCTGGACCGCAATTGTTAAGGTTTTTGTACGGTTAAACTATAGTAGATATTACCTAGGACTAGGGATACCCTATATGTTACCGGTTAATTCTTGATAAAACCAAGGCTTGATTTCATCATAATTCTCTAAGGACTTAGGATTTAGGATGAATGTTCAAAGGTTTTCCCACTGAGGACTTAGGGGAAAATAAACTAAATATCTAGTAATTAAGTATTTTAAACTCGTTGAAGAGATCGGGATTCAAGGTTGTTACAGGGTAAATCATACACTTTACCCTAGCATGTTCCTCATATATGTGAAAAGGCCAATTTATTATTCTGCTTATTTTTACGTATTGTTAAGTGATAATTTCCAAAAAAAAAATCCCAATTTAAGTTGTTTAATTGAACCACGCATTGAACTCCATATTGACGTGCAATCCTTGAGATCCACATTCATGGAATTTCCCTGTTATTACTACAGAGGTAAAATAGTACACTTGTTATTTAACCGATCAAGTTTTTGCCGCCGTTTCTCAGGGGCTGCCAAAATATATAGTTTGATTTGAGTTCAATTAGAATTTTTTTGCTTTGCGACTACAAATTTATTTTCGGTTATTTTTATATTTCTGTCATTATTGATTTGTGTCTAACCTTTATATGCGAGGAATTCCCTCAGCTGAATTTCCTTTTGACACGGAAATTGAAAGAACTTTTCACGTAAGGCGTAGACAAGCTCGATTAGCCAGACTGGCCTCCGAAGAAGAACATTCAGTTCATACAAAGTCAGAGTTAGAACATCATTCAGGTTCAGAGTCTGAAAAGGAAGAAGAAACCATGGCTGAAAACCCCTACCACTAGAGATACTTCTTGGGGACTATGGAGGAGAAAATGCTTTAGTAGGTCAGTTGACTATTGTGAATCAACCGGTAAATGTTGGAAATTTTCAACTGCACCCTTTAACTATCTGACAGCTTGAGAACAGACCTTTCACAGGAGAAATAAATGAAGATGCGAATAAGCATTTGCAAAGGTTTCTTACTATGAGCACTTTTTTGAAGATTGAGGGGAACTCTAAAGAAGCAAAGTAATTAAAAATGTTTCTGTTGACGCTTTCTGAAGATGCTGAAGAGTGGTTTTACTTATTATCTGCTGGGAGTATTGCTAGTTAGGAAGAGATGGAGAAAACCTTTCTTAATGAATACTTTCCTAGTTCGGTGTACATTCGCAAAAGATATGATATTGTGAATTTTAAGTAGAAAGAACGAGAGTCACTAGGTGATGCTTATAAGAGGTTCAAGAGTTTATTGGTAGCTTGTCACACTCAGAATATGGATCAAACTAAACAAATGCATATGTTTGTAAATGGCCTCAGAATGAAGACAAAGCAACTTATTGATACAGTTGTCGGTGGCTCATCCAACTTTACATTAACCATTGGTATTAAGAAGATCATTGAAGTTATTGCTGTAAATGAGCACCTATAATTATATAACATGAGTGTGAGTAAATCAGAGGGAGTGATTGACTTGAAACTTGAAAATCAAGTGGTAAATATGGAAGATAAAATTGTTGCTGAAGTTGAAAGAAGATTCAAGGCTATCAATTTAGGTACTCAAACTATAGCCCAAGTTCAACCTGCTCAGATTGTCAATTGTGAGATTTATAGTGTACCTCATCACACTATGTAATTTCTTGCTACTCTATAACAAATTGAAGAGATCAAGTTATTGAAGCAGAATAATCGGTATTTTAACACTTATAATCCGGGGGGAAGAATCATCCCAACTTTTCCTGGAAAGAACAACAGCAACAAGCTCCTCAGAAAGAAGAGTGAGAGGTAACTATTAAAAAGATAGCTGCCTACAATTCTCAATTTCAAGAAGAGACAAGGAGAAACCACAGGAACACCATAAATTTAATCAAAATTTTGGAAGTTCAAGTGGGATAAATAGCACAATAATTATGCCTGCAAGCACAAGGGAACCAGAAAATTCATGATAATATTAATGTTGTCACAATCAGAAGTCAGAATGGGTCAGAAGATAAAGAAAAGAAGGTAGCAGATGATGACTATGTCATAGAGGTGGATCTGGAAGTGAGACAAACAAGAAAAAGTTAGAAGAAGTTATATCACTTATGAAGCCAACTGAAGAAAAAATTAAAAAGGAGGCTAAACCAGTGATTAAACTGCCATATCCCTCCCGAGTAACAAAGAAGGATCCAAAAGAGAAATAGTTTGAGAAATTTATCACATTGTTCAAGAAGTTAGAGATTAACATGCCTATTTTTGAAGCTCTAGAGAAAATGCCCATGTACCAAAAATTCATGAAAGAGGTACTAGCTAGAAAGAGACCAATAGGGGATGGACCAGTACCCGTTGATGAGAAATTGTGTGTAATCTCGCGAGAAAGGAGAATCCCACTCAGGGTGAGTGATCTGGGATCGGTCGTAATACCATGCACTATTAAAGATAGAACATTCAAGAGGGTTATAATTTATTTTTGTTCTAATGTGAGCTTAATGACATTATCTATCTTCAAAAAGCTAGGAATTAAAAAGATAAGCGAGAGTGGGACAAAATTAAAATTTACTGATCATACCATCAAGAAAGCATACGGGATAGGTGAAGATGTATTGGTGGAAATTGACATTTTTGTCTTTCCAGTTGATTTCTAGATCATTGACATTCCCGAACATGAAGAGACTCCTATGATTATTGGTCAACCATTTTTGCTTACTAGTCAATGTAATTCTTATATCGAGACAAGTGGTCTAACATTAAAATTATTTTATGAGGAGATAACTTTAGAGGTATTGGAGATTAAGAAGCAAGGTGGAAATAATCAATCTTCAGTTTGTATGATCAAACTAGAAAGAGAAAGTAAAATTTTAAAACCACCTCCAGAAAAAGTCTCAGAAATAATCTCTCAGGTCGCATCATCTCATGCATCTATCAAAATTCTAGGTGCATTCAAGAAGTCAAGAAGAGAAAGAAAAAGGAACATCAAGATGACGAGATGGAAGTTGGAAGTGACTTGAAGCACAAAGTGGTATGTACTTTTGATTTAGATGAGTTCTTGGTTGTGGAAAGGACAAGCAATAAGGTGTGGAAGAGGAAGTACCCCTCATAAAAAAGGGGAATAAATCGCCGACCCATGCAATGTTAAACGAAGTGCTTCGTGGGAGGAAACCAACACTTTTATTGACTTAGTTTTTTCTTTTTGTTGTTTTTTTATCAGGTAATATAAAAGAGGGCCTTACTGGTGGAAGCTAGGAGGCAGCAGTTGGTGTTGCATTACCCTATGTCAGTCACCCTTCTCGATCTTATTCTGAAACATTGAGGATAATGTTTAGTTCAAGTTTGGGCAGATTTTCTGTTTTTTGTTTTACTATTTGCTGTGTAAAACCACACGTTAAAGTCCTTCCAAAATTTTTACCGAAATGTTTTGAAATATTTTATTTGTGCAAGAGCTTGAATTTCAAACAGATCGGGAATAGTATATATAGACAAAGGGATGATTGTTTAAGGGTAGGAATTTTTTGGAATAATGTGACAGGGATACTAATCTAACATGTATATTTGTACCATAATGCTTGTATCGTCAGAAGTACTCCTTGAGTGGTTTATATTTACAGTCTAGCATAATCTAGATTCATATGCATGTATTATTGGTTGAGAAATAAATAATTTTTGAACCAAATGATGAAATGCAGTAAAAGGAAACTGGACCGCTAAGTTGGGTAGCCCTTACTCGGTTATTCAATCCAAAGGGGGTTGATCTCCAAACGTCTTCCTAATAAGGATAATATATAAACTATAAAGTTTTGAAAATTTCATCGGTAGTAATTAAAAGTAGCAATAGATTCTTATTTGGTGCCTAAAAAAAATCTTGATTAGTCTTGTGCATGTGATGATCATCATAATTCTCATTGCCTTAATTTGATTGTGCGAATGAAAAATGATAAAAATTGGAAAAAAAGACTTAAGTACAAAGCATAGTTGGAAAGGTATCCGGAAGGGAAGCTCAGGTTTAGAATGTTCTCACAAAAATTCTTTGCGTCATGTGAATCCTGAACGAAATATCTCTTGATCAATGTGAACAGAAGTCTCGCGTATGAGTACTAGTATACTGTGAATTTCATGAGCTCTTGTAATTTTCGCTTGAAGTCAAGCAATAATTTAAGTTTGAGGGAGTTTGACCAGTGGTTTTTACCCTGTTAATTACTATTGATTTTAGTTATCTTTTCTTTACATTGTCAAGTGTTTTACTTTATTATTTTTCACTTTATATGTTGGTTGTGTGTTTTATAGTTATTAGGCTCAGAGGAATAAATTGGTACGAAGAAGTGCAAAATTTAGAGTTTTGGAGAAAGAAAAATTCATCTACAGGAAGCCTGACACGGCCACCCGTGTCACCTGACACGGGGCGTGTCAGGATGGGCGTCATTGAAGAAGGGCCAAGTTAGGGGGATTACATAGCCACCCGTGTCAACATGTTTGGAACTAAAAAAAAAGAAAATAAAAAACTCAGAGGGCCAACACGGGTAGTCGTGTTCCCTGACACAGTTTGTGTTGGCCAGTGATGCTGATTTTCCTTGTTTTGGTGATTTTTCACTAAGTGTGATCTGGAGGGGAATTTTGGGCATTTTCGACCGAGACAAATGGATTTTCATTATTTAAGAGAGTTTTTATGATCAATTGAGGGACTTTTGACAATGAAGAATTACAAGAAAAAAGATTGGAGAAGAAAAGTGAGATTGTGGTATACAGATAACAAATGTTCTAACACGTGTTTAAGACATTGATCTCTATGTAACAACACTTGAACATGATAAAGCATACTGATATAAACATATCAGAACAATGTCATGACAGATGTTTCAACATATTATAAGACATGTCAATCAATCAAGAAACATAACTGAACAATGCGAATTGAAAATAACACAAAGATATGATGACCCAATTCTCCCTAATACTTGTAATGTCTACAATTTATCTTTTGTTTTCCTTGAACAATATGAGTAGCTAAACCCCCCAATGTTAGGGGGTGTTCTTGATTTGATTTTGTAACGACTCTGAATTCCTAATTTCAGTAATACAATTATTTTTCATATTCAATTTATTTGTACTAGGTTTTTATTGATTTCTTTGTCGGATCCACAAGGATTGATTTACGATTAACAATCAGCTGGACCGCAATTGTTAAGGTTTTTGTACGGTTAAACTATAGTAGATATTACCTAGGACTAGGGATACCCTATATGTTACCGTTTAATTCTTGATAAAACGAAGGCTTGATTTCATCATAATTCTCTAAGGACTTAGGATTTAGGATGAATGTTCAAAGGTTTTCCCACTGAGGACTTAGGGGAAAATAAACTAAAGATCTGGTAATTAAGTATTTTAAACTTGTTGAAGAGATCGAGATTCAAGGTTGTTACAGGGAAAATCATACAATTTACCCTAGCATGTTCCTCATATATGTGAAAAGGCCAATTTATTATTCTGCTTATTTTTACGTATTGTTAAGTGATAATTTCCAAACAAAATCCCAATTTAAGTTTCTGTTTAATTGAACCACGCATTGAACTCGATATTGACGTGCAATCCTTGAGATCCGCATTCTTGGAATTTCCCTGTTATTACTACAGAGGTAAAATAGTACACTTGTTATTTAACCGATCATGTTTTTGGCGTCGTTTATCAGGGGCTACCAAAATATAGAGTTTGATTTGAGTTCAATTAGAATTTTTTTGCTTTGCGACTAAAAATTTATTTCCGGTTATTTTTATATTTTTGTCATTACTGATTTGTGTCTAACCTTTATATGCGAGGAATACCCTCAGCTGAATTTCCTTTTGACACGGAAATTGAAAGAACTTTTCACGTAAGGCGTAGACAAGCTCGATTAGCCAGACTGGCCTCAGACGAAGAACATTCAGTTCATACAGAGTTAGAGTTAGAACATCATTCAGGTTCAGAGTCTAAAAAGGAAGAAGAAACCATGGGTGAAAACCCTTACCACCAGAGATACTTCTTGGGGACTATGGAGGAGAAAATGCTCTAGTAGGTTAGTTAACTATTGTGAATCAACCGGTAAATGTTGCAAATTTTCAATTGCACCCTTAAACTATCTGACAGCTTGAGAACAGACCTTTCACAGGGAAAATAAATGAAGATGCGAATAAGCATTTACAAAGGTTTCTTACTATGAGCACTATTTTGAAGATTGAGGGGAACTCTAAAGAAGCAAAGTAATTAAGAATGTTTTTGTTCACGCTTTCTGAAGATGCTGAAGAGTGGTTTTACTTATTATCTGCTGGGAGTATTACTAGTTGGGAAGAGATGAAGAAAACCTTTCTTAATGAATACTTTCCTACTTCGGTGTACATTCGCAAAAGATATGATATTGTGAATTTTAAGTAGAAAGAACGAGAGTCACTATGTGATGCTTATAAGAGGTTCAAGAGGTTATTGGTAGCTTGTCACACTCAGAATATGGATCAAACTAAACAAATGCATATGTTTGTAAATGGCCTCAGAATAAAGACAAAGCAACTTATTGATACATCTGTCGGTGGCTCATCCAACTTTATAATAACCATTGGTATTAAGAAGATTATTGAAGTTATTGCTGCAAATGAGCACCTATAATTATATAACCAGAGTGTGAGTAAATCAGAGAGAGTAATTGACTTGTAACTTGCAAATCAAGTGGTAAATGTGGAAGATAAAATTGTTGCTGAATTTGAAAGAAGACTCAAGGCTATGAATTTAGGTACTCAAACCGTAGCCCAAGTTAAACCTGCTCAGATTGTCAGTTGTGAGATTTGTAGTGTACCTCATCACACTGGGTAATGTCTTTCTACTCTATAAAAAATTAAAGAGATCAAGTTCTTGAAGTAGAATAATCCGTATTCGAACACCTCTAATCCGAGGTAAGAATCATCCCAACTTTTCCTGGAAAGAACAACAGCAACAAGCTCCTCAGAAGGAAGAGTGGGAGGTAGCTATTAAAAAGATAGCTGCCTACAATTCTCAGTTTCAAGAAGAGACAAGGAGCAACCACATGAACACCATAACTTCAATCAAAATTTTGGAAGTTCATGATAATATTTATGTTGTCAAAATAAGAAGTCAGAAGATAAAAAAAAGAAGGTAGCAGATGATGACTATGTCATAGAGGTGGATCTGGAAGTGAGAGAAAACAAGAAAAAGTAGGAAGAAGTTATACCGCCTATGAAGCCAACTGAAGAAAAAATTAAAAAGGAGGCTAAACTAGTGATTAAAATGTCATATCCCTCCCGAGTAACAAAGAAGGATCCAAAAGAGAGAATTTGAGAAATTTATCACATTGTTCAAGAAGTTAGAGATTAACATGCCTTTCTTTGAAGCTCTAGAGAAAATGCCCATGTACCAAAAATTCATGAAGGAGGTACTAGCTAAAAAGAGGCCAATAGGGGATGGACCGGTACCCGTTGATGAGAAATTATGTGTAATCTCTCCATAAAGGAGAATCCCACTCAAGTGGAGAGATCTGGGATCGGTCGCAATACCATGCACTATTAAAGACAGAACATTCAAGAGGGTTCTAATTTATTTTTGTTCTAATGTGAGCTTAATGACATTATCTATCTTTAAAAAGCTTGAAATTAAAAAGATAAGCGAGAGTGGGACAAAATTAAAATTTATTGATCACACCATCAAGAAGTCATACAGGATAGGTGAAGATGTATTGGCGGAAATTGACAATTTTGTCTTTCCAGTTGATTTATAGATCATGGACATTTTTTCCCGAAGATGAAGAGACTCCTATCATTATTGGTCGACCATTTTTTCTTACTAGTCAATTCTATTCTGATATCGAGACAAGTAGTCTAACGTTAAAATTATTTGATGAGGAGATAACTTTAAAGGTCTTGGAGATCAAGAAGCAAGATGGAAATAATCAATCTTTAGTTGGTATGATCAAACTAGAAAGAGAAAGTAAAATTTTAAAACCACCTAAAGAAAAAGTCTCAGGAATAATCTCTCAGGTGGCATCATCTCATGCATATATCAAAATTCCTAGGTGTATTCAAGAAGTCAAGAAGAGAAAGAAAAAGGAACATCAAGATGACGGGATGGAAGTTGGAAGTGACTTAAAGCACAAAGTGGTATGTACTTTTGATCTAGATAAGTTCTTGGTTGTGAAAAGGACAAGCAATAAGGTGTGGAAGAGAAATTACCCCCATAATAAAGGAGAATAAATCGCCGACCCATGCAATGTTAAACGAAGTGCTTCGTGGGAGGAATATGTGATACGGTGGCAGAACCGGACTGTTTTGAGAAAATGTTGGTTTGTATTTTGCGTTTGTGTTTGCAAAATGTCGTAGTAAGCAAGAGTCGCCATCAACTTTTATTTTATCCAACTGGAAAGGACAAAAGCACAAAAAAATTCCTTTTTTGATATTTTGAGTACGGGGGGTAGATTATAGAAAGGGAAGGTATTAGCACCCTTTCCATATGTTGTTTTCCACGGACTCTTAGGTACTTGCTCATCATTTTACAAATTTCTTGTGTATGTGTTTGTTTTGAAAAGTTTTGTTTTACTTCGTTTTAACCCTTACTTCTGTCTTCAAGAGTGTTACGAAGTGTTTTTGAAAACTTTATTTGAAAAAGGTGTAAGTGTAAAAAAAGTTTATTGTTTTGAGCAAGTACCAACTAGCATCTAACTACTCGAAAAAAGAATGTTTCTATTCTTGTTTCCTTTAGACAGCACTATCCTACTATTAAAGAGTAGGTAGCACCATCGTTGGAGTTGTAAGGGTCAATTCGAAAGGGACGTACGATCACTAAAGCGATGTTAGGGCGTCTGAGTAATAACCCTAATGTCTTAAGATCATATTCGAGGCAACATTTCCGAATCGGACTTTTGATCTTTGATAGACAAGAGGACAACCACTAAAACACCTTATACTTAATGATCGTTTACCGAAGGCAAACGAAGTGAGAGTATACCCTAGGAGTGTGCATGTGCGAGTGATTTGATTTCAGTTATTATCTTTGCACATTAGGGTTTTCTAACCATTTTAAATTAACATACAATCTTGTCATGCAATCCTATTATCATACATCTAACAGTTAATATTTGCGAAAATTAAAATGCGAGAAATAAAACTACGCTGTTACAAGGCTTCGGGGAGGGGGATTAATTACATAGCCAAATACCCGTAAAAATGATAAATAAAGAAAATCCTAATTAAACTATTATATACCGTGAGCAGTTACATTAATATCGTAAAAATAATAAATGCGCGCGATGAATCGAGAACGAGAAAAATTAGGGTTTTGACCCCGTCTAAACCTAGTTAAAAGAAAAATCATATTTTTGTGGTTGTTTGTGTTATTTTGAGAAAAATAGAGTTTAATTGAATAAATAAAGAAAACCTAATGACTAATTAATTTTATTTAAGAAAAATAAACTAAATTAACTTTTTTTGTATATTTGTTATTTTGTGAAAAGAAGTAAAAATTAAATCAAGAACAAACCTAATTTTCTAATTTGATTTTAATTATCCAAAAAAAGGTTAGAATTAAACCTAAATTAAAACTAATATAAAATTAATTTTGATAAAATAAAATAAAACCTAAATTTTAAATCGGTGACATTGATTTTATGATTTTTTGTAAAAAGGGGAATTAATTTGTGGTTAGACAATAATTAAATAAAGAAATTAAATAAAAGGAAAAATATAAAAGGAAAAGAAATGGGCTTGGTGCTTGAGCAAAAAGGGGGTGTCAATTGTAATACTGGGCCCAAAAGCTCCTAGGCCCTTTGGACTTCTCCAGATCCCATGTTGCTAGCTTGACTGATGCCCATGGTGGACTTTCAGGGAGAAGGCATTGGATTTGCCTTGTTGATGACCTGGTGGCTGGGCGCTGAGGGCATATGGTGGACTCATTGTATGCACGTATACCTGATCATGTAAAAGAAAATAATATTGAACAAATATGGGGACCTGTGGATCGAACCCAGGCCCTTTGGCATTTTCCATTGCACGCTGGCCATCTGAGCTAGCTTGGCTTTCTTTATGGTTAATGACAAAGCAACATTATATGGAAAAACAAAACAATAATTATCAAAACGCGTGAAATTTTGAATAGGTAAATCAGGGAGTGCAGCGCCACCCTTCTTCTTCCTCCCACCGTTGCTAAAAGTTTTGCAACTTTTACCTACATTCAATGGGTGTAGGTATAACCCTGGGCTTCTCCAAAATCCCATACAAGCGTGATAAATACACAACAATGGTACCAATCAACTCGTGGCAACCTCACGAGCAACATGGTACCCTTATCCATGGCCAATTGTACATGTAAAGAAAAACCCCAAAAACGAACCAAGAACCCTAACTATGGCATCTTGCTCTACAGTTAATGAAAATGCAATTAAATATAACCATTATCTTGCAAATGATTCAAGGATTAAGAATATGCAAATAAATCATGCTATAAGTGCCAGAATTGTTTAATTAGATTTCAAAAAAGTATGGATATCGTGGGATACTTACAACGTGTTTTTGGATGTTATGAGGCTTGTTAATGATTGGAATAGGATCCTAGAACGTCCAGGAAGCGATTGAGATGATTGGAACACTTTGAATTGGTCTACAACTTAGAGATCAGTGTGTCACCTTTTTCCAATTTTTTGAAACTTGATCTCTTGTTTTCACGCCTCCAATCTCTTTGCTTTTGGTCTGCACGTGTTCCTTATGTACCCTAGAACCAATTAGGGTTACAAACTTGTTTCAAATCTTCTTCAATTAAGATCATTGATTCAAGATTTGATCCTTATGCAAATATTGCCAAATCAAGCCAAATCCAATGTTTTTGTGTCCAAATGAAGCTTTCACGATTTAATTCTCTTTCCAGCTGTATAAGAGGCCTAAACATGCACAAAATCTCAAGCTTTGATTAGTTTTAATATTTTCATGATTTTATTTTGATTTTATTTAATTTAATTGAAATAAAATCAAATTAAATGACAAAAATAAAATAAATACAAGTGGGAGATATCATGGGTCGTGGGTCATGTTACGAACTCAATGAAAGCATAAAAAGTTGGGCCCATTTGACAAAAATTGCTATTTGAGACACATTTGACTTTTGACAATTTTGCAAAAAAGGTCAACTTTGCCAATGCATAACTCCTTCAATTTTTACCCTAGAGATGTGTTCTTGGACTTTTTAGAAAGCTTAAGATGACCTCTAAGCAACCCTTTTGGTATAATCTCAATTTATTCTTCCATGTTCATGTATGAAAATTTGACAAAAAAGGTGTTTTTGTTGACTTTCCAAAATGACCTATAATGTCCAAATTTATATCTTCTTGTGAGTGCCTATTTTGAACTTGGGAGCTGAAGAAGAATTGTAGATAATTACATCCTCTTCAAAATTATATTTGGATGGGTCATTTTTGATAAAGTATGAGAAAGTTATGCCTTGTCAAAGTTGAGTTGACTTTTCCTCCAAACCCCTAATTTAGCAACTTTTGGGTTTTGATGAATTGTGAGCAATCCTTGAGGAATCATGATCAACCCTTGATAAAATGATGAATAATACTTCAAAATGAGGATGTTGACCAAAAATCTTGAAGTTTGATTGTATGTAGGACACAATTGAGTTTTGCCCTAGCAGAGTCAATTTTTAGGCTTTTGAGCAATTGACTGAGCAAACTTCCTCTGCAGGGCTTGAAACTTGACATGGTTGGTCTTGAGAAGATATTAGGACAATGGTGAGAATTTGGTATCCTTTGGACTCAAGTATCTTGATGCAAAATGAAACCTTAATTTGAGGTAGACTTCCTTAGGAGAGAGTTTGTCTGGTCAACCCTTAGGCTTCCTTGAGCAATTTGAGGACCTTACTTGAAATGTATTGAGAAATGTGGGAGGGAAAATTTTAGGGTACAACAGCTTCCCCTGTTCAATCTTCTTAAACTTGAGGATGTAGATTTGCTTATCTTCCTTTCGTGATCTGAGGGTTGAAGATGATTGAACACTAGAGTGCCCAAAAATTTGCACTCGCATGAAGTGGTATTTGTCTTGTGATATCGAGAATGGGCTTAAAGATGCCATTTGGAGGTTGATGTTGGAAGATGGGATTAAATATGCCATCAGAAGAAGTGTCGATCGCATAAGAGATTCCTTTGCGAGAGCCCGTATTCCTGTTGTCGAGGAGGACTACGCTGGGGAGTGCTAGTCTCTATCTTGGGAGAAATAGAGTTTTAGGAGCTTCAGTTGTCCGTTACTCTACTGGGGAGTCATATCTTAGTTGAGGAGGTGGAAATGAACTGCTATCTGGTCGTGCTCCAGGCTTCACAGTGATTTGCTGAGAAAAATAAGATCGACTGCTATCTGGTCGTGCTCTAGGATTCACAACGACTTACTGGGGGGAAGAGATTAAACTTGCTATCTGGTCGTTATCCAGGCCTCGCAATTTATCACTTCTTATCTGGTCGTGCTCTAGGCTTGAGAAGGAATTAAGTTGTTATCCGGTCGTATCTGGGCTTCAACTTGAATTTAAGGCTTACCAATATTCGGTCGATCTCTGGGCTTCATGGTAATTGGCCGAGTAAACTGCTATTTGGTCGAATTCCAAGCTTCGTAGTACCTTATAATGTTATCTGGTCGTGATCTAGGCATCAATATCCTTTGTCGCTATCTGGTCGTAATCCAGGCTTCACGGTGTCTTATACCATTATCTGGTCGAGTCCAGGCTTCATGGTATTTGGAGAAATTAAGATATTATCCGGTCGAATCCGGGCTTCATAACTTTCATTGAAGATATACCGATATCTGGTCGATTCCAGGCTTCATAGTATTTTTTGCTGTAATCTGGTTGTAATCCAGGCTTCACAGCTTCTTATACCATTATCTGGTCGAGTCCAGGCTTCATGGTGTCTTGGAGAAATCAAGATAATATTCGGTCGAATCCGGGCTTCATAGCTTGAATTGGAATAGAAATCTTAATATCAATTTGAATGAACCAGAGAATACTTGTGAGAATTTGATTGTATCTTTTCCTGAAAGGTAAAGAGTTAGTGGTATGTAATGTCATGATGTATGACATGTATTGAGAAATGATGTTCTCAAAATAAATGAGATTGTGTTGTATAGTGCATATCCGTATGCCATGATGTATGGATATGCAATGTTCTTGTGATACTTTCTAGCTGGGGGAAAATAAATCTTGGACTACTGTTGGGGAGTATAAAGAGTGGAGTTCTTCGCGCTCGTTGGGGATAACGATCGAAGATGATTAGCTGGAGACTTGCGTCCGTTCTTCTTGAGAATATTCAGTTAGGAGAGACTCTGCTGGAGAATAAATTGGCGAGAGAATGACTCTATGGGGAAGAGAGATACTCTGCTAGAAGATCTGCTGATTTGGAGAAATAACCTTAACTGGGGATGAATTACCGCTGCTGGTGATGATGAACTCTGTCGGGGAGAATTAGTACCACTGTCTTTGGAATACTTAAACTCTACGGGGAGTGTATGTGCATTCAGTTATATTTTTCAAACTGGCTCTATCCCTGTACTTGGTGGGTAGAGAAACTGTAAGGGTTGGACATTTCCTGTTTGCCCCTGTTCCTGGAATTACGAGTATTTGTCTTTTGTTTTGCATGTAAATATTCATGAGCAGCAATTATTGTCAAATGCATATATCAAAAATGGTTCATTGGATGTTCTTGCAAAACAAAAAAGAAAAAAGTAAAATAACTTGAAATTTCTTATGAAAATTGAGTTGTATTTATTTTTTGAAGTTAGCTTGTAATATGAGTTTTATACAAAGAGGATGACGTCCAAGTAAGAGAACGCCGCCGAACGAACAAAATTTATACAATTTGTATAAAAGAAAGAAAAACAACTATGTGAACGATCCCATTGGGTTCCAACTCTGCTATTGCCTTTATATCTTCGAGCGTCTCATCACTTTGCTAATTGGTCGAAGATAGATCAGATTGATTTGCGCCGTCTGAGCTTGATAGTCGATACCGAAGTCTGGTTGCAAGATTATCCAATGAGACATAGTGTTACGCTTCGATCCCTAATTTTTGCCTGGACCGCCCTTTCGGGTTTTCAGTCCATCGGGATACCCTTTTTTGCCCAAGCCTCCTTTTCAGGTTTTCGACTTGACAGGAGTACAGTTTTTTTTTATTTCATCCCTTATTTTTGCCCGAACCCTTTTGGTTCGCCGGGAAGCCCTTATTTTTGCATAGACCAGTCAACCTAGCGGGTATTTGATTATGCGTAGTATCTTTTCACTATGTCTGCATTGACGGGGTGAGGAAGGTCGTCACCATCCATGGTGGTTAGAATCATAGCTCCTCCTGAGAAGATGTTCTTAACCACAAATGGCCCTTCGTATGTGAGGGTCCATTTTCCCCTGGGATCACCTTGCGGTAGTATGATGCGTTTGATCACCAGATCCCCGACTTGATATTCTCGACGTCTGACTTTCTTGTTAAAAGCCTTGATCATTCGCTTTTGATATGTCTGACCATGACAAATAGCAGTAAGTCTCTTTTCATCGATTAAGTTCAGCTGATCAAGTCGGGTCTGGATCCAAGCGTCCTCGCTCAAACCTGCATCCTTCATAATCTGGAGAGAGGGTATCTGGACTTCAATGGGCAGGACTTCCTCCATGCCCTACACTGGGGAATAAGGTGTTGCCCTTGTTGATGCCTGTGCTGAGGTGCGGTACCCATGAAGAGAGAATGGTAACATCTCATGCCAGTCTTTGTATGTCACCGTCATCTTCTACACAATCTTCTTGATGTTCTTGTTAGCCGCTTCAACAGCCCCATTCATCTTCGGTCGGTAGGGAGAAGAGTTGTGATGCTGTATCTTGAACTTTTGCAGAGCTCGGTGATCATCGTATTGTTGAGATTTGTACCATTGTCCGTAATGATCCTCTCTAGTACCTCGTATCAACAGATCAAATTGTTTCGGATAAATCGCGCCACGACGTTCTTGGTTAGTGTAGCAAAGGAAGTTGCCTCAACCCACTTTGTAAAGTAATCAATAGCTACCAGAATGAAACGATGCCCGTTTGACGCGGTAGTTCTGATCTTTCCGATCATGTCGATGCCCCACATTGCGAAAGGCTAAGAAGCTGTCAAAACATTCAGGGGAACTGGAGGTACATGCACCTTATCAGCATAGACTTGGAAATTGTGACAGGTTCGAGAGTATTGATAACAATTGGCTTCCATAGTGGACCAATAATATCATGCCCGTAGGATTTACTTCACCATGGTATGTCCACTGGAATGAGTTCCGAAGGTACCCTCATGTAACTCTGTCATGATCCTTTCTGCCTCGCTTTTATCCACACATCGCAATAAGGTGGAATCATGGTTACGCTTGTAGAGAATTCCATTGATGATGAAGAACTTCACAACGAACCTCCTCAAGAACTTCTTATCCTTAACAGATGCACCCTCGGGATACTCTTGAACCGCAAGATACCTCTTTACTTCATGGAACCAGGGTTTATCTGTTACCTCTTTAGTCTCAATGTCACAACAATGTGTGGGTTTGTCTAACCTCTCAATGGTAATCTGGGGAGCTTCATTGTCCCACCTGACTTTGAACATAGAAGACATGGTAGCTAGCGCGTCCGCTAACTAATTCTCCTCCCTTGGGAAGTGTTCAAAGGTTATCTCCTCAAAGTGCAGAAGCAACGTCAATACATACTCTTTGTAAGGAATAAGATTTGGGTGCTTCGTATCCCACTCGCCTTTGATCTGACTGATCACCAGAGGAGAATCTCTGAATACACTCAAGAACTTAATCCTTAGGTCAATAGCAGCTCGAAGACCCAGTATACATGCTTCATACTCCGCCATATTGTTGGTGCAGTTAAAGCACAGCCGGGCGATGAATGGAGTATGACAGCCCTCAGGAGATATAATTACAGCTCCAATACCATTACCCAACGCGTTCGATGCTCCATCAAAATACATAGACCATCGGGATCCTTCCTATGGTCCTTCATCCGGTCCAGGTTCTTCACAGTCGGTAACCAACATGATGTTCTCATCCGGGAACTCGAAATTCATGGATTGGTAGTCATCCACGGCCTGATGCGCCAAATGATCCGCCAATACACTCCCCTTGATTGCTTTTTGGGTTGTGTATTGGATGTCATACTCGGTGAAGATCATCTGCCATCTTGCTATTCTTCCGGATAGGGCGGGCTTCTCGAAGATATACTTGATTGGGTCCATCTTTGATATCAACAAGGTGGTGTGAGTTAGCATATACTGTCTCAGCCGGCGAGAAACCCATGCCAAAGCGCAGCAAGTTTTCTTAAGCAGTAAGTATCAGGTCTCACAGTCGGTAAACATTTTGCTAAGGTAGTAAATAGCATGTTCTTTTCGACCAAACTCGTCATGCTGCCCCAACAAACACCCCATTGAATTATCTAGTACTGTCAAGTATAAGATTAAAGGTCTTCCTTCAATTGGAGGCATCATAATTGGTGGCTCTTGAAGATATTCCTTGATCCTTTCGAAAGCGGTCTGAAATTCATCATTCCATTTTACCACTTGATCTTTCTTCAGCAGCTTGAAGATTGACTCACAAGTAGCTGTCATATGTAAAATGAATCGGGCGATGTAGTTCAGACGTCCCAAAAAGCCTCTGACTTCCTTTTCTGTGCGGGGAGACGGCATCTCTTGTATAGCTTTTACCTTTGCAGGGTCCACTTGAATACCCTTATCACTGACGATGAAACCCAGCAGCTTACCAGACCTTACCCCGAAGGTGCACTTGTTCGGGTTTATCCTTAGTTTGTACATCTTCAACCTGTCAAATAGTTTATGGAGATGGTCGAGGTGTTCTTCCTCAATCTGGGACCTCACGATCATGTCATCAACATAAACCTCAATCTCATGGTGAATCATGTCGTGGAACAAAGCAACCATGGCGCGCTGATAAGTGTCCCCAGCATTCTTCAATCCGAACGGCATGACTTTATAGCAAAAGGTACCTCACTGTGTAATGAAGGTTGTCTTCTCCATGTCCTCGGGAGCCATCTTGATTTGATTGTAACCATAAAAACCATCCATGAAGGAGAAGATCTTATGATGCGCGGTTTTGTCGACCAAAACATCGATGTGAGGAAGTGGGAAATCATCTTTGGGGCTCGCCCTGTTTAGATCTCTATATTCCACACACATCCGTACCTTACCATCCTTCTTAGGCACCGGAACCACATTGGCAACCCACTGCGGGTAAGAAGTGACAGCTAGAAATCCGGCGTCTAACTGTTTCATGACCTCACCTTTGATTTTCTCGGACATCTCAGGGCGCATACGATGAACCTTCTGCTTTACCGGAGGGAAGTCTTCCTTGGTTGGCAAGCGGTGTACCAGAATATCAGTGTCCAAACCATGCATATCTTCATAAGACCAGGCGAAGATCTCAAAATAGTCGCGTAGCATCTGTATCAACCGTTGCTTAAGACTAGGCTCCAGATTCGCACCTATCTTAACCTCTTTCTTGTCTTCCTCTGTACCCAAATTCACTAACTCGACTAGCTCTTCGTGACGATTTATGGCCCTCTCTTCCTGCAGTAATAGTCTAGCAAGTTCTCCGGGCACCTCACAATCATCCTCACCTTCGTCCTCGGCTTGCTTGATCGGATTTTTGAAGTCATAACTGGCAGTAGCAGAGTTCTTATCAATGGGATCCAGAGTGGATATGGATCTGCATTATGATACGTGAGTGTGTGTAAGAGCATAGCTGTTTTGATAAAGTGAGAGACAGAAAAGAAAAACAATGAGCGCAAAATTTGTAACGAAAGAAACGTCCAATGTTTTATTGATGATATATGAAATGACAAGTAATAAGCCCTCACAACCAAAGCCAAGGTGCCTTGGGCAAGGCACCAGGCCGTAATGTTTAAAACTGTTTATTACAAACTTCAAAACAAAAGTCAATTATTGTGAAATAAAGGAAACGCGTATGAAGTCTTTCACCGTCCAGTTGTTCAAGCCACCATTGGAAGTAGAGTAGATCTAGCTGTCGATTTCTGAATCTTCTTCACCATCTTCAATCGCATTAACTCCCAGATTACTGATATGCAGAGGAGATCTTCCATTACGCGTGCGCCTAACAGCCCTTTGAGCCCCTGTAGTGAAGCCCAAACCAAATTTGTCAGTTTTATGCGTGAAATCAGAGAGCTGACCCCAATTTTCACACCCACCTTCTTTAATTATAGCTCTAGCATCCTTGAGGGAAGCCATCTTCATCGGAGGTTTGTCAGTAGCAACTTCAGTTGACGCCAAAGTCTGGGGTACCTCTTCAAAGTTCTGATAAGGGATTTCGATGAATTCCCCATCCATCTCCATATAGCGAAAGGAATTAAGATGACTCACCATATACTCCTCTTTACCTTGTACCGTAACAATCTTCCCTTTTACCGGATATTTCAACATTTGATGGAGCGTAGAAGTCACTGCCCCAGCCTTATGAATCCAAGGGCGACCCAACAAGCAAGAATATGATGGTCTGATATGATGATGTGAAAAACACAAGAAGGGGGGTTGAATTGAAAAACTTAGATCAAAAGGCTTAATAACACAACATTTTTATCCTGGTTCGTTTGATCTCAAACTACTCCAGTCCACCCGTCAAGGTGATTTCGCCTCTCTCCAACGAGGTCTTAATCCACTAATCTTCAAAGGATTACAATAGCTACTTTAACAACTGTTAAAGTCTTCTTGAGTATAACCACAAACCGATTTATCTCAAGGAAATCTTTTACAAATAATTGAACAACAATGTGTTGTTGTTTTCTAACAAAACAGTATATCACAACTGTGATAATTACACAAATTAATCTTGGAATAAAATAAATTTGCTAGAGCTTGAATGTGCGTGATTTTGAATTCTCTGCAAATTGCTGTGTGCATACGTACGTGCTTCTTTCACAAGCAGGCTTGTTTATATAGGAAAGCAAGAGACGTTTGTCCATAAAAGCCAGTTTAATGATAATAACACACTTTCCTTTTGTAGAAGAACTTGTCTGAAGAAAGCCGTTAGCATTTAATTCTGTCTTGAATAATTAATAACGCTTCAGAGTCTTCTTTACTTTAACTACTGATGATGCTTCAGAGTATTGATGACTTGGTTGAGATGTCTTTGATCAGAGTCAGAGTTTACTTGTTTAAGGCGCAAATTCTAGTCATCAAACTTCAGCGTAAAGCCTGTTTTTCTTTCAGCGTGTAATGCTTTATTGCCTTTCTTCTGATGCTGATCTCATCAGAACTTCTGCATATACAAGACATAATTTTAAGTAGCATATTTGTTCTTTGTATATATCTTTGGATTTATTTATTCTTTGTATTTTGTTATCATCAAAACTCTAATCAAGGGTTGTAGAATCAAACTATGTTCTAACAATCTCCCCCTTTTTGATGATGACAAAAACCAGATTTTTCAATTAAAATTAAAGAATAAAAAGTATAGAATTGAGAAGAAAAACTCCCCCTGAGTTGATTACTTCCCTTAAATTCTTTGAGTCCTTGAGCATCAGAATTTGACTACGTCTTTCATTAGAGTTTTGTACCTGTTCAAGCTTTTCAGAAGAAAGAAATTAAGTAGATCAGAATGTTTGAGACTTATGTCTCAGTAATCCGTTATTGAAAATATCTTATTCTTTCTCCCCCTTTTTGTCAGTTATCAAAAAGAACACATAATCAGAGCTAAAAAGGTTTTACATTAAACATAAGAAGCAATGATAAAAAGTTTAGAACAACAGCAATGTAGAAAATAATACAGATAAACAGATTTTACAAACAAATGAAAATCTAAGATGGAGGAGGAAGACGCGTGAACAAAGCTTCCAACAAGCCCTTGATCTGGGTGTTGGTTTCCTCTTATTTGCCTAACATGCTCTTGATTTCCGAAATTTTATCATCCTGTTTATCCATCCTTTCCTGCATAACAATATCCGCTCTCTTCAGTTCTTCCAGAGTCTGCCTTTCATAGGAGGAAGCTTGAGAATATTCAGTAACTGGATGCTTCTCAAAGCATTCTCTAACGTGATCTTTTTGAACCAAATCCTCTGCAGGAATCATCTCATCTGAAGCAGCAGTCAGAGTGAAACCTTCTGACTCTGGTTGAACTTTGTCTACTGGACGATGTTCTGACTAGGGAGCATTGTCCAGAGGGAGAATCTCTTCCTTGAGAAGTTGGCTTAGAACTTGATCTTCAATTACCTTTAGCAGATTACTGAAATTTTGCTGAACTTGTCCGTAGCTCTGTTCTTGCATCTTATGAGTTTCAGAAATTATCCATTTTCTGAAACTTGTCCAAAGATAATCTGAAGCTGCAGGGTTAATCATCTCAAGACTAGCTTGCTTTAGGGAGTTTATCCATTTCTGCATTTCTGTTTCAAACATCAATAAAATAGTACCAACATCTGGTGAGGGTTCAGATGGTTTTGGTTTTGGAATGGCCGTTTTGTGAGTTATGGCAGCAAGACATTCAAAAATAGTTAGATCAATGACAAGTTTAACATTGTCATCTGGATTGCTCTTTAGTGAGGGAGTGGGAGAGTCTGGTATAATTTTTGGACTAGTTGGGGAGTTTGGTGGAGTTGATTCTAGTGAAGAGGGAATTTAGGGAATGTCCCGAATGGTGAGGGGCATACGGATGGCCAGAGGTTCAGTGATACCTGTAATGGGAATGGTATCAGAATCTGAAGTGGGTTCTTCATATTGGTTGGATTGAACGTTATGAGGTTCTGGTTCACAGGTTTCAGAAGGTTGAATCTCAGAAGTTTGAACTTCTGGTTGTGATAGTTCAGGTTGTGGAGATGGTGGACGAATATCTGGTTGAGGAGATGGAGGTAGTGGTATTTCTGGTTGAGGAGAGAGGTGAATATCTGGTTGTGTTGCTTCTGTGGTGGTTTCAGATTTTGGATTTTCTGGTGTGGGAGAAGAAATATTTTGGTCAAAAGATTCAAAGTTTGACAGAACTTTTGCAAGCTCTGGTTGAGTTGTTTCAGTATTTGGATTGATAGGTAGGGAGTGAGTTTCTCTAAGACTTAGAGTTTCTGAGGGGTCAAAACCTATGTCAAAATCATCAAAGGTTTGAGGGGTAGGAATTTCTGAATGGGTAGGTAAGGGTCCAAATGTTGATACAGATATTGATTCTAAAACATTAACAGTTACAGAAGAGGGATTACCTTTCCTTTTAGCAGCTTTTGGAGTCCGCTGGGATGATCCTTCTGTTGTTGCCTTTCTTTTCTTGTTCTTCTTCAGCACAACTTCTGGAGCCTTCTGTTGCAAGTCCTGAATATTTAAGTCTGGTGCAGTGCCATCGGCCTTGCATGCATCCAAATATCTGACGATAATTTCAGGCTTGGAGTCAATTTCTGAGAACATTGGAAAATCATCCAGAGGAATTCTTCTGGAGGTGATGGTTGCAAAAGAAGTAACACTGGGTTCCTTCTTGATGTTCTTAATAATCTTCATATTTTTCAGATTCTTTGCATTCAAAGGCTTCCCAGTAGTTGCCTCTAGAGAGCTAATTTCTTATGCTTCTGTTAGATGCTCTATCAGCCTATTCTCTGTCAGAATATATGATATGAGCCTTCCAAGGGGTATCCAGTCCCTTTTGGTGCGCTCATCTTCTCTAGTCTCCTTAACACGGGTCCTCAGATGATTGAAAAGTAAGTGAGCCAGATTCACCTTAGTCTTCTAGGAGATAAAGTAGATCAGAAACTACTGATCAATGTTTATGTAGTCAGGAGAGCTGGTTGGCTTCCTGTGGTTTATGCATCCCAGAATAATCTTAGCCCATATTCTGTGATGATCCTTCAGATCCCTTATCTTGCTGGAGGGAAGACCCAGAGTGAAAATTTCCCTTGCAATTGAAGCAACATCAGCACATCTTTCAGCCATGTCTATACACCTTACGCCACCACCACTGTAACCTATCAATCTTGCAATAAGGTCTTCAGTTATGATTATCTTCTTCCCCATTACATACGAAGTGACTTGATGGTTGGAGGATGAAGCATGAATCCAGAATTCTTTCACAAGGATTGGAAACGTTGGACCTAGAAGACGGTCAAAATACCTCTTCCATCCTTGAGCCTTTACTTCTTCAGAAAGATTGAAACCATTTTCTTGAAGACTGTCAAAATCTACAATCAGTTCTGAAAGCACTTCTAGGTTGTCAATGGGCGTGAGAAGAGTTCTGAACGGTTCTTTATATTGTTCCATGGATTATGTTCTCTGAGTACTAGTATTTGGGATGCTTGAGGAAGCCATGCTCACACAGAAAATTTGAGAAGAAAATAAAGGGGTTTTTTAAGAATGAAAACTGAAAACAATTAGATTGTAGAGAAAGTAAAAGTGAAAGAGTATAAAGAGTGAAAAATGCGTTTAAATAGATTTTGAAAACATAAACTGCAAGAGAGAGAAATAATTTGTAATGATTATAAGCATTAACGACAGCTGATTTTAGGGGATTCAGAAAGATATTGGAACGGTTACCCATGACATGTGTCTCAATGCACCCAATCAGTGCTTTTGACATTTCAGAAAAGTGAACGCGTGTTCAGCCTCAGAAGGTAGCTGATGAATGGATGACAATTATTTGCTTACGTGAACAACACACTTCTATCCTTGAAATGAAACGCTCAGATCTTCATGGATAGATTCTGATACAATCTGTACTTCTAAAAATCTGAAGGCAGGTTTGATCAGCAGTTCACAGAAAATAACCAAAATTCTGAAGGTTAAGATATATAAATAAAATAGTTTATTCTGGGCAAAGCTTCATGCTGAGATGTTTCAGAATGAAGTTAAACCTATCTTCAGAAAGAGGTTTTGTAAAGACATCAGCCCATTGATGGTCTGTGTCAATGAATTTTAAATTGAGAATCCCTTTCTAAATATAGTCCCTAATAAAATGATGTTTTATTTCTATATTCTTAGCCCTAGAATGCAAAATAGGATTTTTACTGAGACAAATAGAAGAAGTATTGTCACAGAGGATAGGGATGTTACTCTCAAATATATTGAAGTCCTCAAGTTGACTCTTCATCTAGAGCATTTGCATGCTGCATCCAGCTGCTGCTATGTATTCAGCTTCTGCTGTTGATAGAGCTATTGTGGATTGTCTTTTGCTGAACCATGAGATCATATTTTCTCCCAGAAACTGACAGCTTCCAAAAGTTCTTTTATGTTCTACTCTGTCTCCAGCAAAATCAGCATCACAGTATCCTACTAAGCTGTAATCACTTGATTTTCTATAAAACAAACCCAGATTAGCAGTACCTTTCAGATACTTGAAAATTCGCTTAACTGTTGTTAAGTGAGATTCTCTACGATATGATTGGAATCTATCACAAATGCAAACACTAAACAGAATGTCAGGCCTTGAAGTTGTCAGATAGAGAAGAGAACCAATCATACCTCTGTAGACCTTCTGTTCTACCTTTTTACTTACCTCTTCTTTTTCCAGAATGCACGTGGGATGCATTAGTATCCTTGATGGCTTACATTCTGAGAGATCAAATTTCTTCATAAGTTCTCTGACATATTTTCTCTGATGGATGTAAGTTCCTTCTGGGGTTTGATTAATCTGAATGCCCAGAAAGAATTTTAGTTCCCCCATTAGGCTCATCTCAAACTCTGCCTGCATACATTTAGAAAACTCTCTTCCCAGAGAGGGTTTAGTGAATCCAAATATGATGTCATCAACATAAATCTAACATACTAAAATGTCATTCTTAACTGTCTTACATAACAAGGTTGTGTCCATTTTCCCTCTGGTGAATTCCTTTTCCAACAGGAAGTTACTTAGTCTTTCATACCAAGCTCTGGGAGCTTGTTTCAGACCATAGAGTGACTTCTTTAGTTTGAAAACATATTCTGGATTTTTGGAACTTTCAAAACCAGGGGGTTGGTTCACATATACCTCTTCTTCTATATAGCCATTTAAGAATGCACTTTTGACATCCATCTTATACAGAGTGATGCCTTTATTAACAGCAAATGATATTAAAAGTCTGATAGATTCTAAACTGGCGAATGGAGCAAAGGTTTCTGTATAGTCTATCCCCTCTTGATGACTATAACCTTATGCTACCATTCGTGCTTTGTTTCTGATGACTTCACCTTGTTTGTTCAGTTTGTTTTTGAACACCCATTTTGTACCAATGACGTTTAATCCTTTTGGTTTGGGAACTAGATCCCATACGTCATTTCTGGTGAATTGATTTAGCTCCTCTTGCATTGCCAGAATCCAATCATTGTCCAGAAGTGCTTCATCAATTGTTGTTGGTTAAATCAGAGAAATCAGTCCCATGAGGGATTCTTCAGAGTTTCTGAAGGTAGATCTGGTTCTGATTGGATCTTCCTTCCTTCCTAAAATTGTTTCTTCTGGGTGATCAAAGCTGCTTCTGGATGGTCTTTTCTGGAGTTGATCAGCATAAGGTGCTGGATTGCTTGCAGTGAATCTTTCTGATGTTGAGGGAGTGTCTCTATTGAGAGCCTCTGATGAGTTGTCTTCAGTACTTGTGAGTTCAACTTCCATACCTGCAAGAAATTCATTCTTCTTTGACTTTTGAGAGTCAAGCTTATCATCAAACCGAACACTGATTGACTCTTCAACAATCTGTGTTTCTGTATTGTATACTCTGTACCCTCTTGAGCGTTCAGAGTATCCTAACATAATACACTTTTGTTCTTTAGAGTCAAACTTGTTCAAATAATTTTTTGTATTCAAAATAAAACATGTACATCCGAATAGATGGAAATATGAAATGTTGGGCTTTCTTTTCTTCCACAATTCATATGGAGTCTTTTCCAGAATAGGTCTTATGGAGATTCTATTCTGAATGTAACATGCTGTGTTTATTGCCTATGCCAAGAAGATCTTAGCAACGTTAGTCTCGTTTATCATGGTTCTGGCCATTTCTTGCAATGTTCTGTTCTTTCGTTCTACAACTCCATTTTGCTGGGGAGTTCTAGGACAAGAGAAATCATGCAGAATGCTTTTTTCATTAAAGAATAACTCAAAATATTTATTTTCAAATTCTCCACCATGATCACTTCTGACTTTGATGATTCTAAGATCCTTTTCATTCTGAACTTGGTTGCAGAAGGTAACAAACACAGAGTGTGACTCGTCCTTGTGCCTTAAGAACTTTACCCGTGTCCATCTTCTATAGTCATCTACGATTACTAACCCATACTTCTTGCCACTAACTGAAGCAATTTTTACTGGTCTAAATAAGTCAATATGCAGAAGTTCTAATGGCTTAGAGGTGGAAACAACATTTTTGGATTTGAAAGCAGGCTTTGCAAACTTGCCTTTCTGATATGCTTCACACATAGCATCTGAATTGAACTTCAAGTTAGGAAGTCCTCTGACCAGATTGAGTTTGTTAATCTGAGATATTCTTCTCATACTAACATGTCCCAATATTTTGTGCCAGATCCATTGCTCGTTGTTAACAGACAGAAGACATTTTACATTCTGACTTTTCAGTTCATAAAGTTTGATTTTATAAATGTTGTTTTTCCTCTTTCCATTAAATAGGATAGTCCCATCTTTCTGACTAACAGCTTTTCATGAATTTTGATTGAAGATTATATCATAACAGTTATCACTTAATTGACTTATGGATAACAGGTTATGCATTAATCCATCAAGTAGTAAAACATTACTTATAGAGGGAAGATTTCCATTACCTATTATTCCAGAGCCAATGATATTTCCTCTCTAATTGCCTCCAAAGCCTACTGGCCTCCAGGCTTAAGTTCCAGGCTTTGGAACATATGCCTTCTTCCCGTCATGTGTCGTGAGCAGCCGGAGTCCAGGTACCATGATTGGTGTCTTTGCTTTGCTGCTAAAGATATCTGCCACATGTATTATTTTATCCTTAGGTACCCACATTTTTTTGGGTCCTGATTTGTTAGTTTACCAAAAATTTGGATGAATTTTAGTTTGACAAAGTAATCACTACTTGTACATTTTATGTCATGTGTGTGCCCATATATAAAGTGTGAATCAAGTGGAGTGCATTTTATAACTAAGTCCATGGCATTTTTTGGTGTAGGTACCTTACCTTGATATCATATCCCTTTTCTGCCATTTTTGCTAACTCCATAGATCATTGAAGCCATCTTGCTTCTGTCTATGTTTTTAGCTAGAAACTTCTGAAAGTTGTGATCATACTCTTTGATGATCTCATCAGCATTGCTGGGAGTTTCAGGGATTGTTTCCTTGAGAGTTTTGCAAATGGTTTTCTAATTTTGAAATTTTTTCTTTTAACTCAGAATTCTCCAATCTGAGACTCTCAGTCTTATCAGAGTCAGAAGCAAGATTCCTTTTCAAGTTTCTGAATTTGAATCTGATCTGCTGATACCTTTCCATAATTTCATTAAGGCTTTCAGCAAGTTCAGCCTTAGTAAAGTTTATAGTAAAGTCAGGGAATACCTCTTCTATATCTGATTCAGAGTCTGAACCAGAAGCTTCACTGTCTTCAGATACGTTTGCCATGAGAGCTATGTTTTCTCTTTCATCATCTGATTCTGAGTCAGCTTCAGATGTGTCAGAATCATCCCATGTAGCCATTAGACTATTCTTATTTTCCTTGCCAAACTTCCTTTTGGGATTCTCCTTCTGAAGCTTTGGGCAATCACTTTTGTAGTGCCCTTGCTCGTTACATTCATAGCAGATGATGTCTTTGTTGTTTGGCTTTCTGTATCCTGAAGAACCTTTGGATCTTCTGTGTCCAGAGGAAGATTCAGACCTTCTGTATTTGGAGGAAGATTCATTCTGATTTTCTGATCTTCTGGGATTCCTGAACTTCCTTTGCCTCTACTTCCATAGTTGGTTCACCCTTCTGGAGAGGAGAGACAATTCATCTTCTTCTGATGAGGATCCATTAGAGGTTTCTTCCACAGCCTGCAAAACTTTGGAGTCATATTTTCTGTTAGATTATAAAGCTAATGGCTTACCTTGCTTTTGAAGTTTGTCTGCTTCTACCTCTATCTCGTGACTTCTGAGGGAGCTAACAAGTTCCTCCAGAGAGATTTTGTTGAGATCTTTGGCTAGCTTAAGCGCTGTGACCATTGGCCTCCACTGTTTTGGCAAGCTTCTGATGATCTTCTTAACGTGATCAGCAGTGGAATACCCTTTGTCAAAAATTCTTATACCAGCAACAAGAATTTGGAATCTTGAAAACATAGCTTCTATTGATTCACTATCTTCTATCCTGAATGCCTCATACTTCTGAATAAGCGCAAGGGATTTGGTTTCTTTGACTTGAATGTTGCCTTCATGCGTCATTCTCAGAGAATCAAACATATTCTTGGCAGTTTCTCTGTTTGATATTTTCTCATATTCTGAATATGAGATGGCGCTGAGAAGAATTGTTCTGGCCTTGTGATGATTTCTGAACTCACGCTTTTGCTGATCAGACATCATTTTCATGTCAATCTTCAGACCACGTCCATCCACTGGGTGCGTTTATCCATCAGTCACCATGTCCCACAGATCAGCATCATAGGCCAGAAAGAAACTCTCAATTCTGTCTTTCTAGTAGTCAAAGTTCTCTCCATCAAAGACTGGAGGTTTGCCACTGAATTTGTCCCTTTCTTCATTGTTGTCATTGCTGATGTTTTGACTTGGTCCTGCCATTGTGTTTTTCTAACGCTGGATCTTGTACTGACACGGTTAAGTGTTTAAGCTCTGAACCAGGCGCTCTGATGCCAATTGATGATGTGAAAAACACAAGAAGGGGGGGGGGGGGGGGGGGTTGAATTGAAAAAATTAGATCAAAAGGCTTAATAACACAGTATTTTTATCATGGTTCGTTTGATCTCAAACTACTCCAGTTTATCCGTCAAGGTGATTTCGCCTCTCTCCAACGAGGTGTTAATCCACTAATCTTCAAAGGATTACAATAGCTACTTTAACAACTGTTAAAGTCTTCTTG
Source organism: Vicia faba (assembly GCA_948472305.1). Lineage (NCBI taxonomy): Eukaryota > Viridiplantae > Streptophyta > Magnoliopsida > Fabales > Fabaceae > Vicia > Vicia faba. Next base: position 1,330,039,363 of record OX451741.1, on the reverse strand, counting down.
AGTATAACCATAAACCGGTTTATCTCAAGGAAATATATTAAAAATAATTGAACAACAGTGTGTTGTTGTTTTCTAACAAAATAGTATATCACAACTGTGATAATTACACAAATTAAGCTTGGAATAAAATAAATTTGCTAGAGCTTGAATGTGCGTGATTTTGAATTCTCTTCAAATTGCTGTGTGCATACGTACGTGCTTCTTTCACAAGCAAGCTTGTTTATATAGGCAAGCAAGAGACGTCAGTCCATAAAAGCCAGTTTAATGATAATAACACACTTTCCTTTTGTAGAAGATCTTGTCTGAGAAAGTCGTTAGCATTTAATTTTGTCTTGAATAATTAATAACACTTCAGAGTCTTCTTTACTTTAACTGCTGATGACGCTTCAGAGTGTTGATAACTTATTTGAGATGTCTTTGATCAGAGTCAGAGTTTACTTGTTTAAGGCGCAAATTTTGGTCATCAAACTTCAGCGTAAAGCCTGCTTTGCTTTCAGCGTGTAATGCTTTATTTCCTTTCTTCTGATGCTGATCCCATCAGAACTTCTGCATATACAAGACATAACTTTAAGTAGCATATTTGTTCTCTGTATATATCTTTGGATTTATTTATTCTTTGTATTTTGTTATCATCAAAACTCTAATCAAGGGTTATAGAATCAAACTATGTTCTAACATGATATCCATCACATAGAAAGTAGATGCAAAAGTCTGAGAGCCAACTTTAACAAGGACGTCCACCTCCCCATGAACCATCCTTTTTAACCCAGCGAAAGCCCTGACCATAATATTGCTTGGCTTCAAAATCAAACCTTCATAGTCCAGACGGTTTAATGCTTTCTTTGGAAAAACATTCAAAGAGGACCCGGTATCTACCAGTACATGGGCCATAGTAGTGCCCCTGCACTCAATCGAGACATGCAGAGCATCATTGTGATTTCTTCCTTTAGCAGTCAGATCTGCGTCTGAGAAACCCAACCCATTGTCGGCAGTCAAACTAGCTACACAGTCTTTGAATTGATCGGCAGAAGTTTCCTGCAGCACATGCGCAGATTTGTGGAAAGCAATTAGAGCCTTTGCATGAGCTTCTTAACACAATAACAAGGACAACATGGAGATTTTCGACGGGGTCTTCCCCAGCTGCTCGACTATGTTGTAGTCACTCTTCTTGATAATCTTCAAAATTTCCTCTATCTCCTACTTAGAGGTTTCTACAATGATCTTCTTAGGTGCCTCCGTCTGGGAAGGCTCACCTATGATTTATTTGCCCCGAGTGCCAGATGGCTCGGCGACAGGGGTGATAACTGGAATGGGAATCAGGACAATAGTTGATGTACTAGCAGATGGAATGACAACAGGTTTATGGACAGTCGGAGGGGAAATCTCAGGAGAAAAGAGTCTTCCACTTCTGGTGACTTTGCTAGCTCCGACGATATAGCTGATATCAACTTCCTCACTTTTCAAGTCTTGCTTAACTCCATGGTAATACACATCTGCGTCGTAGTGCCAACGGACAGCCTTATCCGAAGCGTATGGAATAGGACTAGGGAAGGTAATTATTAACAGAGAAAATCTTGGAACGAGTGTAATCCTAACAGGATTTCTCGAGGAATCCTTGGAAGGATTGGCGGAAATGGTTATGATGGCAACATCTTGGATTGGAACCAACAGAATCATAGTCTTTTCGAACAAGATCTCTTTGTTATCCATCAGGCGCTGAACACTTGATTTCAATAAGTGGCAACCAGCAGGCAGAACTTAACACAAGTGGCAACCTTCGCCACAGTCCGGAAATAAACTGGCCAACGAAAGATTTTTTTTAACTGTTATCAATGGAGTAGAAATGTCTTCCATGGAGGTCATAAATAAATCATCGTCCACAGCGTTCACTCCATAACCATGTTTTGGCATAGGAGCAGTTATGACGTTGGGCTTCTCTAGATCGTCAAATTCAATCTCTTTAGCTTCGATAAAATCTTGCACCTTATTCTTCAGGGCCCAACAATTGTTTGTATCAAGACCTGGGCCATCGGAATGATAGGCGCAGCGGGCATTCGGGTTATATAGCAGGGATGTGGTGTTTGGATTCTTCGGGGCTTCCCTCAGAGTTACCAGGTTGGTCTTTAATAATTATGGTAGAATTTGAGACAAGGTCATATTGAGTCGGGCGTACTGTCTTTATGGTCTCTCCACTCTTTGTTGATTGTTGCATTGTGGAGCAGCTGTGGGTCTTGATTTCACTATTGCATTTACTGCTTGACGGTGTTCAGGTCTGCTTTGGCTCCTCGAGCCGTAGACTGCACTAGCTTCTTTCTTACTGGTGAAAGGCTTCTTTACTGCGCTTGATGAAGTATCTTTCTGTATCTTACCACTTCGGATACCAGCTTCTACTCTCTCTCCCGTCAAAATTAACTCAGTAAACCCAGATGACGTATTGTCGATTAAATGATTGAAAAACGGACTCGATAGTGTCCCTAGAAACATGTCAACCAACTCCCTATCAAACATAGGGGGTTGGACTCTTCCATCCAAATCTCTTCACTTTTGAGCATAGTCCTTAAAACCTTCGCTTGCACCCATAGACATACCCTGAAGCTGAGTACGAGTGGGAGCAAGGTCGGCGTTATACTGATACTGCTTGTAAAAAGCAGCAGCAAGGTGTTACCAGTTTCGGACGTTAGCTCCTTCCAATTGATAAAAGCATTCAAGATGAGTCCCTGACAGACTATCTTGAAATAAATGTACCCACAAATTTCTATCAGCAGTGTGGGGTTAAATTTTCCGGACATACGAGCGGAGATGGAGTTTAGGACAGCATACTCCATCGTATTTAGCAAAAACCGGAGCTTTGAACTTATGAGGGATCACCACCCCCGATACCAATCCCAGCTCTCCGAAATGCAGACCAAGAATCCTCTGAATCTCCATTGCACCTAGACGGTCTTCTAGTTGTTTGTACCTATCCTCAGCAGGAGGATATTGTTCCTCATCATAATCCGTATCATTATCAGAAACTGCAGGATTCGGGCCCTTTTCTTCTTCTTGGTCCTCCCCCTCCTTGGATGAAAGGGACATATCAGCTTGCTGTTTCAACCTATCCCCAAAGTTTTTACCCATACTTAAAAGAACAACCTTCTTCTTCTTCTTCTTCTTCTTCTTCTCTTTCTCTTTCAGAATGAGAGCTTTCAAATCCCCTTGCCCTTTAGCCAAGCTCAAGAACATCTCTTGGAATTGGGCATTTTGTGTCTGAAGATCTTTGATAGCTTGATCAGAAGACATAACTGCTCAAATAAACAGCGAAAAAGATGAGAAATCTATGATGGTACCTGTAATGGCGTGCATGATAATGGGATGCGTATGTAATGATTTCAAAGACTTTGGGAGATTTAAATTTGAAAACCAAAAATAAACAAACTTTATTACATTAACTTGTAAAAATGTTCAACAATGCCTTTGAGACGTTACAAGGAAACAAATGGAAAGCAAATTTAAACTAGAAAACAAAGCAAAATCAAAAATCCCATGGACACTTCCCCTTGGTGCTGACATAGTCATTGATCGTTCTTTCATTCTCGAGCTGCCTGGTGAGCTTCAAGATCTTCCTTTCTTACTCATGGTACTTTTCCCGGTAGGTATCCCTCTCCTCTTTCAGCTGAATCCATGATCTCTTCAATGCCCCAAGATTAGTGGGCATGTAGGGGTAAAGGACTGTTTAAGGAATACCCTCTTCATTGGTAGGCTCCACAATCACTGGAAACACAGCTTCATAGGGCATCCCAAGCTTTTGGGCTCGAGCTCGGACCCACTGGAGATAAGGTTGCATAGGGAGAGAATTCCTTGGTCTCAACTCTTGGGGATAAGATCTGTTCACCATGCCCCAAGCTCGTATGAACCTTCGGCAGTGCTCGTCAATGTCTACCTTGTAGTCAAAGGCAATATCTGTAAGAAGTATCTCATGAGGACCATCTCTCCAAGCATGACTGAATTATCGCAAAGTTAAACAAGGATTGTAGGTTATACCCCCTCTGATTCTAAGCAACGGGACATTAGGGTATCCCCCACAACGATCAATGATAGCAGTGCTTTCCATAGCCTTACAACTCCAAAGAATGTCTGTATGGGCAAGGGAAATTATTTTGTAAGACCATCATAAAACTTCCTCATTCTTCAAAACAGATTTGGGGAGGTGCGAAATAAACCACCTCGCCAGTAGTGGCATGCAACACATGAGGCTCCCTCTTCTTCGCACAGTACGAGTGTAGAGGGCGTGCAAGATATCACCCAGTAGAGTAGGCATTGGATTGCGAGACAAGAAGATCTTAACCGCATTCACATCTACAAAGGAATATGGATTCAGGAAGAGAACCAAACTGTAGATAAGGATAGCTAAGATGTCTTCGAAAGCCTGGAAATACAAGTTATCCCAGAATAACTGAGCTTGATCCATCAGAAACTTGGCTAAGAAACCTTCAACCCTGCTTCGTGTTTCCCAATTAGATACTACATCAGCCCGTTTCAAATGTAGAGCTGAAGCAATGTCTTCTGGTCTAGGAGTCTCTTCCAAACCTGTGAAGGGCATTTTCTCAAGGATGGATATGCCTAGTAAGTGAGAAAACTCTTCCAAAGTGGGAACTAGCTAATAATCTGGGAAAGTGAAGTAATGATGCACATGATCGAAGAACTGGAAAAGCACACTCATCATCTACTCATCAAACTTTGAGGTAACCAAGCTAAGAAGCTGACCATGCCTCTTAATGAATGAAGAAGTCTCAGAAACTCTCGAGGCTAACTCTTTGAGTTGAGCAGGTATTTGAACAAAGTTAACTCGGATGGTGTTTCTGCGCACGGAAGCCATAATCTGCAAAACAAGACAAAGATAAATCCCCTCGGTCTTTGAAATGATTAGTATAATGAAGTATGCATGCTATGTTATGATGCATGATGTCATGATAAAACAAACAACAGGTATAGAAGATAACAGTCATGGCAAAGGCAAACAAGTCACACAAAAGCCCTTAAGTTTAAGGCTTGCATGGGGTCAAAGGTATTACCCTTTTGAAGTTCAGTTGGTTTTAACCTGTCCTAACAAAAGTAACCGGGTTCTAGGGGTTCTCAATATCACTGACCATCCACCATCGGTCATGGTTTCAGCTCACACAATATTTTCTTGCGGCCGGAACTATCTAGAGATTATGGTCTCAATGAGTGTAGCATCGAGTATCATCCAGTTCTCAGCTTTACACCGAGGTCGGCTATCTCACTACTTCCTAATGGCCAAGTTGGTCTATTAAGGGTTCTAAGGTCAGTTGATGCTTAACGACACACATAGCAGCTCCGTATTCTCCTCGTTTCTCCAGAAGGGATACCGGTACCAACCAATGTGCCACATCAACATAGCTACTGCTTCAACCGTATCGGTCTATGCCGTACAATTCCCTCACAGTTTATTGCTGCTTACCTAAAAGGTGTTCCCCAAATCCGGGTTAGGATCTATAGTAACTCCCAATACAAAACCTTTTAAAATTAAAGCAACCAAAACAAACAAGAGAAGCAAGTTATGATGAACTAATCCTAAGATATACCCCACTTATTTATCCCCAGCAGAGTCATCAGTTCTGTGATACGGTGGAAGAACCGAACTGTTTTAAGAAAATGTTGGTTTGCATTTTGCGTTTGTGTTTGCAAAATGTCGCGGTAAGAAAGAGTCGCCACCGACTTTTATTTTATCCAACTAGAAAGGACAACAGCACAGAAAAAATCCTTTTTTCGAGATTTTGAGTACGGCGGGTAGATTATAGAAAGGGAAGGTATTAGCACCCTTTCTATCCGTGGTTTTCCACGGGCTCTTAGGTACTTCCTCATCATTTTACAAATTGCTTGTGTGTGTGTTTGTTTTGAAAAGTTTTTTTTTACTTCGTTTTAACCCTTGTTTCTGTCTTCAATAGTGTTACGAAGTGTTTTTGAAAACTTTGTTTGAAAAAGGTGTAAGTGTAAAAAAAGTTTATTGTTTTGAGCAAGTACCTACTAGCATTTACCTACTCGAAAAAATAATGTATATGTTCTTGTTTCCTTTAAGCTGCGCTATCCTACTATTAAAGAGTAGGTAGCACCGTCGTTGGAGTTGTAAGGGTCAATTCGAAAGGGACGTACGATCACTAAAGCAATGTTAGGGCGTCTTAGTAATAACCCTAATGTCTTAAGATCATATTCGAGGAAACATTTATGAGGCAACATTTCCAAATGGGACTTTTGATCTTTGTTAGACAAGAGGACAACCACTAAAACACCCTATACTTAATGATCGTTTACCGAAGGCAAACGAAGTGAGAGTATACCCTAGGAGTGTGCATGTGCGAGTGATTTGATTTCAGTTATTATCTTTGCACATTAGGGTTTGCTAACCATTTTAAATTAACATACATTCTTGTCATGCAATCCTATTATCATACATCTAATAGTTAATATTTGCGAAAATTAAAATGCGAGAAATAAAACTACACAATTACAAGGCTTCCGGGAGGGGGATTAATTACATAGCCAAAAACCCGTAAAAATGATAAATAAAGAAAATCCTAATTAAACTATTACATACCGTGAGCAGTTACATTAATATCATAAAAATAATAAATGCGTACGATGAATCGAGAACAAGAAAAATTAGGGTTTTGACCCCGCCTAAACCTAATTAAAAGAAAAATCATATTTTTGTGGTTTTTTGTGTTATTTTGAGAAAAATAGAGTTTAATTGAATAAATAAAGAAAACCTATGACTAATTAATTTTATTTAAGAAAAATAAATTAAATTAACTATTTTTGTATTTTTGTTATTTTGTGAAAATAAGTAAAAATTAAATCAAGAACAAACCTAATTTTCTAATTTGATTTTAATTATTCAAAAAAAGGTTAGAAATAAACCTAAATTAAATAAAGATATTAAATAAAAGGAAAAATATAGAAGGAAAATAAATGGGCTCGGTGCTTGAGCAAAAAGGGGGTGTCAATTGTAATACTGGGCCCAAAAGCTCCTTGGCCCTTTTGACTTCTCCAGATCCCATGTTGCTAGCTTGACTGATGCCCATGGTGGACTTTCAGGGAGAAGGCATTGGATCTGCCTTGTTGATGATCTGGTGGCTGGGCGCTGAGGGCATATGGTGGACTCATTTTATGCACGTATACCTGATCATGTAAAAGAAAATAATATTGAACAAATATGGGGACCTGGGGATCGAACCCAGGCCCTTTGGCATTTTCCATTGCATGATGACCATCTGAGCTAGCTTAGCTTTTTGTATGGTTAATGACAAAGCAACATTATATGGAAAAACAAAAAAAAAATTATCAAAATGCTCGAAATTTTGAATAGGCAAATCAGAGAGTGCCACGCCACCCTTCTTCTTCCTCCCACCATTGCTAAAAGTTCTGCAACTTTTACCTACGGTCAAGAGGTGTAGGTATAACCCTGGGCTTCTCCAAAATCCCATATAAGCGTGATAAATACACAACAATGGTACCAATCAACTTGTGGCAACCTCACGAGCATCATGGTACCCTTATCCATGGCCAATTGTACCTGTAAACAAAAACCCCAAAAATGAACCAAGAACCCTAACTATGGCATCTTGTTCTACAGTTAATGAAAATGCAATTAAACATAACCATTGGCTTGCAAATGATTCAAGGATTAAGAATATGCAAATAAATCATGCTAAAAGTGCCAGAATTGTTGAATTCGATTTCAAAAAAAGTATGGATATCGTCGGATACTTACAGTGTGTTTTTGGATGTTATGAGGCTTGTTAATGATTGGAATAGGATCCTAGAACGTCCAGGAAGCGATTGAGATGATTGGAACGCTTTGAATTGGTCAGCAACTTAGAGATCAATGTGTCACTTTTTTCTAATTTTTTGAAACTTGATCTCTTGTTTTTACGCCTCCAATCTCTTTGCTTTTGGTCTGCACATGTTCCTTATGTACCCTAGAACCAATTAGGGTTACAAACTTGTTTCAAATCTTCTTCAATTAAGATCATTGATTCAAGATTTGATCCTTATGAAAATATTGCCAAATCAAGCCAAATCCAATCTTTTTGTGTCCCAATGAAGCTTTCACGATTTGATTCTCTTTCCAACTGTATAAGAGGCCTAAACATGCACGAAATCTCAAGCTTTGATTAGTTTTGATATTTTCATGATTTTATTTTGATTTTATTTAATTTAATTGAAATAAAATAAAAATAAATGATAAAAATAAAATAAAGACAAGTGGGAGAGATCATGGGTCTTGGGTCATGTTACAAACTCAATGCAAGCATAAAAAGTTGGGCCTATTTGACAAAAATTGCTATTTGAGACACATTTGACTTTTGACAATTTTGCAAAAAAGGTCAACTTTTACAATGCATAACTCCTTCAATTTTGACCCTGGAGATGTGTTCTTGAACTTTTTAGAAATATTAAGATGTCCTCTAAGCAACCCTTTTGGTCTCATCTCAATTGAGTCTTCCATGTTCATGTATGAAGCTTTGACAAAAAAGGTGTTTTTGTTGACTTTCCAAAATGACCTATAATGTCCAAATTTATATCTTCTTGTGAGTGCATATTTTGAACTAGGGAGCTGAAGTTAATTGTAGATAATTACATCCTCTTCAAAATGAGCTTTGGATGGGTCATTTTTTATAAATTATGAGAAAGTTATGCCTGGTCAAAGTTGAGTTGACTTTTCCTACAAAACCCTAATTTAGCAACTTTTGGGTTTTGATGAATTAAGAGAAATACTTGAGGAATCATGATCAAACCTTGATAAAATGATCAATAATACTTCAAAATGGGGATGTTGACCAAAAATCTTGAAGTTTGACTGTATGTAGGACACAATTGACTTTTGCCTTAGCACAGTCGATTTTCAGGCTTTTGAGCAATTGACTGAGCAAACTTCCTCTAAAGGGCTTGAAACTTGACATGGATGATCTTGAGAACATATTAGGACAATTGTGAGAATTAGGGATCCTTTGGACTCAAGTATCTTGATGCAAATTGAAACCCTAATTTGAGGTAGACTACCTTAGGAGAGAGTTTGACTGGTCAACCCTTGGGCTTCCTTGAGCAATTTGAGGACCTTACTTGAAATGTATTGAGAAATATGGGAGGGAAAATTTTAGGGTACAACAGAAACCAACACTTTTATTGACTTAGTTTTTTCTTTTTGTTGTTTTTTTATCAGGTAATATAAAAGAGGGCCTTACTGGTGGAATCTAGGAGGCAGCAGTTGGTGTTGTATTACCCTCTGTGAGTCACCCTTCTCGATCTTATTCTGAAACATTGAGAATAATGTTTAGTTCAAGTTTTGGGGGATTTTATGTTTTTTGTTTTACTATTTGCTGTGTAAAACCACACGTTAAAGTCCTTCTAAAATTTTGACCGAAATGTTTTGAAATTTTTTATTTGTGCAAGAGCTTGAATTTCAAACAGATCGGGAATAGTATATAGAGACAAAGGGATGATTTTTTAAGGGTAGGAAGTTTGGAATAATGTGATAGGGATACGAGTCTAACATGTATATTTGTACCATAATGCTTGTATCGTCAGAAGTACTCCTTGAGTAGTTTATATTTACAGTCTAGCATAATCTAGATTCACATGCACGTATTATTGGTTGAGAAATAAATAATTTTGGAACCAAATGATGAAATGCAGTAAAAGTAAACTGGACCGCTAAGTTGGGTAGCCCTTACTCGGTTATTCAGTCCAAAGGGGGTTGATCTCCAAACGTCGTCCAAATAAGGACAATATATAAACTATAAAGTTTTGAAATTTTCATCGGTAGTAATTAAAAGTAGCAATAGATTCTTATTTGGTGCCTAAAAAAATCTTGATTAGTCTTGTGAATGTGATGATCATCATAATTCTCATTGCCTTAATTTGATTGTGCGAATGAAAAATGATGAAAATCGGAAGAAAAAAAAAGACTTAAGTACAAAGCATACATGGAAAGGTATCTAGAAGGGAAGCTCAGGTTTAGAATGTTCTCACAAAAACTCTTTGCGTCATGTGAATACCGAACGAAATATCTCTTGATCAATGTGAACACAAGTCTCGCGTATGAGTACTAGTGTATTGTGAATTTCATGAGCTCTTGTAATTGTCGCTTGAGGTCAAGCAATAATTTAAGTTTGAGGGAGTTTGACCAGTGGTTTTTACCCCGTTAATTACTATTGATTTTAGTTATCTTTTCTTTACATTGTCAAGCGTTTTACTTCATTATTTTTCATTTTATATGTTGGTTATGCGTTTTATTGTTTGTAGGCTCAGAGGAATAAATCGGGGTAAATCGGTGAGAAAAAGTGCAAAATTTAGAGTTTCAGAGAAAGAAAAATCCATCTAAAGGAGGCTTGACACGGCCACCAATGTCACCTGACACGGGTCGTGTCAGGATGTGCGTCATTGAAGAAGGGCCAAGTTAGGGGGATGACACAGCCACCCGTGTCAGCATGTCTGGAACTAAAAAAAAAGAAAATAAAAAACTCAGAGGGTCAATAAAGCTGATTTTCCTTGTTTTTGTGATTTTTCATTAAGTGTGACCCAAAGGGGCGTTTTGGGAATTTCTGACCAAGACCAATGGATTTTTATTATATAAGAGAGTTTTTACGATGATTTGAAGAAATTTTGATAGTGAAGAATTACAGGAAAAGATATTGGAGATGACAAGGGTTTCAGTGGAAGGAGATTTTCATGAACGAAAGCGATTTCTGAACTTCGGAACTTGTTCCCGTTTGCAATTTCTGAAGTTTGAAAATGATGCACAATAGTGGTACTCATTTTTCTAAATATATCTTTAGAAGGAAGAATAATTGTGTTCCTAAAAAATGGTGATATGAATTAGAAGATAATGAGTTTATATAGATCCCTTAATCATCATACAATTGGAATACCAGGATAAGCCTTGTGGGCTAAACATAAAGCTAATTTATGAGCAATTAAGCATTATTAAAAAAGTAGTTAATTTAATAATTTAATAAGAAAGTCAACGAAGAATGATATCAAACAAAAAAATGATATATATATATATATATATATATATATATATATATATATATATATATATATATATATATATATATATATATATATATATATATATATATATATATATATATATATATATATATATATATATATATATATATATATATATATATATATATATATATATATATATATATATATATATATATATATATATATATATATATATATAACAATAAAGAGCCTAAGGATCAAGAAATTAAAATATAACATTATAGTATGTTCGAACTGATATACTATATTTTGTATTTGTAGGAATGGAGCCAAAGTCAAACCAACTCAATCAAAGATAGAGATACAAGTAAATCAAATATATTTAAATTTCTTATTTTTTTTAATGAAGCATGTGAATAATATACTCAATTGTTGAGTTTGTAGATGTTATCTCGTGTGACGGGATGACAAACGAGTATGTTGTGCCATTTTGACCCTTCTTGTAAAAAAAATAGAGTGAAACAAAAGGACATAGGTGAGGATACATGTTTAAAATCTTGTTTTGTCTCACAAAAAGTGAGGATGGGGCATGATGGACCCGCATGCACTGCACCTTTTAAATTTAAATACAAAAATTAATGTTAAGCGTCTGCAATTGCTCGGAAAAAAGGGGGCAAGATAGGACGGACACATTAAGGGTCTGTTTGGTTCAATAGAGAGGAGCGGCGGGGGAGGGGGGGGGGGGGGGGTTAATAAACGGGAGGGGAAAGGAGGGGAGGTATTTAAATTAAATGTATGTTTGGATTCAAAAGAGGGGAGGGAGAATTTTAATCAAAAATATCTTAGATTCACGAGGGAAGACAGGGATTTTAAAACTAATTTACCTTTTAACTTTAAATATTATAACACTCGTGCTAAATAAAATAAAAACAAAGTTATATTCACAAAAAAAATTGTCAATTCATAAACAACATAGATAATCAAACACAAAATATTTAATTTTTCAAATACTCTAAAATATATTAAAGTATAAATAAAATATTGATAAATTTCATACAACAATTATACGATCCATAATAAGATGAATCATTTTATCATCTTAATGATCCATCTAATCCTATAAAATGTTTATAAAATTAAATTTTAGATAATATATATTGCTCATATACTGTAATTATATATAGATATGTAATTCAACACAATAATTTATAAAATAATTAAGCTCTAACAAACAAAATAATAAATCAAAATTAACAAAATAAAACACATAAAGAAATAAAGAAAGTCGAGTAGCATACTAATAAAAATAATTGATTTGCCGTAGAAAAATGGATAAATTCTAATATGGGAACATAAATTAACGTATAATATTTATCAAGAACAATTTAGAATTTAAAAAAAAAAGTGAAGGTAATTTTGTCAATATAACAAAAATAGATTTTATCATAACTACTCTCCCTCCGCTGCCCTCAAAATCCTTCTGATTTAGGGGGAGCGAAAAACTACTTAAGGAGGTCTGGTACCCCAAAATTTGCCCTCTCATTTTCTCAAGATTTCTCTCGCATGTGTGATTACAAAAACATGTTTAAAGAAATAAAGAAAATGTAAAATTTTGAAGATGTTAATTTTCCTTTCGATTAGGTCAAAAAAGAATCAAGTTGGCTTCGATTTAGCAAAGTTCGATTGGGAAATATAATCTCCTTTCAGGAACAAACTTCGATTTGGGAATATGGCATCCTTCGAAGTGAGCCCCCCCCCCCCCCCCCCCCCCCCCTCCCCCCTTCGATCCACAAGACGGGCATCTTCCTTCGATTTACAAGTTGGGAAGCTCCCTTTGATCCAAAAGTTGGGCAGCTTCCTTCAATTTACAAGCTGGGCAGCTTCCTTCAATTTACAAGTTGGGCAACCTCTTTCGATTTACAAGATGGGAAGCTTCCTTCGATTTACAAGCTGGGCAGCCTCTTTCAATTTTACAAGTTGGGAAGTTTCCTTCGATTTACAAGCTGGGCAGCCTCTTTCAGTTTACAAGTTTGGGAAATTAAACCCTTCGAAGCAATGTACTTAGATTACACCTCTAAAATTCTTTAAGAGATGGATTATAGTTGGTGGATTAGAAGCACCTATAATGGGTCCATTCGAAGAACACGCATTGTTGGAAACAAACATTGTTGTATGATGATGAGTCTGGTCGAAGTGATAAAAAATGAAAGGCTAGAGTATTCAAGGAGTTTTGTTGACCAAAGTCCCATATACTGCCAAACCCAATCCATTTGTGCTGCTATGCAGCAGTCCTGCACCAACCTGCCACAATGCTCCAAAATATTGTTGAGGCTTCGTTGTCTTAGTCCCATACTTACACAAAAAAGGAGTGCATAAGAGCTGCATCGAAGAAAACAGGGGGACAATATACCCAAACAGTTTAAATGTCATTTGATTTCCCCCCAAAACCACATCAAAGCTCACCTATAAATAAAAGGCTTCACAACATGTTCAGAGAGCATTTTTTGACTAGATGAACGGAACCTCCAAAATCTTCTCAAACACAACAAAACTCTCAAGTCCCTTCAACACTTGTGAAATCAAAAATCCAGAATCATATTCATTTCCTTCAATTCTGAAGAATAACCACACTCCAATCTCTTTCGAATCCCATGCCTTGTTTCAGGCCCCTCCCTTCGAATCCAGGAAACACTCAGGGCCTCTACTCAAGGTCCCACACCCATTCAAGGCTGAAGCAAGGTAAGTCACTCTTACCTTTGAATCCTTCGTTTCAAACATAGCATGTATACATATTTTGTCTCCTTTTCATTTGCACCCTTTAATATGTTTTATGGCTAACCTTTTGTTTATTGTTTCTTGAGTTTTGTTAAATATGCTTTAATAATTAACTTGACCACTAGACAAATTCCAACATGGCTTTAAGCCATGTTGTTTATTAATGTCCCAAACGAAAGAGAAAGGGGGGAGGAAACATGAAACGAAGCCTTGGGCTTCCATGCTGACTTCCAAGGCAGAATCAGAAGGCACATTTGCACTAAGTCCAGCCAAAATCGAAGGCCATGACTTGTTGCTGCCAGCCTCAATCGAAGAAGGCAACAAGGTAACAAGGCAGAACCAAAAGGTGCGCCTTGCTGACTTCCAATGCCCAATTGAAGGCCATGACCTGCTGGTGCCAATACCCAATCGAAGGCCATGACTTGCTGGTGCCAACACCCAATCGAAGGAGGCCAACAGAAGCAGAATTGAAGGATTGTCCTGCCCCTAATCGAAAGAGCTCATTTTCCTTCTTTTTGATTTATTTTTGCCTTTATATTTTCATGCACTTCAACATGGTTGTAATAGTGTAGGATATTTATTTTCTGCATTTTTATTGCTTTATACAAATGTTAGTAATTAGGATGTATGGCAAGATAAAACCAACAAGTAGACCACCCTAATCAAATATTAAATGCATGCAAATCAAACACACTTTGCACACATGCACCCTTAGGGTAATCTCACTTGTTGCCTCGGAAAAATAGTAATGTCCCTCGAACATGGGTATTTTAGCAAAGACCCTCGATAAAAGATCGTAGTCCCTCGATGACCCTTGATGTTGCCTTTGGTAAATGATCTAGTCCCTAAAACGACATTGCTAAAATGTCCCATAGGTTGCCTTCTATGACTATACAAACGTTCCACACCCGTCCCTTCACATCCAACGATGGGGCTTCTTACCAAATCAATGGTAAGATAGCAACATCAAAAGGAGGAGGAAAAGAACATCTAAGACCTTTTGAGTAGGTAGATTGCTCCTAGTTGCTCGCTTGCTCACAACAACAAACATTTATACACCAACACTCTCATTTTGAAACATTTTCAAAAGATAACACTTTGTACGCGTTCTTATAGAAACGAGGCCATTACAAAGACACCTTTTCAAAATGACTTTCAAAAACACATTACACAAACACTTCTTTGAACTATTTTCAAAACAACACTTTGTACGCGTTCTTATAGAAACGAGAGTCATTACAAATCCAAATTTTCAAAATACTTTCAAAACCCACACAACAAGCACACTTTCAAACAAAAGTAAGTGATCTAGCAAGCAACTAAGAGCCCGTAGATAACTATAGAGGAAAAGGGTGCTAATACCTTCCCTTTTCATAATCTACCCCCCGAACTCAAGAAAACATCTCGAAAGGTCTTTCTTGTTCTTTTCAGCCTTTCCTTATTGGATAAAAGAAAAGCCAGTGATGACTCTTGCTATCCGGAACAATTGTGATAAAACTCAAAACACCCAAGTCAGTTCTCCCACCGTGTTACAGAACTGGCGACTCTGTTGGGGAATAAAACATAAAAGTGGCGTTACCTTAGGGCTAGATCACCTTTACTTGCTTTCATTGTTTGACTTGTATGCTTCACATTTTGGTTCTTTGTTTGGGCTTAAATCCTCTACCCAGATTTGGGATACCTTATAGGTAAGTAGCAATACATTGTGGAAACTGTGCGGGGTATACCGACATGGTCTAAGCAATAGCTACATTAGTGTGACATATTTGTGGGTACCGGTAGCCCTTGAGCAGTCAAGGAGAATACGGGGCCGTTGAGTGATGTCATGAAGCACTAACTGACTTTAGAACCTTTACTTGACCAACTTGGCCATTAGGACGTAGTGAGATGACCGGCTTTGGTGCAGTCCGAAGTTGGTAGATAATCGATACTACACTCATTGAAGTTTGATTTTCGGGATATTTCGGTCGCTGTGAAAGAGGCTTGCGCTGAAACAATGCCCGAGAAGACAAATCAGTGATATTGAGATCCCTTAGAACCCGATTACTATTAACTAGGATAGGTTGAGCCAACTAAACTTCAAGAGGGTACTTACCTACGAACCTCATGCAAGCCTAAACCTAAGGACTTGTCTACTTTGTGTGTATATGAGTATTTGTACATAACAACTTGCTTGCTTTGCATACTCATACATAACATCATTACATCATACCATAACATTTTCAATAACCATTTCAAGGATCTCAAGGGTCTATGATGCAGGGTCATGTTGAACC
This sequence comes from Vicia faba, assembly GCA_948472305.1. Classification (NCBI taxonomy): domain Eukaryota; kingdom Viridiplantae; phylum Streptophyta; class Magnoliopsida; order Fabales; family Fabaceae; genus Vicia; species Vicia faba. The sequence continues at coordinate 1,330,023,296 of OX451741.1, read as the reverse complement.
AGACGTCTATCAAAGGGCAAGAGGATTTATTTTCCTCTAAACAAACATCGTCAAAGATCAAGTACAACAAACTTGAGTCATGGGCTACGACCCACCTTACATGGTGAGCTTGATTCTCGTGGAATGACATCCACCGATACAAGGTTCTCCAAACAAAGTTGTTGATCAATGTTCAACTTCAAACATTTTCTTTTATTTACCCCCTGAGATCCTTGAAAACATACATCCACATATCATGCATTATATCATGACAGGCTTTTCCCACAAAGGTCTCTCATCCGCTTACTCTTTATTTCAGTAGAGATGGCTCTATAATAGAATATCAAGGATATTCAGACTCAAAATGCTCAACTTCAGGAAATGTTTTTGAATCTGTCCAAGAGACTAGAAGAGGTGAAATCTCTCCTCACTAGGGGCATGATCATGGGGAATCTTGAGGACAACAAGGATGACCAGTTGGAACGGCTACAAACTGAAATGGCAACAATGAAGATCCAGATGATGGGACAACTGGTGGGCCAGATGGCTCTGATCCAAAACTTAGCTCGGGGACAAGAGGAGCTAAGGACCCTCGTCAACAAACCTAATCAAGATAGTTTCAAACATATGAAGCAAGCAGTCGAGTTTAGGGATCAAGTCACTACTCAACCTCCCATGAGACATAAAGCCGGTTTGGTGGAGAGTAGACCGTTCCAAATTGATGTCATGTCTCGAGTCCAACAACAACCTCGCCAACAACAACAAAGGAATCAGCGCAAGGAGGTCGCACCTAAGAGACAATTTACCAAGATTGGCATGTCGCTAGCTTAGGTGCTACAACGCATGTTGAAGGCAGAGTTAATTACATTAAAGGCTCCTCCCCGGAATCCTAACACTGCTGCTCCTGGTTACCATCCTAGTGAGAGGTGTGCATACCATTCTGATGGTCTTGGGCATGATACGAACAATTGTTGGGCTCTGAAGAACAAGATTCAAGACCTGATAGACAAAAGAGCGTTGGAATTTGCACAAGACGGTCAACTGGAGATTTACTATCACCCCTCAAGGGAATCCAATTAAAGTGATGGTCTGGGCGATGAATTGTTTATTTATTCAAATTTTCAGTTGTAATTTTCTTTGTTAATCTAAACACTTATCTTTATGTCAGACTTTGGTTACTTTCATTAAAGCATTAAATATGTTTGTATTGAATTAATCCATTCATTTTAATTCTATTTAAACTATGCTTTTTACTCCCTTTATGATATTCAACTCTTATTTCAAAAGTTGCAAGCCTTTCGAGGGAGTATGACGAAAACAATGCCATAATCTCATACAGTATGCTTTTGAAAAGACCTTGCTGACGATGTACACGCGTTCTTTCAAATCCTAAACACTGGAGTTATAAGGAATATAATCTCTGGTCAACCCCTTTGAGCCAAAGAAGTAGAAGTTTTCTTTTTTACACAATTGAAATCTTTAATCAAAACCTGGGGTAGGGTAGTCTCTCAGTTAATTCAAATGCGCGTTCAGTCGCAAACTTTCACTTTGTAATACAACGAGTGACATCAAAAACATTCCTCTGGAATCAAAAGACGGTGATGGTTCCCTATCACATATGCAGTCATTATCTCTCAAAAATAAAAGTCCAGTAAATCAAAATCTACAAAGGAGACTTAAGAAAACCGGGGCATCCCGCTGACTGTAATCTCAAAACAAGAACAGTCAGGCAAAATCAGGGACAATAAATCTAAAGGAGGTCACTACAAATCCTCAACAACATGAAAAATGTTGAATAAATGACTACCTTCTGACAAACTTAACTTGTCTGTACCATCACCAAAATGTCATTCCAGACTCAATTGGAGTTCAAACGCACAATTAACTGAGTTTAGGACTGAAGAACATCACGAAGAACGGGCGAGTACAAATTTACTTTAAGCCTTATCCTTTGTTTTTTAAACCTTGAGCTAAACCATTCTAAAACCCTTTCAAAGTCCTAATTGAAGTATGGGTTAGTTTGAAAGCATATTGTTACAAAAGGTATCCTGACTTCTATAAGGCTTTACTCCAAATCCTGAGTTGAATTTTCTTACAAAAATTCTTTTATCTATGAAAATGCATTTTCAAAACATCAAGACAAGCATAAACTTTGCATTATTTGAATATCGTTGTTTGCATATGGCTATTTGTTTGACAATAGAGAAATTCACACAACGAATATCCGATGAACGGAAGCTCTCTCAGTGAACAAAATCAGTTCAAGTGGGATGACATTTCCAATGAAAAATATCCTATCAACAAGGGGGCATGACATGTCACTATCCAGCACACCTAGGGCAGTCCAGTGAAGATTCCAAGAAATCTCTCAAGAAGTGTTGAATAACCAGGGGCAGGTCTCTATCTCCATCACTTGGGGCATTGAACGCAAATCCCAACAAAGGGTTACATATAGTCAATTAGTTCCTAGTAATGCCACAAACACTTGCTACTAGGGGCAGTGACAAATCTCCCCAAAATCCTTCTCATAGGATGACTCCTAGCCAGTGTTTAATCTCTGAAAACCTTTTCCACAACTGAGTCGACCTCAAGAATCGTCAAGGATTTTCCCCAGTGAAGTCACCACCTCTCCAATAGACTGGAAATAAGTTTTATTTCCCCAACAAATTAAAGGACCACAACCCCTCTTCCCCAGTGGACTACTCTACAATCCCCAGCAAGTTACTGTGAAGCCTGGACTCGACCAGACATCAGTTCAACTTAGACTCCCCAGTAGAGCAACGGACAACTGAAACTCCTGAACTCCTTTCCCCAAGCAGGAATCAACACTCTCCATAGAGTTTTCAATATTCCTCAGTGGAGTTCTCCTCAAAACAACAAAACAGGAATCCCCAGTGGAAACATTCTAAGAAAAGTTTGAAGACACGCCTACTCTTTAATAGCAGTCTGGGATTTAATGACTCCCCAACATTTGTCAAGGATTTATTTTCCCACAAAGATACACTTCAATAACATTTTACACTTCCCGCATCATATTTACATACATAATAAATGCATACAACTTAATCTCATTTTTAAGAACATCATTACATAATGCATCGCATCCATCATGATGTTGCATACAACTTTGCCTTTACCTTTTCAGGAAACGGTCAACAGTTAAAGGTCATCATCCGTTGAAGTAGTAATCGTCTCAGATTCCTTCATCATCTAGTTGGACTAGTAATCATCTCAGATTCCTTCATCATCCTGCTGAGGTAGTGATTGTCTCAGATTCCTTCATTATCTTGCTGAGGTAGTAATCGTCTCAGATTACTTCATCATCCATTGAGGCAATAATCGTCTCAGATTCCTTCATCATCCTGCTGAGGTAGTAATCGTCCAATATTCCTTCATCTTCCTGCTAAGGTAGTAATCGTCCAAGATTCCTTCATCATCTTTTTGGAGTAGCAATCGTCCAAGATTCCTTCATCATCCTGTTGGAGTAGAAGTCGTCTCAAATTCCTTCATCACATATCACTATCTAAAACAAGACAACTATCTGTGAATAAATCAATGGTAGATCAATTCCCGAAACAGGAAAGGGTGGCTATCTACATGACGAATGCTCCCTTCACACCTCTATTGATTCAATTTAAATCTCTCAAAGGTTTATCCTAATTCTTTCTGGTAGACATTTTCTCTAGTTCAGATAAATCGCTCCAAGATTTATTCTGATTCTTTCCAGTTAAAGAAAATTCAAGACCTCTACTGGTTCGGTTTAAATCTCTCAACGTTTTATCCTGATTCTTTCCTGTAGACATTTTCTCTGGTTCAGATAAATCGCTCCAAGATTTATTCTGATTCTTTCCAGACCTCTGTCGGTTCAACTTAAATCTTTCGATGATTTATCCTGATTCTTTCTGGTAGAAATTTTCTCTGGTTCAGATAAATCGCTCCAAGATTTATTCTGATTCTTTCCAGTTAAAGAAAATTCAAGACCTCTACTAGTTCAGTTTAAATATCTCAATGGTTTATCCTGATTCTTTCCCGTAGTCATTTTCTCTGGTTCAGGTAAATCCCTCCAAGATTTATTCTGATTCTTTCCAGACCTCCGCTGGTTCAGTTTAATTCTCTCAACGGTTTATCTTGATTCTTTTCGGTAGACATTTTCTCTGGTTCAGATAAATCGCTCCAAGATTTATTCTGATTCTTTCCAGTTAAAGAAAATTCAAGACCTCTATTGGTTCAGTTTAAATCTCTCAATGGTTTATCCTTATTCTTTCCCATAGACATTTTCTTTGGTTCAGATAAACCGCTCCAAGATTAATTCTGATTCTTTCAAGACCTCTTCCGGTTCATTTTAAATCTCTCAACAATTTATCCTGATACTTTCCGGTAGACATTTTCTCTGGTTCAGATAAATCGCTCCAAGATTTATTCTGATTCTTTCAAGACCTCTGTAGGTTCAATTTAAATCTCTCAACGGTTTATCCTGATTCTTTCTCGTAGACATTTTCTCTAGTTCAAATAAATCGCTCCAAGATTTATTCTGATTCTTTCCAAACCTCTGTTGGTTCAATTTAAATCTCTCAATGGTTTATCCCGATTCTTTCCAGTAGACATTTTCTTTGGTTCAAATAAATTGCTCCAAGATTTATTCTGATTCTTTCCAGACCTCTGCCGGTTCAGTTTAAATCTCTCAACGATTTATCCTGATTCTTTCGGGTTGACATTTTCTCCGGTTCAGATGAATCGCTCCAAGATTTATTCTGATTCTTTCCAGACCTCTGCTGGTTCAGTTGAAATCTCTCAACGGTTTATCCTGATTCCTTCCTGTAGACATTTTCTCTGGTTCAGATAAATCGCTCCAAGATTTATTCTGATTTCCAGACCTCTGCTGGTTCAGTTTAAATCTCTCAATGGTTTATCCTGATTCTTTCCCGTAGACATTTTCTCTGGTTCAGATAAATTTCCCCAATATTTTTTCTGATTCTTTCCAGACCTCTGCGGTTCAGTTTAAATCTCTCGACGGTATTTCCTGATTCTTTTTGGTAGACATTTTCTCTGGTTCAGGTAAATCTCCCCAAGATTTATTCTGATTCTTTCCAGAACTCTACTAGTTCAGTTTAAATCTCTCAATGGTTTATACTAATTCTTTCTTGTAGACATTTCCTCTGGTTCAGATAAATCGCTCCAAGATTTATTCTGATTCTTTTCCAGTTGAAGTCAAGCTTAGACTTAGTCTAATTTCTGTCAATAATCACCTTTGTATGGCATATATAAGCCTGTCTCCAACAACTATCCATTATTTCTCAAAATGGAATCTTTAAGCCCATTCCCTACACAATCAACCACCACATCATCGAGTGCAAATTTCTGGTCACTCTAGTGTTCAATCATCTTCCACCTTCAAGTCATGAATGGCAGATTCACCAATCTAACTCTTCAGATGTAAGAAGATTGAACATGGGTAGCTGTTGTACCCAAAAATTTGCCCTCTCACTTTCTCAAGATTTCTCTCGCATGTGTGATTACAAAAACATGTTTAAAGAAATAAAGAAAATGTAAAATTTTGAAGATGTTAATGTGCCTTTCGATTAGGTCAAAAAATATACAAGTTGGCTTCGATTTAGAAATGTTCGATTGGGAAATATAATCTCCTTTCAGTTACAAGCTTCGATTTGGGCATATGGCTTCCTTCGAAGTAACCCCCCTTTGATCTACAAGTTGGGCAGCTTCCTTCAATTTACAAGCTGGGCAGCTCCCTTCGATCCACAAGCTGGGCAGCTTCCTTCGATTTAGAAGCTGGGAAGCTTCCTTCGATTTACAAGTTGGGCAGCCTCTTTCGATTTACAAGATGGGAAGCTTCCTTTAATTTACAAGAAAATCACCCTAGTCGAATCAGCTCTTGTGGAGTTAGGAACAAACAAGGCAAGAATTTGGCCCTTAACTCAGGAATTGAAGCCACGATCAAAAATTGAATTCTTGCCATATTTGCAAGGAAAACATGCCATTTTGAACTTTGGGTGAACCTGGACAGGTTATGATAGGTGTTTTATTCGAATTTGGCTTAAGGATTTCATCATGGTTCCTTTGATTATGTCTCAAGCTTTGCTTTCTTCGATGGCTTTGAACTTGACCAATCGAAGCATTATCTTATTAACTGGTCGAAGTAATGTTTTGCTCTCTTCGACGGCTTTGAACTTGACCAATCAAAGCATTATCTTATTGACTGGTCGAAGTGTTGTTCTGTTCTCTTCAATTGTTCTAAGTCCTGATTCGAATTGCCTAGAACTTCCCTTATCATAACTTCTTCGATCAGCCTGTGTCTGAGAGGTCAAAGGTAAAATAACTGAGTTTTAATGCTTGTCAAAAACCTATTTGTGCAAATATGTCATGCTTCAAACAGGTGCAAGTGAGAAACATCAAAAACAAGATTTTTTCTCAAAACAGACTGCATGAGCCGGCTCATGGAACTTTAGGTCGGCTCATGAGAAGAAGATTTTGACTTGGCAATGTCCGGGAAGGTGCACGCCTTCTCTATGCATCGACACATAGTTTTGGGAAAACATGAGTCGGCGCATCAGGCAATGAGTCGGCGCATGACTGAAGGAATTTCAACCTCTCTCGCTCGGGAAGGTGCACGCCTTCTCTACACCCTGCATGAGTTGATGCATCGCTAAATTGTCTCATTTTTTCTGCTTTGTTGTTACATCATGGGACTCACTTATATATATATTATTTGGCCTTTATTTTATGAACAAACAAGAAAAAGTGAAAGATAGACACAAGAGCTCTCTTCATCTTCAACCTCTCAACAACCATCAACAACTACACACAATCATTTTTGTTGATCTAGTTTTTGGGATTGTGTTGATAACGTCCGAATGGAAAGTGCTATTTCAGATTTGGGTAGAGATCTTTGTGGGTTTTTTTCTTGAATAAAAACATTGGGGGTTTGTCCTCCAAAATTGGGGGGTTTTATCATAAGTCTTTACTTCATTAAATTCATACGGTCTAAGGGATTGGAAGACCATGGGGTATTCAATCGGGTAGCGGTAACGGGAGGATTGTGAAGAAGGATTTGGGGCCAATTTCTAGGGTTCAAAATCATTCAAGGTAGAAGGAGATTTTGTTCAAGATTTGGCATACTTGATTCATATGAATCAAGGGAAGAGGAGTGCAACATATAAGATTCATCAAGTGACTTTGAATTTTGGTGATTGTATCTTCTCTTACAAACTTTGCAAAATAATTTCATAATCCTAATTCTAGATTCTAGAATTGGGGGAAGAGTAGCCCACGGGAGGATGACAGGGTGAATTGCCTTAACAAATATTGTGTCCATTTTAGTTTTCTACATTTTATTTCTATTTGCTTGAATTTGTTAGTTATCAACTTTTTTCATTCATACAAAATAATTGTAGTGACAAACTAAAATTTATAACTCATATAGCATTCATTTGAATCTCTATAATCACTATAATTTGAGTATAACCAAACCTTGTGTAGTACGTACACCAAGTGTTTGGTGAATTTACAACTCACTAATTTGCTTTATCTTCTCTGCAACCAATTGATAATAACTTAAACCTTGTTAAACTTGCTAAAGCGATTTATCATATTCAATTTTAGTTGTGATTCTATTCTCATCATTTTCATCAAATAGGTTCGCATATCCGATCTTTCCAATACGTAAAGTTTAGACGATCAGATTCAGGGGTGTCGCTCTCTGATAAAAACAATTTTACAAAAAGCGTAAAATTTTCAAAGAGATCTATTCAACCCCCCCCCCCCTCTTTTAGATCTGTCACATCGTCTAACAAGTGGTATCAGAGCGCCGGTTTGTCCAGTGCTTCACATATAACTTCTAGAAATGGATTGTGATCTAAAATGGGCGTACACTAGAGCAGCCGTTTTCACAGGTGAAAATTATAGCTATTGGAAATATTGTATGTGTGTCCATATCACGTCTGTTGATAGGAAAATATGGAAGGTTATCGAAGATGGGCCAGTTGCAATAACTATGCAAAATGCTTCCAGGATAACCGTTCCTAAACCGGAAGCACAATGGGATGAAAAAGATGAGAAAAATTATGCCTATGACTGGAAAGTAAGAAACATGCTCATAGTAGCTCTAGGAGTTGATGAGTATTTTAGGGTCTTACATTGTGCTACGACTAAGGAAATGTGGGACACTTTGCATTTCACCCATGAGGGCACGAACAATGTAAAATTGGCTAGAATCAATACTTTGATGCAAGAGTTTGATCTCTTTCGCATGGAGCAAGGTGAAACCATCGCCGACATGCAAAAGATATTTTCTCATATAATGAATCGCTTACATACACTTGGTCATGTAATTGCCAATTCTTTTGCTACTAACAAAATTTTGAGATGTCTTAGCAGGGAATGGAAACCTAAAGTTATGACAATTAAGGAAGCCAATGATCTAAATACTTTGGATCTCACAACACTATGGGGTAAGCTTCAAGAACATGAGCAAGAGCTCATAATCCTTGGAAAACATGAAAAGAAAGAAAAGAAGGAAAAGTCAAGGGACTTGGAAAAGATGTCTATAACACTAAAGGCTTCAAGCTCCAAGTCATCCACCTCAATTTCGTGTGCAAGTGAATCAAGTGATGACGATTAGAGTCCGGACGAGGATATGGGTCTGTTTGTAAGAAAATACAATAGTTTTCTCCGAAAAAACGAAATTCAACATTCGGATAAGAATCTCATCAATTATAGACGCCACTCTCAAGCAAGCAAGCAAGATGAAAGTAAGAAGCCTAAGTCACGAGGATCATGCTACCATTATGGCAAACCCGGTCATTACAAGTCGGATTGCCCCTATTTGAAGAAAGACAAAGCCAAGGCCAAAAATCAAAAGAAACCAACCAAAGCTAGAAGAGCATACATTTCTTGGGAGAGCGATAGTGATTCCTCAAGTAAAAGCTTCTCAAGTGATGAAGAAGAAACGGTCAACCTTTGTCTCATGGCTCATAATCATCAGAAAAAGAATGTAAGTCATGCTAAGTATGATCATGTTGATGAAATGTTTTATTTAGAATTGTTAAATTTCTTCAATATTTTACATCAAGAGGCTAAGGAAGCTTTCAAATGCTTAGCCTCAAACAAGAAAATCTTTTCATATCTAGAACAAAAGGTTTCCCATTATGAAAAGGAATTAGAAGCTCTTAAAGCATCTATGATAGAAAATATTGAAGGAAAATGTGAAAAAGAAGAGAGACCTTGGTTTAAATGGCATGGATGTGAAACTTGTCATATTTTGCAAAAAAGAAGTTAGAACTCTCAATGCCAAAATAGACAAAGCTTTACAACCTAAGATTATGGTTGCTATCGATTGCTCAAACTGCAGAAAAAGTATGATTAATCCCTATTAAAAATATACCTATGAAGTAAGGGATCAAGATAGCAAGAGTAGATCTCACTTAGATATGTCTTGCCTATATTGTTGCTAGAAGGGACGTACTATTAGTAAATTTCGATTTAGGAGATTCTTAGTTCCTAAAGGAATATACCAATGGTTCCCCAAAGGCAACAAATGTTTAAATCACACTCAAGGACCCAATGAATGTTGGGTACCTATCTCCCATGTTTGATATTTCAGGTGGAATTTCTTGAGCCTCTCGAGAGAAGATGGTTTTTCGATAGTGGTTGCTCAAGACACGTGACGGGTGACATTTCGTTATTCTTTGACTTTGTGGCTAAGAAGAAAGGATTTGTTACTTATGGTGATAACAACAAGGGAGCGATACTCGGTAAAGGTATTGTAGGTAATCCCTCATCCACCACTATCTCAGATGTCCTATTAGTTGAAGGCCTTAAACACAATCTTATTAGCATTAGTCAATTATGCGACAAAGGTTATAAAATTACTTTTCTAAAGGATGATTGCATAATCGAACATAATGATAAGAAAGAGGATGTGTTTAAGGGCTTGAGGATAAACAATGTGTATATGCTTTACTTGAATGATGTGTCCCTAACAGGTGTTAAATGCTTAGTCTCCATGAGTGAAGACTCATGGCTTTGGCATAGGTGATTAGCACACGTTAACTTTGATTTTCTAAATAAAATCATATCTAAAGACCTTGCGATTGGCTTACCCAAAATCAAATTTTCAAAAGATCATCTATGTGATGCTTGGCAAATGGGTAAATAAACATGAGTCTCTTTTAAATCTAAAAATTTTATCTCTACAACGAAACCACTTGAACTCCTGCATATGGACTTATTTGGACCATCTAGAATTAAAAGTCTAGGTGGAAATTATTATGGCTTCGTTATAGTTGATGACTACTCTAGATTTTTTTGGACGATATTATTAGAAAACAAAAGTGAGACTTTCTATGATTTTGAAAATTTTTCCAAATTATCTCAAAACAAGTTGAATACAAAAATTGTTACCATCCGAAGTGACCATGGAGGTGAATTCGAAAATCACCTTTTTGATGAATTTTGTGAAAGAAATGGCATTGATCATAATTTTTCTGCTCCTAGAACACCTCAACAAAATGGAGTTGTTGAGCATAAAAATCGTGTTCTAGAAGAACTTGGGAGAACTATGATCAATGAACATGGTCTTCCAAAATACTTTTGGGCTGATGCCATTAATACGGCTTGTTATGTGCTAAATAGGATCTTGATACGTCCTATGCTCAACAAAACACCGTATGAACTTTTGAAAGGTAGAAAACCAAATATTTCTCATCTACATGTCTTTGGTTGTAAATGTTTTGTATTAAATAATGGCAAAGAAAATCTTGGAAAATTTGACTCAAAATCCGACGAAGGTATCTTTCTCGGATACTCTCAATCTAGTAAAGCATATAGGGTATTTTATAAAAGGTTACAAATTATGTAAGAATCTGTGCATGTTTCCTTTGATGAATCCTGTCCAAAAATGGTCGGAAAGGGTATTTCTTTTAATGGTGCAGCTGCTTCTTCGGAAAGGATACTCAATGATCAAGGTGAAAAGAGTAATGAGCCCATACTTGAGAAACAAAAAGGGGAGATGGATTATGTGTCTAGCAAAGAAGAAGAAGACACTCAACCAACAAATGAAATAAATCCTCCTTTGGAGTGGAAAGAAACCAAGGATCATCCCATTGACAACATTCTTGGAGACATATCAAAGGGAGTAACTACACGGTCTAAGATAAGTAAATTTTGTTATAATTTCGCATTCTTCTCTCAAATTGAGCCTAAAAACCCTAAAGAAGCTTTATTCGATGAACATTTGTTTTTGGCAATGCAAGAAGAATTAAACCAATTCAAGAGAAATGAGGTTTGGGACCTTGTCCCCCCTCCGCGAGACCATCGAATAATTGGTACTAAGTGGGTATTTAGGAACAAACTTGATGAAAACAGAATCATAACTCGCAACAAGGTGTGTCTTGTTGCTCAAGGTTATAACCAAGAGGAAGGCATCGACTATGAGGAAACTTATGCTCCGGTTGCCCGACTCGAGGCTATACGCTTGTTATTAGCTTATGCATGTTCACAAAACTTTAAGCTATTTCAAATGGATGTTAAGAGTGCATTCTTAAATGGTTATATTAATGAAGAAGTCTATGTATCTCAACCTCCCGGATTTGAAAATCACAAGTTTCCTAAACATGTTTATAAACTTAAACGTGCTTTATACGGTCTTAAGAAAGCCCCTAGGGCTTGGTATGATCGGCTTAGCAAGTTCTTACTAGAAAAGGGATTCTCTATAGGTAAGGTTTATACAACCCTCTTCATTAAGCGCCAAGGAAATCACTTCATCTTGGTGCAAATTTATGTAGATGATATCATTTTTGGGTCTACTAACATCACCTTGGTCAAGGAATTTTCTAAAGTGATGCAGGGTGAATTTGAGATGAGCATGATGAGGGAGTTAAACTACTTTCTAGGTCTTCAAATCAAACAACTCGAGGAAGGAACTTTTGTTAGCCAAACGAAGTATTGCTATGAGTTTCTCAAGCGCTTCGATATGGCAAATTCAAAAGTTATTCATACTCCAATGCCTACCGCGGTTAGCCTAGATCGGGATGAACATGGTAAGCCGGTTGATGTAAAAAGGTATAGAGGTATGATCGGATATCTTCTTTATCTTACTGCTTCTCGTACCGACATTATGTTTAGTGTTTGCATGTGTGCTAGATGTCAATCTTGTCCTAAGGAGAGTCATCTAAAAGCTGTAAAACATATACTTAGGTATCTTTATGGTACTCCTAAGTATGGGCTTTGGTTCTCCAAGGGTAGTAATTGTTCTTTGGTTGGATATTCCGATTCCGGCTTTGCAGGTTGCAAATTGGATAGGAAAAGCACAAGAGGCACTTGTCATTTCTTTTCAAACTCCTTAGTTAGTTGGCATAGCAAAAAGCAAGTTTCAGTTTCTTTGTCAACGGCCAAGGCAGAATATGTTACAGCCGGTAATTTTTGTGCTCAAATTTTGTGGCTCAAACAACAATTACTCGACTATGATTTAAAACTTAATCATATTCTAATATTTTGTGATAACACAAGTTCCATTAATCTAACCAAAAATCCAGTTCTACACTCGCGCACTAAACATATTGAAATTAGGCATCACTTCCTTAGGGATCATGTAAAGAAAGGTGAAGTCGTGTTTGAGCACGTTGATAGCAAAAACCAACTTGTCGATATGTTTACAAAACCACTTGCGACCGAACCATTCTTTCATATTCGTAGGGAACTCGGTGTCATTGATATTTCAGATAGATCGCAACTCTAATAAGTTGTATTCCCTTTATTTATCTTTGTGTATCTATGATTCGTGAATATCATCTTGTGTTGGCGATATGTGAGGGCATCGTGTCATTCAAATACGTTTGGTAATATCCTTCCTACTCTTTCTCATTAGTGACCATTGTGCTTAAATGTTGGTGCTATGAAATGATTAAATGCTTTGTGTGTTATTTCTTCTGTGCATGCGTACTTGTTTATTGTGTTCAATTAATTTCTACAAAACCTACATGCCATGTAATACAAGAAATTTCAAAATTTTACATACATTAGCCGACCTATAACTCTGAGCGATCGGCGCACGCCTGATTGAAAAACGTATTTAGGATTATTTTACTGGAATGCGTCGACGCATCCCTGCATAGGTCAACGCGTCGCTTTTTGGAAGCCCATTATATCTTAGTTTATATTGTGTGGTTCCATTTGCATGCATCCATTTGCTATGTTGTTGTTCCCTCTTTCTATCATTCATCCGACCTCCCTCTCCATCTCAAAACCCTAAAAAGCCATTGTGTCATTTCAACTCCAAATCTCTCCAAACCTTCATCCATGGCTTCTAGGGCAACAAAGAAAATAAGTATAAAAGGAAGCTCTTCAAATCAAATTCGGGTTACTCCTCTATCACTTCTTCCTCCTGATCTCTCTGAAAAGTATGATGAGAAGTTTGCTAGAAGGAGGTTGGTTAGGAAATTTTGTGCCTTCCGTATCACTCTCAAATGCCTGCATGTCTCAGATGTGGTGGAACTGTTGGATCATCAAAACGTGTTTCCATTCCTTGAGTTGGATAAAGACTACAACGAGGTACTCGTCAAGGTATTCTATGAGAGTATACAAGGTAAATTCTCTGATCACCAATTTTCATATAGAATTGCAAATAAGATTGTCAAGGTAGATGATGAAATTTGGAAAACTTTTGAGTTGTTCCCTGTTGACACTGATGCTGTTAAAACCACCGACACTAAGCTTCCTGCAGACTATGACTTCAAAAATGCCTTGAACTCCATGTTAAAACGACCATATCCTGAGAGTTTTGTGCAAAGTAGTGCTTTTCCAAAAACTGTCACAATAGGTCAATTGGTTCCTCTAGCTCGAATTGGGCAATGGATTGTGTCAAGGATAATTCGCCCCAAAAGGGTGGGTTGTCCTGTATTGATCAACTTGGGGTTATGTTAATTTGGGCTATTCTAAACAAAATTAAGATTTATTGGTCGTATTACATCACTAGCCGGCTATTTGCATTAAGGGATTCCCCTAGAGGATCTGATTTTGGGTGTCCATCGTTCATTCATGGAATTCTAAGTCAAGCAAACCTTGATCTTACTGGTATTTCACCTATACCTATCCTGCCGGATTCAGATTTTACCTCCAAAACTCTCGCACTTATGGGTCATCAATGGAATCCCCAGCTTGGTAAGTACAAGTACTTTGTGAAATCAAACTCAGTAATTCTTCCAAATGAAGATGTTGAACGGGATGATGAAATGGAAGATGTTGAGGGCGGTGAAGTTGGTACTGAGAATCAAGAAAGTGCGGAAGAGGATGAATAAAATAACAAAGGTAATAATGACCATGAGCCTCATAGATCCCATGACGAGGTGATGCGCAAACTTGAGGAAATGCACGTCCACCATCATGAAGACATGGTATTAGAAAATGAACAAATTAACAATCTTGCTGGAATAGTCAACCTTCAAAACATTCAGTTTAAGGATTATGCTAGCCTCCAAAACCGCCGATATAACACTCTTCATGGAATGATGGAAAAGCAAACACAGACTTGGCAAACTTTCAGTCGGCTTTCATGGCTCGCTTTCCACCAAACCAACCTGTTGAACCACCACAATACAATGAGGAACAACAACATTAGTTAAAGCTTGGCACTTTATTTTTTGCTTGTTATGCTTGTATTACTACGGTTTTGTATTAAAATATTTTACTTCCCGTACTACTTTTTGTTTTATTTTAGGGTTGTAACAATGAACATCATATTGTATTACTTTATTGGTTATTGCATCTATTTTTGTTTCCACTTGCTTCATATTGTGTGTATGTTAGTTTGTGTTCTTTTTGCAATGTTGCAAAATATTGGTCATTCTTTTTTTTTTGGTTCTCTTAATCCATGTCCTTGTTTCTTTTTTATGTTATCAAAGCGGGAGAAGGAATACACAGCAGAAATATGCAATATCTCAAGGGGAGGATGATTGGATGATTCGCAACCATTGAGACGATTCATATTTGCGGTTTTTGCCATTATCAAAAAAGGGGAGTATGAGAGGGCAAAGGTGAAAGAACTGAGTTTTAATGCTTGTCAAAAACCTATTTGTGCAAATATGTCATGCTTCAAACAGGTACAAGTGAGAAACATCAAAAACAAGCATTTTTCTCAAAACAGATTGCATGAGTCGGCTCATGGAACCTTAGGTCGCCTCATGAGAAGAAGATTTTGGCTTGGCAACGTCCAGGAAGGCGCACGCCTTCTCTATGCATCGATGCATAGTTCTGGGAAAACATGAGTCGCCGTATCAGGCAATGAGTTGGCGCATAACTAAAGGAATTTCAACCTATCTCGCTCGGGAAGGCGCACGCCTTCTGTACACCCTGCATGAGTTGATGCATCGCTAAATTGTCTGATTTTTCTGCTTTGTTGTTACATCATGGGAATCACTTATATATATTGTTTGGCCTCTATTTTATGAACAAATAAGGAAAATGAAAGATAGACACAAGAGCTCTCTTCATCTTCAACCTCTCATCAACCATCAACAACTACACACAATCATTTTTGTTGATCAAGTTTTTGGGATTGTGTTGATAATGTTCGAATTGAAAGTGCAATTTTAGATTTAGGTAGAGATCTTTGTGGGTTTTTTTCTTGAATAAAAACATTGGGGTTTTGTCCTCCAAAATTGGGGTTTTTTATCACAAGTCTTTACTTTATTGAATTCATTCAAGCTAAGGGATTGGAAGACCGTGGGGTGTTCAATCGGGTAGTGGTAACCGGAGGATTATGAAGAAGGATTTAGGGCCAATTTCTAGGGTTCAAAATCATTCAAGGTAGAAGGAGATTTTGTTCAAGATTTGGCATACTTGATTCATCTTAATCAAGGGAAGAGGAGTGCAACATATAAGATTCATCAAGTGACTTTGAATTGTGGTGATTGTATCTTCTCTTACAAACTTTGCAAAATTAATTTCATAATCCTAATTCTAGATTCTAGAATTGGGGGCAGAGTAGCCCACGCGAGGACGACAGGGTGAACTTCCTTAACAAATATTGTGTCCATTTTAGTTTTCTGCATTTCATTTCTATTTTCTTGAATTTGTGAGTTATCAATTTTTCTCATTCATACAAAATAATTATAGTGACAAACTAAAATTTACAACTCATATAGCATTCATTTGAATCGCTATAATCACTAAAATTTGAGTATAACCAAACCTTGTGTAGTACGCACACCATGTTTTTGGTGAATTTACAACTCACTAATTTGCTTTATCTTCTCCTCAACTAATTGGTAATAACTTACACCTTGTTAAACGTGCTAAAGCGATTTATCATATTCAATTTTAATTGTGATTCTATTCTAATCATTTTCATCAAATTGGTTCTCATATCCAATCTTTCCAATACGTAAAGTTTATACAATCATATTCAGGGGTGTCTCTCTCTGATAAAAACAATTTACAAAAAACGCAAAATTTTCAAAGGGATCTATTCAACCCCCCCTCTAGATTCGTCACATCGTCTAACATTGTCCTCTTTGATGGTTTTGAGTTTTGATTTGAAGTTTTCAGAGCTTCCCTCATCAGAACATTTTAGATTAAGACACATATGCACTAATATGCCATTCGAAGGATACTTTGCTCTGATATGCCTATCGAAGGCAATTTTGATGTTCCAATCAAAGGAACCTCTGATGTTTTAATCGAAGGAAACCCTAATGTTCCAGTCGAAGGATACCCTGATGTTCCAATTGAAGGAAGCTCTGATGTTCCAATCGAAGGAAACTCTGATGCTCCAATCGAAGGACATTTCGTTCATCTTCAAATTTTAATTTCCTCAAGCCAAAGTTTGCAACCACCCATGTAAAATAAAATCTTGAAAGAAAATGAGAGGGCAAATTTTGGGGTACAATAGTTTCCCCTGTTCAATCTTCTTAGACTTGAGGATGTAGATTTGCTTGTCTGCCTTTCGTGATCTGAAGGTGGAAGATGATTGAACACTAGAGTGCCCAGAAATTTGCACTCGTCTGAAGTGATACTATTGGTGAATAATATCGGGAATGGACTCACATATGCCATTTGGAAAAGATGACAGAAGACTGTCGGAGATGGGCTTGAAGATGCCATCCAAGGAATATGACAGAGAGTTGTTGGAGATGGGCTTAGAAATGCCATCCACAGAACATGACGAAGAGTCGTCGGAGATGGTCTTAGAGATGCCATCCAGAGTAGATGTTGACTTCATAAGAAGTCTATTTACGGGGATTCTTGTTCCTACTGTCTGAACAAGAGTCTGTTGAGGAATATTTTAGGGGAATAGAGTCTAGGAGCTTCGGTTGTCCAGTACCCTACTGGGGATTTATCTCTTGACTGGAGAAACGAAAGTGAGTTGTTATCTGGTCAGGATCCAGGCTTCACAGAGACTTGCTGAGGATAATAAGGATGACTGTCATCTAGTCGTATTCCAGGCTTCACATCGATCTATTGGGGAATATGAAATTAACTGCTATATGGTAGGTTTCAGGCTTCGCAGTAATTGTAGACATTGAATTGTTATTTGGTCGTATCCAGGCTATAGTTATTTGAAGAAATTAAGTTGTTATCTGGTCGGTCCAGGCTTCAACTTGAATCAGAGGTATACCGTTATCTGGTCGGGTCCAGGCTTCGGTGATTTAAAGCAATTAAGTTGTTATCTGGTCGGGACCTAGGCTTCACTGTAATTGAAGAAGTGAACTACTCTCTGGTCGAATTCCAGGCTTCGCAGTGTCTGAAGAAGTTAATTGTTATCTGGTCGTATTCCAGGCTTCGCAGCAACTTAAACTGTTATCTGGTTGAAATCCAGGCTTCTTAGTAATTGAAGAAGTGAACTACTCTCTGGTCGGATTCCAGGCTTCGTAGCAACTTAAACTGTTATCTGGTCGAAATCCAAGCTTTACAGTGATTGAAGAAGTTAACTGTTATCTGGTTGTATTCCAGGCTTCGCAACAACTTAAACTGTTATTTGGTCGAAATCAAGGCTTCACAGTAATTGAAGAAATGAACTACTCTCTGGTCGGATTTCAGGCTTCATAGCAACTTTAACCGTTATCTGGTCAAAATCCAGGCTTTACAATGATTGAAGAATTTAACTGTTATTTGGTCGTATTCCAGGCTTCGCAATAACTTAAATTGTTATCTAGTTGAAATCCAGGCTTCACAGTAATTGAAGAAGTGAACTACTCTCTGGTCGGATTCCAGGCTTCATAGCAACTTAAATTGTTATCTGGTGGAAATCCAAGCTTTACAGTGATTGAAGAAGTTAACTGTTATCTGGTCGTATTCCAGGCTTCACAGAAACTTAAACTGTTATCTGGTCGAAATCCAGGCTTCACAGTAATTGAAGAAGTTAATTGTTATCTGGTCAAAATCCAAGCTTCACAGCAACTTAAACAGTTATCTGGTCAAAATCCAGGCTTCACAGTAATTGAAGAAGTGAACTACTATCTGGTCGGATTCCAGGATTCGTAGCAACTTAAATTGTTATCTGGTCAAAATCCAGGCTTCACAGTAATTAAAGAAGTGAACTATTATCTGGTCGGATTCCAGGCTTCGTAGTAACTTAAACTATTATCTAGTTGAAATCCAGGCTTTAGAATATCTTTAACTGGATAAGAATCAGAAAATCTTAGGGTCGATTTAACTGAACCAGAGAAAGTGCCTACTAGAAATGAATCAGAACAAATCATTGGTCGATTTAAACTGAACCAGCAGGGGTCTTGAATATGATCTTCTTAAGAAAATGCTGGAATAGCCCTTTGTCAGTGGTAACCTTTGAAAAGATTGCCAGGTCATAAAAGTAGTTTGTGATGTTTGTTGATTGATCTTTCCTGAAAAGGTAAAGAGTTAGTCATATGCAATGTCATGATGTATGAAATGAATTGTGTAATGACGTTCCCAAAATAAATGAGATTGTGTTGTATGTATGTGTGTGCATGCCATGATGTATGAACATGGAATGTTGTTGCGACAATTCTTAGCTGGGAAAATAAATCCCCGACTACTACTGGAGCATGCTGGGAAGTTGAATCTTGGACTGCTATTTGGTAGATAAGGAAAGTGGTTCTTTCATTTCCACTGGGGGTGATAAATAGAGATGACTTACCGGGGATTTCCTCCTTCCGTTTGAGTGTACTCTACCGGGGATCTTTGACTTCTTCTTGAGAATGCTCGGCCGGGGATAAGGCTTTATAAATTGTTTGAGATTATAAAGCTTAGTTAGGGAACACGAATTTTAGCTCTCTGAGGGAGCTTTGCTGGAGGAGGTAATTCCTGTTTGGGGAATAAGAGGTTAAAACTTTGGTTGTTTTCACTCAACGGGGACATAGACACCACTAGGAAGTATGTTGAGGATGTAGCGGTGACTTTGCATCAGGATGTTTCTGCCCCTGTACCTGCTGGAGAAAGTACATGTGGAGATTTTGTGGATGGATCTATGTGTTGAAATAACTGTCAGAATTACATCCGTCTCTAGATCGTATCGGAACTGTACTTGAAACATGTATTGAATGAGTGTCAGAATGACATCCGTCTCTGGATCGTATCTGAATTGTATTTGGAACATGTATTGAATGAGTGTCAGAATGACATCCGTCTCTGGATCGTATATGAATTGTATTTGGAACATGTATTGAATGAGTGTCATAATGACATCCGTCTCTGGATTGTATCTGAACTGTATTTGAAACATATGTTGAATGAGTTTCAGCATGACATCCGTCTCTGGATCTATATGAACTGTTTTTAAGAAGAGAATTTGAATAAGAATCAGGATAGCATCCGTCTCTGGGTCATACCTGAACAGTTTCTAGAAGAGAAATCTGGAATAAGTATCAGGATAACATCCGTCTTTGGATCGTACCTAAACCGTTTCTAGGGGATAATCTAGAGTAAGTACCAGGATGATATTCGACTCTGGATCATACCTGAACTGTTTCTAGAAGAGAATCTGAATAAGTATCAGGATAACATCTGTTTCTAGATCGTACCTAAATTGTTTCTAGAAGTGAAGTCTAGAATAAGTATCAGGATAACATCCATCTCTGGATCGTAGCTGAACCGTTTCTAGGGGATAATCTAGAGTAAGTACCAAGATGATATTCGTCTCTGGATCGTACATGAACTGTTTCTAGAAGAGAATCTGGTTTATTTAGAATGTTTCTGTTGGGAATTCCTGTTTAATTATTTTGAGAAGAAATTCGTTGGGGAACATTGAATCTTGACTTGACTGCCCCAGATTAGCTAGACACCATGTCATGTCCCTTAATTATGAAAGGCCTATCACTGGAATGTCTTTCCATCTGAGGTGATTCTGTCCATTGAGAGGATTTTTGTTCATTGAATATTCGTTGTGTAAATTTATCTGACATTTAAACAATTAACCATATGCAAACAATGTCATTTAAAGAACGCAAAGCTTATGTCTGTCTTAAAAATTTTTGAAAATTCATTTTTTGTAATAAAACAAAATTTTCAAGAATGTGATATCAACTCATGATTTATACCAAACCTTAAAGGAGTCAAGATACCTTTGTAACAATAAGCTCTTGAACTAACTGATGCTTCAGCTAGGAATTTTAAGGGTTGTAACGTGGCCTGGTTCACGGTTTTAGAAACAAAGGATAAAGTCTCAAAATTTGTTTGTACCCACTCGTTCTTCGTGATGTTCTTCAGTCCTATGCTCAGTTAATTATGCATTTCGAATCCTAGTTGAGTTTTGGAATGTTGGTCCCAATATTCCGGTGACGGTTCAGAAATTGAACGTTTGTTTGAGAAAGCAGTCATTTTTGTGACCTTTTATTTTTGTTAAGGATTTGTAGAAGCTCTTTCTTTTTTGATTTCTCTATCACTGTGTTGTACTGCAATTTTTCCCCTAAGACCCCTTCATCATACCATATTGTTTCAATCACCACAAAATCACATTATGGCTTTTGGTTCTTCTCCCTATCTTTAGCCTTGCTCTTTGAGGAGTTACCAAGCACCTTGACTTGTCTTCTTTGGTGATCATGGATATTTTTCTTTGATTTTCTCTCTAAATTAACAAATACAATATTGATTTGTCTTACTTGTTAATAATGTAGGTAAAGGCAATGAGGTTTAGCAAGTTGCATCATGGGTTCATGAGTTTATTTCCATGCCCTAGTCAAAGTCTTGAGAGATTCAAACCTCACCTTTAAAGTTGTTTTGAAGTTGGTATGGAAATGTTTTTGGTGGCCATGAGTCCTCATCATTATCCCCAACAAATTCTATTCACAAAGGAAGAATATTGGCACAAAAAGTTTGTTCAAACTTGGCAAAGTTCCACCAAGCATTCTCTTGATCTAGAGGCTAGGGTTTTGGACTTCAGAGGGGCATATCTTTCTCATCTTTAGGTATTTTTGAGTGATTAAAAAAACATTCTTCTCTTCAAACAGTTACCAACAAATCACTTCAAAAGTTACAAGGAGTTTTCATGTGGAAGGAACTTGGTGGAGAAGAAAGATTACAAGTCATCCAGTTAAATCCTTCTTTTTCCATATGTGACTTTAAATGGTCATAACTTGGTCAATTTTTATCACCTTTAGCCCGTTCTTTTTTCATGATGACCCTAAAGATGTGTACTTCATGCCTTCTTTTATGTGCAAAGTAAGAAAGTGGATGTAAGTTACTTTAAGAATGAAAGAGATTATAGGTCATTTCATGATTTTTGGCCAACTTCAATAAGTCATAACTTGCTCAATTTTTAGAGATTTTGAGTCGTTCAAATTGAAAATAGTCATTCAAGAGATCTACTTCGTTCCATCTTTTTTCATCAAGAGCAAATTCTAAGTGGAAGGACATGTTTGGATGCAAGAGATTATATGTCTTTTTTAAGAAGAATTTAAAATATTTCTAAGTATGGAAAGTCAACTTTTTTTTCTTCAACTTTAACTCAATGTAGTTTTCATCTCAAGCATCCATTTGAGTCCATTATTTTTACATTGCAAATCTTGTTACCTCATCTTTCCAAAGCATTGAGAATTTTTCCCTAAGACCCCCTGAGGTGGAAATGCCATTGGATTGAACTTGGTAACTTGGAACTGAAATTTCACCATAAGTCAGAATTTGAAATCCATGTTTTGGCCTTTAAACATCAAATTAGCATGCGTTTGTGATCTAAACATGTTTAACCAAGTTGCCAGAGTGGATTAGAGCCTTAAAATGCAAGGATTTGATGAGCTTTGATGCAAATCAGATCACACATTGCTCGTGCATCAGGTTCACACGATTTCCCTCCAATTTGCATCATTCCACACGCTTGAGCATTCCATTTGATTCCCTATAAATAGAGGGTCATCCCCCCATTCAATTTCCCAAGCTTAGATAGCCAGAATCACCCTGCCAAACTTGCTTCACAACTTAGAATTCAGCTACTTCGAAATCTATTCTCAAGCCTTTTTCAATCCATTTTTTCTCTCAATTCACCTTCCTTGATCTTCCCTGAAGCTAACCATATAATTACATTCAAGAATCATGCCCTATATTGCTCCATAGAAGTCCAGTTTCAGAGCTCTGTAACTCAACTTCAATAGGTAGATTCCTTCATCAATTCTTCAAAACTTTGATATCATTGTGTTGCTCTCATTGCCCTGGTTCTAGTCGCAACACTTACTTTCATCTGGAAGCACGTTTTGACCATGAATTTTCAAATCCCTTTTCAAAACTTTCTTTCCAAATTGCTTGAGTTACAATTTATATAAATTTGTCGTGAGGGTGTAATTGTCTTCGTCTTGAAGAGACGAAGCGAATGGCATAGGTCTGAGCTTCTGATTTTACAGTTTGAGAGACCTGCAATTCGTTAAGGCTGGAGGTTAAAGATGACCAACGTGTCATCTTCTAACCAATGAAAGTGTGACATTTGTTATTTTCAAATTCTGATTTTATTAATGATTTTGTACATTATTCATTAAAGACCATGATATGCACAACACTCCAGATACCTTGGATTTTATTACGAACGCGTTTTGACTATCATCCAATGGTCCACATCTTTTTCTTTTATTTTCTTTTTCTGATTTTTATATTTTTATTGTTTTAAATTTCAAAAAATCATAGAAAATTAATTTTTAGTTCAAAAAATCTGAAAAATATTATGAAAAATATTTTTGATTATTCTCTTTCTGATTTTTATTTTTTCACGATTTAATTTTGTGTTTTGGTAATTTTTATGAATTTTACACTTATTTGATTTGTTTAAAATGTTTAAAAATACTTTTACATATTTTTAAATTCTAAAGAAATTATGGAATGATCCAATGATATTTTGACAAATATTGGTGACCTCATTTTATTTTTGTTTCTGACTTTACTATTTTTGTTTATTTTACCGATTTATTTTAATTTTTAAAAATAGTTTCTGACTTTTAAAAATCACCAAAAATTTTGTAAAATTACTTGGTCTCTTTTCTGCTTTTTCTATGGTCTTATTTTTCATTTCTTGATTAATTTGAATATAATTGAGATTTTCTTCATTATTTTCCATTTTTTAAAACATTTTTTAAACCCTTTAATGAATATATTAATTATATTATTATTTTGTGAATATTTTCTGGATGTCTTGGGTTGATTTTTTGGTCATGGCTTTTTTAACATCATTGGATCCATGGTGTTGAGTTTAACTCCACAAAAAATCGATGAATGATTTTAATAATAGTTTGATTAAATATTAATTCAAATGTGGTTTTTCTTTTTACCATAATTCCTCTTCATTTCATCCCCTTCCCCTTGCACTAAATGTTGTTAGAGCATGATCTCTATATCATGTCTCAAAACAAATGGTGCATAGATTGCTATTGACCGACCTCAAAATAGGTGCGACTTCTATATAATTCCACTTACGATTGCTTAACTTAGCGCTAAATTTTGTCCCGATTCGAATAAATGATCATTCATGGTCCAAACTTATGATTGCAAGCCCAAATATGTTAATTTGATCTCTTTGATCAAATAACCTTGAGATTCATTATATAGAGGCTTTGGTTCTACCAATCCTCTAATGGATCTACACCACCTTTGGTCAACGCGGATCACTTAAACATCGTTGATCATTAAATGATACTTATGAGAATTCCAAATGGATGATATACTTGACAAAAAACAAATGCAACTTCTTGTGTGGAGGCTTTGGTTCTACCAATCCTCTAATGAGTTCCAAATGCAAGTTTCAAGATGGTCATCCAACTAACCACTAATTATTAACTTGTTTTATTTTATGCTTTTATCCTTTTATGCTTTATGTACTATTTATCTTTTAGCATCTTTTATTTCATGCCATTTTCATCTTTTCTCATTTGAGCATTTATTTTCTTGTCATTTTTACTTTGCTCACTTGAGCTTTTCTTTTTCTTTTCCTAAGATACTTAATAACCAACTTAAACCCTAAAAAACTCTTAATGGTACTTGGACTATTTGGTTACTATCCTTGGCATGATGGAGCAGTGGACTTTTTCTTGGACTTATGATTAGCAACCTTGGCCTATCTTGGATACCCTTTGATCTTATCTGATTATTTTGTCTGGAGCTCTTGAGGTTTACCTCAAGACATTGGGTTGCTTGTTTATTTTTGTGTGCAGGTTTTTTGTGATTACATCCTTTGTTCGTAATCTGGAATTCACCCATATACAGCCGTTACTCTGTCCAATTTTTGAAGACTTAATGCATTTGAAGAGGTCTAGTATCTTTGCTTGCTTGGTTTCAATCCAAAGAACGGGAATTTTATCTTGGCTCATAATGTCAAGTTTTTTTGGTTTCTTGTTGGTTAGATGGTTCTTATCCTTAGCTTTTACCTCATGCTTTAGGATAGCCTCTTCTTCTCCTCCAATCTTCTTTAATTTCAAAAATCTTCTCCCTCCTTTTGAAAACTCTTCTTGTTTCTAAATTTGAACCACTTTCATAATAAACTTGGACTTAGGTCCACGCATTTCCAAAATATTTTCATAAATAAACTTCAATCAATTTAATAATACTTTGACATTTTTTGTGAGAAGACTAAAAGTCAATCAATCTCATTTCAAACCATTTGGCCACTTTGATTTTTATCTTTAAACTTTTCTCAAAAGGTTAGACTCTTGTCAATCCTTGTAGTGATGCAAACAACTATACTTCTACAATATGTAGTGAAGAGAGATATGTTCCACTTGGGTGTTAAGTGAGGCATTGTTGATTTTAAAATCCAAGCCATATCCTCCACTTTCAGATGATGCAAATTCTCCTTTCTCATGATTGTGGGTAGTAAGTATGTTTTCCAAACGGACAATGACGATGATGTCTTATCTCTTAAAATTAACCAACACACTTTGTGTCTCAATTTATTTTTTTAAAAAGAGGAACTACGTGTACCCTGATCCCCTATTTCACGAAAGATGGTACGTAGGCACTAAAGGTTCGCAACCGCGGCGGGTGCAAAAACCATAAAAATATTTCTCTTCTCACCTCCGCCATCCATTTTATACAACATATTTTTATAGCCAAAATATACAGATTTTACAAAGAGGTTCTTGCGGAGTACCGTAGATGTTTAGGGTGCTAATACCTTCCCTTTGCATAACCAACCCCCTTACCTTGAATATTTTTCCCCTTTTTTTGGGGTTATTCGCTCTTTTCCCATTCCTTTGGAAAAAATAAAGCGCGGTGGCAATTTTTATTTTGATTTGTATAAAGCCTAGCCAATCTAATGGCTTAGTCTTGAACATTTCTACCGCTACAGAAAAATGGCGACTTCACTGGGGAAAGATTGACCTCTTGTTGGTCCATCCCTAAGTGGGTTAAGCCTATCTTTGTTTATATCTGTATATGTGCTATTTATGTTTATGTGTTATATTCTGTATATATGTTTGTTTGGATTTTCCTGGTTTTCAGGGTGTTTGGTGATTACTCATAAGTCATATACCCGGACTTGAGCAAACTCTAAGATAAGACGGGCGGTATAGTCATGTTAACTTTGAGGGAGTAATCCCAAAAAAGGAGGCATGAGATCCCCCACTCAGTGGAGGCCCCTTTGACTGTAGTGTCGTTTACCGAGTAATCGGGAAGACGTACTGCTTTCTACCTGGGAGCCTGCTGAAACTAAGGATCGTAGAATACCAAACCCATCTTGGCCTATTAGGTGTAGTGCGAAAGCTATGACGGAGTAATTCGGAAATAGTTGTCACACGATACTACGCTCGGACGAGTATTTCTTGAGAATATTACTAATTACCGAGTTAATTGGGAAGTTGGTAATATTCGAAGGAAGGATGTAGACTCTGGGAACCTCTAGAATCTTGTTCGGCAGGTGATAAATTTTTAGACCAACACCTTATGGGTAGTACCTTCGACCTCATACTCGTGACGTTGAACCTATGAACCCTATATGTGTGATCTTGTGTGTGATTGTTGCATCATGCATCCATGCACTCATAAGCATCTTTTGAAGAAAACAATATTTCAAGGGATTTAAAGGTTGACTATTTCTGAATATCTCAAGTACTATTAATCTTGAATTCTGGAAAGAGAAAGACCGGGAAATACAGTTTCAAGGATCCCAAGATAGATGAGTTGGTCAGTTTAATTCCAGAGATTGAGTGTTCTGCAAACTTTTGGAAGAAGTATGGATCCATCACCCCTCTCATGAATCTGAAGATGAAGGAGGGTATTCTCTCGACCTTGGTCCAGTTCTATGATCCGGTGTATCACTGTTTTACTTTTCCCGATTATCAGTTGATGCCTACACTGGAGGAGTATTCTTATCTATTGGATTTACCTATTACCGACCGTGTTCCTTTTACTGGTTTAGAGGGCGAGCAAAAACCACATGAGATTGCTGCTTTGATTCATCTGGGGAAGTCTGAGGTGGAATCCCATATGACTACTAAAGGAGGGATTAGAGGATTACCAGCTCAGTTCTTATTTGAGAAAGCTCGTTACTTTTCCAGAATGAAGAGTACGGTTGTTTTTGAGGCCATCTTTGCTCTACTTGCTTACGGAATATTCTTATTTCCTAATGTGGACAAGTTTGTCGACATTAACGCTATCAGGATTTTCATGATTGGAAACCCGGTTCCTACACTGTTGGGTGATGCTTATTACTCTGTTCATCTTCGGAGTTCTTATCATAGGGGAATGATTATCTGTTGCACGTCTTTGTTGTACCGGTGGTTCATCTCTCATATGCCTCAGTCTGATGCTTTTTGGGATGATAAGAAGGAACCTTGTTGGGCTCCTAAGATCATGGCACTTACTCACTCGGATATTGATTGGTATCATCGAGTTTATCAGGATATAGAGATTATTGACAGTTGTGGTAGTTTCCCCAATGTACCTCTTCTTGGTACTAAGGGAAGAATTAACTATAACCCTGTTCTTGCACGGTGACAGCTTGGTTATCCAATGAGGGATAAACCAAACGGTATTCATTTGAGTAGTTTCTTTCTGAAGGAATGAGAAGACCGCATGGAAGCTAGAGAGAAAATTATGAAGGCCTGGCGTCACATTCATAAGAAAAGTAGGAAAGATTTGGGACCTAGGGATGTTGTTTCTTTGGAGCCATATCTTCATTGGGTTCGATCGAGAGCCATCCAGTTGAAAATGCCGTATACTCGGGAGGCACCCATGCCTGATCTGTTTGTGAAAACCACTCCTCCTTTGTTAGATGATATAGAGGAGCTGCAGCTTGCTTTGGTCAGGATGCAACAGGAAAAGGAAGCTTGGAAGAAAAAGTTCCAGACTTTAGAGAGTTCCTACAGAGCAGACTTGAAGGAGAAAGATGATTTGATCGAGATCCTTGAGAGTCGAGTGGTAGAATCTATGGAGAGGCAAGGGGATTTATTTTCTCCTAAGCCTCAAGCATGTGCTGATTGCTCATTTCCTGATCCGAATGATTGGAAGGAGGTTGCCATCAGACATGTGGAAGAAAAGCAGAGGTTGAGGGCTCAGATTTCCAGGCTCACAGGGAAGCGCCAGCGTACAGATTGATCTCCATCATTCCTTTTCTCAGGATCTTAGATTGTATTTTCATCTTGTACTTAGGATCATTGAAACTTGTAATCCATTTTGAAGTTATTATAATAAAAAATTTCAGTATTTCAAAAGCTTTATTACTTTGATGTTCGCAATATGTCTATAAATCTTAAATCCCTTGAAATATTAAATAATGAAGTAAAAATAATCATGTGCGTTGCATATCATGCATCATATTACACATATTTCTTTCATTTGTTATGCATACCCAAGTGTCTCACACAGCTTTTTACTTCAATAGCAAGCTGACTCATCACTACAACACTCGGGATAACTTCAGAAAGAAGATGAACAACTTAGAACAGGAGAATCGGGAGCTACGCAAAGAAGTTTCTGCTTTGAAGGCTGGCTTGGAAAATTTGACTACTCTGATGGAAGCTCTGGTGGTTGCTTAGAATCATCCACCGAGTGTTCAACCTCAATCAACAAGGGCGAATGCTGAAGTTCCTACTATTCCTGTATCCACTAATCCGACTGTTGTTCAAAACCGTATGCCTCAGGGTTATCTGTGGGGAATGTCGAAGAATTTTGCACCTGAAGGTTTCAATATGGGCCCCCAAGATGCTCCAATGGTTCCAAATGTTGTTACTCCAGCACCTCCTGTGGTGCATGTTGTTCCTGCTGCACCTCCTTCCGTGAATTATGTTATGTTTGTTAATGAAGATGTATGTCGTTTTTTCCCTCCACCGAGAGAAGACTTGGGTCTTTATGACAGAATGGATGATTTCCAAGAGCGTTTTGATAGAATTCAAAGAGAGATGAAGGCTCTTAGGGGAAAAGATCTATTTGGGAAGAATATGAAGAGGAAGTTAATATGGTGTCTGGATGTCCGGGTGAATTCAGAATTTTTGATGTGGAGTATTTGAATGAGGATCTCGTGCAGTTGCATGCCACTTTCTGTCGTACTGCTGGTCAGGTGGAACACCAATATGGATCTTGCATAGTTTGTTGCCGAGACCCCCAAGGATGTTCTATTGTGAGAGAGGGTGTTCAATTACTGTTAGACAATGGGACTATCAAGATCAAAGGTCAGAGAGATGATCATCACGAGATTGATATGGTTGAAGTTTGTTTGATGTAAGGAGAGTCAGAAGATGAATATGCCTCTGCGGATGAGTATTTCTCTTCAGACGAAGATTTGTTTGACGGAAATGGTCTTTTGAGGGTTGATTGTGTCGAGGAAGGTGTAAACGTCATTGTACCTTGTTTTGGTGCACCCGCTCATCTTGAGGTGGAGTACCATAGCAAACCAATTGTTACCCCATTGGTAATTAGTCTGCCAGGACCTGTTCCCTATAAATCAGATAAGGTTGTGCCTTACAAATACAACAGTACAATATTAGAAGATGGGGTGGAAGTGCCCATCCAGCCAATGCCAGACATTGGAAATATAGCTGATAATAGCAGGGTGACCCGTAGTGGTCGTGTGTTTGCGCCGGTTATTTGAAGAGACGTTGTTGCTGGAAAGAAAATTGCTGAGAACGATGAGCCTAAGAAGGCTGTAAGAGAGACTAGTGGAGCTACATTGGAGAAAGAAGTGGATGATATCTTGAAGATAATTAAAATTAGCGACTACAAAGTTGTGGACCAGTTATTTCAGACTCCTTCAAAGATATCCATCCTAGCTTTATTGATGAATTCCTCTGCTCATAGAGAATCACTGATGAGAGTAATAGACCAAGCTTTTGTAGAGAATGACATGTCGTTAGATCAATTCAGCAACGTAATTGGAAACATTAAGTCATGTAACAAATTGAGTTTATGCGATGATGAGTTACCAGATGAAGGGAGCAATCACAACCTGGCCCTCCACATATCTATGAACTGCAAGAATAATTCGCTATCCAATGTGCTAATTGATAACGGATCCGCGTTGAATGTTATACCAAGAAGTACTCCCATGAATTTAAAGTAACAGGGAACACCTATGCGCCTGAGTGGCATCATTGTGAAGGCTTTTGATGGGTCGAGGAAATCTGTCATCGGTGAGGTGGACTTACCCATCCACATAGGACCATACTTGTTCTTGATAACTTTCCAGGTTATGGATATTATTCCCGTGTATAGTTTTTTGCTATGACGGCCATGG
Source organism: Vicia faba (assembly GCA_948472305.1). NCBI lineage: Eukaryota > Viridiplantae > Streptophyta > Magnoliopsida > Fabales > Fabaceae > Vicia > Vicia faba. The sequence continues at coordinate 1,329,993,193 of OX451741.1, read as the reverse complement.
ATACACGAAGTAGGGGCTGTCACTTCAACTCTGCATCAGAAGCTAAAGTTTATGCGTGAAGGGAAGGTAGTGATCATAAATGGGGAGCAGGCGTTGTTGATATCCCATCTATCCTCTTTCAGTATTGTAGAAGCGGATGAGGCTGCTATTGGAACCCAGTTCCAAGCCCTATCCATTGACAACATAAGGAAGAATGAGAATTCTATGGTTTCCCTGAAGGATGCGCAGCAGGTTGTGCGCAATGGTCATAATGCAGTTTGGGGAGGACTTGTGGATCCACCTGTGAACAAGAACAGAACTGGTTTGGGTTTCTCTTCGAGGAATGGCGAAGGCGAAATGTTGAAGTCAAAGTCTTATGTGAACAGTTATCATGATGTTTTGCGCAGCAGAGGCTACCTCTATCCGATTCGTTCTGGAATTAATGCTGTTGAAGAGGATGAAGCAGAGCAGGAAGTACCGAATTATGTGACGCATGGGGTCCAAGTTCAGAACTGGGTCACCATTGATTTTCCTTCTTGCATACATGTTTCAAAGTAATTTTTTTTGTTAATCTTCTTCTTTCTTTTGAAAAGCTTTCACTCTGCCCAAAGTGGAAGTATTAATGTTGTAGGGCTTATCTGTTTGCTATAATTGTTAAGATCATTAATAAAAGTTGTCTTTGCTTCCAAAAAATTATGTCTTTTATTTTCTTCCTTTTTCTTGGGAAATGGTAATAATAAAAAAAACCTTTCAAAATAAATAATAACTAAAAATTAGTCTGCATGGTCACTTGTTATATGTGTCAGTTTCTAAAAACAATCATAAATCATATGTGCAGATTAATTAAAAAACTCGTTGAATACAATGACCCTGCACCCTCTCCCAACTTTGATTGTCCTGTGTTTGGGGCTGAAGAAGAAGATTATGATGAGATTCCAGAAGAGGTCTCACGGTTGCTTGAGCACGAGGAAAATACCATTCAGCCATATAAAGAGCCTTTGGAAGTGGTTAATTTGGGTTCAGAAGAAGATCTGAGGAAGTCAAGATTGGAGCATCGTTGCATCCTAATGTGAGGAGCGGGTTGATTGAGTTGTTGAAAGAGTATGTGGATATTTTTGCTTGGTCTTATCAAGATATTCCTGATACAGACATTGTCGAGCATCGTTTGCCGTTGAACCAGAGTGTCCGCCAGTTAAACAAAAGTTGAGAAGAACCCACCCGGATATGGCAGTAAAGATCAAAGAGGAGGTCCTAAAGCAGATTAATGCTGGTTTTCTTGTGATGTCAGTGTACCCTTAATTGATTGTCAATATTGTCCCAGTACCTAAAAAAGACGGAAAAGTCCGCATGTGTGTAGATTACAGAGATCTAAATAAAGCTAGTCCAAAAGATGATTTTTCATTGCCTCACATTGACATGTTAGTGGATAGCACAACAAAATTCAAGGTATTCTCGTTCATGGACGGATTTTCTAGGTATAATCAAATAAGAATGGCTCCAAAGGACATGGAAAAAACAATGTTTATCACACCCTGGGGAACATTCTGTTACAGAGTGATGCCCTTCGGGTTGAAGAACACTGGTGCAACGTACCAGAGGGCTATGACAACCCTATTCCATGATCTAATGCACAAAGAAATCGAAGTATATGTTGATGATATGATTTCCAAATCCCAAACTGAAGAAGGGCATATAGAATATTTGTTGAAGTTGTTTCAGCGTTTGAGGAAGTATCGTCTCCGCTTGAATCCAAATAAATGCACCTTCAGAGTTAGATCGGGGAAATTGTTGGGTTTTATTGTTAGCCAGGAAGGAATTGAAGTTGGCCCTGATAAAGTCAAAGCAATTCAAGAAATGCCAGCACCAATAACTGAAAAGCAAGTTAGGGGTTTCCTCGGGCGTTTGAATTATATCTCCAGATTTATTTCCCACATGACTGAAACATGTGAACCGATCTTTAAGTTGTTAAAGAAAGATCAAGGTTGTGTGTGGACAGATGACTGTCAAAGGGAATTCAAAAGTATTAAAGAGTATCTGCTTGAACCTCCTATCTTGCTCCCTCCCGTAGAAGGAAGACCGTTGATTATGTATCTAACAGTGTTAGATAAATCCATGGGTTGTATTCTGGGATAACAGGATGAAACGGGAAAGAAGGAGTTCACCATTTATTATCTCAGCAAAAAGTTAACTAATTGTGAGTCGCGGTATTTTATGCTAGAAAAAACATGTTGTGCTTTGGCCTGGGCGGCAAAGCGTTTGCGGCAGTATATGTTGAATCATACTACTTGGTTGATCTCCAAAATGGATAAAATCAAGTATATTTTTGAAAATCTTGCTCTTACTGGGAGAATTTCCCGCTAGCAGATGTTGTTATCTGAATATGATATCGAGTACCGCACTCAAAAGGCTATCAAAAGTAGTGTGTTGGTAGATTACCTTGCTCACCAGCCGGTGGAAGATCATCATCTGCAGAATATGAATTCCCCGATGAAGATGTGATGTTCTTGAAAGTGAAAGATTGTGATGAACCATTGCCTGAGGAGGGCCCCGACCCTGAATCTCGTTGGAGTATGGTATTTGATAGAGCTATGAATGCTTATGGTAAAGGAATTGGTGTTGTGATTGTTACTCCTCATGGATCGCACATTCCTTTTACTGCAAGGTTAAAATTTGATTGCACTAATAATATGGTGGAATATGAGGCTTGCATCATGGGTCTTGAAGAAGTTATTGATCTCAGAATCAAGATTCTATATGTTTATGGTGATTCGGCTTTGATGATAAATCAGATTAAGGGAGAATGGGACACTCGTCACCCTAGCTTGATCCCTTACAAAGATTATGCTAGAAGATTACTACCCTTCTTCAATAAAGTTGAATTCCATCACATTCCTAGAGATGAAAATCAAATGGCGGATGCTCTGGCAACTCTGGCTTCCATGTACCAAGTGAATACTTGGAATGATATACCCCGAATTACAGTTCGATGGCTAGATAGGCCCGCTCATGTGTTTGCGATAGAGGAGGTAGCAGATGAAAAACCTTGGTATCATGATATCAAGCATTTTCTGGAGACTGAGGAATACCCGTCTGGTGCGTCAAAGAAAGATAGAAAGACACTGAGAAGATTGGCAGGCAGTTTCTTCCTCAGTGAAAATGTGTTATACAAGAGAAATTTTGATATGGTCTTGCTCAGATGCGTGGATAGACACGAAGCAGACATGTTGATGCATGAGATCCATGAAGGTTCATTTGGCACTCATGCTAATGGATATTCAATGGCTAAAAGGATGCTAAGGGCAGGTTTTTATTGGTTGACAATGGAATCCGATTGTTACAAATTTGCAAAGAAGTTCCATAAATGCCATATTTACGCAGATAAGATCCATGTACCTCTGACACTTCTCAATGTGATTTCCTCCCCGTGGCCTTTCTCTATGTGGGGTATTGACATGATCGGGATGATAGAACCCAAAGCTTCGAATGGACACCATTTCATCTTGGTAGCAATTGACTACTTTACCAAATGGGTAGAGGCTGCTTCGTATGCCAATGTTACCAAGCAGGTGGTTGTGAATTTCATCAAAAACAATCTTATATGCCGATATGGTGTGTCGAGCAGAATCATCACGTACAATGGCTCGAATTTGAACAACAAGATGATGACTGAACTGTGCGAAGAATTCAAGATTGTCCATCACAATTCATCTCCATATAGGACAAAGATGAATGGGGCTGTTGAAGCTGCTAATAAGAATATCAAGAGAATTATCTAGAAAATGGTTGTTACTTATAAGGATTGGCATGAAATGCTCTCTTTTTCTCTACATGGATATCGAACATCCATCCTCACTTCAACAGGAGCAACCCAGTTTTCTCTAGTGTATGGAATGGAAGTTGTACTCTCTGTCGAGGTAGAGATTTCCTCGTTGCGTGTGATAATGGAAGCCGAATTGACAGAGGCTGAATGGGTTCAGAACAGGTTTGACCAATTGAATTTGATTGAAGAGAAGAGGATGACAGCTTTGTGTCATGGGCAGTTATATCAGAAAAGAATGAATAAAGTATTTGACAAAAAGGTCAAACCTCGTGAATTCAGAGAAGGTGACCTCGTGCTCAGGAAGATCATGTCTTTCAACACTTATTCTAGGGGCAAGTGGACTCCCAATTTTGAAGGCCCGTATGTTATCAAGAAAGCCTTCTCTGGTGGTGCATTAATTCTTGAAACTATGGATGGCAAGGAGTTTCCACGTCCCATGAATGTTGATGCAGTTAAGAAATACTTCGCCTAAAGAAATAAAAGAACAACTCGCTAAGTTGAAAACCCGAAAGGGCGGCTTAGGCAAAAAAGAGCGTCTCGGTAGGCCGAAAACCCAAAAGGGCGGTCTAGGCAAAAATTAGAGACATAAACAGAATAAATTTCCCGCTAAGTTGAAAACCCACAAGGGCAGCTTAGGCAAAAGTTAGGGACTTTCTTGGCAAGTAACTGCGTCAGACGAGACTTGATCATTAAATCAACAATCTTCTTGGATCCTCACCATACTTCAACGGAAGCTGCTGCCCAGGATCTCAAAAGTTGTTAAATGGGATACTGGTCATTGTATCTCAATGTATCTTTTCCATTATGTATTACCTTTTCCCAAACTTTGTAATCATCCATGGAGTCTCGCCATTCGCAGACTACCATTCTATTAATGAAATTCGAGCTTTTGCCCAACTCTTTGTGTTCTCATATTTATTTAGCTTGCAAAGACTTCATTTATTACTGATAATAACTGTTAAAGCAAAAAGATTAAAAAAGCAAAATTGGCTTTTAAAAAAAAACAGAGATCTTTACAAATTCAATTTACTTTGGGATTTATGATGAAACAATGACAACAAGAATGGTGGTCCCAAGAATGGACAAACTCTGGTTGTTTTAAGAAGATTTACTCCCTTCATGAAAGTGTTCTCAGGTCATTTTGCTGGTAGGTGTGCAACCTTTGTGTGTTTCTCAGATAGTTAAAGACGATTTCAGTGGGTGCAAGGTACAGTATTGGGTTTATGATCCCATTATCACCAGTCAAGTCTTGGTTCGCTTTTGATTTTGGGTTTGCATGGTCAGAAGCCTCTGTCCCAGATTTCCCCAGCAAAGTCTTCCCTCATATAATGAAAGGTTTTGTTCCTTTAGTGTGTTGGGATGTCGCTCTTTTTGCAGTTTTGGCAATAATATTGACTTCTTGACTTCCCGGGAAGATTATCTCAGGGCATCTCTTGTTGGAATGAGTATTCGTGATGAAATTTTTCTCCAGGGAGGTAGGCTTGAATCCCCCAATGAGGTTTGGTTGTGTCGGCGTCAGTCTTCTTTATTTGAGGCTGGTCTCGCAATCTCCAGTAGGCATGTCGCTTTTGGAAAACTATTTCCCCCGATGAAACCGAAAGAAGGATGTTCTATCCCAATATCTGTTTGATTTGGCTACGTCCGGATTATGTTTCTCCTCAGTGAAGTTAAAGCGCGCAATAGGTTTGGTTTCCACAGTTGCTTTTACCTTTCTTGGATTGATCTTTTTGGTTGAAGTTTAGCCCAATATTGTTAGTACCCGAGGAGGTTTTATTTGTTTGTACTGATCATGTATCCTTTTACCAGCATATGCCCAATATCACTCATACATTCATACATACATCATGCATTGCTAAAAATCATCGTTCATTGATATAGTGTTCTGAATTTTCCTGCAGCGCTCTTTGCTTAGTTGAATTTGGTTTTCCCTCTTGAGTTTATTTCTCAAAGGATGAATTTGCATTGGTCGTCTTGCTCCAGTGTATTTCTGAATTGGATTTTTGGTTTTCTGAAAACTTTGGGTTTTGGTTTGTGCATTTATTTTGCACAGGAAGACTTTATCTCCTCAGCATGAATATCGTGGCACATCCCTGGAAAATCATATTTCCATCCCTAGAAAGTCATTTCTCTTTGCAATTCCCCTCAACAATAAGTGAAAGTCTCTTTATTTGAGACAAATTACGTATTACCCTTTCCAGGCAGATTTCCTTGGTTAAAAAAGAAGTTGAAACCCGTTCTTGGCAAAACACCAGAATCTTGGGGAAAACTTGATATATTATCTTTTTGCTATCTTCAGTAAACGTTGATAGTTCATTGTCAGTGAACGGGTGATATGATATATTTTCTCTTTCTACCTTCAGTGAACGTTGGTAGTACATCGGCAGTGAACGTCGGTGTTTGTTATCTTTTTTCTATCTTCAGTGAACGTTGATAGTTCATCGTCAGTGAACGGCGGTGATATGATATATTTTCTCTTTCTACCTTCAGTGAACGTTGGTAGTACATTGGCAGTGAACGTCAGTATTTGTTATCTTTTTGCTATCTTCAGTGAACGTTGATAGTTCATCGTCAGTGAACGGAGGTGATATGATATATTTTATCTTTCTACCTTCAGTGAGTGTTGGTAGTACATCGGCAGTGAACGTTGGTGTTTGTTATCTTTTTTCTATCTTCAGTAAACGTTGGTAGTTCATCGTCAGTGAATGGCGGTGATATGATATATTTTCTATTTCTACCTTCAGTGAACGTTGGTAGTACATCGGCAGTGAATGTTGATGCTTGTTATCCTCCTCTCTGATTCTTTTCTTGTGGTTTACCAGTGATTTGTTTTCCTGGTGGGATTTCTCTTTTATTTCTACATTTCATGTCGCATCCCCAATGCTACTTTGCGTCTCTTTTATTCCATTCATATGAATTCATATGCATAAATGTTTACATGGCATCTTAGGGCCAAAAACAGGGTTTGTTTTATATTTAAGTGTTTTCGATCACGTAGACACGAAGATTTTAAACCTTTGTATCTCCGGATAGAAGAAACTTAAATAAGGGCAGTTGTTGTACCCTAATTTTTCCCCCTAAGATCCCTTCATCATACCATATTGTTTCAATCACCACAAAATCACATTAGGGCTTTTGGTTCTTCTCCCTATCTTTAGCCTTTCTCTTTGAGGAGTTACCAAACACCTTGACTTGTCTTCTTTGGTGATCATGGATATTTTGCTTTGATTTTCTATTTAAATTAACAAATACAATATTGGTTTGTCTTACTTGTTAATAATGTAGGTAAAGGCAATGAGGTTTAGCAAGTTGCATCATGGGTTCATGAGTTTATTTCCATGCCCTAGTCAAAGTCTTGAGAGATTTAAACCTCACCTTTGAAGTTGTTTTGAAGTTGGTATAGAAGTAGTTTTGGTGGCCATGAGTCCTCATCATCATCCCCAACAAATTCTATTCACAAAGGAAGAATATTGGCACAAAAAGTTTGTTCTAACTTGGCAAAGTTCCACCAAGCATTCTCTTGATCTAGAGGATAGGGTTTTGGACTTAAGAGGGGTATATCTTGCTCATATTTTGGTATTTTTGAGTTATTCCAAAAACATTCTTCTCCTCAAAGAGTTACCAACAAATCACTTCAAAAGTTCCAAGGAGTTTTCATGTGGAAGGAACTTGGTGGAGAAGAAAGATTACAAGTCATCCAGATGAATCCCTCTTTTTCCATATGTGACTTCAAATGGTCATAACTTGGTCAATTTTTATCACCTTGAGCCCATTCTTTTTTCATGATGACGCTAAGGATGTGTACGTCATTTATTCTGTTATGTGCAAAGTAAGAAAATGGATGGAAGTTGCCTTAAGAATGCAAGATATTATAGGTCATTTCATGATTTTTGGCCAACTTCAATAAGTAATAACTTGCTCAATTTTTGGATATTTTTAGTGGTTCAAATTGAAAAATTTCATTCAAGAGATCTACTTCATTCCATATTTTTTGGTCAAGAGCAAATTCTAAGTGGAAGGTCATGTTTGGATGCAAGAGTTTATAGGTCTTTTTTAAGAAGAATTTAGAATATTTCTAAGTATGGAAAGTCAACTTTTTTTCTTCAACTTTGACTTCATGTAGTTTTCAGCTCAAGAATCCATTTGATTCCATTCTTTTTCTATTGCAAAGCTTGTTACCTGATCTTTCCAAAGCATCAATAATTTTGCCCTAAGACCCCCTTAGGTGGAAATGCCATTGGATTGAACATGGTAACTTGGAACTGAAGTTTCACCATAAGTCAGAATTTGAAATCTATGTTTTGGCCTTTAAACATCAAATTAGCATGCGTTTGTGATCTAAACATGTTTAACCAAGTTGCCAAAGTGGATTAGAGCCATGAAACGCAAGGATTTGATGAGTTTTGATGCAAATCAGATCACACATTGCTCGTGCATCAGGTTCACATGATTTCCCTCCAATTTGCATCATTCCACACGCTTGAGCATTCCATTTGATTCCCTATAAATAGAGGGTCATCCCCCATTCAATTTTCCAAGCTTAGATAGCCAGAATCACCCTGCCAAACTTGCTTCACAACTCAGAATTCAGCTACTTCGAAATCTATTCTCAAGCCTTTTTCAATCCATTTTTTCTCTCAATTCACCTTCCTTGATCTTCCCTGAAGCTAACCATATAATTACATTCAAGAATCATGCCCTATATTGCTCCATAGAAGTCCAGTTTCAGAGTTCTGCAACTCAACTTCAATAGGTAGATTCCTTCATCAATTCTTCAAAACTCTTATATCATTGTGTTGCTCTCATTTCCCTGGTTCTAGTCGCAACACTTACTTTCATCTAGAAGCACGTTTTGACCATGAATTTTCAAATCCCTTTTCAAAACATTCTTTCCAAATTGCTTGAGTTACAATTTATATAAATTTGTCGCGAGGGTGTGATTGTCTTCGTCTTGAAGAGACGAAGCGAATGGCATAGGTCTGAGCTTCTGATTTTACAGTTTGAGAGACCTGCAATTCGTGAAGGCTGTAGGTTGAAGATGACCAATGTGTCATCTTCTAACCAATGAAAGTGTCACATATTTTATTTTCAAATTCTGATTTTATTAATGATTTTGTACGTTATTCATTGAAGACCATGATATGCACAACGCGCCAGATCCCTTGGATTTGATTACTAACGCGTTTTGACTCTCATCCAATGGTCCACATCTTTTTCTTTTATTTTCTTTTTTTGATTTTTATATTTTTATTGTTTTAAATTTCAAAAAATCATAGAAAATTCATTTTTAGTCCAAAAAATCTGAAAAAATTATGAAAAATATTTTTGATTATTCTCTTTCTGATTTTTTTTTCACAATATAATTTTGTGTTTTGGTAGTTTTTATGAATTTTACACTTATTTTATTTGTTTAAAATGTTTAAAAATACTTTTACACATTTTTAAATTCTAAAAAATTATGGAATGATCCAATGATATTGTGACAAATATTGGTGATCTCATTTTATTTTTGTTTCTGACTTTGCTATTTTTTACTATTTTTGTTTTTTTACCCATTTATTTTAATTTTTAAAAATAGTTTCTGACTTTTAAAAATCCCCAAAAATTTTGTAAAATTAGTTGGTCTCTTTTCTGATTTTTCTATGGTCTTATTTTTCATTTCTTGATTAATTTGAATATAATTGGCATTTTCTTCATTATTTTCCATTTTTTTAAAACATTTTTTAAACCCTTTAATGAATATATTAATTATATTATTATTTTGTGAATATTTTCTGGTTGTCTTGGGTTGATATTTTGGTCATGGTTTTATTAACATCATTGGATCCATCGTGTTGAGTTTAACTCCACAAAAAATGGATGAATGATTTTAATAATAGTTTGACTAAATATTAATTCAAATTTGGTTTTTCTTTTTACCCTAATTCCTCTTCATCTCATCCCCCTCTCCTTGCACTAAATGTTGTTAGAGCATGATCTCTATATCATGTCTCAAAACAAATGGTGCATAGATTGCTATTGACCGGCCTCAAAATAGGTGCGACTTCTATATAAGTCCACTTAAGATTGCTTAACAAAGCGCTAAATTTTGTCCCGATTCGAATAAATGATCATTCATGGCCCAAACTTATGATTGCAAGCCCAAGTATGTTAATTTGATCTCTTTGATCCAATAACCTTGAGATTCATTGTGTGGAGGTTTTGGTTCTACCAATCCTCTAATGGATCTACAACACCTTTGGTCAACGCGGATCACTTAAACATCATTGATCATTAAATGGTACTTGTGAGAATTCCAAATGGATGATATACTTGACAAAAAGAAAATGCAACTTGTTGTGTGGAGGATTTGGTTCTACCAATCCTCTAATGAGTTCCAAATGCAAGTTTCAAGATGGTCATCCAACTAACCACTAATTATTAACTTGTTTTATTTTATGCTTTTATGCTTTATGTATTATTTATCTTTTAGCATCTCTTATTTCATGCCATTTTCATCTTTGCTCATTTGAGCATTTATATTCTTGTCATTTTTACTTTACTCACTTGAGATTTTCTTTTTCTTTTCCTAAGATACTTAATAACCAACTTAAACCCTAAAAAACTCTTAATGGTACTAGGACTATTTGGTTACTATCCTTGGCATGATGGAGCAGTGGACTTTTTCTTGAACTTAGGATTAGCAATCTTGGCCTATCTTAGATACCCTATGATCTTATCTGATTATTTTGTCTAGAGCTCTTAAGGTTTACCTCAAGACATTGGGTTGCTTGTTTGTTTTTGTGAGCAGGTTTTTTGTGATTACATCCTTTGTTCGTAATCTGGAATTCACCCGTATACAGCTGTTACTCTGCCCAATTTTTGAAGACTTAATGCATTTGAAGAAGTCTAGTATCTTTGCTTGCTTGGTTTCAATCCAAAGAACGGGAATTTTATCTTGGCTCATAATGTCAAGTTTTTTTGGCTTCATGTTGGTTAGATGGTTCTTATCCTTAGCTTTTACCTTATGCTTTAGGATATCCTCTTCTTCTCCTCCCATTTTCTTTAATTTCAAAAATCTTCTCCCTCCTTTTGAAAACTCTTCTTGTTTCTAAATTTGAACCACTTTCATAATAAACTTGGACTTAGGTCCATGCATTTCCAAAACATTTTCATAAATAAACTTTAATCAATTTAATAATACCTTGACATTTTTTGTGAGAAGACTAAAAGTCAATCAATCTCATTTCAAACCATTTTGCCACTTTGATTTTTATCTTTAAACTTTTCTCAAAAGGTTAGACTCTTGTCAATCCTTATAGTGATGCAAACAACTATACTTCTACAATATATAGTGAAGAGAGATATTTTCCACTTAGGTGTTGAGTGAGGCATTGTTGATTTTAAAATCCAAGCCATATCCTCCACTTTGAGATGATGCAAATTCTCCTTTCTCATGATTGTGGGTAGTAAGTATGTTTTCCACACGGACAATGACGATGATGTGTTATCTCTTAAAATTAACCAACACACTTTGTGTTTCAAAAAATTTAAAAAAAAAAAAAAGAGGAACTACGTGTACCCTGATCCCCTATTGCACGAAAGGTGGTACGTAGGCACTAAAGGTTCGCAACCGCGACGGGTGCAAAAACCATAAAAATATTTCTCTTCTCACCTCCGCCATCCATTTTATACAAAATAATTTTATAGCCAAAATATACAGATTTTACAAAGAGGTTCCTGCGGAGTACCGTAGATGTTTAGGGTGCTAATACCTTCCCTTTGCATAACCAACCCCCTTACCTTGAATCTTTTCCCCCTTTTTTTGAGTTACTCGCTCTTTTCCTATTCCTTTGGAAACAATAAAGCGCGGTGGCGATTTTTATTTTGATTTGTATAAAGTCTACCCAATCTAATGGCTTAGTCTTGAACATTTCTACCGCTACACCCTGTCTTTTTCCTGAACTATTTATTTTGTGATTACAGCCATCAGGATGCCCCAGTTTTTCCTTAAGTCTCCTTTATAGGTTTTGACTTAATGGGCTTTTATTTTGAGAGATAGTCACTGCCTGTTCTTAATGATTATGTGGAACCATCACCATCTTTTGGAGAGCATCTTCTACACTATTTTTTGTGTATGAATGGAAAGCTTACGACTGAATCCACATCTGAATTAACTGAGAAAAATAGCCTGCCCCAGGTTATAATTAAGGGTTTTAATTTGTGTGAAAAGAAAACTCCTACTTCTTAGGCTCAAAGGGGTTGACTAGGGATTATCTTCCTTATAACTCCACTGTTTGGGATTTGAAACAACGCCTGTACATCGTCAGCGGGGTCTGTTCAAAAGCATATTGTAGAGATTGTGGTATCGTTCTTGTCATCCTCCCTCTAAAGGCTTAGAGATTTTAATCAAGAGTTGAATATCACAAAAGGGAAGTAAGAAAGAAGTTGAATCATAGTTCAAACAAATTAATTCAAGACAAACATGTGCAATGCATTAATGAAATGACAAATTTTGACATGACAATAATTGTTTGAACAAACAAAGAAAATACAACTTGAGAATTTGAATGAACAAAAATGCTCTCAGTCTTGGCCATGATTTGGCATGGGAGCAGTGATCACGTTGGGAGTCTCAGGAGGGTCAAACTCAATCTCCTTGGCGTATATCATATTTTGAATCTTGTATTTCAGCGCCCAACAATTGTTAGTATCGTGCCCAGGACTGCCAGAATGATTGACACACCTTGCATCAGGATTGTAGTTAGGAGAAGAATTCTTAGGGTTTGGATGAGGTCATATCAACGTAATAAAATTCATCCTTAACATATGTCATAATGCTTGAGACAATGTCATGTTGATTTTAGTACACGGCCTCCTGGGCTTGTCTTGCTGATTACCTCGTGGCTGTTATCGAGGCTGTTGTTGAGCTCGTGATGTAGCAACAAATTGGAAAGGTCCACTCTCCACCAAGCCAACTCCTTATCTCATCAGGGGCTGATTAATAACTTGATCCTCAGCCTCGACCATTTTTTTTAAATGGTTGCGACCGTCTTGATGAAGTTTGCTGACGAGGATTCTTAGCTCTTCTTGTCCCCGAGCAAGGCTTTGGATAAGAGACATTTGACTGATCATCTGGGTTCTCATCCTTTCCATCTCAGCTTGTAGTTGTTCAACCTGGTCATCCTTGTTGTTGTCAGGATGTTTCTTGGTCATATTCCCAGCGAGGAGTGCTTTTAATTCTTCCTGCCCATTGTATAGGTTTAGGAACATTTCCATGAATTGAGCCTCTTGAGTTTGGAGATCTCTGTTGTCTTGTTTGAGAGCCATTGCTGAAATAAACAGCGAGAACATGAGAGACCTGTACTGGAGACTACCTTTTAGGCAATGACATGTATGGTATGCAAATTTTTTCAAGGATCTCGCGGGGTAAACATAAGAAAGATGTTAGGCGTTGAACTTTACAGCTTTGTTTGAAGAACTTCGTATCGTTGAAGGTCCTTATACAAGAGTCAAGCTCACAATATCAAGTGAGTCATAGCTTCTGACTCAAGTTTTCGTGTTTTGGTCTTTTGACGGCATTGGCTAGATGAAAATAAATCCCCTTGCCCCTTGCTAGTTGTCTGATTTATCATAACCTGCACCACAAACCCTTGAAATCCTTGAAATGGTTAAGAAAATGTTGTGGCGTGATCTTATGATGTATATGTTATGCGTTAAGCAAAAGTGTAAGGTGATGAAGACAAGTGAGTCTAAGAAGTCTAGGTTACTAGATAATGACTGTAAACAAATCCTGCAAGGAGATCATGTTGTTAGATAAAAACCCTGCAAGTACCTCAAGTTGAAAGAAAACAAATCACACAAGCAGCCTTAGGTTTAGGCTTGCCTGGGGTCTGTAGGTAAGTACCCTCTTGAAATTTAGTTGGCTCAACCTTTCCTAGTAATAGTAACTGGGTTCTAAGGGATCTCAATATCACTGATCTTTCCCACAAGTTTCGTTCCGATCGACAAATGACTTGCGACCAAACAAAACTCGAGAGTCAAATCTCAATGAGTGTAGTATCGAGTATCAATCGACTTAGGACTACACCAAATACGACTATCTCACTACTTACTAATGGCCAAGTTGGTCAATTAAAGGTTCTAAGGCCAGCTGATGCTTTATGACACCATGCAGCGGCCCCGTATTCTCCTTGATTACTCAAGGGCTACCGGTACCAACCAAAGTGTCACATCAATGTAGCTATCACTTTAATCATGTCGGTATACCCTGCAAAATTTCCATGATCTATTGCTAGTCACCTAAAAGGTGCCCTAGATCCGGGTGTAGGATCTATAGTAACCCAAATAAATCCCTCAAAAGTAAAGCAATCAAAGCATACAAAGCCGTTAAATAATAAACTAACTCTAAAGTAACCCCGCTTTTTTAGATCCCCAGTTCTGTGATACAGTGGCAGACCTGACTGTTATACTGGTTTTACGTTTGTGTTCTCAAATGTGCGGTAAGCAAGAGTCGCCACCGGCTTTTCTTTTGTCCAATAAAGGAAAGGGTGAAAAGAACAGAAAAATACCTTTTTCGAGAGTTTTTGAGTAAGGGGGTAGATTATGAAAAGGGAAGGTGTTAGCACCCTTTCCATCTGTGGTAGTCCACGAGCTCTTAGGTACTTGCTCATTACTATCGTGTTTGTGTGTTTTGAAAATTTTGTTTGCTTTATGCTAACTCTTGTATCAGTCCTCAAGAGTGTTGATAAAGCGTTTTTTGAAAAATGTTTAGAAAGTAACTAACAGTTATCTACCTACTCGAAAAAGGTGTTCTTTTTCTCCTTTCCTTTAGATAGTGCTATCCTACTATTAGTGAGTAGGTAGCCCTATCGTTGGATGTTCAGGAACTATCGGAGGGACGTTTACGGTCACTAAGGCAACTGGGCAAGAACTCTTAGTAATTATCCTAAAGTTTTAAGACCAATTTTTAACCGAGGCGTCGTCGAAAGGGTCATCGAGGGACTTGTGATCTCTTGAACTAAAGGACAGCCACTAAAAATTCTCACGTTTCGAGAATTGTGACAGTTTCGAAGGCAATCGAAGTGGGAGATACCCTAGGGGTGAGCATGTGCAAGTATATTGATTCATTTCATTTATCTTGCGCATTTAGGGTTATCTAATCATTTTCTTTTCAGTCTTCTTCAAGTAAAACTAATTATTAGCAGTTAACAGTGTAGAAAATAAATTACAGAAAATAAAATTCCTAAGCTATTACAAGGCCTTAGGGAAATTACATAAATAGCACAAGAAAATAAAATGCGGAATTTTAAACTTAATTAAAGTTATTACAAACTGGGAAACAGTTACATAATGGGAAAAGAAAAAATGGAAAAAGATAAACGCGTGAAGAATGGAAAGAGCGTCTAAACCCTAAATATGTTTTAAAAAAAATCTTTTTTTGTTTTTTTATTTATTTATGAAAATATTAAGTTATAATAATAATATCCTAATTAGCTAAATTAAAAAGGAAAGGAAAAAATTATTAATTACAATTAATTCTAATGAAACTAATAATTTTTGGTATTTTTAAAGAAAAAGATTTGAAATTTTATCCTAAGTTCTAATTAATTTTATTTTAAGGAAAACAAGTCAAAGTAATTAAATTATATTAATTTATAAAATTAATTTTAATTATGGAAAATCTAATTCTATTTTTTGTGATTTTTTATTGAATTTATGACTAAAATAATAAAAAATGAATTTAAAAAATATATAAAACAATAAAAATAAACAAAAAGAAAAACGGGCCTGATAGCATGAGGCAATTTGGGGGGTGCAAGCTGCATATTTTCTAGGCCCATATCACATAAGCCCAATGTCCTGTCTAAGATTCAGTGAAGTTACGTCTAGAGAGTCCATGGTGGGGTCGCACACTGGAGGCGTTGGATCTAGGTCAACTGAGATCAGATGGTGTTGACCCAATGGCCTATGATACGTGTGTATAACCTGTTGCACTAAATCTACAAGAAACTTGTTAGAAAAACAAAATTCCATACCTGGGTATCAAACCCAGGTCTCTCCCTTTTCATACGTTCCTCTTACAATTCAGCTAACCTGTTAATTGTTTATACAAATAACTCAATAATAATATATGCAAAACGAAGATGAATTCAAGGTCATCAAAACAAACGCGTACAGTGGTCCCACTGAATTTTAAACAAACCAATCAAAACATGTGAAATCGCCACATAAGGTCTTCGCTTGGGTCAGAGGAGTCAACGACGTTGGAGCTTGACTTTGGCCGTCTTCTCCGGCCAAGCAAAATGGCTAATCTGCAAACGCATTAGATTCAAAGCCTATCAATAGGTCTATTCCATATAAAATCACCTCCTGAGTTCAAATTCGGGCTTAGATTTAATGGATCGTCCCTGTATCAAGCCAAAGTTTGCAACCACCCATGTAAAAGAAAATCTTGAAAGAAACTGAGAGGGCAATTTTTGGGGTACAACAAATAGTGACACCTCATTGGGTCACTTTTGAAATTATGTTTCTTATTTGTATTTCTCGAAATCGCATTACTCAATTGAAATCTTTCAATTGTCGTTTCGTGATTTTTTCATTGTTGATATTTATCGATCGTGCGTGTTTGTTCATTGTTCGTTGGCTACTAAGTGGGGTTTCCTGGGGTTATAATATCATGGATATGGAAAATGAAAAGAATTTATGTGTCTATTTTACTGGCAAGAGTTATTCCACATGTGAATTTCAGTTCAAGATGTATGTTAAAGGAAATGGATTATGGAATCATCTAGATGATGTTTCTAAGGCACCGACGGAGAAAACTGCTTTAGATGCGTGGGAAACTAAAGATGCTCAAATCATCACTTGGATTTTAAATAGTATTGATCCTCAGATGATCAATAATTTATGCTCTTTTTCAACTGCTCAAGAAATGTGGAATTATTTGAAGCGCATTTACAACCAGGACAATTTAGCAAAACATTTTCATATGGAGTTAGAAATAGCCAACTACCAACAAGGTGATTTGTCTATTCAAGAATATTATTCTGGTTTTTTAAATCTCTGGGCAGAACATTATGCTATTATACATGTTAATGTTCCCAAGACCTCTCTCGCGGTTATTCAAGAGGTTTACAACAAAAGTGGACGAGATCAATTTCTCATGAAATTACGTCAAGAATTTGAAGTTGTCAGAGGTTCCTTATTGAATAAGAATCCCGTTCCTTCTTTAAATACATGTGTTGTAGAACTTCTGAGGGAACAACGTCTTATTACTCAAGGAGTTGTGTCTCATGATGCTACCATTTTTGAGCCCGTGACGGTTGCATATGCTGCTCAAAGTAAAGGTAAAAGTCGTGATATGAGACAGGTTCAGTGCTTTTCTTGCAAACAATTTGGTCATATTGCTCGTAGCTGCAATAAGAAGTTTTGTAATTACTGCAAGCAATAGGGTCATATTATCTCTGAGTGTCCCACACGTCCTCCACGACCAACACAATGTTCAGCATAGGCATTCCATGCAACTACAAATCATGTGGTCGGTCCTTCCACTAATGGTGCATCAAAACAATAGTGCTATACAACCTTAATTGATTCAACAAATGGTACTTTTCGCTCTTTCGGCCTTGGGAATTCAGGGTAAGTCTTCCAATGTTTCTCGCCCATGCTTTCTTGATTCGGGTGCATCCAATCACATGACAGGTTCAGCAGAGTATTTGCACAACTTACACTCTTATCATGGTAATTAGAAAATTCAATAGCTGATGGTAATACTTTATCTATTACTGATATTGGCGACATAAATTTTGATTTTTGGGACGTGCTTATATCTCCTAGACTCACGTCTAATTTATTATTTGTTGGTCAATTGGTAGATAAAAATTATGATGTTAACTTTTCTCGTGATGGTTGTCTTGTGAAGGAACAGGTATCAGGGAAGGTGATCGGGAAGGGGCCTAAAGTGGGAAGACTGTTTCCACTCCAGTTTATTTCTAATCATATATCTCTTTCTTGTAATAATGTTTTAAACTCTTATGAGGATTGGCATAGAAAATTAGGTCATCCAAACTCTGTTGTTTTTTCCCATTTATTTAAAAATGGTTTGTTGGGAAATAAATATGTTTCTAATACCTCTATTTCATGTTCTGTTTGCAAATTGTCTAAGACTAAAACACTTCCTTTTTCGTATGGTGCTTATCGTTCTTCCACTTGTTTTGAAATGATTCATAGTGATGTATGGGGTATGTATCCTGTAGTTTCTCTTTCTCACTATAAATATTTTGTCACATTTATTGATGATTATAGTCGCTTTGTTTGGATATATTTCATTCGGTCTAAATCTGAAGTGTTTTCTATGTTTAAGAAATTTTTGACATATGTTGAAACTCAATTTCAAGAAAGTGTGAAAAAATTTCACTCTGACTTTGGTGGTGAGTACATGTCTCACACATTTCAGGAATACCTTCAACAAAAAGGCATCTTGTCGCAACGATCTTGTCCCAATACCCCTCAACAAAATGGTATGGCAGAACGCAAGGATCGTCGTTTTCTTGATGTAACACACACATTGCTTCTCCAAGCTTTTGTACCATCCTGATTTTTGGTAGAGGCTCTTTCCATAGTTGTCTTCTTGATCAATCGTCTTCCTTCCACGGTTATTAAACTTGATTCTCATTTCTTTCGTCTTTTTAAAATTCATCTTGATTATAGTGCTTTACATACTTTTGGGTGTGTGTGTTTTGTTCACTTACCTCCTTTTGAAAGGCATAAGCTTGGAGTACAATCCCTTCAATGTGCATTTATGGGATATAGTCACTCTCATAAGGGATTTGTGTGTTATGATGTCATTAACCATCATTTTCGTATTTCTAGAAATATGAAATTTTTTGATAATCAATTTATGTTTCCCTGTGTTTCTCCTGCCATTAATGATATTGTTACTCTTCCTAAGTTTTCTATTATGCCTCAATCTATAGAACATTATAAACCAGGTCATATATATGTCAGAAAACACAGGCAGCAGGTTCCCACACCCCTTCCTGACACTGAACCGTCACCTGATCTTGTACCGGCTAACCCACCGTGTTTTGGTCGAATATCTCACGCACCAGATAGATATTCACCAGACAGTTATGATTCCTCACATACTTATCTGACTTCCACACTCTCTAGCATATCTATTCCTACTTGTTACTCACAGGCTGTTAAGGAGGTGCAATGGATAAAAGCAATGAATGAAGAGCTTCAAGATCTTTAAGAGAATTTCACGTGGGATATTGTCTCTTGCCCTCCTTATATAAAACCTATAGGTTGCGAATGGGTGTATTATGTGAAATTGAATTTTTATGGGTCTCTCAATCGTTACAAGGCTCGTTTGGTTGCATTAGGAAACAAGTAGGAATATGGAATTGATTATGATGAGACATTTGCACCGGTTGCCAAAATGACAATTGTCTACACGATCATCTCTATAGCTGCTTCTAACGGGTGGACTCTACATCAAATGGATGTGAAGAATTATTTTCTTCATGGTGACCTAACAAAAGATATTTATATGACTCCACCTCAAGGCTTTTCTCTTCATCTAAAGGCGTGTGCAAGCTTAAACTCTCCTTATATGGTTTAAAACAAGCACCTAGAGCATGGTATGAGAAATTTTGCTCCACTCTACTTGGATTCTCCTTTACTCAGAGTCAGTATGATTCATCTTTATTTATTCATAGCACATCTGCGGGTATTTTTCTACTTCTTTTGTACGTTGATGATATGGTTATTATTGGTTTGGATCCTGCTTCCATTCAGCGACTTAAGAAACAATTACAAGCCTCAGTTCACATGAAAGATCAGGGTAATCTACATTATTTTATTGGTCTTGAGGTTCATTCTACATCCAAGGGCATCTTTCTCAATCAACACAAGTATGCTACATATTTTATTTCTATGGCTGGTCTCGAATCGGCTAATCCGGTAGATACCCCTTTTGAGGTTAATGTTAAATATCATCGTGATGATGGTGATCTTTTTCTTGATCCCTTATTGTATCGACAACTTATGGCTAACCTCAACTACTTGAATATTACTCGCCCTGACATATCTTTTACTGATCAACAAGTAAGTCAATTCTTGCATTCTCCTTGCCATCTTCATTTAGCTGTGGTTCGTCGTATAATTCACTACTTAAAAGGAACCTCTCTCTGCGGATTATTCTTTTCCGTTGGAGTTTCTCTTCAGTTGAGTGCTTATAGTGATGCTGATTGGACAAGTTGTCCTGATACTCGTCGATATGTTACTGGTTGGTGCATGTTTCTTGGTTCTTCATTGATCTCTTGGAAAAGTAAGAAGCAAGCCAGAGTTTCTAAATCTTCTACTGAATCAGAGTATCGTGCCATGTCTGCTGCTTGTTCAGAAATACTTTGGCTTTGTCGTTTGTTAGCTGAACTTGGATTTCCACAAACAGAGCCAACTTCCATTTATGTTGACAATACAAGTGCCATTCACATTGTTGCAAATCCTATTTTTCATGAACTCACCAAACATATCGAAGTTGATTGTCATTCAATACGTGAAGCCTACTATCACTATGCCAAAAATAATATTAGACAGCACACCTTAGGCAGCGTTTCTTATCAAAAGCGCTGCTAAAAGTCCACTTCAAAAACACGCTAATTCGGTCGCATACCTTAGATAACACTTTCTAAAAAAGTGATGCCTAAGAGGGTGAAAGTGGTTTGATAAAGCGCTGTTAAAGGGGGGTTTTAGAAAGCGCTTGTAATAAACGCTGCTAAATGGGGTAGGTACTGTAGCGCTTTGGAAAAGCGTTGCCTAAAGGGTGGGCTTACATAGAGCTTTGTAGAAGCGATGCCTAAAGGGGGGATTGTGCAGCGCTTTCTACTAGAAGCGCTAGCTAAGGTTAGGCTTAAGCAGCGCTTTTAAAAAGCAATGTCTAAAGTCATGTTATTAAAAAAAATGAAACACGCCCAATACATCACAGTAAGCTTATTATTTTCAGAACACCATTTTCACGCCCAACACAGTACCAACCCTAACCAGCATTTAAGTTCCATTTTTTTCGTTTGATTCTTAATGAAATCGATTCTATTTGTTCCATATTATTCAAGGTTCTCATCCTTCTTCCATTCAAGACCATTTCATCCTTTCTTCCATTCACAACCAAGGTTCTCTTCTCCTCTAAGTTTGATTTTTGATATATTTGATAATATTGGTATATAATATTGCATTTGGTTTAGTTGATAGTGTTGATTGTGTTAATTGTGTTAATTTAGTATTGATCTAGTTTTAATAATGTTGCATTATGTTGTATTTTGTGTGGCATGTGGTTTTTGCATGTAAGGTATTTGTGAAAATGTCACAATGAGTTTTGCATGTAAGGTGTTTGTGTAAATGTCACAATGAGTATTGCATGTATTGATTGAGAGAAAATATGTTCCTATACAATTAATCGAGCTATAAATTTTGGTTTGTGAGGTTATCATAATAACACTTATAGTGTTGAAATTGAAAGCACTTCACATAGAGTTGAAATTGAAATTGAAAGAACTCATATAATTGAAATTGTTTTATTAGTTTAATATTGTTTTATTAGTAAAATATATGTTAGCAAGAATATACAAGATACCCCGGTTCTTACATGTGCCAAACTAAATTACTTTATAATTTCACTTTTTTTAAAATATTTTTAAAAAAATGTGATAAATTTTAGAGTTAGTTCTAAATATTAATTGGTAAATAATTAATATACATTTTTAGAAAAATAAAAATTGATTTTTTTAAATAATTAATAATAATATAATATTATTATATTATTATTATATTATTACTATTATTTTATTATTATAATATTATATATTAAAAATGGTAGTTATAGTATTTATATTCTAATGTAATTCTTATTCTATAGATTTTTTTATTATAATTAAATTAATTGATCATTTATATAGATTACTTGTGAAGAGTGGAGTTTTTGAGTGTTTCCAAGAATATTAGACTATGAAGTTTTAGAAGTTGCTGACTTCTCTACAGATATTAAGCTTTTCCTATGATTTTCTATGAATATGCCTAATTGGTATTAAGCTTTTTAGTCTCTGTCCTTTTTTTAAGTATTGTTTTTGTTTAGCTTACTTAATAGTAAGACCATGGATTAAAAATAGATGTCTTCCAATCAATTGTCCAAAGTTTACGAGAATGAGATATTGGAATTCGTTAAGTTTATTGTTGAACACGCCGGAGATGCCAATCGAATGAAATGTCCTTGCTTAAGTTGTTGTTTTTTGGGTCGGGTTGATACAGTTGGGTTGCAATCGCATTAATTTAGGCGTGGAATTGATTGAAGTTACACATGTTGGATATTACATGGTGAGAAAAGTAACGAGAATGTTGAACCGGGGGATAGTACGACATATGCTTCAGACTAAAATGGCACAGATATATACGATTGTGATCGAGTCAAAGAGATTGCAGAAGCACTTGAAGAAGATCTTCAGGATTGTCCCAAAATGTTTGAGAGGTTGGTAAGCGATACAGAGAAACTATTATATAAAGGTTGCACTAAATTCACAAGAATGTATGCGGTATTAAAGTTGTACAACTTAAAGGCGGGCAATGGATGGTCAGATAAAAGTTTCACAAAGTTATTAGGAATTATGAGAGATATGCTTCCGGAGGATAATGTTCTTCCTAATCGAACCTATGAGGCCAAAAAAATGTTGTGCTCTATTGGCGTGAGTTGTGATAAGATACAAGATTGTCCAAATAATTTCATTTTGTTTCGAAACGAATATGCATCGTTAAATGAGTGCCCTAAATGCGGTTTATCTCGATATAAGAAAAAATTGCCTCCAGTAAAAGTCTTATGGTATTTTCCTATAATTTCAAAATTTAGACGCATGTTTCGTAGTGAAACTGATGCAAGGCATTTTACTTGGCATGAAGATGAAATAATTATTGATGGAAAGTATCGCCATCCAGCAGATTTACCACAGTGGTCGAAAATTGATAATGATTTTCCTGATTTTGGAGAAGAAGCAAGAAACCTTCACTTGGCATTATCTATGGATGGAATTAACCCACATGGTCTTCAAAGTATCTTACATACCACATGGCCTGTGATTCTTATGATTTATAACCTACCTCCATGGCTATGTATGAAGCGTAAGTACATGATGTTATATATGTTAATTTCTAGGCATAAACAATCAGGGAATGACGTAGACGTATTCTTGACACCTTTGATCGAAGATTTAAAGATTTTGTGGGAGAACGGTGTGGAGGTTTATGATGGATATAGGAAATAAAGTTTTAATTTGAGGGCGATGTTGTTTGGCACAATTAATGATTTTTCAGCATATGGGAATCTACCAGGGTATAGCATTAAAGGTCAAAAAGTGTGTCCTATTTGTGAAGATGGAACTGATACGACACGATTGGACCTTTGTCAAAATAATGTCTTTCTCGGTCATCCTAGATTCTTAAATTCTAAACATCACTACCGTGGGTGGAGAAAATCATTCAATGGAGACACTTAACAACGTAAAGCTCCACCTGCATTGTTAGGTGACCAAAATTTTGAAAATGTGAAAGATGTGTGTACTCAGTTTGGCAAGCCTTTTGCACATACAGTTGTCAAAGGTGGGTGGAAGAAGAGGTCAATTTTTTTTAGAATTTCCATATTGGAAGAATTTGTATGTGAGACATTTTCTCGATGTTATGCATATTGAAAAAAAATATATTTGAAAGTGTTATTGGTACGTTACTCAATATAAAAGAAAAGTATAAGGATGGCCTTAAAGTAAGGGAGGACATGGTAAAGATGGGAATAAGAACTGAATTAGGACCCGTGAAGAAAGGAAGACGAACATATCTACCACATGCTGCTCATACTCTATCTAGAAAGGAGAAAAAACTATTGTGTAAGTTTCTAAGTGAAGTTAAAGTTCCTGAAGGATACTCTTCAGATGTCAGAATACTTGTGTCTATGAATGATCTCAAGTTAAAGTGTTTAAAGACACATAATTGCCATGTCATAATGGAATAGTTTCTACCAATACATATACGTTCTATTTTTCCAGAAAAAGTAAGAAGCACAATAACTAAATTGTGTTTTTTCTTCAGGTCAATTTGTAGTAAGGTGATTGATCCTGAGATCTTACCGACATTGCAAAAATAAATAGTTATTACTTTGTGTGAGCTTGAAATGTTTTTTCCTCCCTCATTTTTTGACATAATGGCACATCTAGTTGTTCATCTAGTAAAAGAGACACAGTTGTGTGAACCAGCTTATATGAGGTGGATGTACCCTGCTGAACGTTATATGAAATTATTAAAAGGGTACGTGAAAAACCGAAGTCGTCCAGAGGGTTGTATTATTGAACGATAAATTGTTAAAGAAGCGATTGAGTTTTGTACTGAATATTTGTCCAATGTGCAATCCATTGGACTCCCCAAATCTCATATTTTCGAAGAAAAAAAGAAGGTAAAAAATTAATTGGAAATAAAATTGTGACAACATCTAGGGATGAACGGAATCAAGTGCATTTGTATGGTCTGCATAATGACAATGAGGTTGAGTCGTATATTGAAATGCACAAGGATGTACTCTGAGGTGAGAATCATAATAGAAAATGAAAATTGGATAGTACGAGAGCACAATCAAAGTTTTATATAATGGTTTAAGGATCATATTTATTCAAACTTTTATTCAGATCCCGCTTTAATAACATAAAGGTTGAGATGTTTGGCATATGGTCCAAGTTTGCATGTGTTTTCTCATAGCGCATACGCAATTAATGGATACACATTTTATACCAAAGAACAAGATGATAAAAGTACTATGCAAAATAGTGGTGTCACCATGGTAGCTGAAGCAATGCACATTTCAAGTATGAAGGACTTAAACCCCAAATATGAAAATCTGTTATATTATGGGGTTACCGGTCACATTTAGGTGTTTGATTACGAGAAGTTTCAGATTCCTATCTTTGGTTGCAAGTGGATACATAATAGTGGCATACGAATGGGTAAGTCAGGATTTTTGCAAGTGGATCTTAATAGGATTGGATACAAAGATGAGCCTTTTATTCTAGCCTCTCAAGTTAAACAAGTGTTCTAGTCACTGACCCGAAGAATACGAAATGGTCTATACTACTTTTATCTAACAAATTGATTGATGATAAAAGTGTAGATCAAGGTGATTTTGATGTTGAGAATGATTCATATATTAGAAACGATCGAGATGAGAATATTATAGCTGATGAATCATATATCAGAAAAGATCACAATGGGGGAATTTGGATCAATCCATCCATTCGCGTTCTTAAGAGACACATAATTCACAATCCAACCAAGAAAAGAAAGAGATATTAGAGAAAGAGGTAATATAGTAAAATGTTATATATTTTGTCATTCAATAAACTTATATATTTGTCATTTTATATAATCAATTGATTATGAAATTATATATTTGGAATTATATATTTGTAATTATATATTTGTCATTAGATACTTATGTTTTTATTTATTACAGGTTAGATAGCTAGTAATGAGGATCACCCACATGATGATTCTATTAATGATGGAATGAAAGTCGTTAATGGAGAAGAAAGGGAAATTAGAAGAGGAATAATTATTATAAATTAAAATCATTCATGATAGAAATAAAGGAATAAAGTATGATGTGCACTGGAATGCAAATGAGAAACTAATTGAACCTAAAGGTTCAAAATTGACAAGTTACATTGGTTCACTTGTAAGGAGAGAAGTTTCAATTACTTGCGATAATTGGAGAAACGAGCAGTTGGATACCGCTAAAGACAAAATTTGGAGTGAGATAAAGGTACCATATGTGATGTTATTTGTTTTTGATTATGATTATGTCTTTAAATTACTTATATTAACATACTCTTTATATGTTTTTCGTAGAGGTCTTTCAATATTGATGATACCAGAAGAGCTTATTGTCTTCAATTGGCCGGAAAAAGACATAGAATGTTTAGATCTTTTTTATCAAACAAGTATCTAAGAGATACCAAAAAAAAATTGTTGATGTCGAGCGTCCAAGTATATATGCAGACTTTATTTCACCGGAAGAATGGGATACTTTTAAGTAAAAACGAAGAACTGAAAAATTTCAGAATACGAGTGTCGTAAATCGCCAACGAGCATCAGGTCTGTATATCCGTACAGAAAAGGACGTACGGGATATGCACGCTTACAACAAAAAATAGTAAGTATCTATAAATTGCAATGATATACTTGTTCATCATGAGTTATAATTGATCTTATTTTTTGTATTAATGTGTAGTTAAAAGAGGAGAATAGTTCTGAAACATCTGTTCCAGAACATGTTTTATGGAAGGCTGCCCGTGTGGGTAAGGATGGAGTTGTTAAAGAAGAGGTTCAACAAATTTTTGAGAAATATGTAAGTATAACATTAATAGTTTAATTAAATCAAAAGTTTATTAACATATAATATTCATGCTTTTTCGATATTCATATAAATTTCAGGAAAATCTGTCTCAGTCTATATCTCCAGATGACTACACTGATTGCAGGAGCATACTCAGTCGAGCATTAGATGTTCGTGAGTATTTTGTTCAGGTGAGGGGTATGAGACATGGGGTCACTCCAACATCCTTGAAAAAGAAAAATCCAAAGACAAAATATCCTAGCAATAAAGAACTGCAGGAAAAGTTGCTAGCATTAGAAGCTGAAGTTCGTGAGCTGAGAAAGGAAAGAGAAAGAGATCAATAAGAAAGGGAAGCTTCAGGTTTTAAAGATACTAATGACAAAGCTAGTGTCAATTGTAATGTTCAACCGAATATTCCCGAGGTAATTATATATATCTTTATGAAATTAAATTAGTGTAATTTATTTAATTGACATTTATATATATATATATATATATATATATATATATATATATATATATATATATATATATATATATATATATATATATATATATATATATATATATATACACACACACACATTAACAATGTCATATTTATTATTGGTTTTAGGGCATTTCACCCTGTCAACTCTATTTATCGTCACGGAGTTATCAGATGTTTGGCAAGGGGAAAGTGAATAATACTTTGGGAGAAGTACTTCACCATAAACTGCTCTTTGCTGAATATTTAAAGGTATCAATTGATATTGCTTTAGAGGGGGGTGTGTTATTACCAATACCAGACGATGTTTTGGATGCAACATTGATGGGAGAGGCAGTAGGTGCGTATGTTGCATGGCCATCAAGCCTCATTCGTGTAGATGATGATGTATGCTTAAAACCATTATGAACCTTTGAGTATTCAAAGTTTTTACGAGTATTTTACGTACTATTTTTTTACATGGTAATGTTAGACTCCTACTAAACGCAAATCAAAAGATAAGGGGATGATGCAGCAAACAGAGTCAGTTGCATCAAAAAAGAGGTATAACACAATTATATGATATTTATGCATAGAATGATCTTATACTTTACCTAACTAATTATATGATATATAGATGCATTCTAAAGAGATTGAACAAGTCAGTAGGGGTAAGAAGACTGCGGCTAGTAAAAAACCTACTTCTCAGTATAGGTCGTGCCTTCGGACATATATAGGAATAACATATATTCTAATTGGTGGTACACGTCTTATACCTATGCCGACAGACATTTTTGGTTATGAATACATGGAAGCAATTGGTAGAGAAGATATGGATCAAGTTTTTCAACATTTGACTTTAGGCCTCGGTGTTATCGATACTTACATCAGGTATACTATGATCAACTTTGTTTAATTAATAGAACAATTTATTTACTCATTTCAACGAATATAGTCTAATTTTAATGATGTTTTTGTATGACAAAGTGATGCGCCCGCGTGGATTGGAAGAAAGATTCGCTTTCTTGGCTCCCAACATCGTCAACGCAGGGTTAATCCTAACAAAACCAAATGATGTCATATCATATGTACTCGGTTTATTTGTGGCCAGCAAAGATATACAAAAGTTGTTCTTTTTACCATATAATACTGGCCACGAGTTATATTTTCATCCTAACTTCATCTATTATAATTTTTCATTTTTTAACGTTGTGTAGAAACTTTCCATCTAACATTTGTTTAATCTTACAGTGGACATTGGTTGTTGCTTGTGATTAATCTTGTAGCAGAAATTGTATACTATTTGGATTCGTAATACAATGATTGGACAACATACCCAGATTTGAAGAAGATGATTGATACGTAAGTGAAATTGTTATAAATATTCGTGTGTATATTTATTTATCTATGTGAGATTATTATAAATAGTCGTTTATATTTTATTATAGCGTTCTACAAGATTTTCGATCACAAAGAGGTATTCAAGTACCAAAGAGTAGAGCCAACAACATTACGTGGATCAGAGTACATGTATATTTTCATAATTTCAATTATATTAGTGATGATACTTGATAAAACAAGTTAGGGGTATATCCTGAGATATATATATATATATATATATATATATATATATATATATATATATATATATATATATATATATATATATATATATATATATATATATATATATATATATATATATATATATATATATATATATATATATATATATATATATATATATATATATATATATATAATTTCTTTCTATGTGTAGTGTCCTCGTCAATGTAATGGTTTATATTGGGGTTATTTCATATTGAGGTTTATGAAAGAAACAATTCTTTTAGACCGAATATAGATTCCATCCACGATATAGATTTCTAACTTAGGAATTTTTTTAATATTTCTCATTAAATGGCATAGTGTTTTAACTAAATCACATACTATGTTATATTATTATGTAGTACTTTGACGAATTCAATTGTCCTCATTACTCAAAAGATCAGTTGGATGAACTTATGGAGGAATGATGTCAATTCATTATGGAGTTGAGAATTTTATAAGGTGTATTGTCTTTCTTTCATTGATGTGAATTTTGAGTCTAACTTTCGAGTTTTGAGTATAAATTCGAATAAATTTTTGTTTTAAATGGTATGAATTTCCATCTTTTGGTTTTGTTTCAGGTTATAGGTGCAGATGTACAAGATATAGCTAAGAAGTTTATCTTTGTTGTTTTTTAGAAATTCTCAAAGTTGTATGTAGATTAAACATCAATTTAGAATTTTAGAATTTTCAAGTTGTATCATCAATTTTCAAGTTGTTGTTGTATATATCATCAATTATATGTAT
This sequence comes from Vicia faba, assembly GCA_948472305.1. Lineage (NCBI taxonomy): Eukaryota > Viridiplantae > Streptophyta > Magnoliopsida > Fabales > Fabaceae > Vicia > Vicia faba. The sequence continues at coordinate 1,329,964,174 of OX451741.1, read as the reverse complement.
GTAGATTTTTTGTATATGCAAATTTGGTGCATTTATATTGGATTGAAGTTACCAAAATCTGGTGCAAAATATGGTGAAAACCTGGTGCAAAATATGGTGAAAATATGGATTTAGGTCTAATATTTAAAAAAATTTGTGAACATTAGACAACGCTTAATGAGAAAGCGTTGTCTAAAGTGGGGAAAAATCGCTGTCTAAAGTGGGGAAAAGCGCAACCTAAAATGGGAAAGCGCTGTCTAAAGAGATGCGTAAAACATAACCAAAAGCGCTATCTAAAGATAAAGCGTTGTTAAAGGGGTACATATAAAAAGCTCTTCAAAAGAGAAAGCGCTGCTAAAGCGGTGATTAAGAAAGCGCTTTAAAAGTAAAAGCGCTGCCTAAAGGGGACATATAGAAGCGCTTTTACATTAATCTAAAGCGCCGCCTTTACCTATAGCAGCGCTGGTTTAGGAAGCGCTTTAAAGCGATGTCTATTGCCAAAAAAAGCGCTGTCTATGTGCTTGTTTGGCATAGTGGATGATCGAATAATATCACTTTCTCACGTCAGTACTCAGTTGCAGGTTACAGATATTCTTACCAAGGTTGTTCCACGTCCACGACATAAGTTTCTTGTTAGAAAATTGATGCTCTTTGACCAGCCGCATTAATTTGAGGGAAGATGTTAATCAAGAAATAATCAAACGCATTTATTGTGAATAATTTATATTCATAGAATAGAAAATCAGTTATTATGAGTTGTAATTAGTCATTATTAATTATAATTGCCTGTAATTACCGACACTATTATATATAGTATCAAATACAATGAAAAAAGATCAAGCCAGAATTTGTAACACATAGTTGTGCTCATTTATGATATGATTATCCTATTGTGACCAGAAATGATGCAAAATCATGTTCAAAGTTCAAACATCATCTCAACGAGTGTTTTCACATGGAATACTTGGGATGGATAAATTAATTCTTCAATATAGAACTAGTATGTGGTCCCTTCATATTGTTTGTGTGTCAAAAAAAGTATATCTTAGACATCCTAAACAAATATGGTATGCTAGCTTGTAAACCTACATCTTTTTCACTTGCACCGAATCATAAAAAATAGCATTGGATTCAAATCCTTTATATGATATTCCTTTATAATACTATAACATAATAGAAGATGAGAATCAACACACACAAAATTATTTATCCAATTTGATCCAAAATGATCCATTATAAGGGAGAGACAAAATTTTCAAAATAACTTCATTTCCCTTTATTATTATTGACATAGGCTCTCTGCCATATAAAAGGCAGCAACTATAATCATTCAACATTTATATCAAAATGACATCTATATAAAATTATAATCATAATTAATTTAGTGCATATGTAACATGATAGTGCATTAGAAATTTTACAAAAGCCACTTAGTGTAAAATTTAGTGTAAAATCACGTTGAACCCACACAATTTCGGTAAACTTATTGATACCAACCATGCACTAATTATCATTAATATGAATAATCCAAGAACTTACCTCATTCTCAATGTCAGAAATTTAAACAACACTACATATAGTTTTCATGATCGAATATTCTGTATTTTAGATCCAAGTATTGAAGCATGAGGGTAAAAGCAATACAACACTACATAAAATGTTAGTTCTACACTAATACTATGTCAAGAATGCTTATGTTGATTTTTCTAGCTACTTGAATTGAGATTTTTGCGTCAAGAATTAAGTGATTTTCCTAATAAGCTATTCCATAACAGTTGCATAAATTAAGATCTACCACATGCATTCAACAAAAATCATTTATACAAACATATACATGTCAATGACATGAAAAGAAGGAGGATGACGATTTTCCAACGAAGCGGAGATTTGCTCCGGTTAATGTTGAAAGTTGTCGATGAATCAACCGATAAGAGATCTGGAAAACTTGAAGAGCTAAACTCCTATACTTCCATTAATTTCCAAGCTTGAAGATGATGATTGAATATAAAAATCCATAAATATACTTGAATTGTGATGATTGAAAGTGATGAATTCTTGATGTTGAAATTGTTTGGATTGTTGAAAGTTGTTGTACTAGAAATTGTAGATAGAAAATGATGAAGAATTGTTGAATGATTGTGGTTTAGTTCCACCGATTTAGAACTTCAATGTGAAATTCTAAAATGTTGATGAAAATGAAGTTTGGTGAAGGTTAGGGAGTGAGAAAGAGAGAATGTAGAAAAATGGTGGCAAAAATGGTTAAAAGTAGTTAAAATGGTTTAAAGTGGTTAACCCAAAATTGTGAAAAATGACATGTTTATATAGGTTTTGTGATTGATTATGGATCCTTGGGTTGTGATCCAAATAAGAAGTTTATCGGTGGTTGTAAATTGATTTAGGCTTTAGTTGCAGGTCACTAATTCTAACCCTTGGATCAATCGTTAAGAATTGTTAGGATTAGATGAAAATTGGTGAAAAATGGATGTTTGAATTTGTATTTATTTGGAAGTTATTGTGTTAGTTTGGTAGTTAGAGAAGCTAGGGGTAATTGGGTAAATGAATGAGTTTGTTTCGAAATACTCCCTCTGGTCTCATTTATAAGAAAAAGTTAACTTTTTAGATACATTAAATAAGTAATGTATTTGGATAATATATTATCCAAATACATTACTTATTCAATGTATATAAAAAGTTAATTTTTTCTTATAAATGAGACCGGAGGGAGTAGTTAGTTAAGGGTAGTTAGAGACCATTCATTTTTTATTTTTGCAAAAGTAGCAAGTTGGAATGTAAGGAAAATGGCCACAAGCTTGGAACTTGAAACTTTGGATTTTTTTTCATTGATTTTACTTTGATTTTGGTGGGTTTTGGTTTAAGCTTTTTGGTGAATGAAACCATGACTTTAAGTGTTTTTGAGAAGTGCTTTTGTGTTGAAAATAAGCAATTTTGAATGGTATAAACTTATGGATCAAAATCTGATTTTTTGTGCAAGAAATGACTTGAATTGCATTGAGAAAACATGGTTATGGACTTGGTGCATAGTGCAGAATTTTTCTAAGTTGTTGAATTTTTTCCATGACTTTTCCATATCATTTCGATGATTTTACTCCATGATATCGATGATTAATTTGATGTATCTTCTTCTTTGCAGCAAAGTGAATATCGCGGTCGAAGAATGAGCTCGAGGCGACATCAGAGGATGAAGAACAAGCTATGGAAAACAAGCTTGATGGAATAGAATTTTGTTGGAATTTCTTCATGTAACATAAACATGACATAAGTCATTTTTGATGAAATGATAATGATCCTTGGGTCACATGCTTGTAGAATAGGTCTAGGAAAATTCAGGAGTCAAAATTGATTCAACACTCAAAATTTGACCCAAAGTCAACAGTTGACCAAAAAGTCAACTATTTGACCAAAAAGTTAACTTTACCTGTTATATCCTAATTTTTTCCTGTAAGATCTTCCATCATTCCATATTCCCACAATACATTAAGATCACACATTTGGGTTGGTTATCATTTATACTTTCTCCTCTCTTGAAGTTTGTCCTTGAAGGATCACCAAACACCTTAATTTGTATATTTTTTATATGTGTGTTTTATGTTTACTAACCTTTAATTCCAAAAAGATATTTCTTGTTTTTCTTCATGTTTTGTATATTGCAGGTATTGACACAAGGATAACTATCATATCTCCTAAGTTAGGGTTTGAAGTTTGATTCTTGATCCATGTATTGAATCCCTGAACAAGGTGTCATCAAGCCATGAGCCTCATCATCAAGTGTGCTTCAAAAATACATCATTTTAAGGTCTCATGAGCTTCATTATGTCTTAGTTTGCAATCAAAGATCAAAAGATTCAAAGTTTATTTAAGATTGCTACACCTAATTTAGCAAGTCCTTGATTCTATGGTCACAAGTGCAACACTCTCTCAATTTTCAACATTTTGAAGTGGTTCTTTTTACTGAGAACTTTTCTCATCATCTACAACAATTTCTCTTTACGTGACAAGAGCCAATTATGCTTGGAGAATCATCAAAAGATTGAAAAGATTATAAGTCCTTTGAGAAACCAATGGAATTTTTTACTTGACTTCTCAAGGTCATAACTTGCTCAATTTTTGAGATTTTTGGATTATATCAACACCATATTTCTCTTCAAAGAGTCCTTTACAACTTCTCTTCAAAGACCTAACACCAATTTTGAGTGGAAGATCATGTAAGTGTTGAAGAGATTATAGGTCATCCATGGAGTTTTCAAGTGATTTTCATCAACTTTCAAAGGCCATAACTTCTATAATTTTTCGTATTTTTGAATGATCTGAAGGAAACATTTCTCTTTAAGGAGTATACTTCATTTCATCTTCAATGATCAAGAGCTAATTTTGAGTGGAAGGCTATGTAAGTTTGCAAAAGATTATAGATCACTTTGAGGTTCTATACTTAGAAAATTTTCAAAGTATAAATTTCAGTGAGTTTTTCATAATTTCAAAGTTTCATAACCTAGTTCTCAAATGTTCAAATGAGAACTTTTTTAGCACATTAGAAAGATTGTGAGAAGTTCTACAAATTGCAACAAGAATGATACTAAAAAGGTCCCTGAGTTTCATGTCCCATTGATTCAAAGTTGGTCACTTGAAATCCGATTTCCAATTTTGGTCAGAAATAAAATCACATCAAACTTCATGTTGCTCCAAATTAATGAGCTATTTGTTTGTTAAACATGATCAGTGACTTGCCCAAGTGCAAAACGACACAAGAAGCCAAGGGTTTGCATGCATTTTGATCAATTTTATTCAAAAAAATTCATCACAAAAGTTCCACATGAGATCACATGATTTGAATATCATTTGAGCTAGCTATTAGTTTCCTCATCCTCTCCTATAAATGGAGATACCCTCTACATCATTTTCTCAAGCTAAGAGAGCCAAAGTGACTCTGTCACATTTCCTCCAAAGCTCACAATTATGAGACTTCGAATTCACAATTTCCTTGCTTCCCAATCCAAACTTTGTATCCATTCTCCTTCAGTGAACTTCAGTAAAGCTTTCTAGATCACAAGCAAGGCAAATCGTGTCTTCATTGAAGCTCCTTGTTTCAATTTTCAGAATCCTTCAAGTGAACTTTGACAGGTATATCCACTCAACCATTTGCTTCAAACTATTCACCATCATGTTGTCCTTTCATCTCTGAAGCTCATGCTTCTTCTACTTTTGATTTTCGTGGTGAATTGAGCATTTTATCTTGATTTGAAGTTTCATGATCTTTTGTTTTTTCTCAATTTTTTCTTTAATCTTTGATTGTTAGTTCAATTGAATTATATGGTTGTAATGGAGACGAGAAGACGAGCATATTGATGTACGTTTCAGTCATTTTTGTTACCTTTAATTTTCGCTTGATTAGCAGTGGACGGAGGTTGAAGACAATGATGTGTCGTCTTCAACCAATAACGTTGCGCCACTTGTTTTATTTCTACTGGTTGATTTGAATTGGATTCAATATTTTTATTTCATTAATTTCCATTATGCACTGCTTCTAATAGCCCTTGGATCTGATGAATTTGTTGACTGGGGCTTGATCTGACGTACCACATCTTTTTGGCTTTATATTTTATTTTCTTTATTTTTCTTTTATTGTTTTAGACTTCAAAAAATCATAAACAATTCTTTTCAAACTAAAAAATTATGGAAAAATCACCAAAAAATTTTTAGAATATTCTCTTTCTAGTTCTAATTTTTCCACATGATTTGATATTTTTTTAATGATTTTTCTCATTATTTGAGTTCTTTTAATTGTTAAAAAATATTTCTAGCTATTTAAAAATATTTAGAAAAATTATGGATTGACCCAATGATAGTTTGACAACTTATGGTGACATTGTTTGATTTTTAATGTTGATCTTGCTATCTTTCATAATTTTTGGTTTATCTCACTTGAGTTTGTATTTTTTTAAATTAGTTTCGGACCTTTAAAAAATATAAAAAATTTGTGAACATACTTTGAGGTATTTCTGATTTTTTATGCCTCTGGTTACAATTTATTTGAAGGTTTGAATGTAGTTTGATATTTTCCCTTTTATTTTCATTTAAAAAACAATTTAAAAACCATTTTATCAATATATTTTTTCTTTTAATTGCAATTTTATTTTTGTGTATATTCTGACTGATCTTGGATCATATAAATTTTAGTCATAAGCTTCATTAACATCATTGGATCTTATGTGTTGAGTTTAAACTCCATCAAAATGGATAAATAATTTTAATGATAGGTTGATTAATTATTTGGTTCAAATGTGAGATTTAATTTCTTGTATATCTCTACTTCATTTTCTTTCTTTTATTTTCTTTTTAATCAATTTTGATAAGACATTTGAACTTTAAGTTCATTTAAGCCTATGGATAGTTGAAAAATTATCTTCCATGACCTAGGTCTTGATCACCTTTTGTTTTCACTTATGCTACATGTTTTAGGAGCATGGTTTCTACCATGTCTCTAACATGTATGGTACATATATTACTATTGAATGACCTTAGATAGGCGCAACTTCTACATAAGTCTACTTACGACTGCTTAACATAGTGCTAAATTTGTTCCGAATCGGAAAAGATTATTCTTGACTCAAACTGTATGTTTGAATACCCAAGTATGGTTGATTGATTGTCTTTAGTCCAATACATATGAAACTTATTGTTAGGAGGTTTTGATTTTTATCAATTCTCTAATGAGTTCTCATTATTCTTGATCTAAGATCATCATTCAATCATCGTTGATTATACTTTGTGACTATTAAAATTTACTTACTAACCCTTAACAATTAACTTTACTTTATGCATTTACTTTTATGCATTTTTATCTTTAGCATTTACATTTCATGCTATTTGTCTTGTGCTCACTTGAGTATTTATTTTTCTATGTCTTTTTATCTTTGCTCACTTGAGCTTTTTTTCTTCTTTTGAAGAAACTTAATAATCAACTTATAAAAGACTTAAGGCTCTCTTTGGACTATTGGTTACTATCCTTGGCATATAGGAGTTTTAGACCTCATGGACTTAGGATTAGAAGCCTTGATGCTTTGAGACCTTGAGACCTTTGGACTTTGTGTTGTTTTATTTTTATTTTGCTTGTGTATTGGGAAATTTTCTTTGTGAAGGTGTTAATGTTTTGATCTTAAGAGATTCCTCTTATACATGGGTTAATAATGAAGAGCTTGCCTTGGATTTTGTTCTATGGTTTGATATTATTGATTCATCTGATGTTTGGTATCATCTTATTATTATACTTGCTCGTGGCTTTAATCTAAAGGATGAGAAATTTATTTTGACTTCATTATGTCAAGTGTTAGCTTCTTGTTTGGTTATACCTTTCCTACCTTAGCTTTTAATTTGTGCTTTAGGATAGTCTCTTCATATCTTGCCCATCTTCTTTAATTTCAAAATATTCTCCCTCATTTTCAAAAACTCTTCTTGTTTTCAAACTTGAACCACTTAATAAACTTGTACTTAGGTCCATGCATTTACAAAACCCCTTTTCTTAATCAAAACCTTAATCCATTTAATCATACGTTGACATCTTTCAAAAGACTAAAAGTCATAAACCTCATTCAAACTTTGTGTGCCTTAGTGCACTTTTTCTTTTAACCTTTTCAAAAAGTTTAAGATATTAGTCTTTTCTTTGACTTTTGCAAACCTCACCACTTAAACAAATTTGTAGTATTGAAGTAACTTTACACTTATAAGTTGAAACATGCACTATTGACTTGGTCCAGACTATAACTTCTCCATATTAAAGATGAAGTGATTTCTCTTTTTACCATAATTGTCATAGTTTATTGGTTTTCCACTCAGATAAGACGATATATCTTTTACATTAAAACCAATCATAACAAACAAATTTTGATCTTTTTTACCCGAACTACATAGGTTTTTATTTCAACATTTCTAATTATTGGTATGTAGGCCCGAAGCTCATTGCAATCTTTGTCAACTAAAAAATTATAAAAACCATTTCTTTTCTCATCTCCACAATCTTTTACAAAACTTCTCTTTTCTAGCCAAATACAAGGATTTTCAAAGAGGTTCCTGTGGAGTACCGTAGATGTTTAGGGTGCTAATACCTTCCCTTTGTATAAGTAACCCCCTTACCTTGATCTCCATTTTATTTTGGGTTTTATTCTCTCTTTTCCCATTTCCCTTTGGAAAAAATAAAGTGTGGTGGCCACTCCCACTTTATGAGTTAAGTCAATCAATGGAAAAGTCTCAACTTTTTACCGCTATAGAAAAATTAGCGACTTCACTGGGGAGAAATATCTAAGTGGTTTGAGCCTATCTTTGTTTATCTGTGTATGTGCTATTATTTGTTATTGTATATTTGCCTGTTTGTTTGGATTTTTTTTTTGGTTTTTAGGGTGCTTAGTGATCTCTTGGAAGTCATATACGCAGACCTGGGAAAACTTAAGTTTAGGATGGGTGGTATAGTCATATGGACTTTGAGGGAGTAGTCTTGTATAAGTTGGCATGAGATCCTACGCTCAATGGAAGGTCCCTTGATTGTAATATTTGTTTACCAAGTAATCGGAAAGACATTGCTGCTTTCGACTTGGGAGCCCGAGAAGCTGAGGACTGTAGAATCCTTAACCCATCTTGGAATTTTAAGATGTAGTGTGCATACTATGAAAGAGTAATCCTGAAATAGTTGTCATGCAATACTGCACTCATATGAGTTTCTCTTAAGAATATTACCAATTATCGAGTAAATTAGGACGTTGGTAATATCCAAAAGAGGATCGTAGACTTTGGTAACTTTTAGAACCTTGTTCTACAGGTGATATAAACCTTTAGTTCATACTTTGTGGGTAGTACCTTTGACTTCATGCTCGTGACGTTGAACCTATGAACCCCTCATTTTTGTGATATTGTGTGTGATTGTTGCATCATCATGTATTTATGCATCCATGAGCATTATTTAACCAAGTTTTCAAGGTACTTAAGACTTCCCTTTATAAATATCACATGTACTCTTTGATCATGGATTTTTGAAGGAGAAAGACTCATAAGTACAATTTCAAGATTCCTAAGGTAGAAGAGTTAAAGGAGTTGGGATATTTGGTTGACAATCCTGAGGCTTTCAAAAAGAAATATGTATAACTTTTATCTCTTTTGAGTGTCAACATGAAGGATGATATTCTCACTACTTTGGTACAGTTCTAGGATCTGTTATATCAATGCTTCACATTTCCGGATTATCAGCTTATGCCTACATTAGAGGAGTATTCTTATCCACTTGTCGACCTATTGTTTATCATGTTCATTTCTCTGGTTTAGAAGAAGAACATAAGTTTTAAGACATCGTAGTAGTTACTCACCTGAAAAAGTATCGAGATTGAGGCTCATATGACTTCTAAGGGAGGCATTAATGGGTTACCTGCTAAGTTCTTAATGGAGAAAGTTCGTTACTTTGCTAGGATTAAGAGTATGGAAGCTTTTGAGGCTATCTTTTCTCTACTCACCTATGGTTTTTCTTGTTCCCTAATGTCGACAGTTTTGTTAATGTTAATGCTATTAAGGTCTTATTTATTGGGAATCCAGTCCTCGCGTTGCTTGGAGATACTTATTACTCCATTCACCTCTGGAATTCTTACCAAGAGGGGAAAATTACTTGTTGCACACTGTTGTAACCGGTATTAAATTGAGAGTCGTTGTAGTGGTAGAAAGGTTGAGACTAAGCTATTGGATTGACTTGACTCTCACAGATCAAATAAAAATCACCACCGCACTTTATTATTTCCAGAGGAATGGGAAAAAAGCAAATATCCCAAAAAAGAAGGGGAGAGAATGTAGATACGGGGATTGGTTATGCAAAGGGAAGGTATTAGCACCCTAAACATCTACTGTACTCCGCAGGAACCTCTTTGAATTTTTTTGTATTTTGGCTATATGTGTTGTATAAAATAGATGGTAGAGATGAGAAAAGAAGTATTTTTTACAATTTTTACACCCGCGCGGTTGTGAACCTTTAGTGTCTATGTACCACCTTCCGTGTAATAAGGGATCAGGGTACTCGTAGTTCACCTTTAAAAATTTTAAAACAAGTGTGTTGGTTAATTTTAAGAGACGATACATTATTGTCATATCCGAGTAGAAGACATACTTACTACCCACTATTATGAGAAAGGATAATTTGCGTCATCTCAAAGTGAAGGATATAACTTGGATTATAAAATCAACAAAGTCTCACTCAACACCCAAGTGGAAAATATCTCACTTTACTACATATCATATAAGTATAATAGCTCTCATCACTATAAGGATTGACAAGAGTCTAATCTTTTGAGAAAATTTTAAAGTAAAAAGCCAAAGTGGTAAAAATGGTTTGAATGAGGTTGATTGACTTTTAGTCTTCTCACAAAAAATCTCAAAGTATGATTAAGTTTGTTAAAGTTTAATTAAGAAAATATTTTTGAAAATGCATGGACCTTAGTCCAAGTTTATTATAAAAGAGGTTCAAGTTAGAAAACAAGAAGAGTTTTGAAAAGGAGGGAGAATATTTTTGAAATTAAAGAAGATGAGAGGAGATGAAGGGACTATCCTAAAGCATAAGGTAAAAGCTAGGGAAAAGAACCGTCTAACTAACAAGAAGCCAACACTTTACATAAAGAGTCAATGTAGAATTCACATCCTTTGTATTGAAACCAATAAAGCAAAGATACTAAACCTCTTAAGAATACCGAGCTTCAGAAGCATTAATTCTTCACAAAAATCGGGCAGAGTAACAGTTGTATACAGATGAGTTCTCAATCATATACAAAGCATATAATCATAATAACCTGCACACATAGAAAATCAACCCAATGTCTCAGGGTAAACCCCAAGAACTCCATACAAAATAACAACAGAGTCACAAGGTCTCAAGGGTAATCAAGGATTCTAATTCTAAGTCTAAGAAGTCCACAAACCCATAATGCCAAGGATAGTAACCAAATAGTCTGAGTAACCTTAAGTTTTTTAATGTTTAATTTGATTATTAAGTGTCTTAAAAAATGGAAGCTCAAGGGAGCAAATATGAAGAAAGCATAAAAAGTAAATGTTAGGGTAAATGGTGCATAAAGTAAAGGCATAAAATAAAGGCACAAAGTAAAAAAATACAAAGTAATAAAATACAAAGTAAAAAAACACAAAGTAGAATTCACTTGTTTAGTGAATTAGAATTTAGAGGTTAGTTGAATGACCATCTTGAAACTTGCATTTTGAAAACTCATTAGAAGATTGATAAAATTAAAGCCTCTTAGCAATAAGTTTCATTTGCTTTTTGTCAAGTATATCATTCATTTCAAATTCTCGAGGCAATAACATATGATCAATGATGTTTAAATGATTCACTTAGATCAAAGTTTATGATGGTTCATTAGAGGATTGATAAGACCAAAGCCTCCTAACAATGAACCTGAAGGTTATTGGATCAAAGGTTTCCAATTAAACATACTTGGGCTTGCAAACATAGGTTTGGGCCACGAATGATCATTTCTCGAATCAGGACAAAATTAGCAGTGTGTTAAGAAATTATAAGTGGATTTATGTAGAAGTCACACATATTTTGAGGTCGGTCAATAGAAATATATCTACCACATGTTAGAGAAATGATATGTAGATTATTCTCCAACAACATGTAGCACAAGTGAGAAAGGGATAAGATGAAGAGGGGGGGTGTGATATGGTGGGAGAACTGACTTGAGGGTTTTGCGTTTTATCGCAAATGTTGCGGTTAGAAAAAGTCGCCACCGACTTTTATTTTATCCAAAAGGAAAGGTGAAAAAGCACAGGAAAGACCTTTGAGATTGTTTCTTGAGTTCGGGGGGTAGATTATGAAAAGGGGAGGTATTAGCACCCTTTTCATCCGTGGTTTTCCATGGGCTCTTAGTTACTTTCTAGATCACTTGCTTTTGTTGTTTGAAAATGTGTTTGGCGTGGTTTTGAAAGTATTTTGTAAAATAGGCCATTATTTATGCAATCTTTGTAATGATTCTCGTTCGTAAGAATGTATACAAAGATGTTTATCTTTTTGAAAATGTTTTCAATGTTTGTAAAATTTTTGGGAAATGTGTGTGTTTGTTTTTGAAAATAGAAAGGATAGTTGTTTTGAAATAGAGCAAGTAACTAGAAGTAATCTACCTACTCAAATGTCTTTCTTGTGCATTTTCTATTCCTTTGACATTGTTGTCTTACCATTGATTTGGTAAGCAACCCTATCTTTGGATGTAAATGGGACGGGCGTGGGTCATCGTATAACTATGATTAGCAATGATGTAAAGTATCTTAGCATTTTTGAGGGACCAAGATCATTTTGTAAGGCAACTTTGAATAGCATCATCGAGGGACTATGATCTTATATTTGTTTGTTTTGCCAAGATACTTCGTATGCGTAATATGGCTATTTTTGTACAAGACAACCAAGTGGAGAAACCATAAGGATGCTTGTGTGCAAGTGTGTTATTTTCATGCTTTGATTTTGTCTTGTATTAGGGTTTTCTATTTGTTTTGTTTTGATCTTGCCATGCAAACCCTAATTACTAACATGGCATGTAAAGCGATAAATTGCGTAATGTAAAGATTACTAAGCTATTACAATAATTTATGGGAGGGGGCATACAAATTTGAATGGAGATTTGCAAGAATGTAAATCTAAATAAGCTATTACAACCAAATCAAATTTGTACGAATATTGGAAAAAACAAATACAATATTTAAATATGCAATATTATGTACATGCAAGAAAAAGATTTTGTTTTGTTTTTTTCATGTAAAAAGTTTTAACCTAAACCTAATAATTTTAAGGAAAAGAAATTAATTCTTAAAAAAAACAAAGTTAACCCTAATTTCTAGTTTAAAAGAAAATAAAGTTCTTATGTATTATTTTTTGTATTTTTTGTATTAAATAATAAATAATATTTTATGAAAAATACTTAGTTTTTGTATGTTAAAATAAATATTTACAAGCATAAAAAAAGAATAAAAATAGTTAAAATAAATCTATTATATTTACAAGTTTATTAAGAAAAATAGTTAATATATTACTAAGTGAAAATATTTTTTATGAGAAAATAAAAATAAAATAAACAAAATATAATATTTATCAATATTATATTTTTTTATGATTTTATAATATTTAAGAAAAGAATATTTTATGAAGTAAAATAAAATAAAATAAATATTTGAAAATAAATGAGCCAGGGGTGCCCTGAGTAATCGGGAGGTGATATGTTAGAGAAAAAAGCTAAGCCCAACGTTGAAGCTCAAACCTGCAAAACTCTTTCAGTTGAAATCATGAATGGAGTTTGAGTGATATTTATGAAGGCTTGTTGATTGCTTGAGCTTGCTTGAACCTCCCTGAGTGTGTTCCAATCCTTGCCTTGCTTTGGAAGTGCCTGGAATTCTCTATCCAAGTCAACCTGCAAGGTTTGAAAAAAAATGGCAGATGAAGAAGGAGGTGTTCCAGTGCAGGGATGATGGTCTGGATTACTTAAATATGATGTAGGTAAAGTATTTGGATGATTGAAACTTGAAACGGAAGAGCCAAATGATGGATTGCTATGCTTATGCACAAACTGCAAGTTTTGACAGTTTTTTGGTGATATGGAGTGTTTGAATGTTTCAGGCCTATTTCAATCGTGTTTCTAAATTTAATGTGTTTGTATATTAGTATGGAAAAGGTTTCAAGTCAGCTTCCTAATAGATTTGTGAGTTCTAGCCTTTTGGCACACTTTCTTGCTTTTGAAGCAAAGTGAAGGGACAAGTCTTCACATGCTTGTACTGGCCTATTTAGAGTTAGTATATACTCTATAAAAGTTGACTTAGGCCTGGAGGATTTGTGTGTGCAGAGGAGACATGTCCAATGCTCAAGAATTGGAAAGTTGTAAAAGTGAAGCTTTTTCAAAATGGCAATGGCCATTTTATGCCATTTATGGCATTACAACTTGGACAAAGGCTCTTGGGCTTGAATTAAAGCTTTGTCAACTGAGTAAGCATTAAATTATGAAGTGAGAAACAAGTTAGGGACCTGTAAAGCAAGAATTAGGCAGCATAGGTTCAAATTTGAATTTTGTTCTTCATGAAATGACTTGAATTTAAAGTGAGAAATTGCCAACTTCATCTCTTCGATTCTCCCTACTCAAAAATGATCTTGAGGAGTTCTTGGACATTTTGGAAAGCTTGCAATTTTCTCTATAACTCATATTTGAAATGAATTTCAAGGAACCTCTTGGAACTAGGTAAAAAATTGTCATGAAGTTGGGTCCAAAACCTACCTAAATTAGAGCAAAATTTCACAAAGTTATTTTAGTTCATGGGCATGTATTCACAAAATTATATCTTGAGATCCAAGCATCTTTAGGAAAAAATGTGTGAAGAAATTTTTTAGATTTCATGGAGATCTACAACTTTCATGTTGGGAATTTCCTTTGAATCATCTTGTATCATGGTGAAAAAATGGCTTAAAGTTGAGAAAAAATAAGAAATTTTCCATACTTAGAAAAATTTCTAAGTTAAGAAAAATTCAAATTTTAAAAATCAAATCTTCAATATTTGATTCCTTGATGAACAAGTTTCACATTTTGACATGTTTTGATGAATTATGATCCTTGGCACTTGATTTTGACCAAAAAGTCAAAGTTTGACTTTTTAGTATACAGTTGACTTTTGATCAGTTGACTGCAAATTTCATCTATCAATCCAATGAAATTGAAATGTTTTGAACCATGTAATTAGGTCAAGATGATACAAATGAACCCTTGAAATCATGCTTCAACTCAATTGGTCATCTGCTAGGTCAAAAATCAGAAATTGCCCTTTCTCAGTCAAAACCCTAATTTTGACCATTTTGCCCTTTTGATGATTTGATCAAATTTCTTGAGGAGTTGTGGTCCAAACTTGATCAAATGATAAATATGAGCCTAAAATTTTGATGTTGATCAAGAATTATGAAGTTTGACTGTAAATTGGCCATGGTTGACTTTTCCCCCAATACAACTGATTTTTAGGTCAACTGTCAAATTGACTGATCAAAAATGTGGTTCAAGGCTTGAAACTTGTCATGAGTAATCTTAAGGGTTCATAATGATGTTTGAAATTCATATGAAGCATTGATAGTTCAAAAATCCTTGTGCAAACTCAAACCCTAATTTTGGTCATCAGTGTATGAGGAGGTGTCTTGAGTTGGTAAAACCCTAATCCAGTCTTGAGTCAAAGAAATTTTGTGAGAATAACCTTGATAAATGAGAGGGAAAATTTTGGGGTACAACAAATGGGGTGTATTAAATGAAGTTAGGGTTTCAAATATCATCAACATTATTCATCTATTTTGGTGGATTTGGTTTTTTAACCTATCAACATCCAAGATCCAACCAGGTTTAGGAATTTGTCCCAACATAGCTCCCAAGTCAGTATCATATGCCATACCAAAAGTTAAACAAAAACTATACACAAATTTTCAAACACAAACTTTGATCAAAAGCAAAACTCTAATTATACTTCCAAGTCAAAATTAGGTTAAAAATAGGAAAATGACTTATAAAATTATGTCCATTTAATCCTAATCCCCTAAAGACTTCTAAAAGTTAGAGACATAGTCAGAATTTCTTGAAAAGAAGAGAAAATATGTTTTTGAAACTCAAACATCAAAACTAGTTAGTCAAAGACTAAAACTAGGCATGCTTTGCAAAATATTTTGAATAAAATGGAAGATCAAACTTAAAAAATCAATAAAAAAATTTAAATGATCTTAACTCATAAAGGAACTTTGAATATATTTTCTTTTATTTTTAGAAATGAGAGAAGTTGGAGAATTAATTATTTATTTATGCTTAAGCAAGAAAAGACCTCAAAAACATAAATTAACTTCAAAAATATTTTAGAAAAACAAACTAACATGTAAACCCAATTAAAAATTATAGAAAATTATTTTAATACCTAAGACTCAGTGAGTATATTTTTCTTGAATTTTATCTTAAAAGGAAGAATTAAACAAAAATTGTTTACACAATATACAAAAAACCAAAGAAAAGTGATATAACCAACCAATTAATCTAATTGACATCCCGCGAATTTTTTAAAATTGGAAAAAAAAATTTCAATGAGAAGACTGAAAGAGAAGCTATAAAATTTTTTTTATGGATTTTTGATTTATTAGAAATAGGAAAGTAAAATTCCAAAACATATAGGATGATTAAAACCCTAATTAAACTCCTTGAATTTATTTAATCATGAAAAATTATAAAACTATGAAATAAAAATTCGAATATGAAAATATACTGAAAATAGAGTTTAAGATATTTTTGTGGTGATTTTTGAATCAAGAAAAATATTAAAACAAAATTTGAGAAAACAAAGAGAATTCAATTACATTGAAAGCCTATTACACCTTTTATTTCAAAATGCGCTGTAAAAGAAAATAAAATCATGTTCAATTAAATGAGGACACGTAATCGTCCATGTCCTGCAACCTAAAGCCCTAACTAAATCCAGTTTGACAAGCAAAGTTCAAGAATGCATAACTTCCTTATTTCTCCATGAAAATGTAAAGTGCAAACATCAAACATCAAGATCTAAATGAGTAGAATGCGATAGAATAAAAAAAAAATTATCAAAAGATGCATGGATCATAGAGAAAATGCTATGCGAATATTGTTGTATGAATATGATATTGAGTTGAACAATTTAATAAACTGTTTTCAGATCCAAATTTCTCATTCGATTCTTAACCAAATCAAATTATCCAAACATCAAAATTCATCACAAAATGACAAAGAAAATAATGATGCTTATGATTATTTTTAATGATGCAAGATTAGAACAAAAACTGAGCATTAAATCACTAGTTCAAGTAGAGTTTCAAACAACTTTTGAACAAAAAATTAAGCAACACGATGCATGAGATCATACTTCAAATCTAAGATCTGGCCTACTAAACCATGATACACATAATCTTCAACAAGTATGCAAGCTAAATTGTAAGTTTGAGTTCAAAGATGCTCACCTAATTTCTGAAAAATAAATTCAAAAGGTGCCTCTGAATTCAGTAAGAAACCCGATGATCCTTCACTTTGAATCCCCAACAGAATGGAATTGAGTAGATCTTAGAGCTTACACAAAAATTCAAAGAGGTTGGAAGATGCTAACTCTGATTTGGAGGAAGATGAAACTTTGCGTGAGAGGGAGGTGTAGAGGGAAGCTTACAAATTCTCTTCTACTCTACATAATGAGATAATAGAGAGGGTATATATATAGTGGGAAGAGTGTTGGGAAGCTGCCTTGGGGTATGAAGGTCATTTGTAGTTTGGAGGGAAAATCTAAAAATTTGACAGCTCGCAAGCAAGGCCATGCGTTTCATGTTGTTTTTGTTGAGCTGAGGGTCATTTTAGGCAACTCATAGGGAGTAGAATGAGAGTGTAATGCATGCACCACGTGTGACATAATAGTATGTGCACAAAACTGAATCTGGTACACAAAATGCATGGCTCATGATCAGTTCAGTTTCAACCTAAAGATCTCCCAATTGGCTGATGCATTTTGCAAGCTCTTGGGGCCTTTAGAAAGCTCTTATGATGAACTTTAACATGGTGTTTTTAATTGTTGAAAATGATGCTTGCATTAGAGAGAAATTGATGTGAGAGGTTTGAAAAAAGAGAGGCCTGGAGGGCCTGGAGCACGCGTTTGCATGGCATGCATGGCGGGCTGTTTGGTTAGTTTGAGGCACTCACTTTGAAAGATCATATCTCCTTCAATATTTGACCATTTGACCTAATCCAAAGTGCTAAATGAATCTCACATGTCCAGCTATAATTCCCCTTTGGACATTTTTTAAATTAAAACATAAATCAAAAGTAAATCAACCATAAAAATGGAACACCAAGTGTTTATTGAAATGACTGGCCTAGCACGCATGGTGACTTGCACTTTGTCATCTTTATGCCCTAAACTTCTATGCTCCATATCTCATAAATACTTCACTTTTGTGATTTAGGCTCACATTAACAAATTTGTAGGATTTATCTCAAGCTTTCTGAATATGTATCATTTGTCCATTTAAATAAAAAATGAGCAAGTTATGATCAAGCAACTTATTTAACAAGTTATCTTCAAATTAACCAATTCTCTTGATTTTATGTCACCATTGTCCATGAAATGTGAAAATAGGGTCTTTGAATTGATGGTTGACCAAAAGTCCACTTGTTCAATAATTGACTTTAGTTGACTTTTGACAAAATGACCATTTTACCTCTTTTTGATCAATTGAACCTCTTCCAATAAAAATTGATGATAAATCCCCCAATCATAGATGCTCATGATCATGTAGAGAAGCATGGAATCATGTCTTGCCCAAAAAGTCAGAGATTTCCTTATTAAATTCAAAACACAAGTTTTGACCCTTTGTGCTAGGAGGTGAATGCAATTGTGTCATCACCTATAATATGAACATTCAAAGAAATATATATACATATTTTGATGTTAGTTAAAAGAACATATGTACAAGATAAACCATTAAAGGTGATTGGTGATTCCTCAAGAGAAAACTTAAATATGGGATAAAGTAGGGAGGACCAATCCTAATGTGTGATCTTGGTGTATTGATGATATGAGATGATAGAGGGATCTTAGGGGCAAAAATTGGGGTATCACAGTTGCCACCATTAATTTTTATCCTAGGGAAGAGAACATAACATATAACCCTAATTTGATCAGAGATTCTATTTTGTTAATTCGTTTTAGACGAAGGGAAGGTGTTAGGAACCCCTTATCTACCTTGTTCACAAGGATACCAGGGTTTAGAATTACGACTAAGGAAATAGTGTTTTAATTTTTTATTAGGGGAACTCGCCACGATTTTAGTCGTATGGCTACGTATCCTCTTATGAGGAATCAGAGTCACAATTCGTAGTTCACAATTGGTTGGTGTTTTTTATGGATTACGAAGATATTTCGAATTCTCCTTCAATCAGGTTTGGGTATGTGAATAGTGAAATTATTAGACAAAGTTCGCAGTCGATTTAAAGTATCTTCATAATCCTTTTTGAAAATTATCTTGGATTTAATTAAATTAAAAAAAGTTAGTGTTGGTTAGGTATTTTTAAATATATTAATATATAAAAATCTTGTTAATGCATGAAGAGAAATAATTTTAATGCAATAAAAAAAATTGGATGGATTAAAAAAAATATTTGATTTTTATAATAATAGTAAAATAGTTTTAGAATTTATAATATATTAAATTATAAAAATATTTATTATAATATATAAAATAAATAAAGTATAAAAATAAAATAAAATATTTAATAAAAACGTAAGGGGGTGTATTTTATTTGGGCTAAGTAAACCAGGGGGTGTGGAAAGTAGGGCCCTGAATTCAGATATTGAATTCAGACCTAAATGCAAGAAAGGGGTGCATAATTGTACAAAGAAGTAAAAACGGGGGTCTGGTTTAGCAAGGGGCCCAAGTTCAGATATTGAACTGGGCCCAGTAGCGCTAGGGGTGAGAATTACGTTGGTGTAGCAAAATAGAGGGTGAGTTTAGTAATGGGTTAGACCCAAAACGTGTTTGATCCAATAGGCGAGGTGTGGGAGAGGCCATGGAATTATGATGGATGCGCACTTTTGGATCGTCTAATGTTGATTGAAGGGTTGTGATTGGAATTGCACGATAAGGTTCATGGAGATGCAAACACAGAATCAGAGAGGGTTTATAAAAACAAACTACTGGGCTAAGAGCCCATTTTTCTCTTCTCTTTATCTCTCTTTAACAAAACAACCAAAACCTTTGTTATTTCTAGAGAGAGAGAGGCTATGCCTTCTCTCTAGAATTCCGCTGTTCCAGAAATTGTCCAGCTGGTGGTTACCACTATAAGTCACCACAAACCACCCTTCCTGCCTAGTTTTCCGATTGACATTCAACTAGAAACTCCAAACATTCATACCCCACCACCGTGGATCTTCATCTGGATTCTATAGACTCTAAGAACCCTAAGGGTTCATGATGAACCCTAATCAACCAAAAACTTATAACACATAACAAAAATAAACCCTACCCCGATCTTCAAACAACCCCAAGAACACTAACCCTGTGATCTTAGAACCCTAACCCTAGAAACCCAAATTTTCCAGAACCGTAACAATCAAACATCAATACTGCAAGCGTTCAACAATAATTAACAACCCTAAGCTAAGTGTTTTAGATTACCCCCCCTACAGTGAAATGGTCGTATAATTTTCCTTTCTGGTTTTCCGCTTCTCCTTCTAATCTACTTCTCCTCTCTTTTTGTTTGACAAGTACGATGTTGCTGGCATGAAGGTGACGGTGGTGAAACACATATCTAGGGTTTCATAAGATAAAACTCAGATCTCCAGAAGATTGATGTTTCGCTTCTACCTTTCTCCTCTTCTTTCGTATATTTTTTTCTTCTCCCTTTTCTTCTTAGAATATTAGGTTTTTATAGCCTAGATTTTGGACAGATTAGGAATATTTATTTATGATTGTCGTTACAATTGTAATTGTATTCATTCAGGGATTTGATTTATTGTAAATTGATTTAGAAAGATTTTGTTTGAAACTAGGGTTATTGTGTAGATTCATTTTTAGTGAATAAAAACAAATATTAATTTCCATATTTAATTTACGAAGATCTCGATTTGTTTTAGTTCTTGAATATGCGTTTCTCTTTGATTTGCATAGTACATGTTGATTGGGCTTTTGGGCTTGTGTAAGCTTAATGAAGAATCGCAGTGTCGCTAGCTGAGCAATTAGGGTTTTCTCTTCTAATTTTGACCCAAAAGTCAACAAAATATTTATTTCTAATAATAATAATAATGAATAAAAATAATAATAGAAATAATAATAATAATAATATAATAACAATAATTAGTCAGACAATCATAATGACTTAATGGGCTAAAGAAACAAATGGGTCAGCTTTTAAGATTTCTCCAAAAAATGCTCAAAAATAGTTAACATGGGCTTTCAAAAAGTTATACGGGCTTACCTAAAAAAAATGTACCCCTCTTATTACATGAATAAACATTGGGCCAATGGTTTGAGAAGATAAAAATACCCCCTTGTTTATTCTAAACGGGCCTGACATCATTGTAAAGGGCCTAATTGATTTTTAAAAAAAACATGCACCCCTCCATAAAGCATACAAAACAATTCTTAATGGGACATCAGGTTTTAATGGCCCAAAATACCACACCCCCATATTATAACAATATACCTCCCTTTTATATCTTGAAATGGATTTTATAACTTAATGGGCCATCAGATTTTGATGGTCCGTTGAATAATACACCCCTTTCATGAATTTAAACCCCACAATAATTTGACAACAATCTAAACCTTTATAAAAGTGATAACTAGGGAATACATTGTTATAAATCTATAGGGAAATTTTGGGGTATGATAGTTTCCCCTATTTAATTACTCTTCGATTGAATAGTGAGTGTATAGGCAGGTCTCACACATTTGAATCGGAGGTTTATTAAATAATGGAAGACCCCAAAAATTTGTTTGAACAATTATAAGGATACACTGTACAGTTTTCCCAAGAGTGTGGAAAAATAGGCGTGGATGATGATGTATCATCTTACCGGAGTTTGAACAAAAGTTTTGATTTTACTTAGATATGACGACGCGAATAATTCGTCAATACCTAAAATAGATTGGAGATTTCGTATATTTACCATAACCTAGGATATAAATATTACATGTTTGAAAAGTTGACTTACTAATGCTTCGAGACTAATATAGTAAGTTTGTAATGCAGATTTTGTCTATTCATCACAGCCTAGGGGATGAATAAAATAGAATTTGATAACACATTGCCGCATAGAGACTGATGCAATGAATAATGCAGATATTGTTATGTTTACTACAACCTAGAGAGTAAATAGTACGAGAAGGAACTTGTGCATTTATCACGACCTAGGGGATAAAAGACAACATGGATAGGCGTACATTATTCATCACGACCTAGGGGATGAATAGTATAACCCTAAAAATTTGCATACCTATTGTGATACGGTGGGAGAACTGACTAGTGTTTTGCGTTCGTATTCGCACTTGTGCGGTTGAGCAAGAGTCGCCACCGACTTTTTATTTTATCCTAAAGGAAAGGTTAAAAAAAGCACAGCAAAAACCTTTTGAGATATTTCGTGGGTTTGGGGGGTAGATTATGAAAAGGGAAGGTATTAGCACCCTTTTCATCCATGGTTATCCATGGGCTCTTAGTTACTTGGTTTTTTAGATCACTTGCCTTGTTTTTCGATTGCTTTGAAAATGGTGTGTGTGTGGGTGCTTTTTTTGAAAATGTTTTGGAAAAAGATGCCTTGTCTTAGGCAACTAATGTATTTGACTCGTGATTGAGTGTTTTACAAAAGTGTGGATCTTTTCGAAAAGATGTTTTCAAATGTTTTTGAGAGTTTGTTTGAAAGTGTGGTGGATTGTGGTTTTTGAAAAGAAGGCAAGTGTTTTTGCAAGTTTGATCTCAAGTAACTAAGAGTTTTGTCTACCCTATTGTACTCAAAGGTTTTTGTTATGTTCTAACCCCTTTTAACAATTTCGTTCCACCATTGAAATTGGTGGACAATCTTGCGTTTAGGAAGTTTATTCGGGACGGGCGCGGGTCATCGTATGGACCATGAATGCAATGATGCCAAGTGTCTTTGGCAATTTGCTTTGAAGGGACTATGATCATTCCGTTTAGGCAACATTTTTGAGACTTATGATCATTTGATTTTGTTTTGCCAAAGATACTCGACGTGCAAGCATGGCCCATTTTGGAAGGCAACATGTGGGATTACCCTAGGGGGTGCAAGTGTGATTGTGTATTGATTACATGTATTTGTCTTGTATTAGGTTATCTAGCGTTTGATTTTATGTACATGCAAACCCTAGGTCTAACCATGGTATAATTGGAAAACCGTAAATTGCGGAATGTAAAATCTACGCTATTACAAAATAGTGTCCGGGAATGGGGGTATAAATGTACAAAGGGGATGAGACTTATAGTATCCAATAAGTTACAACCAAATCGAATGTGCGATCAAAATGTAAATATCGAATATACAAATATAAGATAAAAATGTGTATAGGGCAATGCGAATGTATTTGTGTAAGTGTACAAGTGTGTATGTATATGAGTATGTGTAATTATTTACAAACGCGATATGTGGAATTGAAACGTATTATGGTTTTTGACCTAGACATATATTTTAATCTTGTACTTTTGATTTATATGTTTAATTATGTACAAAGAAAATGTTCAAGTTTTAATTAAGAATGTATCTTTATTTGCAAAAAGTATTTTGATTAAATGTTGTGAATTTAATATTAGAAAAATGTATATATTGTTATGTACAAATATGTATGTTAACTAAAAAAGTATTTTCAATTTTTAATTATATGATAAAAAAAAATGTATAATATGTACAAAATTAATATTTCGAAATTTATGTATAAAGTATAAAAAAAAGGATTAATCTTAGAAAAAGAAAGTATTAGTTTGTAAGAAAGTATTTTAATAAAAATAAAATGATAAGAATAAATCAAAAAAAAGGGTTTAACATTTTAATTATCTTTTCTTGATCATATTAGTATAAGAAGTTTTTACTAATATAAAGAAAGAAATGAAGTTAGTGTTATAAACAAAAATTAATTATGAAATATTAACTTAGGTTAGTAAGAGATAAATGATTAGTATAGTTTTTTTGTGTTAAACAAGGAATGAAGCGTTTAATGGGCTTCAGAGAGGGTGAAACGGGTCAGGCCCAGGTTTGTTTGGAGCAGCGTTCTTTAGGGTTTGAGAATTATTCGTTCATTTGATAATGCATTAGGTTTTGAGCGGCGCGTTCGTGCATTCGTCTTCTCCGATCAAGCTTCCTGAGCAACTCACTCCGGCCACCAGCGTCGCCCTCCAGACCTTTCTTCCCTCCAAGGCGTAAGTTTCGCGTCCTCTTGACTTAGGGTTCGTTCCAACGTTTTATGTTCTTATCTCTTTTCTTTTTTACGAATTGCATGTTTTTGATTTGAGTTCTTACTTGATCTTTCGTTATTATGAGGTGAAGGAGAAGAGGTAGAAAGCTCGTTACCTGACCTTGGAGAAGGAGGAGAGAGGAGGAATGACGCTTTAGGAGGCCGGAACGGCGATTCGGTGACGAAGCTGGACGCTTGCTTTGCTTTTGATGCTTTCCTGGTATTTTCGTTCTTACCTCTTGCTGTGTGAGGGTTTTATGATGATTTTAGATTTGCCTGAAAACCCTTCTTTCTAATTCACTTCTTTATCTTCTTCTTCCATGCCATTGTTGCCTATGTATTGTTGCCTGAGTATTTGTATGCTTCTTGTTTGACTGCCTTATTGCCCAGTGATGTGTACACTGAGGGCCTGATAAATTTGCCTTGATATTGCCTCTGAATGACTTGAGTTGCTTGGATTGAAAAAAGTTTTGGTGTTGACAGTAGTGGGTTTTCTGGTTTGACAGTATGGTATGAAGTTTTTTACAGTATATTCTCTTTGCATATGCTGTATGTTTGTTTGTGTTGCCCAGTGATGTTTTACTGTGGGCTTAGGCTGGGGATGCTATGGCCTTGAGTTTGATAGGCATGGTGCTGGTATGAAGTTTTTGGTTGGTTGTGTGTGAACTTGGTTTATCAGCTTGGATGGGTTTGAAGTTCTGTCTCTTTTCTTGACAGTAGGCAGGTTAAGGCATTTTCAAATTATGTGTTTGTATGTTCAGTTTTGAGTTTTGAAGGGTGTTTTGATGACCTTGAGGGCGAGGCTTGATGCAGGTTTATGAGTCCATGGTTGTGACAGTAAGCTTTGCCTTTTGGTCTAGAGTTTGCAGTGTGTGTTGTTGTTGGACTTAACAAGGTTTGAGGTTGTTCAGGTTTGACGATTTCATGGGATGGTTGAGGTTTGGTATATTTTCTGTTGAACTGTGTGTTTGATGGTTTATTGACAGGATGATGGTTTCATGGTTGTTGGTTGTGGTTTAAGGTGATTCTGGGTTTGTTTTAGAAAATGCAGGTTATGTGAGGTTTTGTGTTTGATGGCCTTTTGAAATGGTTTTTGGGCTGGAGCAGGTTGATGATGTTTTTATGGTTCTGTGCTTGCAGATAATATATTTTTTTGTGATATTGGTGCTTGGCTCAATCAGGTTTGACAGTATGTTTTCTTGTGTTCTTTTGTCCTCTTTCTCTTGGTCTTTGGCGCCCAATCTTTATTCAAACCTTGGTCTTCTCTTTGATCCAAGCTTGCTGGGTAGTTTTACAAAGTTTCTTGGCACTTTTCCATTTTTGGTAACTGTCTATGCTGTGTACTTCTGCCCAGTTTTGAATAATGCTGAATTGTATTCTCTTTTTTGTATATCTTTTCTGTCTTCCCTGCCTAAGCCTAAAACCTGCCTATGCTGCTTTATCTCTCTACTTCTCATTTTTCAGTACAGTTTAATATTATTATATGATTTCCTGTACTATTTCTGAAGGGGCCCTACTGGTGGGAAATGATGAAAAAGATTTTAGCTTGCATAATACATCTTCTGCATCTTTATCTTGCTTTGACAATTTGGATCTGACTTTGCATTTTGATATCCTTTCCAAATCCTTCTTATTGGCAGCCTTGAGTAGACTTACACTTTTGACAGTAGATTGCTCTTTTGCTTTTGATAGAAAGTGGAATTGGATTTGAACTATGCAGTTTGAATTTTGGATTTTATGCATTTGACATTTTTTTATTTATGATAAAAATCTTCCCTCTTTGTGAACCGGGAGAAATCCCGTGATTTGCAGAGAGGGTCAACTGATCCCAGTCAGTGGCCCCTAATGATGAGCAACTTTAACTGTCTTTAATTAACTGCTTTCTGACTTTTCTTGCTTCTTTTTGCAGATAAAAAAAATGGAGCACCGGAATGAAGTGAAGAATGAAGAATTAGAAATAGGATAGAATTTTTACTTTCAGTTTAATTTTTGTACATTATTATTATTTTAAATACTTTGTAATAAGTATTCGTATCCAAATAATAACAATTGTAACAATTATTAAATGTGAAGTAAAAAATTCATTGGTATTTAATTCTCTTTCAATTCCTTTTCTTTAATTGTTTACTTGTTATTTATAGTTCCTTAAATAAAATAAAATGAAAGTTTAAATTTCAAATATTTTAATTCTTAGATTCATAAATAATCAACTAAACCTTTGATGATCAAAATAAATGAATTCGACGTATCCATTATTCAAAGCAACGCACAGTCGAACACAAAAACTTAATCAGATGCAATCCTTTTTTCACTGATTCTTTTGCCAAGCACTGTAATTCCACATTGCACACATCCCTTTTGACTGGTGAATTCAAACCAACTGCCTCATTTACTGATTAAATCAAGATAATGCGAATTTTAACCCGAATCTCGGAATAAACTGCAAAGTGCGGTAGAATTTAAATTCTTCTGAGAATATGCCCATAAAACCTTAATTCCTGATTAAATGCTAGATAACGCTCGCCCGATCAAAATTGAACCAAAAATCATCCAAACCCTAAGCCAACTGTATGAGACAAATCAGAGCTCTGAAAATCAGTAAAAAAAACCCTAATTTTGCTTGACTGTCAAGAAAAATCCGTTTGTCCGATTCTCGTGCCAATTTGAAAAGTCAGGAAATGTCTGAAGTTGAGATTGCATGTAGAAAAAATGCGAGGGCAAATTTTGGGGTACAACAGTTGCCCCTGTTCAATCTTCTTAGACCTGAAGAGTTAGATTGGCAAGTTTGCCTTTCGCGACTTGAAGGTAAAAGAAGATTGGACACTAGAGTGCCCGGAAATTTGCACTCGCATGTTGAAGTATTAGCAATGTGATGTCGGGAATGGGCTTATAGATGCCATTTGGAGAGGTAGTGGATAGGGGGATGGGCTTATAGATGCCATCTGAAGATGTGACAGAATCTTGTCGGGAATGGGCTTATAGATGCCATTTGGAAGTGTTGATCGCGTAAGAGATTCCTTAGCGAGAACTTGTGTATTTTGAGAAGGGAAGATGTTTTCCTGGCTCGTTACAGGTATTGATCTTCAAACTCTTTAGGTGGATATGCCCTGGCTGGATACAGGAATCGAATCTTCAAACTCTTCAGACATGCCCTGGCTAGATACAGGAATCGAATCTGGAATATGGTCAACAGATATGCCCTGGCTGGATACAGGAATCGAATCTGGAAATGATAGTTGATAGATATGCCCTGGCTGGATACAGGAGTCGAATCTTCAAACTCTTCAGACATGCCCTGGCTAGATACAGGAATCAAATCTGGAAATAGTCGTCAACAGATATGCCCTGGCTGGATACAGGAATCGAATCTGGAAATGATAGTTGATAGATATGCCCTGGCTGGATACAGGAATCGAATCTTCAAACTCTTCAGACATGCCCTGGCTAGATACAGGAATCGAATCTGGAATGTGGTCAACAGATATGCCCTGGCTAGATACAGGAATCGAATCTGGAAATGATAGTTGATAGATATGCCCTGGCTGGATACAGGAGTCGAATCTTCAAACTCTTCAGACATGCCCTGGCTAGATACAGGAATCGAATCTGGAAATGTGGTTGTTGAAGGTAATTGTCTTTTGGATTGCCTTTTACCTGAAAAGGCAAAAACATAAGTCGTATGCGATGTCATGATGTATGATATGCACGGTGTCATGATGTTTGGCATGAGATTGTGTTGTATGCGCTTTATCATGTATATAAACAAGATGTATGAGAATGTGAAATGTTTATGAATGTAATTTTCGTTTTAGGAAAGTAAATCCTTGACGACCGGCCAGGGAGTTGCTCTGTGGAAGAGATACTTGGCCGAGGTTTGACGAGAGACCTGCTAAGGACTTTGATGATGGATTCCACTGGGGATCGAAGGAACTTTGCTGGGGGCGATCTTCTGTGGTTTTTTAGCTGAGGATAACCCAGTTATAAGTCCTTGAGAGGAAATAACTCTGAATAAAGACTCAGGAGAGACGTCCGTACTTTGCAGGGGACAAGCTTTCTGCCGGGGAAATGGATTCCACTTTCCTGAGGAACCCTTTGGATTGGACTCTCCTGGGGAAATAGGGCATTCATTGTAAGGCTGATGTAATGCTGAAACTTTATCTTACTCCGTGGGGAATCGAGATAACCTGGTCACATTCTTCAGTTGAACCTATCTTGGTGGACAAGGCGACCCGACTGCATTAGACAACTCCACATTGCCCCTGTTTCCGATGTCATCTATAATTAATCTTTCGTGTCATATGTAAACATTTATGAATCAGCAATTTAATGTCAAATGCATATATCAAAAATGAACATTGGACGTTCTTCGCAAGACAAAACAAAAAAGGAAAACAACGGTAATTTACATGGACAAGTGAATTTGTATTGATTTGAATTTTGCCTGTGAATAGGCGTTTTTGTACAAGAGGCTAACATCCTAGTAAGAGGATGCCGCCGAATAACTTAGAGTTATCAATTTGAAAAGAAAAAGGAAATCAAAACAGCTATGTGAACGATCCCACTGGGTTCTAACTCGGCTATCGCCTTTATGTCTTCGAATGTCTCATCGCTTTGCTACCTAGTTGAAGATGAAGCTGATTGGTCGATGCCGAAATCTGAGCCAGATAGTTGACGCCGAATTCCGGATGCGAAGCGATCCCATGAGACATAGTGTTACGCTTTTATCCCTAACTTTTGCCTGGACCGCCCTTTCAGGTTTTCAGTCCACCGGGATACCCATTTTTGCCCAAGTCGCCTTTTCAGGTTTTCGACTTGCCGGGTGTACAGGTTTTTATTCATTTCATCCCTTATTTTTGCCCGAACCCTTTTGGTTCGCCGGGAAGCCCTAATTTTTGCCTAGGTATGTCAACCTAGAGGGTCTTTTATTTATGCGTAGTATCTTTTCACTATGTCTGCATTGCCGGGGTGAGGAAGGTCGTCACCATCCATGGTGGTTAGGATCATGGCTCCTCCTGAGAACACACGTTTAACCACAAATGGCCCTTCGTATGCAGGGGTCCATTTTCCCCGGGGATCACTTTGAGGAAGGATGATGCGTTTAATTACCAGGTCCCCAACTTGATACTCTTGCGGTCTGACTTTCTTGTTAAATGCCCTGATCATCCGTTTTTGATACGTCTGACCATGACAGATAGCAGTGAGCCTCTTTTCGTCAATCAGATTTAATTGATCAAGTCGAGTCTGGATCCAGTCATCTTCACTCAAGTCTGCATCTTTCATTATCCGGAGAGAGGGTATCTGGACTTCAATTGGCAAGACTGCCTCCATGCCATAGACCAAGGAGAAGGGGGTTGCCCCGATTGACGTCCTTGCTGAGGTACGGTACCCATGAAGAGCGAACGGTAACATCTCGTGCCAATCTTTATAGGTCATTGTCATCTTCTGCATAATTTTCTTGATATTTTTATTAGCTGCTTCTACAGCCCCATTCATCTTCGGCCGGTAGGGAGAAGAATTGTGGTGCTGTATCTTGAACTGCTCGCAGAGCTCAGTGATCATTTTGTTATTGAGATTGGTACCATTGTCCGTAATGATTCTTTCCGGGATGCCATACCGACAGATTAAATTATGCCGGATGAAACGTGCCACGACGCTCTTGGTTACTGTGGCGTAGGAAGCTGCCTCAACCCACTTCGTGAAGTAATCGATCGCCACTAAGATGAAGCGATGCCCGTTGGATGCTGTCGGTCGGATCTCACCGATCATATCGATGCCCCACATTGCAAAAGGCCAAGGTGCCGTCAGGACATTCAAAGGAACCGGAGGGATATGCACCTTGTCAGCATAGATCTGGCATTTATGACAAGTTCGGGAGTGTTGGTAACAATCGGCTTCCATTGTGGACCAGAAATATCCTGCCCGAAGGATTTTCTTAGCCATAGTATGTCCACTGGAATGTGTCCCAAATGTACCTTCATGTAGTTCTATCATAATTTTCTCTGCTTCAGCCTTATCCACACAACGCAGCAGGGTTGAATCATGATTTCGTTTGTAGAGAATGCCGTTGCTGAGGAAAAATTTTGCAGCAAACCTCCTCATGAACTTCTTGTCATTGACAGACGCACCTTCAGGATACTCCTGAGCTTCCAAGTACCTCTTCACCTCATGATACCAGGGTTTTTCAATCGCCTTCTCAGCCTCGAGCTCACAGCAATATGCCGGTTCATCCAACTTCCAGATAATGATTCGGGGAGCCTCATTGTCCCATTTAACTTTGAACATTGAAGACATCGTAGCTAGGGCGTCCGCTAGCTGATTCTCCTCTCTAGGGAAGTGTTCTAAAGTTATCTCTTCAAAGTGGGGAAGCAAGGTCGACACATACTCCTTGTAAGGAATAAGATTCGGGTGTTTCGTATCCCACTCGCCTTTGATCTGATTGATCACAAGAGCGGAATCTCCGAAGACACTTAGAAATTTGATCCTTAAGTCGATTGCAGCTTGTAGACCCATGATACATGCCTCATATTCCGCCATATTGTTGGTGCAGTTGAAACATAACCGGGCAGTGAGGGGAGTATGAGTTCCTTTGGGAGATATGATTACAGCGCCGACGCCGTTACCCAAAGCATTGGAGGCTCCATCAAAATGCATAGACCATCGGGATCCTTCTTCAGGTCCTTCATCCGGTCCAGGTACTTCACAGTCAGTTACCACCATGATGTCTTCGTCCGGAAAATCAAAGTTCAATGATTGGTAATCGTCCACAGGTTGGTGTGCCAAATGATCTGCCAGTACACTTCATTTAATTGCTTTCTGAGTTGTATACTGGATGTCATATTCTGTTAAGATCATTTGCCATCTCGCTATTCTTCCCGACAGAGCGGGCTTTTCGAATATGTACTTGATAGGATCCATTTTTGAAATCAATAAAGTAGTGTGAGTCAGCATATACTGTCTCAGCCGGCGAGCAGCCCATACAAGAGCGCAGCAAGTTTTCTCAAGCAGTGAGTAACGAGACTCACAGTCGGTAAACTTTTTGCTCAAGTAATAAATGGCGTGCTCTTTTCGGCCAGACTCGTCATGCTGCCCCAGCACACACCCCATTGATTTGTCAAGCACTGTCAAGTATAGTATCAGAGGTCTTCCTTCCACTGGTGGCATAAGAATGGGTGGCTCTTGGAGATATTCCTTTATCCTTTCAAAGGCGGCCTGACATTCATCGTTCCAGCGTACTATTTGATCTTTCTTCAGCAATTTGAAGATTGGCTCACAAGTAGCAGTCAGATGTGAGATGAATCGGGCAATGTAATTCAGTCGTCCTAGGAAACCTCTGACTTCTTTCTCTGTTTTTGGAGTCGGCATTTCTTGTATGGCTTTCACCTTGGCAGGGTCCACCTGAATACCTTTATCACTTACAATGAAACCTAGCAATTTTCCGGATCTTACCCCAAAGGTGCATTTGTTGGGATTCAATCTCAGCTTGTACAACTTGAGTCAGTCAAATAACTTCCTCAGATGGTCAAGGTGCTCCTCCTCAGTTTGAGACCTTGCAATCATGTCATCAACGTATACCTCAATCTCATGATGGATCATATCATGAAATAAAGCAACCATGGCACGTTGATAGGTTGCCCCAGCATTTTTCAATCCGAATGGCATGACCTTATAACAGAAGGTGCCCCACTGAGTCACAAAGGTAGTCTTCTCCATATCTTCTGGAGCCATCTTGATTTGATTATACCCTGAAAAACCATCCATGAAGGAGAACACCTTGTGTTGAGCAGTATTGTCGACAAGAACGTCGATGTGGGGTAAGGGGAAGTCATCCTTGGAGCTGGCCCTGTTCAAGTCCCTATAGTCGACGCACATTCTGACTTTGCCGTCCTTCTTTGGTACTGGCACCACATTGGCAACCCACTGAGGGTAAGAATTCACTGCAAGGAAACCGGCATCAAACTGTTTCATAACCTCGGCTTTGATCTTTTCAGACATCTCTGGACGCATCCGTCGGACTTTTTGCTTTACCGGAGGGCAATCTTCCTTGGTTGGCAGGTGATGAACTACAATGTCGGCGTCCAAACCAGGCATATCCTCATAGGACCAAGCAAAAATCTCCAGGTAATCCTGTAGCATCTGGATCAATCGTTGCTTCACGCTGAGCTCTAAATTGGCACCAATCTTGACCTCTTTCTTATCTGTCTCGGTACCCAGGTTAATCGTCTCCACCGGCTCTTCATGTGGCTGAATAGCTCTCTCTTCCTGAAGTAGCAGTCTCGCGAGTTCACCAGGCACCTCGCAATCATCTTCACCTTCGTCTTCGGCCAAGTTGATCGGATTTTCGAAGTCATAACTGACGGTAGCAGAGCAGTTACCAGTGAGATCCAGGGTGGATTGAAACCTGTATAAGTGAGTGTGTGTAAATATAGCTGTTTTGCAATATGTATAACACAGAAAGAAAAAGAGCGCAAGATTTGAAATGCAACAAACGTCCAATGTTTTGATTGATGATATATGAAAATGTCATACAAAAAGCCCTCACAAATGGAGCTACGATGCCCCGGGTAGGACACCGAGCCAACAAAGTTTTAACATATTGTTTGTTACAAATTTGGAAATCAAAAGAAATCAATTACTGCGTGACAAATGTGATAGGTGTAAAATCCTTCGCCGTCCAGTTGCTTGGTCCGTCGCTGGTAGTCGGGTAGATCCAACTGTCAAACTCTGCTTCCTCTACATCCTCCTCAATAGCATTCACCCTTGAACTGGAGATAAACACCGGAGCCTTTCTGATCTTCTCTTTGCGCACATCCCTCTGAGCCTCTGCAGTGAAGCCCAGCCCAAACTTGTCGTTCTTCTGAGTGAAGTCAGGGAGCTGACCCCAGTTTGCACAATCGCCTTTCTGAACCACAGCCCGGGCATCCCTCAGGGAAGCCATCTTCAAGGAAACATTCTTCTCGACTGTTGTTTCTGCTGCTGCTGAAATTGGATGTACCTCCTCGAAATGCTGAAAGGGGGTTTCAATAAACTCCCCGTCCATCTCAATGTATCTGAAGGAATTCAAATGGCTCACCATATACTCCTCTTCTCCTTGCACAGTGACGATCTTCCCTCTGACAGGATACTTCAGCTTCTGGTGCAAAGTAGAGGTCACTGCCCCAGCTTTATGGATCCAAGGTCGACCCAATAGACAAGAGTACGATGGACGTATATCCATCACATAAAAAGTAGAGTCAAACACTTGAGAGCCCACACGAATAGGGATGTTAACCTCTCCATGAACCATCCTTTTGGAACCGTCAAAGGCCCTCACTATGATATTGCTGGGCTTCAGTTCTAGGCCTTCATAATCCAAACGGTCTAGAGCCTTTTTTGGTAGGACATTCAAGGAGGAACCAGTATCCACCAATACATGCGCCAGAGTAGTGCCCCTGCATTCGATAGAGACATGCAGGGCATCATTATGGTCTCTTCCCTTCGCAGTCAGGTCAGCATCTGAAAAACCCAGGCCATTGTCTGCTGTCAGATTTGCTACACAATCAGTGAACTGAACTGCAGTTGTCTCCTGCGGCACATGGGCCGTTTTGAGAAATGAAATCAAGGCTTTAGCATGGGCCTCGGAGCATAGCAATAAAGAGAGCATGGAGATCTTGGAGGGCGTATGCCCCAGCTGCTCGACAACATTGAAATCACTTTTCTTTATTATTTTCAGGATCTCCTCCATTTCTTGTTGGGAGGCCTCAGCATTTATAGGTATTGGTGCCTCCATCCGGGCATGCTCTTCTTCAATCCCTTTGCCCCGAGCATTTGATGACTCGGCAGCAGGGGAAACAACTTGATCAGCAGTAGGAACAGGTAAACTTGTAGGTGTTATAAGGAGGGGTTTTCGAGTAGCGGGCGGTGCAATGTCAGGCGAGAAGAGCCTGCCACTGCGGGTGACCTTGGCTGGACCAGTGATATCGCAGATACTGGCGCCAGCGTCGAATTCTTGTTTGATTCCATTCACGTATACGTCTGCCCCATAATGCCAGGGGATAGCTTTATCAGATACGTAGGGGAGAGGTCCCGGAACAGTAATAACCACAGGTGCAACAGTCATGATTTGAACAGGCTTCTTCGGGAGAGCCTTGATTGGATTTTTGAAGATGGTAACCACAGAAACTTCTTTTACCGGAACCGACTGAACAGCAGACTTCTTAAACAGAATCTCCTTGCTATCCATTAGGTTTTGAATGCCTAACTTCAGCAAGGGACAACCAGATAGGGAAACAGCACAGAACAGGCAACCTTCACTGCAACCCGGAAATAAACCGGCCAGCAGTAGGTTCTTCTTAACAGTCAAAAGAGGGGTAACAATTTCATTTACCGAAACAGCATACAACTCTTCCTCAATGGCATTTACTCTATGCTGGGGCATAGGAGCAGTTACAACATTTGGTCTCTCCGGCGCTTCAAACTGAATTTCCTTTGCATCGATCAGATCTTGCACTTTGTTTCTCAAGGCCCAACAATCATCAGTAGTGTGCCCGGGACTATCAGAATGATAAGCGCACCGGGCATTTGGGTTATACTTAGGAGACGTAGTGTTGACGACCTTAGGAGCTTCTTTGAGGGTCACCAGGTTGGCGGATAAAAGTTGGGGTAAAATTTGAGATAAGGTCATACTCAGTCGAGAATACTGCCTCTTGGGCCTTTCGCTTCTTTATTGATTGTACTGCTGAGGAGCAGCAACAGGTTTCGAGATGACCAAAGCATTGACGGCTTGGCGACTCTCGGGCTTGATCTGTCTTCTAGGACCATAGACGGCACTTGCTTCTTTCTTAAACGGCCTCTTCTCAGCGCTTGTGGAGGCAGCCTTTTGTATCTTGCCTGACCTGATACCAGCTTCAATCCTTTCTCCCGTCAATATTAAATCTGTAAACCCAGCGGAGGAGTTACCAACCAAATGATTGAAAAACGGACAAGACAACGTCCTTAGAAACATATCAACCAGCTCCCGATCAGTCAATGGAGGCTGCACCCTGCCAGCCAAATCTCTCCATTTTTGAGCGTACTCTTTGAACCCTTCACCCGTTCCTAGAGACATACCCTGAAGTTGGGTACGCGTAGGAGCGAGATCAGAATTGTATTGGTATTGTCTGTAGAATGCGCTTGCCAAATCTTCCCAGTGTCGGATGCCAGTTCCATCCAATTGGTAGAACCATTCAAGCTGTGACCCCGAGAGGCTATCTTGGAAGAAGTGAATCCAGAGGTTCTTATCTGCCGTGTAAGGTTGGATTTTCCTTACGTATGACCTCAGATGCAGCTTTGGGCAGGAGACTCCATCATACTTGGCGAAGGCAGGCGCCTTTAACTTGTGTGGAATTACTATCCCAGAAGATAACCCCAAATCTCCGAAATCCAGCCCCAGCACATTCTGAATTTCCATGGCGCTCAAGCGGTCCTCCAATTGTTTGTATCTGTCAGCAGCAAGTGGGTATTGTTCGTCGTTGTAGTCCGTCTCGTTGTCGGAGACTGCGGGACTAGGAGCTCCTCCCCCTTGGGGACTATTTTTCTCAGCAGAAGAAGTAGTTGGATCAGCTTCATTATGGAGTGTGTTCCCAAATCTGCGTCCGGTGTTGAACAACGCAGTCCTCTTTTTCTTCTTCTTCTTCAGGAGTAAAGTCTTCAACTCTTGCTGACCTTGGGCTAGGCTTAGGACCATCTCTTGAAATTGTGCATTTTGGGCCTGAAGGGCCTTGATTGCTTGCTCACTGGAGGAGTCTGGATTCATGATGACTGTTCAAAATAAACAGCGAAGGAGAGTAAGCAACCTGTGGAATAGGGTACCTGCTATGCATATGGTGCAATGGAATGCGTATGTATGCAATGCATTCAAGGATTCAGAATATTCACAATTTGTTGTAGACAAAAAGAACGCACATCATATTAATAAGGAGAAATTCGTTAGTACATAAATGCCCCATGGGCCAAATATTACAAAATGACTCCTTAAGGCAAAAAAACATTGCGCATCCTCTTTGGTGCGATGTAGGTATTGAGATTCCTCTCCTCGTGCAGTAGGCGGGTGAGTTCCAGGACTTTCTTTTCACTAGCACGTAGACTGGTCTCAAGAGAATTTCGTTCTTCCTTAAGCTGGATCCAGCTCTTCTGCATCTCTTCCTAAGACGTGGGCATGTCAGGATGTTGAATGGTGTAGGACACCTCTCCTTCCAAGACTGGTTCTTTGATCACAGGGAGCATATGAGGATAAGGCATTACTAACTTCTGGGAGCGGGCTCGTACCCACTTGAGATAAGGTTCCAACGGGATGGAGTTCCTGTGCCCCAGTGTCTTGCTGTCTATCCTTTTTGGCATCCTCCAAGCTCTGATAAATCTCTGACGAAGTCCCTGAGTATCGTTGTCGAACTCAAAAACTATGTTAGGAATTAACATGTCATGAGGGCCATCCCTCCGAGCATAACCAAACTGTCTCCAAGCCAGGCATGGGTTGTAAGTAATACCTCCTTTGATTCCCAATAAAGGAACATTAGGGTACTCCCCGCAACGATCAATGATAGTGACATCTTTCCTGGACCTAGGGCACCAATGTATATCTGCATGCGTGAGAGTCATTAACCGTTGTGACCATCTCAAACCCCGCTCGTTCTTCAAAACTGATTGTGGAAGGTGCGAAATAAACCACCTTCCCAGGAGAGGAGTGCAACACATGAGGACACCCCTTCTTCTCATGGTTCGAGTGTAACATGAGTGAAGGATGTCCCCTAGCAACGTAGGTATAGGATTCCTGGTTATGAAGATCTGGATAGCACTGATATCAATAAGCTGATCTGGGTTGGGGAATAACACCAAACCATAGACAAGGAGGGCCATAACTTCTTCAAAAGCTTGTAGGTCAAGGGAGTTCCAACATTCTTGGGCCTTCTCGAACAGAAACCTGGCTAAAAACCCCTTGATACCACTTCTAACTTCCCAATGTCCCTTGAGGTCAGACGGTTGTAGGTGTAAAGCTTTAGCAATCTCTTCAAGCCTGGGTTCCTCTTCCGTACCGTTGTAGGGTAGTTGATCAAGGATAGGGATCTTCAGAAGTCGGGAGAACTCTTCCAATGTAGGCACCAATTGATAATCCGGGAAGGTGAAGCAGTGATGCAGAGGGTCAA
Organism: Vicia faba; assembly: GCA_948472305.1. NCBI lineage: Eukaryota > Viridiplantae > Streptophyta > Magnoliopsida > Fabales > Fabaceae > Vicia > Vicia faba. The sequence continues at coordinate 1,329,927,031 of OX451741.1, read as the reverse complement.
AGAATTGGAACAAGACTTTTATCATATCTTCCTCAATGTTGGTGTTAACCAAGCTGATGAGTCTTCCATGTCTCTCACTGAATGAAGAACCCTCGGGAATCCTGGACATAAGTTCCTTAAGCTGAGGAGGGATCCTTACAAGGCTAATCTGAATTGTCTTTCTGCGAGCAGTTTCCATGTCCTATAAAACAAGAACAAAGATGAAGATTCGAAACCCTTGAAATGGTTAGTCAATGCACATGATGCTGTATGATGTTATGATTAAATACACCACAAATATTCACAAAGGCAAACATGGTAAGGCACACAAGTCACGCAAGACAAACCCTTAGAGTTTAGGCCTGCATGGGGTCTGGGTATTACCCTCTTGAAGTTTGGTGGGCTCAACCTGTCCTATTAGAAGTAACCGGGTTCTAAGGGTCCCAATATCACTGGATTACTTTCATTGTTCATCGTTTCGATTTAGCCACTGAACTGGCGACCGAAATATTCCAGGAAAGCAACCCTCAATCGAGCGTAGCATCGAGTATCAACCAACCTCGGACTGCACCAAAGTCAGTTATCTCACTACCCTAAAAAAGGCCAAGATGGTTCAAATTAAGGTGCCTAAGGTCAGTTGATGCTTCACGACACCACGCGGCGGCCCCGTACTCTCCTTGACTGAACTCAAGGGTTACCGGTACACACCAAAGTGCCACATCAACGTAGCAGACTGCTTCAACCATGTCGGTATACCCCGCACAGTTCCCTCACAGCCTTGTTGCTACTTTCTAAGAAGGTATCCCCAGATCCGGGTTAGGATCTATAAAACTCCGATACAAGGCCCACAAATGTAAAAGCAAACAAGACAATCAATTGAAAACAAAAGTGATCTAAACCCTAAGGTAACACCACTTTAAAGTACTTCCCAGCAGAGTCTCCAGTTCTGTGATACGGTGGGAGAACTGACTAGTGTTTTGCGTTCGTATTCGCACTTGTGCGGTTGAGCAAGAGTCACCACCGACTTTTTATTTTATCCTAAAGGAAAGGTTAAAAAAAGCACAGCAAAAACCTTTTGAGATATTTCGTGGGTTCGGGGGGTAGATTATGAAAAGGGAAGGTATTAGCACCCTTTTCATCCATGGTTATCCATGGGCTCTTAGTTACTTGGTTTTTTAGATCACTTGCCTTGTTTTTCGATTGCTTTGAAAATGGTGTGTGTGTGGGTGCTTTTTTTGAAAATGTTTTGGAAAAAGATGCCTTGTCTTAGGCAACTAATGTATTTGACTCGTGATTGAGTGTTTTACAAAAGTGTGGATCTTTTCGAAAAGATGTTTTCAAATGTTTTTGAGAGTTTGTTTGAAAGTGTGGTGGATTGTGGTTTTTGAAAAGAAGGCAAGTGTTTTTGCAAGTTTGATCTCAAGTAACTAAGAGTTTTGTCTACCCTATTGTACTCAAAGGTTTTTGTTATGTTCTAACCCCTTTTAACAATTTCGTTCCACCATTGAAATTGGTGGACAATCTTGCGTTTAGGAAGTTTATTCGGGACGGGCGCGGGTCATCGTATGGACCATGAATGCAATGATGCCAAGTGTCTTTGGCAATTTGCTTTGAAGGGACTATGATCATTCCGTTTAGGCAACATTTTTGAGACTTATGATCATTTGATTTTGTTTTGCCAAAGATACTCGACGTGCAAGCATGGCCCATTTTGGAAGGCAACATGTGGGATTACCCTAGGGGGTGCAAGTGTGATTGTGTATTGATTACATGTATTTGTCTTGTATTAGGTTATCTAGCGTTTGATTTTATGTACATGCAAACCCTAGGTCTAACCATGGTATAATTGGAAAACCGTAAATTGCGGAATGTAAAATCTACGCTATTACAAAATAGTGTCCGGGAATGGGGGTATAAATGTACAAAGGGGATGAGACTTATAGTATCCAATAAGTTACAACCAAATCGAATGTGTGATCAAAATGTAAATATCGAATATACAAATATAAGATAAAAATGTGTATAGGGCAATGCGAATGTATTTGTGTAAGTGTACAAGTGTGTATGTATATGAGTATGTGTAATTATTTACAAACGCGATATGTGGAATTGAAACGTATTAGGGTTTTTGACCTAGACATATATTTTAATCTTGTACTTTTTATTTATATGTTTAATTATGTACAAAGAAAATGTTCAAGTTTTAATTAAGAATGTATCTTTATTTGCAAAAAGTATTTTGATTAAATGTTGTGAATTTAATATTAGAAAAATGTATATATTCTTATGTACAAATATGTATGTTAACTAAAAAAGTATTTTCAATTTTTAATTATATGATAAAAAAAAATGTATAATAAGTACAAAATTAATATTTCGAAATTTATGTATAAAGTATAAAAAAAAGGATTAATCTTAGAAAAAGAAAGTATTAGTTTGTAAGAAAGTATTTTAATAAAAATAAAATGATAAGAATAAATCAAAAAAAAGGGTTTAACATTTTAATTATCTTTTCTTGATCATATTAGTATAAGAAGTTTTTACTAATATAAAGAAAGAAATGAAGTTAGTGTTATAAACAAAAATTAATTATGAAATATTAACTTAGGTTAGTAAGAGATAAATGATTAGTATAGTTTTTTTGTGTTAAACAAGGAATGAAGCGTTTAATGGGCTTCAGAGAGGGTGAAACGGGTCAGGCCCAGGTTTGTTTGGAGCAGCGTTCTTTAGGGTTTGAGAATTATTCGTTCATTTGATAATGCATTAGGGTTTGAGCGGCGCGTTCGTGCATTCGTCTTCTCCGATCAAGCTTCCTGAGCAACTCACTCCGGCCACCAGCGTCGCCCTCCAGACCTTTCTTCCCTCCAAGGCGTAAGTTTCGCGTCCTCTTGACTTAGGGTTCGTTCCAACGTTTTATGTTCTTATCTCTTTTCTTTTTTACGAATTGCATGTTTTTGATTTGAGTTCTTACTTGATCTTTCGTTATTATGAGGTGAAGGAGAAGAGGTAGAAAGCTCGTTACCTGACCTTGGAGAAGGAGGAGAGGGGAGGAATGACGCTTTAGGAGGCCGGAACGGTGATTCGGTGACGAAGCTGGACGCTTGCTTTGCTTCTGATGCTTTCCTGGTATTTTCGTTCTTACCTCTTGCTGTGTGAGGGTTTTATGATGATTTTAGATTTTCCTGAAAACCCTTCTTTCTAATTCACTTCTTTATCTTCTTCTTCCATGCCATTGTTGCCTATGTATTGTTGCCTGAGTATTTGTATGCTTCTTGTTTGACTGCCTTATTGCCCAGTGATGTGTACACTGAGGGCCTGATAGATTTGCCTTGATATTGCCTCTGAATGACTTGAGTTGCTTGGATTGAAAAAAGTTTTGGTGTTGACAGTAGTGGGTTTTCTGGTTTGACAGTATGGTATGAAGTTTTTTACAGTATATTCTCTTTGCATATGCTGTATGTTTGTTTGTGTTGCCCAGTGATGTTTTACTGAGGGCTTAGGCTGGGGATGCTATGGCCTTGAGTTTGATAGGCATGGTGCTGGTATGAAGTTTTTGGTTGGTTGTGTGTGAACTTGGTTTATCAGCTTGGATGGGTTTGAAGTTTTGTCTCTTTGCTTGACAGTAGGCAGGTTAAGGCATTTTCAGATTATGTGTTTGTATGTTCAGTTTTGAGTTTTGAAGGGTGTTTTGATGACCTTGAGGGCGAGGCTTGATGCAGGTTTATGAGTCCATGGTTGTGACAGTAAGCTTTGCCTTTTGGTCTAGAGTTTGCAGTGTGTGTTGTTGTTGGACTTAACAAGGTTTGAGGTTGTTCAGGTTTGACGATTTCATGGGATGGTTGAGGTTTGGTATATTTTCTGTTGAACTGTGTGTTTGATGGTTTATTGACAGGATGATGGTTTCATGGTTGTTGGTTGTGGTTTAAGGTGATTCTGGGTTTGTTTTAGAAAATGCAGGTTATGTGAGGTTTTGTGTTTGATGGCCTTTTGAAATGGTTTTTGGGCTGGAGCAGGTTGATGATGTTTTTATGGTTCTGTGCTTGCAGATAATATATTTTTTTGTGATATTGGTGCTTGGCTCAATCAGGTTTGACAGTATGTTTTCTTGTGTTCTTTTGTCCTCTTTCTCTTGGTCTTTGGCGCCCAATCTTTATTCAAACCTTGGTCTTCTCTTTGATCCAAGCTTGCTGGGTAGTTTTACAAAGTTTCTTGGCACTTTTCCATTTTTGTTAACTGTCTATGCTGTGTACTTTTGCCCAGTTTTGAATAATGCTGAATTGTATTCTCTTTTTTGTATATCTTTTCTGTCTTCCCTGCCTAAGCCTAAAACCTGCCTATGCTGCTTTATCTCTCTACTTCTCATTTTTCAGTACAGTTTAATATTATTATATGATTTCCTGTACTATTTCTGAAGGGGCCCTACTGGTGGGAAATGATGAAAAAGATTTTAGCTTGCATAATACATCTTCTGCATCTTTATCTTGCTTTGACAATTTGGATCTGACTTTGCATTTTGATATCCTTTCCAAATCCTTCTTATTGGCAGCCTTGAGTAGACTTACACTTTTGACAGTAGATTGCTCTTTTGCTTTTGATAGAAAGTGGAATTGGATTTGAACTATGCAGTTTGAATTTTGGATTTTATGCATTTGACATTTTTTTATTTATGATAAAAATCTTCCCTCTTTGTGAACCGGGAGAAATCCCGTGATTTGCAGAGAGGGTCAACTGATCCCAGTCAGTGGCCCCTAATGATGAGCAACTTTAACTGTCTTTAATTAACTGCTTTCTGACTTTTCTTGCTTCTTTTTGCAGATAAAAAAAATGGAGCACCGGAATGAAGTGAAGAATGAAGAATTAGAAATAGGATAGAATTTTTACTTTCAGTTTAATTTTTGTACATTATTATTATTTTAAATACTTTGTAATAAGTATTCGTATCCAAATAATAACAATTGTAACAATTATTAAATGTGAAGTAAAAAATTCATTGGTATTTAATTCTCTTTCAATTCCTTTTCTTTAATTGTTTACTTGTTATTTATAGTTCCTTAAATAAAATAAAATGAAAGTTTAAATTTCAAATATTTTAATTCTTAGAATCATAAATAATCAACTAAACCTTTGATGATCAAAATAAATGAATTCGACGTATCCATTATTCAAAGCAACGCACAGTCGAACATAAAAACTTAATCAGATGCAATCCTTTTTTCACTGATTCTTTTGCCAAGCACTGTAATTCCACATTGCACACATCCCTTTTGACTGGTGAATTCAAACCAACTGCCTCATTTACTGATTAAATCAAGATAATGCGAATTTTAACCCGAATCTCGGAATAAACTGCAAAGTGCGGTAGAATTTAAATTCTTCTGAGAATATGCCCATAAAACCTTAATTCCTGATTAAATGCTAGATAACGCTCGCCCGATCAAAATTGAACCAAAAATCATCCAAACCCTAAGCCAACTGTATGAGACAAATCAGAGCTCTGAAAATCAGTAAAAAAAACCCTAATTTTGCTTGACTGTCAAGAAAAATCCGTTTGTCCGATTCTCGTGCCAATTTGAAAAGTCAGGAAATGTCTGAAGTTGAGATTGCTTGTAGAAAAAATGCGAGGGCAAATTTTGGGATCAAAGATGAGATCAGAGTTTTACCGGTTATGTCTGTTCTTAACAAAGGTAATTGCTTGTTTTGATAATTTGACAAAGAGCCCCAAATATTGGTTTTACCCAAAGTGTCTAAAAAATTCCATGTATGATGTATATGCATAATGTCCTAGATTGATATGGCACCCAAAATGTATATGTATCATTATTTTGTATATGCCCCAAATGTTTAAATATGCACCAAATGTGTGTATATGTCCCAAAATGTATTGAAAAATGGTTTTTGATATTCTCTCCTTTTAAACCATTAGTTTTGTGTTACCAACTCCCCAATATTGCATTGTTGTGGTATCTTTGAATTGATTTGAACAAGATAAAAGGTGTCAGTAAGATCTTGATATTGATATCATAGGCACATGCGTAGGCATGGATGTAGTTGTGGATGCATGCAAGGACGTAGACATAGACGTGGACATAGGCATGGATGTGGATGTAGGCGTGGATTTTCTTTTGATGTTTTTCTAACCAAAATGATTTTTAATGTTATATCAAATGCTTTTATTTTTCAAATCCCTAAAATGATTTCAATGCAGTATTCAAAAGAATAATCATAGTATTTTACAAACAAGTTCCAAAAGGATAAACACATTTGAAAGATTGAAAAATTAAATGTTTTATTGATAAATATGCCTCTGAATAGGCGAGAGTACAAGATGTAATTCCTTGAAAGAGGTAATTACAAAAAGTTTTAAAACTGAAAAATGGCAATGAAAAGGATAAGTGTTACTGTTGTTTCCCCAATGTCCTTTTGATAGCTCAAATCTCCTTTTCTTCTAAGTCAAATGATTTGGATCAACCCATTCCTTTGTGGTCGTAGTCGTGATTCTTAGATTGCAGTCTTTTTATTTTTTATTTTTGAATAAGATCCCTAATTTTTTCCTGGATCACCCTTTCAGGTTTTCAATCCACAGGGATAACTTTTTTTTGTGTATGTTCCTAATTTTCTCCTGGATCACCCTTTAGGGTTTTCAATCCATCGGGATACTCCTTTTTCCTAAGTCTCTTGTTTAGGGTTCGAACTTAGCGAGCTTTTTATACAGAGTATTTTTTGACTGCGTCTGAATTCGCCGGATGTGGTAGTTCTTCCTCATTCATTGTTGTGAGGATAAGGCCACCACCAGAAAATGTTGTTTTTACCACATATGGACCTTCGTAGTTGGGTGTCCATTTACCATGTGAATCAAGGTGGGTAGTAGAATCTTCTTGAGAACCAAATCCCCTTCCTTGAACACTAAAGGACAAACCTTCTTGTCAAATGCTTTCTTCATCTATTTTTGGTATAACTGACAGTGGCACAAAGCTGTCAAGCGTTTTTCTTCAATGAGGTTAAGCTGATCAAGTCGCGTATGAACCCACTCTGCTTCTTCAAGCTTTGTTTCCATTAGAACTCGAAGTGATGGAATCTCTACTTCCACCGAGAGTAATGCCTCCATGCCATATACAAGAGAGAAAGGGGTTACACCTGTTGATGTATGTATTGAAGTACCATAGCCATGTAAAGTGAAGGGAAGAATTTCATGCCAATCTTTGTGTGTGTTTACCATTTTATGAATGATTTTCTTGATGTTCTTATTGGCAGCTTCAACGGCCCCGTTCATCTTGTGTCGATATAGTGTGGAATCATGATGCTCGATCTTGAAACCATCACATAACTCCTTCATCATTTTGTTGTTCAAATTGGACTTATTATCCGTAATAATCCTGATTGGAACCCCATATCTGTATATGAGATTCTGCTTGATGAATCGAGTAACGACTTGACTTGTCACATTTGCGTAGGATGCCACTTCCACCCATTTGGTGAAGTAATCAATGGCAACTAGTATGAACAGGTGTCTGTTATATGCTTTCGGTTTGATCATTACTATTATATCAATTCCCCACATCTAAAATGGCCAAGGAGAGCTCATGACATTCATAGGAGTTTGTGGCACATGCATTTTTTCAGCGTAGATTTGGAATTTGTGACATGTCTTTGTATAATGGTAGCAATCGGCTTCCATTGTCATCCAATAATAACCTGCTCGCAGGATTTTTCTAGCCATGGCATGTCCATTTGTATGTGTTCCAAAAGTACCTTCATGGATTTCTCTCATAAGTGTATTTGCTTCCTGTTTCTCCATACACCTAAGTAATACCGTATTGTAGTTTCTTATGTACAATATGTCACCACTCAGAATGAATTTTGAGGCTAGCTTCCGAAGAGTTCATTTTTCAAAGACATAGGCATTTTCTGGATATTCTTGTTTCTCAAGGTACCTCTTGATGTTATAGAACCAAGGCTTGTTATCCGGTCCTTCTTCAAAGGCAAGGCTATGTGCAGGATCTTTAAAATGTTTGATCATAATAAATAGTTCTTGATTCTGCCAAGTTACTTTGAACATGGATGATAAATTTGCCAAGTCGTCTGTCATCTTATTTTCTTCTCGCGGGATATGACTGAAGTTAATCTTAGTAAATTTTGTAGCTAGTTTCAAAACATGATCTCCATATGGAATTAATCTTAAATGTTTAGTGTCTCATTCGCTGTTGACTTGGTATATGACCAGTGTCGAGTCTCCAAATACTTTGAGATGTTTGATTCTTAGATCGATAGAAGCTTCTAGACCCAGGATACAAGCTTCATATACGAAGATATTGTTGGTGCAGTCAAAACATAACCTTGCAGTATAAGGCTTGTGAAAATTCTTCAGAGAAGTCAAAACTACACCAATGTCGTGCCCCAATGCATTTGAAGCCCCGTCAAACATGAGTGTCCAACGTTCCCCTGGTTCAGGTCCTTCGTCGGGCCCTAATATTTCGTAGTCACCTATAACTATGACATCTTCGTCTAGAAAGTTGAACTTCATTGGTTGATATTCTGGTAATGGTTGATGAGTTAGATGGTCAGATATTACACTACCTTTGATGGCCTTTTGAGTAACATATTAGATGTCGTACTCGTATAGTAACATCTGCCATCGAGAAATCCTTCCTGTAAGAGCTGATTTTTTGAACACATACTTTAAATGATCAATTCTTGCTATTGACCAAATGGTGTGAGTTAGCATGTATTGCCTCAATCTTCTAGTAGCCCAAGCCAATGCACAACAGTTCTTCTCGAGAAGTGAGTACCTGGTTTCACAACCGGTGAATTTCTTACTGAGGTAGTAGATTGCATGTTCTTTTCTTCCCGTTTCGTCATTATGTCCCAATACACATCCCATTGACCCTTCAAGCATTGTCAGATACGTGATGAGTGGTCTTCCAGGAACTGGTGGCATCAACATTGGTGGATCTTGTAAATATTTCTTTATTGTCTCAAAGGTTGTCTGACAATCATCATTCCATACCAATGTCTGATCTTTTTAAAGTAATCTGAATATAGGCTTGCACGTAGCAGTTAAGTGTGATATGAACCTTGAAATGTAATTTAACCATCCTAAGAAACCACAAACCTATTTTTCTGTCCTTGGAGATGACATTTCTTGAATAGCTTTTACCTTGTTGGGGTCTACCTTAATACCATGCTGACTTACAATAAAACCCAGCAACTTGCCTGACCTGACACCAAATGTACACTTGTTTGGGTTCAACCTTAGTTTAAACTTTCGCAGACGCTCGAATAGCTTTTGTAAATGTATGATGTGATCCTCCTCTATATGAAACTTGGCAATCATATCATCTGCGCTCTTCAGACCGAAAGGCATCACCTTGTAAGAAAAATTGCCCCACGAAGTCATGAAGGTAGTCTTTTCCATATCCTCGGGTGCCATTTTGATTTGGCTATAACCTTAGAAACCATCCATGAACGAGAATACCGAAGCTTGAGCTATATTATACACCAAAACATCTATTTAGGTAAAGGGAAGTCGTCTTTTGATCTTTCTTTGTTTAGATCGTGATAATCTACACACATGTGTACTTTATTGTCCTTCTTGGGCACTGGCACGATGGTAGCTATCCAAGGTGGATAATCTACCACCGCTAAGAACCCTGCATCAAATTGTTTAAGGAGCTCTTCTCTAATTTTGCTTGACATGCCTGGACGGGTTCTTCTGAGCTTCTGTCTGACTGGAGAACAACCTTCCTTGAGAGGTAGTCTATGAACCACAATATCGGTATCCAATCATGGCATGTCTCTATAAGACCAGACAAATATATCCATATATTTATGTAACAACTTGATCAGTCTTTCTTTGATGCTTTTCTCCAATGTTTCCCCTAGCTTGATCTCTTTCGGATCTTCCTCTGTGCCAAGGTTATTTGTCTCAATTGATTCTTGGTATGGTTGTATATTGTCAGCTTTTTGCTCTATCTCCCTTTCCAGTTCTTCAGAGAGTTCAAGATCTTCATCATATTCCTCTTCTGCTTGGTTGATGGGTGCATTTAAATTATATAGGATAACAGCAGAAACATTATCAGTGATTTTAGGCATGTGTAATACGGTCGGAGAACTGACTTTTACTGGTTTTGCATTTTATCGCAAAATGTTGCGGTTAGCAAGAGTCACCATCGATCTTTTATCCAACAAAGGAAAGGGTGAAAAGAACAGGAAAGACCTTTCGATAATTTTCTGAGTAATGGGGGTAGGTTATGGAAAGGGATGTGTTAGCAGCCTTTCCATCCGTAGTTATCTACAGGCTCGTAATTATCTACAGCCTTTTGGGGTACAACAGCTGCCCCTGTTAAATCTTCTTAAACCTGAAGAGTTAGATTGGTCTGTCTGCCATTCGTGACTTGAAGGTAGAAGATAATTGAACACTAAAGTGTCGAGAAATTTGCACTCGCCTGTGCAAAAGGTAACATTGGTGGTAACGAGAATGTGCTTAGAAATTCCATTTGGAGGGATGACAGAGAATCGTCGGAGATGGGCTTATAGATGAAATCCTAAATAACTGTTGACTTCCACTGGATTAAATATCAGGATAAATCTTCAGACGATTTTAATTGAACCAGAGGAAGAAGTCTACCGGAAAACAAATCAGGATAAATCATTGACCAATTTAAACTGAACCAATAGAGGTATCGAATTATCTTTAACTGGAGACAAATAGGCAAAACCTTCGAGTTGATGTAGCTGAACCAGAGTAAGAAGTCTATCGGAAAATAAATTAGGATAAATCATTGATCGATTTAAACTGAACTAGTAGAGGTTTTGAATTATCTTTATCTGGAAAACAAATCAGTAAAATCTTCGAGTCGATTTAGCTAACCAGAGAAAGAAGTCCACTGGAAAAAAAATCTGGATAAATCGTTGATCGATTTAAGCTGAACCAACAAAGGTCTTGAATTATCTTTATCTAGAAAACAAATCAATAAAATATTCGAATCAATTTAGCTGAACCAGAGAAAGAAGTCTACCAGAAAACAAATCAGGATAAATCGTTGATCGATTTAAACTGAACCAGCAAAGGTCTCGAATTATCTTTAAATGAAAAACAAATCAGTAAAATCTTCGAGTTGATTTCGCTGAACTAGAGAAAGAAGTCTACCGGAAAACAAATCAGGATAAATCTTTGATTGATTTAAACTGAATCATCTGAGGTCTTGAATTATCTTTAACTGGAAAACAAATCAGTAAAATCTTAGGGTCGATTTAACTGAACCTGAGAAATAAGTCTACTGGAAAACAAATCAGGATAAATCGTTGATTGATTTAAACTGAACCAGCAGAGGTCTTGAATTATATTTATCTAGAAAAAAAATCAGTAAAATCTTCGAGTCGATTTAGCTTCCAGAAATAAAATCAGGATAAATCGTTGATCGATTTAAACTAACCAACAAATATATTTTGAGTATATTTTGAGAAAGACCTTCTGAGGAAAATGCTGACATAGCCCTTCGTCATATATAGTATTTGAGAAGATTATCAGGTGGTATAAGTAGTCTATGATATTTGTTGATTGATCTTTTTCTGAAAAGGTAAATAATTAGTTATACGCATTGCCATGATGTATGAAATGCATAGCGTAATGATGTTCTCAAAATAAATGAGATTGTGCTATATGCGTTTCGTATGCATATGCTATGACATTTGCTAAATAATGTATGAATGTGTAATGTTAATGAAGTGCATTTGTAAACTTGAGTGACATCTTCGTCTAGGGAAAATAAATCCCTGACTTTCGTTAGGGATGAAGAGTATGCGTAATCCTCTGGGAATTATTTCGCTGGGGATTCCAATTTGTTGTTTGAGGAAACTCTGTTGGGGAATATTGATTTTTGTTCTCTGAGGGAACTTTGCTGGAGAGTGTTTACTCCTGCTTGGGGGAAGAAAAGGTCCAAACTTTGGTTGTTTTTTCTCTACTGTGGAGTTATAGTTCCTTGTATACCCTGATTTGGAATAACATCGATGGATACCTTTCTGGCTCCTCTAAGAAAGATAAAGTTGATTGTCATTTGATCTTATTTTAGATTCAGTAGCAACTCTCTGGGGATGGGGGCAACTTCAATGGGGAAGGGAATTTTACCGGTGACTCATGGCCATCTGAGGAAAAGACTCAAGCTGGGGAGATTGGACATCATTGGGGAAATAAACCCTGTTGGGGAACTAAACCCTATAGACAGAAATCTAGACTCCACTGGGAAGTAAACTTGTTGATGGGAATGAGCTATGTCGGAGAGAAGTAGTTTGCAAGGTCTCTTACAGTTTTGAAAACTCAGTTGGGGAGAAGAATTCCCATAAAATGTAATAATTGGGATCCTGTAGATAAGCAATATTACTGGGAGGAAGTCTGCACTCCTATATCTTCCAGAGTGATCTGCTGGGAAAATTTTTGGAATATATGAACTTTGCGAAGATTACCATGTAGGGAAAAACCTCCTAAAGTGGCTATGTGGGGATCCATGGGTGGCTTGGATGTTATCCCATCTCTTACAGTCTTGAGTAACTGCTCATTCCTGTTTCTTTTGCACATATTTGTTAATAGTCAATTATATTCATATGTGTATACTCGATCAATCTTAGTTTTTGGACATTTTGGAAACAAAACAGAAAACATAAAAAACAAAATCTAGCTTTGAAATTGTTTTTTATATTTAATAATTTTTCCCATAAACAGGCGATCTTGTACGAAGAGACGAAAATCCTAGTAAGAGGAAATCATTGAAGAAAAGATTACAAAGTGAAAATAAAACATATAGCAATGTAGAAATAATCTCGTCGAGTTCCAACTCTGTTATTGCCCTTATATCTTTGAACATCTCATCCCTTGTTGTCGGAAGAAAGTGGTTGGATTGATCTATACCGTTTGAACTTTCGGCATTGGTAATAAAGCTCGCTGTAGTGATCCAATGAGGACATAGTCATACACTTTTATCCCTAATTTTTTCCTAGACCGCCTTTTCAGGTTATCGACTTACCGGGTGTACAGTCTTTTCATATATATATATATATATATATATATATATATATATATATATATATATATATATATATATATATATATATCCCTGATTTTTGACCGAACCCTTTTGGTTCGCTGGGATGCCCTTATTTTTTCCTAGGCCAGTCAATCTAGCGGGTCATTTTTTAAGCGTAGTATCTTTTGACTATGTCTGCATTCACAGGGTGCAGGAAATCCTCACCGACCATAGTGGTCAACATCATAGCACTGCCAGAGGACATTTTCTTGATTACAAATGGCCCTTCGTAAGTGGGAGTCTATTTTCCCCTGGGATCACCTTGCGGTAGAATGATGTGCTTTATTACCAAGTCACCATCCTGATATACCCGATGCTTGATCTTTTTGTTGAATACCTTGATCATGCGCTTCTGATACATCTGACCATGATAGATTTCCACAAGCCTTTTCTTGTCAATTAGATTTAGCTGATCCAAGCTGGTCTGAATCCACTCGTCTTCGTCTAGGTATGCTTATTTCATGATTCTCAGTGAGGGAATCTAAACTTCCATAGGTAAGACATCTTCCATAGCATAGACCAGAGAGAATGGGGTTGCCCCAGTTGAGGTTCTAGCTGAAGTGCGGTAACCATGGAGAGCAAACAATAACATCTCGTGCCAATCTTTGTATGTCACAACAATCTTCAATATGATCTTCTTGATGTTCTTATTGGCGGCTTCCACTACACCTTTCATCTTCTAATGATATGGAGAAGAGTTATGATGTTTGATCTTGAACTGCGTGTAGAGCTTAATGATCATTGTATTGTTGAGATTGGTACCGTTGTCAATGATGATCCTTTCGAGGATGTCATACCGATGGATCAAGTTGTGTCTGATGAACCGGGCAACAACATTTTTGGTGAACGAGGCGAATGTGGCTGATTCAACCCACTTTGTAAAGTAATCAATGGCGACGAGGATGAAGCGGTGTTCGTTATAGGAAGTAGGCTTGATTTCTACAATCATATCAATGCCCCACATTGCCAATGGCCAAGGAGCAGTCATGAAATTCAAATGTACTGGAGGGACGTGAACTTTATCAACATAAATCTGGCACTTATGACAATTTCTCGAGTGGTGATGACAGCCAGTTTCCATAGTCGACCAATAGTAACCAACTCTTAAGATCTATTTAGCCATAGTATGTCCACTAGAATGAGTACCGAAGACACCGTCATGCATATCTTGCATAATTTCTTCTGCTTCCTTCTTGTCCATACAACGAAGCATGATTGAATCATGATTACGCTTATACAGAGTTCCATTGCTTAGGAAGAATTTGGCCGAGAATCTTCATAGCAACTTCTTATTATTGATGGATTCCCCTTTAGGGTATTCTTGAGTTTCAAGGTATCTCTGGACTTCATGAAACCAAGGCTTTTCATCTACTCCATCAGTATCAAACCTATAACAATGTGTTGGTTCATTGAATCTTTCAATAGTAACTCTGGGAGCCTCATTGTCCCATCTGACCTTGAACATGGAAGACATGGTAGCCAAAGCGTCCACCAGCTGATTCTCATATCTCAGTATATGCTCAAAGGTAATCTCTTTGAAATGCAGGATCAATGTTAGCACATATTCTCGGTAAGGGATCAAATTTGGATGCTTCGTATCCCATTCTCCTTTGATCTGATTGAGTACCAGGGCTGAGTCTCTGTATACGCTTAGGAATTTGATTCTTAGGTCAATAGCAGCCTTAAGACCCTTGACTCATGCTTCATATTCAACCATATTATTGGTACAGTCAAAGCATAATCTGGCAGTGAAGGGCGTATGGCAACCTGTGGGAGAGATGATCACATCATCGATTCCGTTTCCAAGTGCATTGGAAGCCCCATCAAAAACCATAGTCCATCAGGATCCTGGTTCAGGTCCTTCATACGCTCCAGGTTCCTCAAAATCTATTACTTGAATAATTTTCTCGTTCGGGAATTCAAAGTTCATAGACTAATAATTGTCTACAGCTTGGTGTGCCAAATGGTCCGCCAATACACTTCCTTTGATGGATTTTTGAGTGGTGCACTGGATATCGCATTCTATTAAGACCATCTGCCATCGAGCTATTCTTTTGGAGAGATTCAGCTTCTCAAAGATATATTTGATGGGATCCATTTTAGAGATCAATAAAGTATTATGGGTCAACATGTAGTGTCTTAGTCGTCGAGCAGTCCATGCCAAAGCGCAACAAGTTTTCTTGAGAAGTGAATATCTTGTTTCATAGTTGTTAGACTTTTTGATAAGGTAATATATTGCATGATCTTTTCGACCATACTCGTCATGCTTCCCTAGTACACACCCCATTAAACTTTCTAACATTGTTAGGTACATAATCATAGGTCTTCCTTCAAACGATGGCATCAGAATTAGAGGTTCTTGTAGATATTTTTTAATCTTGTCAAAAGTTACCTGACAGTCATCGTTCCATTTTACCACTTGAACTTTCTTCAGTAGTTTGAAGATTGGATCACAAGTAGCAGTTATATGAGAAATGAAACGGGCAATGTAATTCAAATGTCCCAAAAAACCTCTGACTTCTTTCTCAGTACGGGGAGATGCCATTTCTTGAATAACTTTGATCTTTGCAGGATCGACTTAAATACCTTTATTGCTGACGATGAAACCCAGAAGCTTTCCAGACCTCACCCCAAAGGTGCACTTGTTTGGATTCAATCTCAAATTGTACTTCTTTAGTCTCTCAAACAATTTGTGCAGATGATCAATATGATTCTCATTCTATGATCTGGCTATCATGTCATCAACGTAGACCTCTATCTCGTGATAAATCATATCATGAAATAAGGCTACAATGGCACGTTGATATGTTTCCCCTACATTTTTCAACCCAAAAGGCATGACTTTGTAACAGAAAGTGCCCCACTGTGTGATGAAGGTAGTCTTTTCCATGTTGTTAGGCTCCATCTTGATCTGATTGTAGCCCGAGAAACCATCCATAAAGGAGAATACCTTTTGTTGAGTGGTGTTGTCGACCAAAACATAAATATGTGGCAGTGGGAAGTCATCTTTGGGGCTTGCCATGTTCAGATCCTTGTAATCTACACACATACGGACTTTATCGTCTTTCTTTGGCACTAGAACAACATTAGCAACTCATTGAGGATATGATGTCACTGCTAAGAACCATGTGTCTAACTATTTCATGACTTCATCTTTGATCTTTTCTGACATCTCAGGATGCATGCAACGAACCTTCTGCTTTATCAGAGTACAACCCTCTTTCATCGGTAGATGGTGGACCACAATATCGATATCGAGCCCTGGCATGTCTTCGTATGACCAAGCGAAGATCTCAACATATTAATGTAGCATCTGGATCAATCTTCTCTTGACATTGCCCTCTAAGTTGGCACCTATCTTTACCTCTTTATTGTCTATCTTAGTACCCATATTTATGACTTCGGTCGGCTCCTCATGTGGTTGAATAGCTTTCTCCTCCTGTAGCAGGAGTCTCGCAAGCTCTCCAGGTATTTCACAATCTTGCTCACCTTTATCTTCGGCTTAGTAGATCGGATTTTTGAAGTCATATGTGGCAATATCAGAATTGTTATCAACGAGATCCAGAGTGGATGAGTATCTGCAATGTAGTGCGTGATGTGTGTGAGAACACACAACTATTTGGAAGGAAAATATAGTAAGATAGGAAGAAAGACTGATATCACAACATTTGTATATAAAATTTCCAATGCTTTTATTGAAATGATCAAATGTTTATGGATCAATCAACCCTTAACAAAGAACCATTGTGCCACGGGTAAGGCATAAGGTTTTAACAACCATTATTCAAATTTTACATAACCAAAACATTTTAAACAATAAAAACAGGAAAATAGCCATTACTCTTGGCTGAAAGAGATAGGGAATACGTCTTCCGCTCTCCAATTATCCAGTCTGTCACCAAAAGTAGGGACAATATAGTTGTTGAACTCACAATCACTGTCTGCATCCTCTATGGCATTAACCTCGTTGTTGCTTATGCGGAATGGAGGTCTCCAAACACGAGCATGTCGAACAGCCTTCTGATCTTCGACAATGAAACCCAAACCAAACTTGTTAGATTTATAAGAGATGTCTGGAAGCTGGCCCTAAATTGTACTATCACCTTCTTCAACAACAGCCTTAGCATCTTTCAAAGAGGCCATCTTCTGTGGACTTTGGTGATATTGGGAATGGCTGAAACATCCTCAATGGAATTAGGGGAAATCACTTCAAATGTATGGCAAGGCGTCTCAATGAATTCTTCGTCCATTTCCACATACCGGAACGAGTTGATGTGGTTGACCATGTATTCTTCCTCCCCACAAACAGTAACAACTTTCCCTTTTACCGGATACTTCAGTTTCTGGTGCAAAGTGGAGGTGACAGCGTCCGCCTTATGGATCCAAGGATGTCCCAACAAACAAGAATAGGCCGTCCAGATGTCCATCACGTAAAAGGTAGATTCAAAGATACGTGTACCTACTTTGATCGGGAGGTCCACCACTCCATATACCATTCTCTTAGATCTGTCGAAGGCTCGAACTATGATGTTACTAGGCCTCAGCATAACCCCTTCATAATCTAGTCTATCCAGAGCACCTTTCGGAAGAACATTTAGGGAAGAGCCAATGTCAATCAACACATGGGCCAATGTAGTGCCCCTGCAATCAATAGAGACATACAGGGCCCTATTGTGGTTTCTCCCTTCAGGAGTTAAATCAGCATCGAAGAAACCCAGACCATTATCATTTGTAAGATTGGCCATATAGATTCAGAATTGGTCTGCCGAAATCTCTTGCGGCACATGGACGGTCTTCAAGAACTTGATTAATCCTTTTCATGGGCCTCATAACAAAGCAATAGAGACAATATAGAGATCTTTGATGGGGTTTTCCCCAACTGTTCGACGATCTTGTAATCACTCCTACGGATGATCTTTAACACTTCTTCTAAGTCTTGTTCAGAGGTATCCTTGATAGGAGTTTCTTTCGGCGTCTCTGTCCGTGCAGGCTCTATCACCAGCTCTTTACCACGAGCCCTAGCAGTTGTCTTAGCAACAGTGACTTGAACTGGCAGAGAGAATTCCGGAGAGAAAACCCTTCCACTTCTTGTAATTTTACTAGTCCCCGCAATATTGACAATACTGGGATCAACTTCTTCTTTTTCTTCATCGAATAACTCCTGTTTGACGCCATGATAATAGGCGTCAGATTTGTCGTGCCAAGGAATTGATTTATCTGAATAATACGGGATTGGCTCGAGCGTTGTAATGACCAGCGAGGCAGCTTTCGGATTGGCTGTAATCCTTATAGGACCCTTATAAGGGATCCTAAACGGAGTACCAGAGATAACATATAGATCTTGACAGAAATTGTTGGTGGATGGAACTTTTTCAATCAAAATAATATGCTCATTCATCAAACATTGAACACCGCTCTTCAGTAACTCACAACCATTGGGTTCGGTTGCACCGCAATAACAACCTTCAATACAACCTGGAAATAAACCAGCTTGTATCAAATTCCTCTTGATCGTAGAAAGACGAGTAACCACATCATCTACAGAAGTAACATACAGAATATCTTCAACAACACCTATGCATTTATCATGCTTGGGCATAGGTGTTGTGATCACATTTGGGGTCTCTGGAGGATCGAATTCAATCTCCTTGTTTTCAATCATGTCATGGATCTTATTCTTTAAGGCCCAGTAATTATCGGTGTCATGACTAGGATTGTTAGAGTGGAAAGCACACTTCGCATTTGATTTGTACTTAGGGGGAGCGGTGTTGGGATTTTGAGGAGGATCCCGCTGAGAAAAGAGTTAAGCTTTAAGTAACTGTTGCAGTGCTTGAGACAGAGGCATACCAAGATTGGTAAACTGTCTTCTCGGAAAGTCTAGTCTTTGAATGTTACCCTGCCGTTGATGTTGGGCAGGTGCCAGATTGCAAATCAAAACTGCTCCCATAGACTCACGGCGATTAACTTTGCTATGGCCCTTCTGGCCATAGATAGCATCAATTTCCTTCTTACTTCCGTATGGCTTCTTCGTAGCACTAGAAGATGCAGCCACCGAGATCTTTCCACTTTTTATAGCGCTCTCAATCCTTTCACCAGTCAAAATCATCTCTGTGAAACCAGAAGAGGAGATCCCAATCAGTAAATTGAAGAACGGGCCTATCAGAGTGCCCATAAACATGTCTTTCATTTCCCGATAATTCAGAGGAGTTTGCACTCTACTAGCTAGATCCCTCCATTTCTGCGCATATTCTTTGAATCCTTCTCTTGAGCCCATGGACATGTTTTGTAATTGTACTCGGGTTGGTGCCAGGTCAACATTGTATTGGTACTGCTTATAGAAAGCAACAACCAAGTCTTCCAAAGTACGAATATTGGTTCCCTCCAGCTGGTAGAACCATTCCAGTTGTGTGTCGGCCAAACTCTCTTGGAATAAATGAACCCATAACTTTTGGTCAGCAGTGTGAGGCTGTATCTTCTGAACATACGACCTCAAGTGGAGCTTAGGACAAGAGACGCCGCCGTACTTAGAAAAAATAGGGACTTTGAACTTGGGTGGGATGACTACTCCAGGAACCAAACCTAAATCACCAAAATCTAGTCCAGGTACCTTCTGGACTTCTATTGCTTTGAGCCTATCCTCCAACTGCTTATATTTATCATCCGCACGGGGATACTGTTCATCAATAAAGTCTTCGTCCTCAGGAGCATTCTCATAAGCCTTCTTATCTTTGTCATCCTCATTATTGTTGTCATCTTCTTCAGAAGAGTCATCTTCTATATGGACAGGTTGAGTGGTACCCTTGAATCTCCTTCCCAAGTTGAGGACAACAGGCTTCTTGGTCTTCTTTTTCTTAGCAAGGAGTTCTAGCAGATCTTGTGGACCCATATCCAAATTCAGAAGAGTCTCCTGGAACTGAGCATGTTGAGTCTGGAGATCCTTCATGGTTTGTTCGAGTGCCAGTTTTTTTTGCTGAAATAAACAACGAGAAAATGAGAAACCTGTTATGCGATGATGCATGATATGTAAATGCGATGATTTCAAGGACTTCGTAGGATTTAAACTTTTTTAATCAAAACATAAACAAAGATTTTTTATTAGTAAGTTCAAGTGAAACAAAGTTTTACAAAGAAATAAATCAAGAAATTCTAAAACTTCTAGATTTCCCATGGACACTTCCTCTTTGTGTTGATATAAGCATTAAGGTTCTGCTCCTCGTGAAGCTTCTTTGTCAGTTCCAACACTTTCTTCTCACTGACATAGAATTGGGTCTTAAAGGTGTCTCGTTCTTCCTTGAGTTTAATCCAAGACCTTTGCACCTCTTCAAAATTTGTTGGCATATGAGGATGAAGAATAATGCAAGACTTGTCCTCTTGAGAAATAGGCTCTAAGATCACTGGTAAGATGGCGGGATATGGCATCACAAGACTTCGAGCACGAGCTTGCACCCATTTGAGGTAAGGTTCCAAAGGGATGGAATTCATGTGCCCTAAAGTCTTACCATCGATCTTCTTAACCATTCCCCAAGCGCGTATGTGTTAGAACAATGTTTGAATCTAGTACCCTATATTTAAGTTTTGATGATAACAAAGTGAAAAGATATAGTATTTATATGTTTCATGTTTGAACTATATGCTGCCTAAAATTACTATGCTCTGACTTGCAGATACGCTGATTAAAATAAGCAAGATCACTTCTTCAGCATCAGAATTTGATTTCATACACCAGCATCAGAAGTTGCTGAATCAGAACATCAAGATCAGATGATCAACGCACGTACATGCTGAAGCTTGATGAACAGAACTGCGCGTAAACACTCTGATACAGAAACAAAATAGTTCATCAGCAGCGAAGCAGAATCAGAATGAGCCAAGCCAGAACGTGCATTGAAGAAGCAACGGTACTGTGCATTGAACGCTAATTAATTCCAACGGCATCATTCTAGACAAGATCTGCTCAAAAAGGAAAGCTTGTTATTAGCATTGAATCAAGAATATTTGCATTCAACGTTCATCTTCTCAAGTGCTATATAAACAAGGCTTCGAAGATTATAATGGCTAATGCTCTCCAATTCTCTACACGCACAAAGCTGAACAATAATCTTCATCTACCAGTTTTGCTAAACCACAAACTCTGATACTCCATTAGTGTTTAGCAATCTAAGTTTCTAAGCTTCATTTGTGTATGTAGGTGTTTAGGTATTGGCTTGCATTTTTGGAAAATTCCAAGTGTATGTGTGAATGTCATGACTGATGTCATAACATTCTAGTTCAGGTTGTACTAACTCTTTAGGTACATATGCAGAAAAATATTGTAACTCAAATACTGATGTTTATAAGTGTGTATCTGAGCATGTTTGCAAAATGATCACATTTAGCTAATCAGTAGACAGGTTTTCTCAGATGTCATAACAGATGTTATGACATCCTGTTCTGAACTAGCAGAATTACAGGATTGGATAAGTCTGAGTTTTTTCAGGAAATAACTCAGTCCTTCCTAAACAGAATCCTGCGTTTTCTGAGGAGTAACCTCGCTCAATCCTAACCTGATCAACAAAGTACTGTGACCTGGTCATTAGGTCAAAAGGAATCAACCCTAGGTTTTTGGAAACCCTAACTGAAGTTGCAGCTGCTATATATTCAACAGAGCTGCGGTTTTTGAAGTGATCCCTGCTGATTGATTAGAAGATCAAGTTTGTAATCTGTATAGATTTGTTTATTGTACTCCAAGCAATTATCATTGTGATAAGTGTCTTGGAATAGGTTTCAATTGTAAGGGTTGTGTAGCACTCAAAGCTTTGAAGCAAGAGTGTTTGAATGTTACTTGACTAAAGCTGTGAAGCAGAGTCAAGTTAGTTGTGTACATCACTCAAAGCTGTGAAGCACGAGTGATTGTGTTACTTGATTAAAAAGCTGTGAAGCTTAATCAAGAGTGTGTTTTGAAGAGTGTCTTCATCAATTCTCAAGTCAAATTGGTTTATGTATCAGTGTTGTGATTGAGGGGGAGTGAGTAGGAACTCAGGTTTAAGTTGTACTTAGATTAGAATTGCATTGGGTAGGTCTTAAGTGAAGGAGATAAACTGGTTGGTTTATTCCTGAATTAACATCTCTTATAGTGGATTCTCTCCCTGGCTTGGTAGCCCCCAGAGTAGGTGTTGTTGCACACTGAACTGGGTAAACAATTGACTGTGTTGTTTACTGCTTTTGTATTTACTGTCATATAGTAAGTCAGATACGGTGTCATAACATCGGACGTGACATTAAGTATCTGTAGCCAGAATTTTCAATTGGTATCAGAGCAGGCACCCTGCCTGTATTACTGGGTGAGATCTAGGGATATCACTTTCTGGCACTATGGACAAAGAAGGAGTTTTTGGAAATAGACCACCCATTCTGGATGGAACTAATTATGACTACTGGAAACCTCGTATGATTGCCTTCCTCAAATCTCTGGACAAAAAGGCTTGGAGAGCTGCTGACAAAGGATGGATTCATCCCACCATACCTGAGGAAGATGGGACAATCAGTCTGAAGCCTGAGGAAGATTGGAGTAAAGAAGAAGATGAGCTAGCCCTGGGAAATTCCAAAGCTCTAAATGCCTTGTTCAATGGAATTGATAGAAATATTTTCAGATTAGTTCATCAATATGAACTGGCCAAGGAAGTTTGGGACACTCTCAAAACTACTCATGAGGGAACTTCCAAAGTAAAAATGTCAAGGCTTCAGATGTTGACCACTAAGTTTGAGAATCTAAAAATGATGGAAGATGAAACCATTCATGAGTTTCACATGAACATCTTGGAGATTGCCAACACCTCAGGAGCACTGGGAGAAAAAATGTCAGAAGAAAAACTGGTGAGGAAGATTCTCAGATCCTTGCCTAAAAGATTTGCAATGAAGGTGACTGCCATAGAGGAAGCCCAGGACATTAGCAAGTTGAAAGTAGATGAACTTATTGGGTCTCTTCAGACTTTTGAGATGGGAATCACTAATGATGATGTCAAAAAGAACAAGAGCATAGCACTTATGTCCAAAACTGATGTTGAAGAAAACATTTCAGAAGCTATAGCCATGCTAGGAAGACAGTTCAACAAACTCATCAAAAGAATAGATCCAAAGTCAAGGTCTAATGTTCATAACATTTCCTCTGACATTGACAGTTCCAGCAAAAGACCAAGGTCAGATGGGAAGGGAGTTCAAGGCAGAGGAATTCAATGCCATGGTTGTGAAGGATATGGGCATATTCGAGCTGAATGTCCTACCTTTCTTAAGAAACAAAAAGGAATGACAGTTACTTGGTCCGACTGTGATTCAGAAAGTAATTCTGAAGAAGAGACTGCCAAACGAGTTACTGCTTTAACTGGTGTTTGTACCTCTGAAAGTGATGAAGAGGTGACTTTTGAAGAACTGGCTGAAACATACAAGGAATTGTGTATCAGAAGTACTGAAGTCTGTGTGCAGAATAAGAAACAATCAAAACTCATCATAAAGATGGAGGCTGAAAAACAGGAAAACCTTGAAACTATAAGTCTTCTAGAAGGAGAAGTTCAATTGCTGAACTCACAACTGGATCAAATGACAAAATCTGTCAAGATGTTGACAAATGGAACTGACAAATTGGAAGAGATCCTACAGATTGGACAAAATGTGGGAAATAAATCTGGTCTAGGATTTATGAAAGCAACGAAATCTGGTTCTGGTAGGCAAATGTCAAAACAGATGTCTCAACACAACTCTCGACATCAGGAACATAAACATATGAGGAAAAGGTACCAAAGATGGAAATGTCATCATTGTGGTAGATATGGCCACATAAAGCGTTTCTGCTTCAGATTACATGGATACCCTAATCAGAATTCAGGTGTCAAACCTAAGTCTAAAAAGGTACCACATGCTCCTCAATGGAAGAAAAAGGCTACTGCACTGATAGCTCACACTTCCCTGAGGGTCTCTGCAAAAGAAGACTGGTATTTTGACAGTGGATGTTCCAGACATATGACTGGAATCAAGAACCTCCTCAATAATGTTAAGCCTCACACCACCAGTTTTGTGACCTTTGGAGATGGGGCTAAAGGTGAAATCAAAGGAGTTGGTGATTTGAACTGCCCTGGAGTTCCAAGTCTAAATGAAGTACTGCTGGTGAAAGGACTGACCGCTAATCTCATTAGTATCAGTCAACTGTGTGATCTAGGATTCAAGGTCAATTTCTCAAAATATGAATGCCTTGTAATCAATGACAAACAAGAGATAGTAATGAAAGGAGTCAGATCCAAAGACAACTGTTACTTATGGGAGGCTGAGAACACTAATTTCTCATCTGTGTGTTGCATTGCAAAAGAAGAAAAAGAGGTGAAACTGTGGCACCAAAAACTTGGCCATCTTCACCTAAGGGGTATGAAGAGGATCATCTCCTTGGAGGCAGTCAGAGGGATTCCAAAACTGCTAATTGATGAAGGAAGAGTTTGCGGTGAATGTCAGGTGGGCAAGCAGACAAGGATGTCACATCCAAAGTCAAGACATCTGACCACCACTAAGGTTCTAGAACTCCTCCATATGGATCTGATGGGACCAATGCAAGTAGAAAGCCTTGGTGGTAAAAGATATGCCTATGTGGTTGTGGATGATTTTTCCAGATTCACCTGGATTAATTTCATTAGAGAAAAATCAGATGCATTTGAAGTCTTTAGAGAACTGTGCAAAAGAATTCAAAGAGAGAAGGAAGTATGTATTGTCAGAATCAGAAGTGATCATGGCAAGGAATTTGAAAACAGCAGGTTTGATGACTTCTGTGCTTCAGAAGGAATCAGTCATGAGTTTTCTTCTCCCATAACACCTCAGCAAAATGGAGTTGTGGAAAGAAAAAACAGGACCATACAAGAATCTGCCAGAGCAATGTTACATGCCAAAAAACTTCCTATGTATTTCTGGGCTGAAGCTATGAATACAGCTTGTTATGTTCATAACAGGGTCACCTTGAGAAAGGGAACCTCATCCACCATATATGAACTCTGGAAAGGAAGAAAACCAACTGTGAAGTACTTCCATGTGTTTGGCAGCAAATGCTATATCCTGTCTGATCGAGAACAGAGAAGAAAACTGGACTCCAAAAGTGATGAAGGCATATTTCTAGGATACTCCTCAAACAGCAGAGCTTATAGAGTATTCAACTCCAGAACCAAAACCATGATGGAATCAATAAATGTCATAATTGATGACTATCATGAAGAAACAGATGTTCCTTGTACTGTTGAGACATTCTTTGAGACTTCAACCCAACAGGATGATCTACCCAACTCCACCACAACAGAATCAGAATCAAAGGAAGCTAGCAAGACTCCTTCCATCAGAATTCAGAAGGATCATCCAAAAGAGCTCATCATAGGAGATCCTAATAGTGGAGTCATCACAAGATCAAGAGAAATCATCTCAAATTCTTGTTTTGTGTCCAAAATAGAACCAAGAAATGTCAAGGAAGCCTTGACTGATGAATATTGGATTGGTGCAATGCAAGATGAACTGAACCAATTCAAGCAGCATGAAGTTGGGGAACTGGTTCCTAGACCTGAAGGAACTAACATCATTGGGACAAAATGGATATTCAAGAACAAGTCAGATGTTGAAGGAGTTGTCACCAGAAATAAGGCGAGACTTGTTGCTCAAGGATACACCCAAGTTGAAGGGGTTGACTTTGATGAAACCTTTGCACCTGTAGCCAGGTTGGAATCAATCAGACTCTTGTTGTCAATTGCTTGTCTTCTGAAGTTCAAGTTATTTCAGATGGATGTGAAAAGTGCCTTTCTAAATGGGTACTTAAATGAGGAAGCTTATGTGGAACAACCTAAAGGTTTTGTGGATCCAACCCATCCTGATCATGTCTACAAATTGAGAAAAGCTCTATATGGGCTGAAACAAGCTCCTAGAGCATGGTATGACAGGTTAACAAAGTTTCTCTCAGACAAAGGCTACAGAAAAGGAGGCTTGGACAAAACTCTATTTGTCAAAACTGAAGGAGGGAAGTTGATGGTTGCCCAAATATATGTTGATGATATAGTGTTTGGCGGAATGTCAGAACATATGGTTAAACACTTTGCTGACCAGATGCAGGCTGAATTTGAAATGAGTCTCATGGGAGAACTAACTTATTTTCTTGGACTACAAGTCTCACAGATGGAGGACTCAATCTTCTTATCTCAAAGCAAGTATGCTAAGAATATTGTAAAGAAGTTTGGTATGGAGAATGCAAGTCACAAAAGGACTCCTGCTCCTACTCATCTAAAGCTCTCCAAAGATTCAAGTGGGGTTAAGGTGGATCAAAGTCTGTACAGAAGCATGATAGGAAGCCTGTTGTACTTAACTGCCAGCAGACCTGATATTGCCTTTGCAGTTGGAGTTTGTGCTAGATACCAAGCTGATCCCAAAGTCAGTCATATCAATCAAGTGAAGAGAATTTTGAAGTATGTAAGTGGTACTTACAACTATGGATTGTTGTATACTCATGGCTGTGAACCGACTCTGACTGGCTACTGTGATGCTGATTGGGCTGGTAGTGCTGATGATAGAAAAAGCACCTCTGGAGGATGTTTCTTTTTGGGAAATAATCTGGTTTCCTGGTTCAGCAAGAAACAGAATTGTGTGTCTCTTTCCACCGCTGAAGCTGAATATATTGCAGCTGGCAGTAGCTGCTCTCAAATGTTATGGATGAAACAGATGCTCACTGAGTATAACGTCACACAAGATGTTATGACATTATACTGTGACAATCTGAGTACAATCAACATATCCAAGAATCCCATTCAGCATAGCAGGACCAAACATATTGACATACGACATCACTTTATTAGAGACCTTGTAGAAGAAAAGACCATCAAATTGGAACATGTTGCCACTGAGCTACAGTTGGCTGACATTTTTACCAAGGCTTTGGATGCAAATCAATTTGAAAACTTAAGGGGTAAGCTGGGTATTTGCCAACATGAGGAATTGTAGCAATTAATTTTGCTTAAAACAAAGACCAAAGGACTTATGCCTGTTCTGATTGGTTTAAAATTGTATTTTCTCATTTCCTACAACTGTTTTAAGAAGTTGAATAGGCACTCCTTTGCTTTGTTCCTCTCTCGTCTTCTCATCAATCAGGAATTTCTTCTCATTTGCTGTTTGTCCTTCAAAACTGACAAAATGTCTCAAACGCCATCATCATCCAATACGACCATCTCAACCTCTTCATCTGATCAAGATTCTGGGACAATCTCTTCCTGTCTGGAC
Organism: Vicia faba; assembly: GCA_948472305.1. Taxonomy (NCBI): domain Eukaryota; kingdom Viridiplantae; phylum Streptophyta; class Magnoliopsida; order Fabales; family Fabaceae; genus Vicia; species Vicia faba. The sequence continues at coordinate 1,329,899,717 of OX451741.1, read as the reverse complement.
TCTGATGTTCTGGAGATCTGTTCTCATAGAATTAACTCCACCAAGGCCAAAGACGTGAGAACAAGACATACAGGTAATCCATCTCATCCTTCCTCTTCAGTACCCCCTGAAATTGCAAATAGGGAAGGGACAGCCTATGTTAATCAAGCAATAGCAAAAATTGTTTCCCGAATTCTGAACGAGAACCACTCAGTTCCTGGCATTTCTGTTCCTCTGAACCAAGAAAACTCAAATGCTGAAACAAATCCAAATGTCTCTAAGAATGTTGAGACATCAAACAAAGAGAGAAATGCTGACATTACTCACAAGAAAAGAAAGAAGCCTGAATCCTCTGAGTCTGATGACAGTGCTTGAAGGATGATTGTTGCTTGGTGGTGTTACTGGTGCAGTTTGGAAGTATGTTCTGCTGTTTTGTCTTGGATAACTGTATAACTTTATAAACATGTAATCTTTGGCCCATTTGTGGCTAAAGTGGGGGAGAATATTTTTGGTACTGCCTAATTAGTACTTAACACTATATTTTTCTGCTGTCACTTATTTCTGCTGCTATCTATCTATCTCTGATTGTTTAGGGACTTTAGCCAAAAATCTGCCAAAGGGGGAGTTTGTAGGTGTTTAGGTATTGGCTTGCATTTTTGGAAAATTCCAAGTGTATGTGTGAATGTCATGACTGATGTCATAACATTCTAGTTCAGGTTGTACTAACTCTTTAGGTACATATGCAGAAAAATATTGTAACTCAAATACTGATGTTTATAAGTGTGTATCTGAGCATGTTTGCAAAATGATCACATTTAGCTAATCAGTAGACAGGTTTTCTCAGATGTCATAACAGATGTTATGACATCCTGTTCTGAACTAGCAGAATTACAGGATTGGATAAGTCTGAGTTTTTTCAGGAAATAACTCAGTCCTTCCTAAACAGAATCCTGCGTTTTCTGAGGAGTAACCTCGCTCAATCCTAACCTGATCAACAAAGTACTGTGACCTGGTCATTAGGTCAAAAGGAATCAACCCTAGGTTTTTGGAAACCCTAACTGAAGTTGCAGCTGCTATATATTCAACAGAGCTGCGGTTTTTGAAGTGATCCCTGCTGATTGATTAGAAGATCAAGTTTGTAATCTGTATAGATTTGTTTATTGTACTCCAAGCAATTATCATTGTGATAAGTGTCTTGGAATAGGTTTCAATTGTAAGGGTTGTGTAGCACTCAAAGCTTTGAAGCAAGAGTGTTTGAATGTTACTTGACTAAAGCTGTGAAGCAGAGTCAAGTTAGTTGTGTACATCACTCAAAGCTGTGAAGCACGAGTGATTGTGTTACTTGATTAAAAAGCTGTGAAGCTTAATCAAGAGTGTGTTTTGAAGAGTGTCTTCATCAATTCTCAAGTCAAATTGGTTTATGTATCAGTGCTGTGATTGAGGGGGAGTGAGTAGGAACTCAGGTTTAAGTTGTACTTAGATTAGAATTGCATTGGGTAGGTCTTAAGTGAAGGAGATAAACTGGTTGGTTTATTCCTGAATTAACATCTCTTATAGTGGATTCTCTCCCTGGCTTGGTAGCCCCCAGAGTAGGTGTTGTTGCACACTGAACTGGGTAAACAATTGACTGTGTTGTTTACTGCTTTTGTATTTACTGTCATATAGTAAGTCAGATACGGTGTCATAACATCGGACGTGACATTAAGTATCTGTAGCCAGAATTTTCAGTGTATACATCACAGTTGTGATAAAGTTTTGTAGAAAACATTCACACACATTTGTTTTATACCTTTGTAAGAAAGTGTTGCCTTGACAAACCGGATTGTGGTTTGAATCAAGAAGGCTTTAGCAGTTGTTAAAGCAGATTTGTATTCAGTTGAATATAGTGAATTAAGACCTCGTTGGAGAGAGGCAAAATCACCTTGACGGGTGGACTGGAGTAGTTTGAGATCAAACGAACCAGGATAAAAATATCTTGTCAATTGCTTTAAGATTTCAGTTTTACAATTCAACCCCCCCTTTTTGTGTTTTTCACCCCTTCAATTGGCATCAGAGCGCCTGGTTCTGAGCTAAAACACTTAACCGTGTCAGTACAAGATCCAGCGTCAGAAAAACACAATGGCAGGAAACAACTCTCATTTCAGCAATGACAACAATGAGGACAGAGACAGATTCAGCGGCAAACCTCCAGTCTTTGATGGAGAAAACTTTGATTACTGGAAAGACAGAATTGAAAGCTTCTTTCTAGCACATGATGCTGATCTGTGGGATATGGTGACAGATGGATACACGCACCCTGTGAATGCAACTGGTCAGAAGATTGATAGAAAATCAATGACTGATCAACAAAAGCGTGATTTCAAGAATCACCATAAGGCCAGAACCATCCTCCTCAGTGCCATCTCCTATACTGAGTATGAAAAGATCTCCAACAGAGACACATCTAAGAACATCTTTGATTCTCTCAGAATGACGCATGAGGGCAACGTTCAAGTCAAAGAAACAAAAGCTCTGGCGCTCATTCAGAAGTATGAGGCGTTCAAAATGGAAGAATCTGAATCCATTGAAACTATGTTCTCTAGATTCCAGATTCTGGTAGCTGGTCTCAAAGTTCTGGACAAAGGATACTCTACTGCTGACCATGTCAAGAAGATAATCAGAAGTTTACCCAAGCAGTGGAGGCCTATGGTTACTGCTCTGAAGCTAGCGAAAGATCTCAACAAAATCACTCTGGAGGAACTTATAAGCTCCCTCAGAAGTCATGAGATAGAGCTAGAAGCTGACGAGCCTCAGAAGCAAGGTAAGCCTTTAGCTTTAAAATCTAACAGAAAATCTGAATCTAAAGTTTTGCAGGCAGTTGAAGAAACATCTGATGGATCCTCATCAGAAGAAGACGAACTTTCCCTTCTCTCCAGAAGAGTAAATCAACTGTGGAAGCAAAGACAAAGGAAGTTCAGGAATCCCAGAAGATCTGATCAGAACGAGTCTTCTTCCAGATACAGAAGGACAGATTCTTCCTCTGGATACAGAAGATCTGAAGGCCCTTCCAGTAGCAAGAAGCCAAACACAAAAGACATCATCTGCTACGAGTGCAATGAGCAAGGACACTACAAGAGTGACTGCCCAAAGCTTCAGAGGGAAAAGCCCAAAAAGAAGTTTGGAAGAGAGAAGAAGAAAAGTCTCATGGCCACATGGGATGACTCTGACTCGTCTGAAGCTGACTCAGAATCAGATGATGAAAGGGCAAACATAGCGCTCATGGCTAACATTCCAGATGATAGTGAAGCTTCTGAATCGGACTCAGAATCAGACACAGAAGAGGTATTCCCTAACTTCGCTGTTAATTTTACAAAGGCTGAACTTGCTGAAAGCCTCAATGAAATTCTGGAACGTTATCAGCAGATTAGAGCTAAATTCAGAGACCTGAAAAGGAATCTTGAATCTGACTCCAATAAGTCTGAGAGTCTCAAATTGGAAAACTCTGAGCTGAGAGATAAAATTTTAAAATTAGAAAACTCTTTACAAAACTCTCAGAAGGAACCAATTTCTGAAACTCCCAGCAACGCTGATGAGATCATCAAGGAGTATGATCATAGTTTCCAGAAATTCCTTGCTAAAAGCATAGATAGAAGCAGAATGGCTTCAATGATCTATGGAGTTAGCAGAAACGGCAGGAAAGGAATAGGATACCTAGGTAAGGTTCCTACACCTAAGAATGTCATGGATTTAACCATTAAACACACTCCTTTAAATTCACACTTTGTGTATGGTCACACACATGACATCAAATATACTAGTAGTAAGCACTCTGTGAAACCAAAATTCAACCAGAGTTTTGGTAAAACTAACAAATCAGGACCCAAGAAGATCTGGGTACCTAAGGATAAAATAATACATGTTGCAGATATCTTTAGCAGCAAGTCAGAAACACCAGTCATGGTACCTGGACTCTGGCTGCTCACGACACATGACGGGAAGAAGGCATATGTTCCAAAGCCTGGAGGCCACGTTGGCTTTGGAGGCAATCAGAGGGGAAAGATTATTGGCTCTGGAACTGTAGGTAACGGAAATCTTCCCTCTATTAATAATGTTCTGCTAGTAGATGGATTGATGCATAATCTGTTATCCATAAGTCAATTAAGTGATAACGGTTATGATATAATCTTTAATCAAAAATCATGTAAAGCTGTTAGTCAGAAAGATGGGACTATCCTGTTTAATGGAAAGAGGAAAAACAACATTTATAAAATCAAACTTTCTGAACTAAAGAGTCAGAACGTAAAATGTCTTCTGTCTGTTAACAATGAGCAGTGGATCTGGCACAGAAGATTGGGGCATGTTAGTATGAGAAGAATATCTCAGATTAACAAACTCAATCTGGTCAGAGGACTTCCAAATTTGAAGTTCAATTCAGATGCTCTGTGTGAAGCATGTCAGAAAGGCAAATTTGCAAAACCTTCTTTTAAATCCAAAAATGTTGTTTCTACCTCTAAGCCATTAGAACTTCTGCACATTGACTTATTTGGACCAGTTAAAACTGCTTCAGTCAGTGGTAAGAAGTATGGGTTAGTAATCGTAGATGACTATAGCAGATGGACATGGGTAAAGTTCTTAAGACACAAGGACGAGTCACACTCTGTGTTTGTTACCTTCTGTAACCAAGTTCAGAATGAAAAAGATCTTAGAATCGTTAAAGTCAGAAGTGATCATGGTGGAGAATTTGAAAATAAAGATTTTGAGTCATTCTTTAATGACAAAGGCATTCTGCATGATTTCTCTTGTCCTAGAACTCCCCAACAAAATGGAGTTGTAGAACGAAAGAACAGAACATTGCAAGAAATGGCCAGAACCATGATCAATGAGACAAACGTTGCTAAGACTTTCTGGGCAGAGGCAATAAACACAGCGTGCTACATTCAGAATAGAATCTCAATAAGACCTATTCTGGAAAAGACTCCATATGAATTGTGGAAGAACAGAAAGCCCAACATTTCGTATTTTCATCCATTTGGATGTACTTGCTATATATTGAATACAAAGAATTATTTGAACAAGTTTGATTCTAAGGCACAGAAGTGTATTATGTTAGGATACTCTGAACGCTCAAGAGGGTACATAGTATACAATACAGAAACATAGATTGTGGAAGAATCAATCAGTGTTCGTTTTGATGACAAGCTTGACTCTGAAAAGTCAAAGCAGAATGAAAATCTTGCAGGTATAGAAATTGAATTTGCAGGTTCTGAAGACAAGTCATCAGAAGCTCTCAACACAGACATTCCTTCAACGTCTGAAAGGAGCAATGCTAGAAATCCTACAACTGCTGCTGATCAACCTCAGAAGAGATTACCCAGAAGCAGTTTGGATCACCCAGAAGAAACTATCCTAGGAAGAAAGGAAGATCCAATCAGAACAAGAGCAAGCTTCAGAAACTCTGAAGAAACTCTTATGGGACTTGTGTCTCTGATTGAACCTTCTTATATTGATGAAGCACTTCTGGACAATGACTGGATTCTGGCAATGCAAGAAGAGCTGAATCAATTCACCAGAAACGACGTATGGGATCTCGTTCCCAGACCAAAAGGATTCAACGTCATTGGAACAAGATGGGTGTTCAGAAACAAGCTAAATGAACAAGGTGAAGTCATCAGAAACAAGGCACGACTGGTTGCACAAGGTTATAGTCAGCAAGAGGGGATAGACTATACAGAAACCTTTGCCCCAGTCGCCAGGTTAGAATCTATCAGACTTTTAATTTCATTTGCTGTTAATAGAGGCATCACTCTGTATCAGATGGATGTCAAAAGTGCATTCTTAAATGGTTATATAGAAGAAGAAGTCTATGTTCACCAACCCCCAGGTTTTGAAAATACAAAACATCCAGAACATGTTTTCAAACTGAAAAAGTCACTGTATGGTCTGAAACAAGCTCCCAGAGCTTGGTATGAAAGACTAAGTAACTTTCTGCTTGAAAATGAATTCACCAGAGGGAAAGTGGACACTACTCTATTCTGTAAAACAGTTAAGAGTGACATTTTAGTCTGTCAAATTTATGTTGATGATATTATTTTTGGTTCTACTAATCCTTCTCTTGGAAGAAAATTTGCTAAGTGTATGCAGGCAGAATTTGAGATGAGCCTCATGGGGGAACTGAAATTCTTTCTAGGAATTCAGATCAATCAAACTCCAGAGGGAACTTACATTCATCAGAGCAAATACATCAGAGATCTTCTGAAGAAATTTGACCTCTCAGAATGTAAGCCATCAAAGATTCCAATGCATCCCACGTGCATTCTGGAAAGAGAAGAGGTAAGCAAAAGAGTAGAACAGAAGGTCTACAGAGGTATGATTGGTTCTCTCCTTTATCTGACAGCTTCAAGACCTGATATCTTATTCAGCGTATGTATTTGTGCTAGATTCCAATCAGATCCTAGAGAATCTCACTTAACAGCTGTTAAGCGAATTTTCAAGTATCTGAAAGGTACTACTAATCTGGGTTTGTTTTATAGAAAATCTAGTGATTACAGCTTAGTAGGCTACTGTGATGCTGATTTTGCTGGAGACAGAGTGGAACGTAAAAGTACTTCTGGAAGCTGCCAGTTTCTGGGAGAAAATCGGATCTCGTGGTCCAGCAAAAGGCAATCAACAATTGCTCTGTCAACAGCAGAAGCTGAGTACATAGCAGCAGCAGGATGTAGCACACAAATGCTCTGGATGAAAAGTCAGCTTGAAGACTTCCAGATTTTTGAGAGTAACATTCCTATTCTTTGTGATAATACTTCTGCTATTTGCTTAAGTAAGAATCCTATTTTACATTCTAGAGCTAAGCATATAGAAATAAAACATCATTTCATTAGGGACTATATTCAGAAAGGTATTTTAAACTTGAAATTTATAGATACAGACCATCAATGGGCTGATATCTTTACTAAACCCCTTTCAGAAGATAGGTTTAATTTCATTCTGAAACATCTCAGCATGAAAGTATGCCCAGAATGAAAATGTTTTAATTCCATGTATTTATCTTCAGAATGTAATTATATATTACTGTGAACTTCTGATCAATCTTCTTTCAGAAAGATAGAACATGCAGATTGTATCAGATGCAAGTCTAAAGATCTGAGAGTCTAATCTCAAAGACAGACGTGCTGATCACTACATCAAACAAGTGTCATCCAATCATCAGCAAATCTCTGAAGCAGAACGCGTGCACGCTTCTGAGAAGGCAAAGCGCTGATTGGGTGCATTGAGACACATGTCTGGTAACCGTTTTTAAGTATCTTTCTCAAATCCCCCAAAATCAGCAAGCATTTAATGAAAAGTAATCACGCTTGTTAATGGCAATCATTATTTTTTTTCTCTCTCTTAAAAACGTTTAATTTTTCAAAATAATTTTTGAAAACTCTATTTAAGTACACTAATTCCTCATTCTTATTCTTTACGCTTTCTCATAATCATTCAAGTATTCTCTGCATATTTCTGAGTTTATCTCCTTCAAACCTTTTTCTCTCAAATCATTCTCAAGCTTTTTTTGTGAGAACAATGGCATCCTCCAGCATTTCTGCAGGAAATCAGAAGAAAGAAACCTCTGAACAATATCAGGTGCCTATCAGAACTCTTCTCACACCGGTAAAGAATCTTGAAGTTCTCTCTGAGTTAATCATCGACTTTGAAAGTTTGAAGGAAAATGGATTTGACCTAACTGAAGAAATTAGGGCTCAAAAGTGGGAGAGGTATTTCGATAGGTTGGTTGGACCAACCTTCCCAGAGCTTGTCAAGGAATTTTGGATTCACGCCAAGCTTCATAAACATCTAGTCATCTCTTCTGTCATGGGAAAGAAGATAGTAATTTCTGAAGACCTCATTGCTAGGTTAATCGGTCAAAGTGGTGGTGGAGTCCGTTGTGTGGACATGGCTGATAGATGCCCTGATATAGGTGTGGTAGCCAACAGCATTTTCACTCTTGGATTTCCCAGCAGCAAAATTAAGGATCTGAAGGATCACTGCAGAGTATGGGCCAAGATTGTTCTGGGCTGCTTCAATCACAGGAAGCCAACAAGTTCTCCTGATTATATAAACGTGGATCAGCAATTTCTGATCTACTTTATTGATCAGAGGGTAAAGATCAATCTGGCACACTTCCTGTTCAACCATCTCAAGACCAGTGTCAAAGAAACAAGAGAAGAAGAAAGGACCAAAAGGGACTGGATACCGTTTGGAAGGCTCATATCAGATATTCTGACAGAGAATAAGCTGATAGAGTATCTGAGCGAAGCTCAAGTGCTGAGCACTATGGAACCAACTGTTGGAAAACCGCTGAACGCTAAGAACCTGAAAAAGATGAAGCTGATAGAAAATATTAAGAAGGAACCCAGAGCTACTTCAACTGCTGACATCTCCAGCAGAAGAATGCCTCTGAGTGATTTCCCAAAATTTTCTGAAATGGAATCCAAACCTGATATGTTTCTCAAGTATCCAGATTCATACAAGGAAGAAGATACAGTTTCAAAGCTGAAGATCAAAGATCTGAGTCAAGTCCAACCAGAAGTGACTCAGAAGAAGACAAAGAAGAGGAAAGCAGAAGGATCATCTCATCAGACTCCAAAGAAAAGAGGTAATTCATCTGCTGTCCCTATTTCAAAATCTTTTACTATTCCAACATCTGTTGCCCCTTCTCAAACCTCTCACAGAATATCAATCCCAATCCCTACCATTGATGAAACCATACCAGAAGACCCTTCTGAGGCCTTACTACTCAGAAGACCCAGAACTAAGATTCCCAAACAACCAACTGTTTCGACAACACCAGCACTTGATAGAGTGCTAGCTGATATTGAGCGTGAACATGCTTCTGCTCAACCAAATTCTGAACCACCAAATATTCCTCCTCCACAACCAGAACCACAACCTGAACCAGAAATACAACAACAACCAGAACCAGAACCACAATCACAACAACCACTCACAGAAGAACCTCTGATCCCTGAGCAATCATAGATTCCATCTCCTCAACCAGAAAATAATCCACCTTCACCACAAACAGAGTTTCACCGCTATGAAACCCCCTCTCCTCATCATTCTGACCCCCACTCACCTCAACCTTCACCGCTGGCAATCCAGTTGCCATGTGGAACCACTATTGTCAGGCCCCAGTTGCCATCTTCAGAGGAATCAACACCTCTAAAAACTCCAACCACTCCAATAGAAATATCTGACTCTGATTCTGATACCCTTCCTCCAAAACAAACAACCTCTCAGAAAACCGCTGAAAACCCCAGCAGAACTTTCATTGACTTAACAAGTCTTGAACGTCTTGCTGATCTAAGACACAAAATTGCCATACCCAAACCAAAGCAACCAGATGTTGGCTCTGGTATTTTGAATTTTGAAACAGGCATGCTGCAATGGATTGCTTCTTTGAAGCAAGTCTGTCCGGGGATGATCGACCCAGCTGCTTCTGATCAGCTCTGGTCACAGTTCAGATTATGGGTTCATGCTGAAGCCCTCAAGTTGCAGGACGTCAACTATGAGCAGGCTCAACAGAACATCAGCAAGCTACTGAAGGAAGTTGAGAGTCAGCTGCCTCAAGAAGTTGTGCTTCCTTTGGACAGTGAATCTTGGTCTGAGAAAGAGCAAGCTGCAAAGGTGCAACCATCAGAAGAAGACAAGACCCTTCAGGAAGAAAATCCAGCAGAAGATGTAGCTGAAAGTTCTGAGAAGCTTCCTCCGTCTGAAAGTTCTCAAGCTGCCTTGGACAGGCAGGCTCTGGAAGAACTAAGGCTGAATGACTTGCGTCTGCAGCAGCGGATGGAAGAGAATGATCAGAAGATGAAAGCAAGAATGGATGTACAGGACAGCAAGATTGACACTGTTGTCAACATGGTTCAGAAGCAGAATGAAACTTCTGAAAAGATTCAAGCAATGCTGGAAAGCCTGTTCTCACGCATGCCCCCTCAACCTTAAAATTTTTTCATGCATGACATTCTCTATGATTTCTTCATTTTCTGATGTACTGTTTTGACTATGTTTTGTAATGCTTTTTTGCTCTGATTATGAACTATTTTAATATAATTTGTTTTTCTGATCTAAATCGTTTTAGCACATCACCAACACTTTTTGATTGCTGACAAAAAGGGGGAGAACAAGAAGATATTTAAAATCAATAACGGCTAACTAGACAGAAATTCTCAAACATTCTAACTCTATTACTTGAAATGTTTTTCTGTTTTGTTTTTAAGTCTACAGGCACAAGGAAGCTCCTGAACACTACGAAGACTAGAAGCTAGAAGCTCTGATCAAAATGTAGAAGCTCATGTTGCTCTGATCAAATATAAAGTTCTGATCGACCTAACACTCTGATCCGAAGCAAAGCTCTGACAGGAAAAGCTCTGAAGCTCTGCTCTCTGATAAATCAAAGACCTACAATCTGATGCTCAAAGATAGAAAAAGATCTGATCCTGAAGAACACGTATATCAAAGGGAAGTAACAAACTCAGGGGGAGTATCTCTTAACTCTGATTTCTCCTTACTTCTTAACTCTGAAACATTTCCTAGATACCTTTTCACGTTATCTTTTATTTAAAATATCTAGTTTTTGTCATCATCAAAAAGGGGGAGATTGTTAGAACAATGTTTGAATCTAGTACCCTATATTTAAGTTTTGATGATAACAAAGTGAAAAGATATAGTATTTATATGTTTCATGTTTGAACTATATGCTGCCTAAAATTACTATGCTCTGACTTGCAGATACGCTGATTAAAATAAGCAAGATCACTTCTTCAGCATCAGAATTTGATTTCATACACCAGCATCAGAAGTTGCTGAATCAGAACATCAAGATCAGATGATCAACGCACGTACATGCTGAAGCTTGATGAACAGAACTGCGCGTAAACACTCTGATACAGAAACAAAATAGTTCATCAGCAGCGAAGCAGAATCAGAATGAGCCAAGCCAGAACGTGCATTGAAGAAGCAACGGTATTGTGCATTGAACGCTAATTAATTCCAACGGCATCATTCTAGACAAGATCTGCTCAAAAAGGAAAGCTTGTTATTAGCATTGAATCAAGAATATTTGCATTCAACGTTCATCTTCTCAAGTGCTATATAAACAAGGCTTCGAAGATTATAATGGCTAATTCTCTCCAATTCTCTACACGCACAAAGCTGAACAATAATCTTCATCTACCAGTTTTGCTAAACCACAAACTCTGATACTCCATTAGTGTTTAGCAATCTAAGTTTCTAAGCTTCATTTGTGTATACATCACAGTTGTGATAAAGTTTTGTAGAAAACATTCACACACATTTGTTTTATACCTTTGTAAGAAAGTGTTGCCTTGACAAACCGGATTGTGGTTTGAATCAAGAAGGCTTTAGCAGTTGTTAAAGCAGATTTGTATTCAGTTGAATATAGTGAATTAAGACCTCGTTGGAGAGAGGCAAAATCACCTTGACGGGTGGACTGGAGTAGTTTGAGATCAAACGAACCAGGATAAAAATATCTTGTCAATTGCTTTAAGATTTCAGTTTTACAATTCAACCCCCCCTTCTTGTGTTTTTCACCCCTTCAGTATGAACCTCGGACGATAACCCTGCAGATCGTTGCCGTAGTCGAACATAAAACCCTGGATTAGCATGTCATGAGGGTCGTTTCTTCGTGCGTAACCAAACCGATGTAAAGATAGATAATGGTTTTAAGTGACGCCCCCTCTAATGCCAAGGAGTGGTACATTAGGAAATTCTCAGCAACGATCAATAATAGAGACGTCTTCTTGATAGAGAGAACACCAATAAATATCAGAGTGAGAGAGAGATATCAAACTTTGAGACCATCTTAAGCATAACTCGTTCTTTGTTACTGATCAAGGAAGGTGCAAAATAAACCACCTATAGAGAAAAGGTATACAACACATAAGAGTTCCTCGTTTCTTCATAGTACGGGTATGGAGGGAATGCAAAACATCCTCGAGCAATGTAGGCACTGGGTTGTGAGTAAGGAAAATCTTGATGGCGTTCACGTCTATAAGTTGGTCCAGATTAGGGAACAAAACCAACCCATACACCAGGAGGGACAAGATATCCTCAAAAGCATGGAAACGCATGGCGTCTAGGAATACCTGAGCTTTATCTATTAGAAACTTTGCAAGAAGACCTTTAACCCCACTTCTCTTTTCCAACTTAGGTTCAATGTCAAATGGCTTCAAGTGCAAGGCTACGACAACATATTCAGACTTTGGATCTTGTTCTAAACCTGTGAAGGGTATCTACTCCAATATAGGAACTCCAAGTAGTTTTCAGAATTCTTCCAACGTGGGCACCAACTGATAATCGGAGAACGTGAAGCAATGGTGTTTAGGATCAAAGAACTGGAATAGGACGCTCATCATACCCTCATCAAAATCAGAAGTAACCAAATTGAGCAAGTGACCATGTCTTCTATTGAATTGGGAACTTTCAAGAACCTTTAAGACCAATTCCCTAAGCTTGGAAGGTATTCCTATGAAGTATATCCGGATGGTATTTCTGCGAGCGGAAGCCATAACCTACAAAACAAAGAAGAGATAAATCCCTAGGTCCTTGAAATGGTTAGTGCAAATGATATGTTATGATGTTTATGATGTTATGTTCATGCTTAATACATAATAGAAAACACAAACAAATCACACAAAGACCTTAGGTTTAAAGGCTTGCATGAGGTCTATAGATAGGTACCTTTTTGAAATTTTAGTTGGCTCAACCTGTTCTAGCAATAGTAATCAGGTTCTAGGGATCTCATATCATTGATCTTTCTCTCAGGCATTGTTTCAGCTCAAGCATCTGAATTACGGCTGAGATATCCCGAAAATCCAATCTCAATGAATGTAGCATCGAGTATCAACCAACTTCAGTCTGCACCAAAGTCGGCCATCTCACTACTCTCTAATGGCTAAGATGAGTCAATTTAAGGTTCTAAAGGTTAGTTAGTGCTTAATGACACTATGTGGAAGCCTAATGTTATCCTTGACTGACTCAACGAACATTAGTACAAGTCAGAGTATCACACTAATGTAGCTATCATATCATCCATATCGGTCTACACCGTACAACCTCCATGATTTATTGCTACTTTCCTAAAAGGTGCCCTAGATCCGGGTATAGGATCTTTAATAATAACTCAAACATAAACCTGAAAGATAAAGCATACAAATAAACAAGGAAAGCATTTTAAATATGATCCAGTTCTAAGGTAACCCCACTTTTAATTTAGATATAATTCCCCAACAGAGTCTCCAGTTCTGTAATAAGGTGGGAGAACTGACTTTTACTGGTTTTGTATTTTGTCACAAAATGTTGCGGTTAGCAAGAGTCGCCACAGACTTTTCTTTTATCCAACAAAGGAAACGGTGAAAAGAACAGGAAAGACCTTTCGAGAATTTTCTGAGTAAGGAGGGTAGGTTATGGAAAGGGAAGGTGTTAGCACCCTTTACATTTGTAGTTATCTACAGGATCTTAGTTGCTAGCTCACTTTGAAAATGCTTTGTGTTGTGTGTTTGAAAATATTTTTGAAAAGACGCCTTAGTGCGGCAAACTTTGTAATGTTTCTCGTTTCAGCGAGAAGATATACAAAGTGTTTTTTGTCTTTGAAAAATATTTAGAAAAATATTTTGTGTATGTGTGAAAAAATTGTTTTATTTATGTTTATGAGCAAGCAACTATGAGCTATCTACCTACTCGAAAGATTTTGTTCTTTTCCTCTTTTCTTTAGATAGTGCTATCCTACTATTAGTCAGTAGGTAGCCCTATCGTTGGATATTTTGAGGAACAGGCGAGGGTCATCGTACAGTCACGAAAGCAACTCATAAGATACTTTAGCAATTACCCTAAATTTTTAAGATCATTTACCGAGGTAACATCGAAAGGGTCATCAAGGGACTTATGATCTTTAAACCAAAGAGTCACTACTAAAATTCCTTACGTTCGAGAGACGTGACTATTTTATTCTGAAGGCAACAAGTGGAGGTACCTTAGAGGTGCGCATGTGTAAGTGTGTTTGTGTTTCAGTTAAGTTTATCTTGAGCGTTAGGTTTGCTAACGTTTGCTTTTAGTCTTAAAATACAAGGCTATTAGCGTTTATCTAACAGTTAATTGAATAAGTAAAGAAATAAAGTGCGGGAATTTTGAATCTATGCTATTACAAGGCTTCGGGATGAGGGAATTATAAACCAAAACGGGGAAAAAAGTAAAGTCCTAATTTAAAGCTATTACATCCTTTAGCAGTTACATAATTATGAAAGAGTAAAAAATGCGAAATTAAATAAGCGCGCAGGGGGAGAAAGAAAGGAAAAATGGAAAGATGGAGAGGTAAAAAACCTAAAAATTTTATAAGTGATAAAAGAAGATGTATTTTTGTTGTTTTTATAATTTTTTTGGAAAAAAAGACTTAAATTAAAAAGGAAATCTAATTCTAACCAATTTTAATTGCAAAATAAACTCAAAAAAAATGATTTACATTAATTAATTTTTATTTATAAAAAATAAAGTTAACCAATTAAATCCTAAATCTAATTTTTGTTTGATTTTATGATTTTTATTATAAAAAAAATATAAAGTAGTCATTAAAGAAAAGAATAAAAATTAAAAAAAAAAGATGTTAATGGGCCGCTGCAAAAAGAAAATGGAGGGTGAGAGATAAATTAAACATTAGGCCTAAGTCAAGAATCCAGGCGTCGTAAAAAAATAAATGGCAGGTGTTGTACCCTAAATTTTTCCCTCCTTATCCTTTAAAAATCCTTTTGTAAGGTTTCTCAAATGTTCAAAGCTTTTCAGACCTCCAAACGTGTCAATTAATTCGCCAAGGGTTTCGAGTTTTCAAATGCTCAAAGTTTCTTCTATCCACTGGTTTTATACTAGGGTTTTTGAGTGTGTGACGCCTGTTGGGATCAAGATTCATGGTTTCAAGGATTGCGCGATATTAAGGATTGCATTTGAGTTTATTTTGAATTAAGGTTTTGATTCATGGTAAAAAGATATGGAGTTTGAAGATCCTTTAATGATACATTGGTTTAAAGTTAACCGAATCTGGATTTGAGATCAGGGGTTTGCTCGTTTGTTGGGTTACTTTTATGGACAATCATCTAAAGGCATCATTTCAAAAGAGAGGAAATTATGGATCAATACGGATTTGTCGTTTCAATTACAAGACATTTCGGGTTATGAGGATTTGAAAAATATTAAGTGGGTGAATAAGATTTAAAATTTGAGTTTCATTTGACCTTGCCTTAAAATCCAATTCTAAAGTTCAAGGGATCAAAGCCCATATAATTCTTTCTTTTCAATTCTCTCATTCAACTCAAACAATTGCTACAAGTTTGCCTCACCATTTTTAAAACCATACATTCCTCAAAATTGTTGTTTAAATTACATTCAAAATTGTTACAAGATTAAAAATTCAAATTCAAATAATTTCAAAATAAATAAGTTTAAATACATTTTTAAGGCCTACTACATTTTTTATCCTATTACTTCTATTTTCTATTATAAAATAACAAAAGATTCTTCATGCTCCTAGCCTTTAAGCTTCTTCTCCAAGCCATGCCACGGTTTCTTTGCCATCTTCCTCCACTCCTCATCAATCACACATGAAAAAAAATCAAGTAACAGTTAGTTATCAAACAATTCAAAAAGAACAAAACTACAAATAATATTGAACTCATCATTAGGGTGGTTTTAAGAATAAAAAAATAGGGTGTTTTTGTGTGCTAAGATCTCAAACATTTATTTCTATCATAGGCTAATATTATTGCAAATCACAAACTATGTTGGTTCTCAATAGAGGAAAAGAAGCCCAACATAATTTAAGCCCAATAGAATTTCAATTCCAACCCAACAGAAAATCAAGCCTCATACAAAATGGATTTAATCACGGGCCAATGCTATTGCAAATCACAACCCATTGTTGGTTCATAATAGAGAAAAGATACAAACAGAATTTCAAGCCCAAAAAGAATATCAATTTTGCCCAAAAGAAAGCCTCATACATAACATGCATCATTGGCTAAAAGGTGTGAATTTGGTTCACAAAAAAAGTGTAAAGAAAGATAAGATAGAAAGTCAGATTTATCATCATATTTTCACGCAAATGAGTAACAACTTTCATGTTGCTTCATGTCAAAGAAAATCATATTCCCAAGATTACTTCAAAAGCAAGTTCTGTTCACAGTAAAGGAAAGAGGCAATTCATAAAAGTACAAAGTTCAAGGTACAACTATCATACAAGAAACCAGCCAGCAAGAAAATCCAACAAGCAATTGGTACAAAAATACAACAAGTACAACTATCCAACAAGAAAACCAGTACAAAAGCCATCTTTTATCACGAATAAGTGAACAGTCCAACAAACAACAAGGTACAAACTCAGAAAAGTATTCATCACTGCATGAAATTAAAGCAATCAATACCACAAAGGCAAGCAACAAGATACAAAGTTAGCAAGCTAGCTTTCTAATAGTACCAAAACAAGTTAGCATCACAAAAACCAGACAAAATTATCAAAATTCAACCAGCAAAACCATAAAAAATGACCAAAAAGCCATCACAGTTTAAAAAGCCACTAACAACACAGAAACAGGGGGTCGATATACACAAGGAAAAAATATACCGAGAATCAAACAGCGCCAAAAAAACCGCAACACCACCATTTTCCAAACCAACTCATCATCATCAAAAAATATACAAAAACAGAACCGCATGTGAAAACAACACAAACCCTAACTATTTTTTTATCATCATTTCCTAAACAACCAAACCCTTCAGAAATTTTGTAATAGAAAAAGAGCAAGAAGGAAACAGAAAGATCTCCCTCAGGATCAATTGGTAAAATTCGAATCGTGATATCCCCCTCTTCTCCTTTCTGTTTTTGTCCTCTTTTCTCCTTTTTTATTCTATGTAAAGGTCAAACAACAAATCAGTTAGAGATTTAGAACAGAAGAAGAGATAAGAAACGATGTAGAATCATAGAAACAATGAGATGTCCGAAGAATATGAAGAAGGATGCAAGGATCGTGAAGCAGCGAGAGAGACGAAGTAGAGGCGCTATCTCTTTTGGTCTTTAGGGTTTTACAACCCTTATGTTTTGTTTTGTTCATATACAAGAAGTGGGCCTTGGGTCGACCTGGTTCGGCCCAAGCCCACCATATATTTTTTTTTTCAAAAGCTTAATGCATTTTTTATATATTATTGGAGTAGTCATAATAACAGATTGAAGCAGCTGGCGCAGTGGTGAAGGAAACGTTTGGCAAACACAATGGCAGGGGTTCGGAACCCCCTAGGACCGTTTTCTGTCTTGTTTTATTATTCTTTTTTTGGTCATTTTTTATGTTGTTGGGCTTAAATTGACAGCCCAACACAATTTCTTCACGCACGCACCCCCTATTACTCAGTATACCACGTAGGTCCAAATCACATTTTTTTATTTCTTTTGCTGTGTACAAAAAACTACCATTGGGACTAACAAAACTGCTTTTTTTTTTCTTTTACACCTTAAACTGTTTTCACACCCCCTGACTTATTTCTTTTATTTTTTTTAATTTTATCATTATTAATATTATTATTATTATTATTATTATTATTATTATTATTATTATTATTATTATTATTATTATTATTATTATTAATAGAAAAACCAAAAAAAATATTTTTATTATACTATATACTATTTTATTTTTCCTTTCAAGATAAAACGTCAAAAACACTTTTTTTATATATAAATGTAATTTCTTTTCTTTCTTAATCAATTAATTATTAGACTAGGGTTTTATTTATTTTCTTTATTTCAAATCAAATTAACTTAGAATTTTAGGTTTTCTTTTAAATTAATTAATTCGTTTTTTTTCATACTATTTGATTAATATTAAAACCTTTTCTCAAAAACCCTAAAAAATATTTTCTTGTTTAAATTCACTTCTTTTAAACTTAAATTTAATTTTCTCATTCTAATTCATTATTTTTCTTAATCAAGTTTAAAACTTTTTCTTAACAAAAACACAAACAAAAATCAATTTTCTTTTCCCTTTACTTTCTTGTGCATTTATTCATTCTTGTACATTTATTCATTCTTGTACATAATATTTATTTCAATTCTTGTACATTTATTCAATATGGTTGTAATAGATAATTAGGTTTTAAATTCTTGCAATCCCCATTTGTAAGTTTGTACCCCTTCCCCAAAAATGATATAATAGCGTAGGATATTTACTTTCTGCAATTTACCGCTTTCATATAAATGCTAGTGAATTAGGGTTTGTATGGAAAGATAAAATCAATGTTTAGAAAACTCTAATCCAAGATAAACTCAAGCATGAAATGCAATACACTTGCACACTTTGCACCTCTAGGGTTTACTCCAATTTGTTGCCTTGAGAAAATGGTCATGTTATGCATGTGAGACGCCTTAGCAAAAACAATCAAAAATAAAAGATCATAGTCCCTCGACGACGCTTCGAATGTTGCCTTCAAAATGATCTTAGTCCCTTAAGAAAAATTCTAAGGTATCTCACAACATTTCATTTTATGACTATACGATGACCCACACTCGTCCCTTCACATCCAAAGATAAGGCTACTTACCAATAAATGTTGAGATAGCAATATCAAAGGAAGAGAGAAATGAACAAAAGAATTTTGAGTAGGTGGAATATTCTTAGTTGCTTGCTCGCAATCCATCTTCAAAACAAACATCTTTTCAAATACAACAAACACTTTCAAAAACATGAAATATTTTCAAAAGTTCAACACTTTGTATGCATTCTTATAGAGACGAGAATCATTACAAAGTTTTCCTAAACTAAGGCTCTTTTCAAAAATACTCCCAAAATCCACCACAAACACATTTCAAACAAAGAAATTTCAAAAGTTATCTAGTGAGAAACTAAGATCCCATAGATAACTATGGATGAAAAGGGTGCTAATATCTTCCCTTTTCATAATCTACCCCCCGAACTCAAGAATATATCTCAAAGGTTTTTCCTGTTATTTTCACCCTTTCCTTATTGGATAAAAGAAAAGTCGGTGGCGACTCTTGCTATCCGCAACAATTGCGATCAAACGCAAAACAACCAAGTCAGTTCTCCTACCGTATTACAGAACTGACGAATCTACTGGGGATTCATATACTTAAAAGTGGGGTTACCTTAGAGCTAGATCATATTTATTTGTTTTCATTGTTTGATTTGTTTGCTTTACATTTTATGGGTCCTTGTTTGGGTATATATTGATCCTTTACCCGGATTTGGGAACACCATTAGATAAATAGAAAAGATTGTGGAGACTGTATGGCATAGACCGATATGGTTAAGGTAATAGTTATGTTTGTGTGACATATTTGTGGGTACCGGTATCCTTTATGGCGAATTAGGAGAATATGGGGCTGCTGTGTGGTGTCGCGAAACACTAACGGACCATAGAACCTTTAATTGAAGAACTTGGCCATTAGGAAGTAGTGAGATAGACGACTTTGGTGTATAGACGAAGAATGGTTGATACTCGATGCTACGCTCATTAAGATTGGACTTTTGGGATATTTTGACCGCGAGAAAAGATTGATATGTGCTTAGACAATGCCCAATGAAGAAAGATCAATGATATTGAGATTTCCTAGAACCCGGTTACTTTCTAGGACAGGTTGAACCAACTAAACTTCAAGCGGGTACTTAACTATGAACTCCATGCAAGCCTAAACCTAAGGAATTGTGTTCTTTGTGTGTGTATGTTTATAACATCATAACATCATATCTTAGCATTTTCAATAACCATTTCAAGGGTCTCAAGGGTTTGTGATGCAGGGGTATATTGAACCAGACGTCCATCAAGGGGCAACAGGATTTATTTTCCTCTAACCAAACTTCGTCAAAGACTTGAGTCAAGGGCTATGACCCACTTGACATGGCGAGCTTGATTCTCGTGGAAGGACATCCAATGATACAAAGTTCTTCAATCAAAGTTGTGATCAAAGTTCAACTTCTGACATCTTCTTGTGTTTACCCTACAAGATCCTTGAAAACATTTCATCCACATATCATGCATTATATCATCACAGGTTTTCCCCAAAAAGGTTTTCTCATCCGCTTGCTATTTATTTTAATAAAAAAAAGGCTCTGGAACAAACTGTCCGAGATCTTCAGACCCAAAATGATCAGTTTCAAGATTTGTTCTTGAATTTATCCAAGGGGCAAGAAGAAGTGAAAGAACTCCTCGTTGAGAGCAAGAACGGGAAGAATCCTGAAGACGACAAGGATGGCCAGTTGAAACAAGATTTGGTCAAGAGAACACCCTTCAAATTGGCTACTACATCGCGAGTCCAACAATAATCTCACCAAGCACGACAGGGTAGCCCGCGTAAGCAAGATACGCCCAAAAGATAATTTATCAAGATCAACATGTCTCTGGCCCAAGAATTGCGTCATATGTTAGAGACTGAACTGGTTACATTGGGGAGCCTCCTCAAAAACCTAATACTTCTTCTCACCACTATAAACATGATGAAAGATGTGTGTACCATTCTAGCAGTCATGGGCACAACACTGACTATTATTGGGCATTGAAGAACAAAATCCAAGACCTGATCGACAAAGGAGTGTTGGAATTTACACAACATGATCAACTGGAGTTTTTCTGTCACCCCTCAAAGACACACTATCTGAAGTGACAAAGTTTAGGCAGAGAAATTTTTGTTCATTCGAATTTTCAATTGTAATTTCTTTGTTATTTTAAACATTTGTCCTTATGTCAAACTTTTTTTGTTCTCATTAATGCATTGCATATGTTTGTCTTGAGTTAATTCATTTGTTTTCACTATACTAAAATTATACTTTCACTCCTTTTTGTATGATATTCAAATATGGATTACAAGTTATAGGCCTTTAGAGGGAGGATGACGAAAATAATACCATAACCTCATACAATATGCTTTTGGATAGACTTTGATGAAGATGTACATGTGTTGTTTCAAATCCCTAAACAGTGAAGTAATAAGGAAGATAATCCCTAGTCAACCCCTTTGAGCCAAAGAAGTAGGAGTTTTCTTTTCGGCACAAACCGAAACCTCTAATCATAACCTAGGGCAGGGTAGTTTTGTCAGTTGATTCAAATGTGCATTCAAGTCGCAAGCTGTCACTTCACAACTAAAACATCTTTCTGAATTAAAAAAATGGTGTTGGTTCCCAATAAAATAGGCAGTCTTTACCTCTCACAAGAAAATCCCATTAGGTCAAAACCTACGAAGGAGACTTAAGAAAATTGAGGCATCCCGCTGACTGTAATCTCAAAATAAAAATGGTCAGGCAAAAGTTAGGGATAGAAATAAAAAAAAGAGGTCACTACAGATCCTCAACAATATGAAAAATGTCACAAAAATGAATGCCTTCCCAAATGAACCTCCAGTATCCGAACCATCACAAAAATATCATTCAAGATTCTAGTAGGAGATAAACGCGCGATCGACTGAGTTTAGGACTGGAGAACATCATGGAGAATGGGTTGGGTAAAAATAAACTTTGAGCCTTGTCCTTTGTTTCTTAAACCATGAACCAGACCCCGTTACAACCCTTTAAAAGACCTAATTGAAGCATAGGTAAGTTCGAAAGCATGTTGTTACAAAAGGTATCCTGACTCCTGTAAGGTTTACTATAGATCCCGAGTTGAATTCATATTCTTACAAAATTTTTGTTGCTCTTTAAAAGTGCAGTTTTCAAAAAAAAAGTCTCAAGACAGACATAAACTTTGCATTGTTTGAATACAACTGTTTGCATAGGGATAATTTTTTGACAACAGAGAAATTCGCACGACGAATATCCAATGAATGAAAACTCTCTCAATAAACAAGAATCACGTCAAAGAGAAAGACACCTCCAATGACAAATCTCTCACAATCAAGGGGCATGACATGATCATTGTCCAACACATCTGGAGCAGTCAAGTCGAGATTCAAAGAATCTCTCAAAGAAATGTTGAATAACCAGGGGAAAATCACCATCTGAATCACTCAAGAGATAATGTTACGTTAATCATGGCCTTGAACAAAATCCACTATGAAGACTTCCGGTACCACCAAATTGATTGTCTATGCCAATAGTATCATATGGTGTCAGAATTATGTCTTTCGATCCTTCCATGATAGTTCTTAGAGACTTGATCAAAATATCTTCCGTATCACCAAATTGCTTGTAATATCAGATAGTGTTATTATCATTTCTTCGGATCCTTCTATGACAGTTCTTATAAAATTCTGAGACTTGACCAAAGATCTTGGGTACCACCAAATTTCTTGTAATATCACATGGTTTCAGTATCATGTCTTCAGATCCTTCCATGATAGTTCTTATAAAATTCTGAGACTTGACAAAAGATCATCGGTACCACGAAATTGCTTGTTTATGCCAGTAGTGTCAGATGATGTCAGTATCACGTCTTCGGATCCTTCCATGACAATTTTTAGAGTCTTGATCAAATGATCTTCAGTACCACCAAATTTCTTGTCTGTGCCAGTAGTATCATATGGTGTCAGTATCATGTCTTTGAATTCTTCTCTGACAGCTCTTAGAAAAGGTACATAGGAAGTTCAAGACTATCAGAAATTTGATCAAACCTTCAAACATCAAGTGCACCAGATTGACTCTAGGGGAAAACAGGCTCCCACATATGAAAGATCACGTATGATCGAACAATTAATTTCTGGAATTTATACAACACTTACTACCACAAACAGTGACAATTCTCCACACTCTAATAACACAGACATAGTCAGAAAATACTACGCTTGAAAAGAGACCCTCTAGGTTGACATACCTAGGAAAAAATAAGGGCATTCCGACGAACCAAAAGGTTTGGGAAAAAATTATGGATATATGCAAAAGATTGTACACCCGGCAAGTCGAAAACCTAAAAAGGCGGATTGGGCAAAAAAGGGTATCCTGTTGGACTGAAAATCTGAAAAGATGGTCCAGAAAAAAGTTAGGGATTAAAGCGTACGACTATGTCCCATTATCTCATCAGTTTATCTATCAATAAAAGATTTGTCACTCTGACAAAGTTCAAACTATCTACAAATCCCTGCAAGGCCAGTTTCATGGATGTCCCCACAGAGTTACATCAATCACATTATCCCTGCAAATTTGAATTCATGAAATCCCCAACCAGAGTTTAAATCTCCGAAAAAATATCTCCCAACTTGATTTGGTCTTAAAAGAAGAAGCCTTATGGAGTTCTTCCTAAAAAATTCACCTCCCCTGCAGATTGTCAAATATTCTCTTCAACAGGGTTTATTTCCCCAACAAAACTACAAACTCCCTAGTTTGAGTTTGCCTCTCAGACTAATACAAATCAACAGAAAAGACCCCTTAACGTCTGGTTAAGTCATTACCATCCTCAACAGAGTCGTTACTATCACTAAAAGTTACTGTGAAACCTGGAATCCAGACAAATAACAATTGACTCCTCTCTCTTCAAAAAACAAGTTACTACGAAGCCTGGACCCGACTAGATACTAGTTCAACTTCTTTCCTATCCAAGAAAGTTACTACAATACCTAGACCCGACCAGATAACAGTTTGAGTTTCTGAAACCTGGACCAGACCAGATAACAGTAAATCTCAATTTTAAGTTACTAAAGCCTAGACCCGACCAGATAATAATTTAACTTTTTCTATTGCTGAAACCTGGACCCGATCAAATAAAATTTTTAGTTTCTGAAACCTGGACCCGACCAGATAACAGTGAATCTCAATTTTAAGTTACTAAATCCTGGACCCGACCAGATAATAGTTGGACTTCTTCAAATTGCTGAAACCTGGACCTGACCAGAATCAGTTTGAGTTGCTGAAACCTGGACCCGACCATATAACAGTTAATCTCAATTTTAAGGCCTGGACCCAACCAGATAATAGCTTAACTTCCTCAAATTACTACAAATCCTGGACCCGACCAGAAAACAATTTTAAGTTATTAAAGCCTGGACGCGACCAGATAAAAGTTTGACTTCTTCAATTGCTGAAACCTGGACTCGACCAGATAATAGTTTGAGTTTCTGAAACTTTGACCCGACCAAATAACAGTTAATATCAATTTTAAAGCCTGGACCCGGCCAGATAATAGCTTAACTTCCTCAAATTACTGCAAAGCCTGGACTCAACCAGAAAACAATTTTAAGTTACTAAATCCTAGACCCGACCAGATAAGAGTTTGACTTCTTAAATTGTTGAAACCTGGACCCGACCAGATAACAATTTGGGTTTCCGAAACCTGGACCCGACCAAATAACAATTGTTGTACCCCAAAATTTGCCCTCTCATTTTTTACAAGATCTTCTCTTACATGGGTGGTTACAAACACTTTCTTGAAGAAAAATAACAAATTTTGAAGTTGGTCAAAGTGTCCTTCGATGGGGAGTACTTCGAAGATATGTCTCCAAAATGCCCTTCGATTGGCATCTCTAAAATGCCTTTCGATTGGCATCTGCATAGCGCCTTTCGATTGGCATGGACAAAGGTCCTTCGATTGGCCTGTTAACAAGGCCTTTCGATTGGAATTTTAACAAAGTCTTTCGATTGGCATCAGAATAAAGGCGTCTTCAATTGGCATCTTAACGTCACTTCGATTGGTCCAAACTGAAGGAAATCAAAGAGGGCAGAATGAAGCTTTCAATCGGTTAACAAGGTACTTTGATTGGAGTCTGAGCAAGGCACTTCGATTGGTATCAGAACAAAGTATCATTCGATTGGGATCTGAACAAGGCCCTTCGATTGGAATTCTAAAAGGTCCTTCCACTGTAACTTCAGAGTGTCCTTCGACTGGAACTTCACGGTTTCCCTCAATCAGAACATCAGAATGAAATGACTTTCGAATGTCATTTATGTGCAGAGTTTGTCTTAATCTAAGATGCTCTGATGAAGGAAGTTATGAACACTTAGAATCAGAACTTAGACTCATCACAAGGCCAAGGACTGGTCGAAGTTGTCTAATAGGGAATGTTCTGAATAGATTCGAATTGGACTTTGAAGCTGGCAAAGAAGGCCATTCGAAGGAAGTAACAATGACTCATTCGAAGAACATGTAAAGTTCCATTCGAAGAAGTATTAAGAAAGCCCATTCGAAGGGTGGATGTAAAGGTCCATTCGAAGAAGTATTCAGAAGGCCCATTCGAAGGGTGCATAAGAAGTCCATTCGAAGATGTATTCAGAAAGCCCATTCGAAGGGTGCATAAGAAGTTTATTCGAAGATGTATTCAGAAGGCACATTCAAAGGGTTCATAAGAATTCCATTTGAGGATGCATTCAGAAGGCCCATTCGAAGGATGCATAAGAATTCCATTCGAAGGAGGAAACTTATAGGCCAATCGAAGAGAAACTCTAGAGGGTGTTCGAAGGAGTCAATTGTCCAGGTTCATCCGAGATTTCCAACGAGACATGAATGTTTCAAAAAGAAATGCTTTTAATTTGTCTGATTCTTGTCTCATGGCTTTAAGGGTCTGTTTAAATGGCTATCTCTTACCGTTACTATAGGCCAGTACACTCCTATAAGTACAAGAGCAATCACACACTACTAGGGGACGAAAGAGAGAACATAAGGGGATAACACGCGTACATACTGCACACGAAGAGACTACCCACACACGTTGCTCAAAAATCCCAAAAGCCTCCTAATCGAAACACCTTTTACAGGTTCCCTCATCCAGGAGTCCACCCTAACTCCTAAGCAAACATCTCTACACCCCGAGCCACAGATCATACATCTTCGATTAGTAAGGGTTTGCAAAACCAAAATTGCATCTTCATGACATTTAAATGCACATTGCACATATATTATTGTTATTACTGATTATGTTGCATGTAAGCTAAAGCACAAAGATGGGATCATGCCATTGCTAGGGCACAATCTAATTTTTTCCTTCGAATCCCAGAATAAAAAGAACCCAGACCCAGACTCAACAGATTCAAATTGAGGAAGGAGTCGAATTCGGAGGAGATTCGAATCAGGGGGTAAAGTCCTCCCAAGATCTATAACATTTGTTTCATTTTGCAGGAAAAATCTTTCTCAGAATCTTGTCCAGAGCTTCGAAGCAGCTCAGCTTCGAACTGAATCCCGAGTTCCCAGATCGAAGGATGATATATTCAGATCGAACACCCTCAAAGTGCAGCCTTTCATGAACCTTCGATCAGGCCTCTTCATTGGATCGAAAGATAGCCCGAGCGTCTTTTGATCCAGCCCTGTTCCTTCGATTTCATCCTTGGTTTGACTATTTTATTTCTTTTTTTAAACAACATAAAACCAATCAAAAAACAACAAAAACATTAGGTTAGTATTTTTTCTATTAAATTAATTTGGTTAATTAATCTTTTAATTATTTTAACATTTTCTCAAAACTAAAATTAAGTAGATTTAGATCATTTTCCCAAAATAAAATAAAACAACAAAAATATTTTATTCTTAGGATTTTTAGACGTTATTTTCAAATTCGCGTGCATTTTATTTTATTGTAACTGCTCACAATTGTAATAGCTTTAAATTTAAAATTCCGCATTTTTAAGTTTCTTGCATTTTTTATGTAACTGTTCTGAAGCCTTATAATAGCGTAGGATTTACAATTCCAACACTTTAAATTCCTGTACATATATTAACTGCTTAGATGTATGCTAACTAGGATTGCATGACAAGATCCGAAAACAAACGGTAGAACACCTAAATGTTTAAAGATAAAATAACTGAAACACAACACAATTGCACACAAGCACCTCTAAGGTACGCCCGCTTTGGTTTCCTTTAATAAAACAGTCATGAGGCAGGAATGCTTTAGCAAAGACCCGTAAAATCAAAATATCATAGTCCCTCGATGACCCTACAGTTGCCTTCTCGGTAAATGATCTAGTCCCTTAAACAAATTTGTTAAAGCGTCTCCGTATGTTGCCTTTATGACTATAAAGCGTCCCTTCGAATGTCCCTCAACATCCAATGATAGGGATACCTACTCACTAATCGTAGGATATCACTATCTAAAGGAGAGGAGGAAAAGAACGACCCTTTTCGAGTATAAAAGTAGATAGCTGTTAGAAGTTTGCTCAAAAATACTTTTTGCACTTACACAAATACTACTTTTCAAAAATAAGTTTCAAAAACATTTGCTTTGTTAACACTCTTGAGGACTGATACAAGAGTTAAACGCAAATAAAATCGCCGCACTAAGGCATTTTCTAAACATTTTCAAACGCACAAAGCACAATGGTATTTTAAAAAATGAGCAAACCTCTAAGAGCACGTGGAAAACCACGGATGAAAAGTGTGCTAACACCTTCCCTTTCCATAATCTACCCCCCTTACTCAGAAAACTCTCAAAAAGGTCTTTTTCTATTCTTTTCACCCTTTCCTTAATTTGGATAAAATAAAAGACGACGGCGACTCTTGCTTACCGCACATTTGTGAACAAAAAACGCAAAACCAGTATATAAAAGTCGGTTCTGCCACTATATCATAGAACTGGCGACTCTGCTGGGGATAATGAATAAAAAAAGTGTGGTTACCTTAGAGTTAGTTCATTATTTAAGCTGATTTGTGGTGCTTTGTTTGCTTTACCCTTGGAGGGCTGTTTTGGTTGTTTCTATAGATCCTACACCTGGATCTGGGGCACACTTTTAGGTAAACAGCAATAGATCACGGAGACTACGGTGTAGACCAATATGGTTGAAGTGATGGTTGTGTTGGTGTGACACTTTGGTTGGTACCAGTATCTCTTGTATTGAATCGAGGAGAATACGGGGCTGCCGTGAGGTGTCTTGAAGCACTAACGGACCTCAGAACCTTAGTTGAACAAACTTGGCCATTAGAAAGTATTGAGGTAGCCGATCTCGGTGTAAAGCTAGGAATTGGTTGATACTCGATACTACGCTCATTGAGATTAGACTTTTGGGATGTTTCAGCCGCAAGAAAAGATTGTTAAGCTGATATAATACCGACAAAGGAAGATCATTGATATTGAGAATCCTTAGAACCCGGTTACTATTTATAAGACATGGTGAGCCAACTAAACATCAAGAGGGTACTTACTTACAAACCTCATGCAAATCCTAAACCTAAGGCTGCTTGTGTGATTTGTTTGCTTTCAGCTTGAACTGCTTGTAGGGTTTTATTATCTGACAACAAAATTTCCTTGCAGGATTTGTTTACAGTCATTATTTAATAACTTAGATTTCTTGTAGGGTTTACTTGCTTACATAACCTCACACTTTTGCTTAACGCATAGCATACACATCATAACATCATTCCACGGTATTTCCTTAACCATTTCAAGGATCTCAAGGGCTTGTGATGCAGGTTATGATAAATCAGACGTCTAGCAAGGGGAAAGGGGATTTATTTTCCTCTAGCCAATGTCGTCAAAAGACAAAAACTCAACAACTTGAGTCAGGGGCTATGACCCACTAGATATGGTGAGCTTGACTCTTGTAGAAGGACCTTCAACAATACGAAGTTCTTCACTCAAAACTGCAAATTTCAATTTCTGACATTTTTTGTTTACCCCGCGAGTCCTTGAAACATTGCATATGCATATCATACATGTCATTGCATAAACAGGTTTCAAAGTAGGGCTCTCATTGTCTTCGCTGTTTATTTCAGCAAGTAAATAAATGGCTCTTGAACAAACAATCAAAGACCTTCAAGCTCAAAACGCTCAATTCCAACAAATGTTCCTGACTCTGACCCAGGGGCAAGAAGACCCGAAAGCTCTGATTGTCATAAAGAAGGCTAAGAAGGCAAAGAAAGCAGTTCGTGTTTTGAGTATGGGAAAAAGAAGACCAGCTAACCGAGCTCTAGACTTCGCAACCTCATCAAAGAGAGGGGATAATCAAGAGGAAGATGACAAGGAATCAGAGGAAGAAGACAATATTCCAGCGTCTGAAGAAGATGAATCTGACTATGATGAGGAGCAGTATCCTCCTGCTGATGAAAAATACAAACAACTGGAGGATCGGCTCAATGCCATGGAGATTCAAAGGGTGCTCGACCTAGATTTGGAAGAATTAGGTTTGGTTCCAGGGGTGGTCATCCCACCTAAGTTCAAGGTCCCCATCTTGGCAAAATATGACGGTGTTTCCTGTCCCAAGCTTCACTTGAGGTCATATGTCAGAAAGATCCAGCCTCACACTGCTGACGGGAAGTTATGGGTCCATTTATTCCAAGAAAGTTTAGTTGGCACTCAACTGGATTGGTTCTATCAACTAGAATGAACTGACATCCATACTTGGGAAGACTTGGCTGCTGCTTTCTACAAGCAGTACCAATACAATGCTGACCTAGAACCAACTCGAGTGCAACTGCAGAATATGTCCATGAGCTCAAGAGAAGGGTTCAAGGAATATGCACAAAAATGGAGGGATCTAGCTAGCAGGGTACAACCTCCTCTGAATGATTGTGAAATGGTAAACATGTTCATGGGCACTCTGATAGGCCCATTCTTCGATTTGCTGATTGGGAGTTCCTCATTTGGGTTCACAGAGATGGTTCTGACTGGAGAAAGAATCGAAAGTGGTATCAAGAGTGGGAAGATCCCGATGGCTGCATCTTATAATGCTGAGAAGAAGCCATTTGGTGGTAAGAGGGAAGCCAATGCTATACACGGCCAGAAGAGTCGTAATAAGGCAGGCTACCACCAATCTGTGGGGGCAGTGCTGGTCTCTAATTCGGGATGCATGCAACGACCACAACAACGGGGTAATCAACAAAGGCAAGACGAGCCCAAGAGACAGTTTACCAAGCTCAACATGCCACTGTCTCAAGCATTTCAACACTTGATGAGGATGAATTTGATTACACTGATAAGACCTCATCCAAACCCCCAAGACTTCCTCTCCTAACTACAATCCGGATGCAAGGTGTGCCTATCATTCTGGCAGTCCAGGGCATGATACTAAATATTTGTTGGGCGCTGATATACAAGGTTCAGAATATGATTGACGCCAAGGAGATTGAGTTCGACCCTCTTGAGACTCCCAACGTGGTCACTACTCCCATGCCAAATCATGGCTAGGATTGAGATCATTTTTGTTCATTCGAATTCTCAAGTTGTATTTTCTTTTTTTATTCAAACAATTATTATCATGTCAAACTTTGTTATTTCATTAATGCATTACACATGTTTGTCTGAAATTAATTTGTTTTCATTATGCTTAAACTGCTTTCTTACTTCCTTTTTGTGATATTCAACTCTTGATTAAAAGCTCTAAGGCTTTAAAGGGAGGATGACGAAAATGATACCACAATCCATACAGTGTGCTTTTGAACAAACCTTGCTGACGATGTATAGGCATTGTTTCAAATCCTAAACAGTGAAGTTATAAGGAAGATAATCCCTAGTCAACCCCTTTGATCCTAAGAAGTAGGAGTTTTGTTTTCACACAAATTAAAACCCTTAATCATAACCTAGGGCACGGTAGATTTCTCAGTTAATTCAGATGTGCATTCAGTCGCAAGCTTTCCCTTCATACACGACAAATAGTGTAGAAGATACCTTCCAAAAGATGGTGATGGTTCCACATAATCATCAAAGTAGGAAGTCATTATTTTTCAAAAGAAAAGCCCGCTAAGTCAAAACCTATGAACGAGACTTAAGAAAAAACGGGGGCATCCCGCTGACTGTAATCGAAAAAGAAACAGTTCAGGAAAAAGCATGGATAATAAAAAAAAGAGGTCCTACAAATCCTCAACAAAAAAGAAAAGGTTACAAAAATGACTGCCTTCTCAAACAAACGTTCAATCTCTAAACCATCACCGGAATATCAAGGACATTCCAAAACTCGACTGTGATTCAAAATGCACAATTAACTGAGCATAGGACTGAAGAACATCACGAAGAACGGGTGGGTACAAATAAATTTTGAGCCTTTATCCTTTGTTTCTTAAACCGTGAACCAAGCCACGTTACAACCCTTAAAAGTCCTAGCTGAAGTATGGGTTAGTTTGAGAGGATATTGTTACAAAGGTATCCTGACTCCTGTAAGGTTTGCTATAAATCATGAGTTGATATCACATTCTTACAAAAAAAATTTTACTACAAAAAGCGCATTTTCAAAAAATTTCAAGACAGACATAAGCTTTGCATTCTTTAAATGACATTGTTTGCATATGGTTAATTGTTCAAATGGAAGAGAAATTCACATAATGAATATCCAGTGAACAAAAACCTTCTCAATGAAAAGGATCACCTCAAGTCGAAAAAAACTTCCAACCAAGGGGCGTGGCATGGTGTCCAGCTGATCTGGGGCAGTCAAGTCAAGATTCGACGAATCTCAAAAATGCCGAATAGCCAGGGGCAGATCTCCATCTGAATCCCTTGGGGAACTGGACATGAATTCCAACAATGAATCCTATACAATAAAACAAACACCTTCTGGAAGTGTGGCAACACTTACTACTATGGACAATGACAACTCTCTGTACCCGGTGAATATGGACATAGTTAGAAAAGACTACTCATGAACAAAGACCCTCTAGGTTGACTGGACTAGGCAAAGATAAGGGCATCCCAGGGAACCACAAGGGTTCGGGAAAAAATTAGGGATAAAAACAAAAAAAAATATGTACACCCGAGAAGTCAAAAACCTGAAAAGGCGGCTTGAGCAAAAAAGGGTATCCCGGTGGACTAAAAATCTGAAAAGACAGTCGAGGCAAAAGTTAGGGATTAAAGCGTACGACTAAGTCCCGTCATCTCGTCACTTGTCTAATCAGTAGAAGGTTTATTACCCTGATCTACATTCACCAAGGACTCCAAAAGTCGGGATAATAGTCAAACCATCAACAAAGTCTCCGCGGGTACTTTCTCCAGCAGGTACATAGGCAGGGGCATTCTACTACAAAATCGCGGCCATATCCTCAACGTACAACCTAGTGACGTCAGGTATTCTTGTATCCCCGGCAGAACAAGAATTTCTAACTACTGCTCCGACATCAGGTTTTCCCCATTAAAGTCGTCAAACTTCTCAGGATTCCCCAATAGGATTTCACAAAATCCTCAGGCAGTGCACACAGCTTTCCTTCCCCAACCGAGTTTATTTCTCTAGCAACGGAAGATCATCTCCCAGCAGTTCAGCTTCAACAAAATTTGAAGACCTACATTCTTCATCGCCAACTGCAATCAGGGATTTATTTTCCCTAATTCAACAGCGCGGCAATAGAACAACTGATACATTCACATATTGCATTCATACATCATTCTACAAATGTCATAGCATATGCAGTACAAATGCATACATCCCAATCTCATTTATTTTGAGAACACCATTACACAATGCATTTCATACATCATGCTATTGCATACAGCTAACGCTTTACCTTTTCAGGAAAGATCAATCAACATATAT
The DNA here is from genome assembly GCA_948472305.1 of Vicia faba. Classification (NCBI taxonomy): domain Eukaryota; kingdom Viridiplantae; phylum Streptophyta; class Magnoliopsida; order Fabales; family Fabaceae; genus Vicia; species Vicia faba. The sequence continues at coordinate 1,329,867,355 of OX451741.1, read as the reverse complement.
TTATCATCAACAATTTTCAACAGCTACAGGATTATCTCCTGAAACAAAACAGAGTAATTATCTGTGCGACCAAATACAACTTTACACGAGATCAACATGAAGCAATCTTACAAAAACAACTTTACACGGGCTCAACATGAAGCAATCTCACATGGGTTTCTTTTGACTTCCAAAAACAGCTTTACACGGGCTCAACAGGAAGCAATCTTACACGGGTTTCTTCTGACTTCCAAAAATAGCTTTACACGGGCTCAACAGGAAGCAATCTTACATGGGTTTCTTTTGACTTGCAAAAACAGCTTTACACTGGCACAACAGGAAGCAATCTTACATGAGTTTCTTCTGACTTCCAAAAACATCTTTACACGGGCTCAAGATGAAGCAATCTTACATGGGTTTCTTCTGACTTCCGAAAACAGCTTTACACGGGCTCAACAGGAAGCAATCTTACATTGGTTTCTTCTGACTTCCAAAAACAGCTTTACACGGGCTCAACATGAAGCAATCTTACATGGGTTTCTTCTGACTTCCAAAAATAGCTTTACACGGACTCAACATGAAGCAATCTTACACGGGTATCTTCTGACTTCCAAAAATAGTTTTACACGAACTTATCCCGAAGCAGCCCTACCCAAGCTCTTTCTGAAGTTTTACACGGACTTATCCCGAAGCATCCCTACACAGGCTCCTTCTGAAGTTTTACACAGACTTATCCCGAATTAGCCCTACCCAGGCTCCTTCTGAAGTTTTACACTGACTCATCCTGAGGCAACCCTACCCAGGTTCATTCTCTTGAATTTCCAGATGCAGTTTTACACTGACTCATCCCGAGGCAACCATACCCAGGTTCCTTCTCTTGAATTTCCAGATGCAGTTTTACACTGACTCATCCTGAGGCAACCCTACCCAGGTTCCTTCTCATAATTTCCAGATGCAGTTTTACCCAGACTCATCCTGAGGCAACACTACCCAGGTTCCTTCTTACAATTTCCAGATGCAGTTTTATACAGACTCATCCTGAGGCAACCATACCCAGGTTCCTTCTTACAATTTTTGGATGTAGTTTTACCCAGACTCATCCTGAAGCTGCCCTACCCAGGCTCCCTCTCATATATATCCTAAAAATAGCCCTACCCAGTTTCCTTCTCATACACTTCCAGATGAAGCCTCACCCGGACTCATCCTGAAATAGCCCTACACAGGTTTCTCCTGATACATTTCCAGATCAAAGTTAATTTCATTCTACCCAGCAAATCACTGCGAAACCTGGATTTCAACCAGAAAAATAGAAAACTTTCATCTCTCCAATCCAGAGATAACCCCTCGGTAGAGCCATGGACAACTAAAGTTCCTAGACTCTATTGCCCACAGAGTTTTCCTCAAACAGGAAAACAACAAAAATCAACATCCCTCAGTGGACTCCTCCTCAGACAACAAGAACAGGAATCCCCACAAATAGACTTCTTATGAAGTCAACATCTACTTTGGATGGCATATTTAAGCCCATCTTCGATGACTCTCCGTCATATTCCTTGGACTCCGACGACTCTCTATCATCTTATCCAAATGGAATCTGTAAGCCCATTTCTGCCATCATCAACAATCAATGTTACTTCATGCGAGTGAAAATTTCTGGGCACTCTAGTGTTCAATAATCTTCCACCTTTAGATTGCAAAAGAAAGACAAGCCAATCTACATCTTCAGGTTTAAGAAGATTAAACAGGGGAAGTTGTTGTACCCCAAAATTTTCCCTCTCATTTTTTACAAGATCTTCTCTTACATGGGTGGTTACAAACACTTGCTTGAAGAAAAATAACAAATTTTTAAGTTGGTCAAAGTGTCCTTCGATGGGTGTACTTCGAAGGCATGTCTCCAAAATTCCTTTTGATTGGCATCTCTAAAATTCCTTTCGATTGGCATCTGCATAGCGCCCTTAGATTGGCATGGACAAAGGTCCTTCGATTGTCCTGTTAACAAGGCCTTTCGATTGGAATTTTAACAAAGTCTTTCGACTTGCATCAGAACAAAGGCGTCTTTGATTGGCATCTTAACGTCACTTTGATTGGTCCAAACTGAAGGAAATCGAAGAGAGCAGAACGAAGCTTTCGATCGGTCAACAAGGTACTTTGATTGGCGTCTTAGTAAGGCACTTTAATTGGTATCAGAATAAAGTATCATTCGATTGGCATCTGAACAAGGCCCTTCGATTGGCATTCTAAAAGGTCCTTCGACTGGAACTTTAGAGTGTCCTTCGACTGGAACTTCAGGGTTTCCCTCAATCATAACATCAGAGTGAAATGACCTTCGAATGGCATTTCAGTGCAGGGTTTGTCTTAATCTAAGATGCTCTGATGAAGGAATTTATGAACACTTTAAATCAAAACTTAGACTCACCACAAGGCCAAGGGCTGGTCAAAGTTGTCTAATAGGGAATGTTCTGAATAGATTCGAATTGGACTTTGAAGTTGGCAAAGAAGGCCATTCGAAGGAAGTAACAATGACTCATTCGTATAACATGTAAAGGTCCATTCGAAGAAGTATTCAGAAAGCCCATTCTAAGGGTGCATGTAAAGGTCCATTCAAAGAAGTATTCAGAAGGGTCGTTCGAAGGGTGCATTAGAATTCCATTCGAAGATGTATTCAGAAATCCCATTCGAAGGGTGCATAAGAAGTCCATTCGAAGATGTATTCAGAAGGCCCATTCGAAGGGTGCATAAGAAGTCCATTCGAGGATGCATTCAGAAGAACCATTCGAATGGTGCATAAGCAGTCCATTCGAAGGAGGCAACTCATAGGCCAATCGAAGAGAAACGCTGGAGGGTGTTCGAAGGAGTCAAGTGTCCAGGTTCATCCGAGATTTCCAAAGATACATGAATGTTTCAAAAAGGAATGCTTTTAATTTGTCTGATTCTTGTCTCATGGCTTTAAGGGCCTGTTTAAATGCCTGTTTCTTACCGTTACTATGGGCTAGCACACTTCTATAAGTACAAGAGCAATCATACAGTACCAGGGGACGAAAGAGAGGACATAAGGGGATAACACGCGTACATACTGCACACAAAGAGACTACCCACACGTATTGCTCAAAAATCCCAAAAGCCTCCCAATCGAAACACCTTTTGCAGGTTCCCTCATCCAGGAGTCCACCCCAATTCCTAAGCAAACATCTCCACACCCAGAGCCACAGATCATACATCTTTGATTGGTAAGGGTTTGCAAAATCAAAATTTCACCTTAATGGCATTTAAATGCATATTGCACATATATTATTGTTATTACTGATTATGCTGCATGTAAGATAAATCACAGAGATGGGATCGTGCCATTGCTGGGGAACGATCTAATTTGTTCCTTCGAATCCCAGGATAAAAAGAACCTAGACCCAGACTCAAGAGATTCGAATTAAGGAAGGAGTTGAATTGGGAGGAGATTAGAATCAGGGGGTAAAGACCCCTAGATCTCTAACATTTGTTTCGTGTTGCGGAAAACATCTTTCTCAGAATCTTGTCCAGAGCTTCGAAGCAGCTCAGCTTTGAACTGAATCCCGGGTTCCCAGATCGAAGGATGATATATCTAGATCGAACACCCTCAAAGTGAAGCCCTTCATGCACCTTTGATCAAGCCGCTTCACTGGACCGAAAGACAGCCCAAGCCTCTTTGAATCCAGGTGTTGTACCCCAAAATTTTCCCTCCCATTTTACTCAACACATAATCATTGAGATCCTCAACTTTCTCAAGGATGCCCAAGAGTTGACCAGACAAACTCTCTCCTAAAGCAATGAACCTCCAACTAGGGTTTCCATTTTCATCAAGGTGGGTGAGCTAAAAAGGCCTCATATGCTCTCCATAGTCCTAATATGTTCTCAATACCATCCATGTCAAGTTTCATGCCTTGCACAAGAAGTTTGCTCAGTCAACTGCTCAAATGCCTGAAAATCAACTATATTAGGTCAAAAGTCAAATGTGGCTCACATACAGTCAAACTTCAATATTTTTGGTCAACATAAACAATTTTAAGTTATATCCATCATTTTATAAAGGGTTTATCATGATTCTCCAAGGAATGCTCCTAATTCATCAAAACTCAAAAGTTGCTAAAATTAGGGTTTCTAAGGAAAAGTCAACCAAACTTTGACCAAACATAGCTTTCTCATACTTTATCAAAAAAATTCCATCCAAGGCTCATTTTGAAGAGAATCCAATTCCATACAACTCATCTTCAGCCCTTAAACTCAAAAAATGCACTCATGAAAAGATATTAATTCAGACATTACAGGTCATTTCAAAAAGTCAACAAAAACACCTTTTGGGTCAAAGATTATTAAATGAGCATGGAAGATCCAATTGAAATGAAACTAAAAGGTTTATTTGTGGGACATCTCAAGCTTTCTAAAAAGTCCAAGAACATCCTCTTAGGGTCAAAATTGAAGGAGATATGCATTGTCAAAGTTGGCCATTTTTGAAAATTTGTCAAAACTCAACAATGCTCAAAATTGCATTTTTTGGCAAATGGGCCTAACTTTTTATGCTTGCATATTACTTATAACATGGTCCACGAGCCAAAAACTCTCCCACCTATTATTGGCTTTATTTATTTAATTTATTTTCATTTTAATCATTTAAAAATCAAATTAAATTAAATAAATGATATAAAATAATGAAGCTTTGTTTTTGATATGATTTTGAATGGAAATACAACTCAAATATGCTGTCAAACAAAATCAAATCGTGCAAAGGGTGATTGGGATGAAAATGGAATGATTTGGTTTGATTTAGAAAGAAATAATGCAAGGATGAAATGAAATCAAATCTTGATAATTGGCAAAGATATGAATGCTTTTTGTTAACCTAATTCAGTCTAATACATATACATAACAATTTCAAAGCATAAGGACAAGGGTTGGACGTGTAAACTGCCAGAGAAAGAACTCAATTTTTGGATAAAAAGTGAGCATCAGTTTTCATTCTATAGGGTGATTCAAAGTGTTCCAAAGCCAGCAATCCATTCCTGGCAATCTCCTGAAGCTAACTTCACCCTTTTCACGCACCAAAACACTCAGAATCGTAAAATCTGTAACTCTGTTATCCAACTCTTTTTGATTTTTGATTACATGCATACATGCATTTTCAATGAAATTTAAGCATGTATTCTTGTTTATCATAAGGTTTTGCTGCTTTCTGAATCGTTTGATTGAGTTTTAAGTGCAGGAATCATGGTTTGCCATTCTTAGGGTTTCCAAGCTCGTTTTAGGGTTTCCTTCTACAGGAAAACTTAGTGATAGGCGTGGATACCATGGTGATCAGGGCTTGAAACCCAATTGATTCATGGTCTCCATTATAATTTATATTGCTTGTACTGGATTTTTGAATGCAAGGTTGTACTTACAGACGTTGTACATAGGTAAAAGTCTAAGCCTAAAACCACAGTGCTGAGGAAGAAGAAGGCTAGGTGGCAAGCTCCCGTTGGGATATTTGAATATTGGTGCATTTTCTGGACATCACGTGTTTTTTTCCTTAAATTATTTTTATTTGATTATGTATATGAATTAAGAGCCAGCGCAGATGGTTAAGGACGGAGGGTTTGAAGCAAACGTCTTGGGTTCGATCCCAGGCGTGTTGCTTTTGTATTTTTTCTTGAATATTCCTTGCAGATCCAGCATGTCACTCTGTTGAGGGTCCACCTAGCGCTCCCCATCATCCATATGTTGGGTCCATCTCCATCCAGATCCAGCGTCCAGCATAAGCAAGCTCATGATAGACCCTCATAAGATGGTCTCGCTGAATCAGGCACGATCCTCTGGGCCACCAACTTTGGGCCTAACACCAATTTCAGCGCTGCACCCCCTCAATTCCTTATAGCATCAGGCCCAATCTTAATTCTCTTTTAATTTCTTTTATTTCTTTATTTGTTTTAATTATTTTACAAAATCATTATTTTAATTATTTTACAAGAAAATCATTATTTTTTAATTAAATCATAAAATTACAAAATTACAAAAAATATTAGGTTTAGTTTTTTTTTCATAAAATATTTATTTGCATTAATTAATTAGTTTAATTAGGTTAACTTAAATTCCGTTTTTCCATAATTAAAATTAAATAGAAATTAGGTTAATTTGCAAAGTTAATTATTATTTTTCACAAAAATTCAAAAAAATATCTTTTCTTTGTTCGTAAATTAATTGTTTCTAAACTTGACGTTAATTCCCCGCTTGGTTTACTCGCGCACATCTTGTTTCCATTATTTGATTAATTATTGTAACCGCTCCGAGTTTGAAATAGGTAATTAGGTTTACTATTTTGTATTTATTATTTTTTCCCGATTTTTGATTATGTAATCCCCCTCCCCAAGGCTTTGTAATAGCTAGGGTTTTAATTTCTCGCACTTTACTTTCCGCAATTATAAACTGCCTAGATGTATGGATAATGGGATTGAATGGTAAGATAAATCAATTTAAAACAGTAGGAAACCCTAAATGCGCAAGATAAATGAAACTGAAATCAAACACTTGCACATGCTCACTCCTAGGGTTTTGCCTCACTTGGTTGCCTCAGAAATAATGGCCGTGTCCCTCAAACGTAGGGATATCTTAGCAATGACCCGTAATTCAAAGTCGTCATAAAGATCATAGTCCCTACTTGTCCCTCGAGTTGCCTATGATAAATGATCTTATGACGATAGTCCCTTCAAAATGCTAAGGTATCCTTACTTGTTGCCTTCAGTGACCATTTCGTCCCTTTCGAATGTCCCTTAAAACTCCAACGATAGGGCTACCTACTCCTTAATAGTAGGATATCAATGTCTAAAGGAAACGAGAACGAACTATCTTTTTTTGAGTAGGTAGAAAACTCTTAAGTACTTGCTCAAAATAAAAAAAACTATTTCACACAAACACTTTTCAAAACAACTTCGTCACACTCTTGAGGACAGATCCAAGGGTTATCACGAAGTAAACAAAACTTTTCAAAACAAACACACAAGCAATTTCAAAGTAGGTTCTAACGCCTTCCCTTTCTATAATCTACCCCCGTACTCAGAAACTTCTGGAAAAAAGGTTTTTTTCCTTTTCCTTTGTTGGATGAAATAAAAGTCGATGGCGACTCTTGCTTACCACGACATTTGCGAATATAAAACGCAAACCAGTATAACAGTCGGTTCTGCCACCGTATCACACCAGGCCTCCAGAATCACACTTTCCTTGATTTACTGCCTGTTCCTTCGATTTCATCCTTGGTTTGACTATTTTATTTGTTTTTTTAATTAATAAAAAAACCACAAAAGCTTTAGGTTAGTTTTTTTTTCTATTAAATTAATTTGGTTAATTAATTTTTTAATTATCTTAACATTTTCTCAAAACTAAAATTAAGTAGATTTAGATCATTTTCCCAAAATAAAATAAAACAACAAAAAGATTTTATTCTTAGGACTTTTAGACGTTATTTTCAAATTCGCGCGCATTTTTTTATTGTAAATGCTCATAGTTGTAATAGCTTTAGATTTAAAATTACGCATTTTTAAGTTTCTTGCATTTTTTATGTAACTGTCCCGAAGCCTTGTAATATCATAGGATTTACAATTCCCGCACATTAAATTCTTGTACATATATTAACTACTTAGATGTATGCTAACTAGGATTGCATGATAAGATTCGGAAAAAAATGGTAGAACACCTAAATGTTTAAATATAAAATAACTGAAACACAACACAATTGCACACAAGCACTTCTAAGGTACGGCCACTTTGGTTGCCTTCAATAAAACAATCATGAGGCAGGAATGCTTTAGCAAATACCCGTAAAATCAAAAGATCATAGTCCCTCGATGAACCTATAGTTCCTTCTCGATAAATGATCTACTCCCTTAAACAAAATTGTTAAAGCGTCTCCGTATGTTTCCTTTATGACTATAAAAAGTCCCTTTGAATGTCCCTCAACATCCAACGATAGGGCTACCTAATCACTAATCGTAGGATAGCACTATCTAAATGAGAGGAGGAAAAGAACGTCCCTTTTCGAGTATAAAAGTAGATAGTTGTTAGAAGTTTGCTCAAAAATACTTTTTGCACTTACACAAATACTACTTTTCAAAAACAAGTTTCAAAAACATTTGCTTTGTTAACACTCTTCGGGACTAATACAAGAGTTAAACGCAAATCAAATCGTTGCACTAAGGCATTTTCCAAAAAATTTCAAATGCAAAAAGCACAAAGGTATTTCAAAAAATGAGAAAACCTCTAAGAGCCCATGGAAAACCACAAATGGAAAGGGTGCTAACACCTTCCCTTTCCATAATCTACCCCCCTTACTCATAAAACTCTCGAAAAGGTCTTTTTTGTTCTTTTAACCCTTTCCTTAATTTGGATAATATAAAAGACGATGGAGACTCTTGCTTACCGCACATTTGTGAACAAAAATGCAAAACCAGTATATAACAGTCACTTCTGCCACCGTATCATAACAATTAATCTCAATTTTAAGTTACTAAAGTCTGGACCCGACCAGATAATAGTTTGACTTCTTCAATTGCTAAAACCTGGACCCGACCAGATAACAATTTGAGTTTCTGAAACCTGGACCCGACCAGATAACAGTTAATCTCAATTTTAAGTTACTAAAGCCTGGACCCGACCAGATAACAGTTTGACCTCTTCAATTGCTGATACCTGGACCTGACCAGATAACAGTTTGAGTTTCTGAAACCTGGACCAACCAAATAATAATTAATTTCAATTTTAAGTTACTAAAGTCTGAACCCGACCAGATAATAGTTTGACTTCTTCAATGGCTGAAGCATGGACCCGACCAGTTAACAGTTCAAGTTATTGAAACCTGGACCCGACCAGATACCAGTTAACCTCAAGTTCAAAATTGCTGAAGCCTGGACCCAACCAGATAGCAGTTTAAAAGCTCCTTAACATTTGTCAAAGATACACTTCGATAACATTATGCATTCATACATCACATTACATACATGACAAATGCATACAATACGGTCTCATTTATTTTGAGAACATCATACATACATATGCATGCAAGTAATCCTTTCTCCTCGCAGGGTAAAAGTCAATCATCAATCAAGGCCTCTTATGGTTAGATTTAGTTTATCCAATTAAAGATAGGTGAATCAAAGACCTCTTCTAGTTAGATTTATTTCTTCCAGTTAAAGACAGGAAAATATCATCAACATTTCCCAAATAGGTCAGAGATTAATTCCTGAAGCAACCCGGGGAAACTATCTCTATGACCAACAAAAATCGGGTTCCAGATTAAATCCTGAAACAAGACAGGACAACTATCTATGGACAACCAATTATATATTAATACCTGAAACAAGATAGGGCAACTATCTACATGAGCAGATTGAAGATTAACTCCCGAAATAGGACGGGGAAACTATCTTTCTTTCCCTTTGGTCAGAGATTAATTCCTGAAGCAAGCCAGGGCAATTATCTCTACAACCAACAAAAAGCAGGTTTCGATATAATACCTGAAACAAGACGGGACAACTATATGTGGATAACCAATTGTAAATTAATACCTGAAATAAGACAGGACAACTATCTACATGAGCATATTGAAGATTAACTCCCGAAACAGGACGAGGAAACTATCTTTCTTTCTCTTTTGTCAGAGATTAATTCCTGAAGCAAGCCAGGACAACTATCTCTACAACCAACAAAAATCAGGTTTCAAATTAATGCCTGAAATAAGACAGGATAACTATTTGTGGACAACCAATTGTAGATTAATACTTGAAACAAGACAGGACAACTATCTACATGAGCAGATTGAAGATTAACTCCTGAAATAAGACGGGGCGTCTATCTACATGACAAACACTTCCTTTAAGACATCTGCTATTTCAGTTAAAATCAACCATTGTTTTATCCTGATTATGTTCCAGTATACACTTTTCCTGGTTCAGTTAAATCGCTCCGAAGATTTATACTGATTCGTTATCCAGTGAAAGATTTTTCAAGACATCCGCTATTTTAGTTTAAATTGAAAATCAATTTATCATGATTATGTTCCAGTATACACTTTCCCTGGTTCAGTTAAATTGCTCTGAAGATTTATAATGATTCGTTATCCAGTGAAAGATTTTTCAAGACATCTGTTGTTTCAGTTTAAATCGACCATTGATTTATCCTGATTATGTTCCAGTATACACTTTCCCTGGTTCAGTTAAATCGCTCTGAAGATTTATACTGATTTGTTATCCAGTGAAATATTTTTTAAGACATTTGTCGTTTCAGTATAAGTCGATCAAATATTTATTCTGATATTCCTTCCAATCTCTACCTACAGTCATTTTGGATGGCATCTATAAGCCCATCTCCAACGCCTCTCTATCACCTTTGGATGGCATCTGTAAGTCCATCTCCGATAAAATTTTCATTATTTCCTAAATAGAATCTTTTAAACCCATTCCCGATACAATCAACCAACAACACCGACGAGTGAAAATTTTTGGGCACTCTAGTGTTTAATCATCTTCCACATTCAAGCTACGAACGGTGACATGCCATTCTCGCTTCTCAGGTTTAAGAAAATTGAACAGGGGCAACTGTTGTACCCCAAATTTTTCCCTCCTTCTCCTTTTAAAATCCTCTTCTAAGGTTTCTTAAATGTTCAAAGCTTTTCAGACCTCCAAACGTGTCAATTAATTCGCCAAGTGTTTCGACTTTGCAAATGCTCAAAGTTTCTTCTGTCCACTGGTTTTGTACTAGGGTTTTTGAGTGTGTGACGCCTGTTGGGATCAAGATTCATGGTTTCAAGGATTGCACAATATTAAGGATTGTGTTTGAGTTTATTTTTAATTAAGGTTTTGATTCATGGTAAAACGATATGAAGATTGAAGATCCTTTAGTAATACATTTGTTTAAAGTTAACCGAATCTAGATTTGAGATCAGGGGTTTGCTCGTTTGCTGGTTTACTTTTGTGGACAATCATCTAAAGGCATCATTTCAAAAGACAAAAAATTATGGATCAATACGGATTTATCGTTTCAATTACAAGACATTTCGGGTTATGAGGATTTGAAAAATCTTAAGTTGGTGAATAAGATTTAAGGTTTGAGTTTCATTTAACCTTGTGCCTTAAAATCCAACTTTAAAGTTCAAGGGATCAAAGCCCATATCATTCTTTCTTTTCAATTCTCTCATTCAACTCAAACAATTTCTACAAGTTTTCCTCACCATTTTCAAAACCATACATTCCTCAAAATCATTGTTTAAATTACATTCAAAATTGTTACAAGATTCAAAATTCAAATTCAAATAATTTCAAAAAAAAGAAGTTCAAATACATTTTTAAGGCCTACTACATTTTTTATCCTATTCTTTCTATTTTCTATTACAAAACAGCAAAAGATTCTTCATGCTCCTAGCCTTCAAGCTTCTTGTCCAAGTCGTGCCCCGATTTCTTTGCCATCTTCCTCCACTCCTCATCAATCATACATGAAAAAAATCAGAAAAGAACAATTCGAAAAGAACAAAACTACAAATAATGTTGAACTCATCATTAGGGTGGTTTTAAGAATCAGAAAATAGGGTGTTTTTATGTGCTAAGGCCTCAAACATTTATTTCTATCATAGGCCAATATTATTGTAAATCACAACTATGTTGGTTCATAATAGAGGAAAAGAAGCCCAACAGAATTTAAGCCCAACAAAATTTCAATTCCATCCAAACAGAAAATCAAGTGTCATACAAAATAGATTTAATCATGGGCCAATGCTATTGCAAATCACAACCCATTGTTGGTTCACAATAGAGAAAATATGTAAACATAATTTCAAGCCTAAAAAGAATATCAATTTTGCCCAAAAGAAAGCCTCATACATAACATGCATCATTGGCTAAAAGGTGTGAAATTTGGTTCACAAAAAAAAGTAAAGAAATATAAGATAGAAAGTCATATTTATCATCATATTTTCATGCAAAGGAGTAACAACTTTCATGTTGCTTCATGTAAAAGAAAATCATGTTCCCAAGTTTACTGCAAAAGCAAGTTCTGTTCACAGTAAAGGAAAGAGGCAATTAAGAAAAGTACAAATTTCAATGTACAGCTATCATATAAGAAATCAGCCAACAAGCAAATCCAACAAGAAATTGGTACAAAAATACAGCAAGTACAGCCATCCAACAAGAAAACCAGTACAAAAGCTAGATTTTATCACAAATAAGTGAACAGTCCAACAAACAACAAGGTACAAACTCAGAAAAGTATACATCACTACATAAAATCAAAGCAATCAATACCACAAAGGCAAGCAACAAGGTACGAAGTCAGCAAGCTAGCCTTCTAAAAGTACCAAAACAATCTAGCATCACAGAAACCAGACAAAGTTATCAAAAGTCAACCAACAAAAGCATAAAAAAGGTCCCAAACGCCATCACAATAAAGAAAGCCAGCAACAACACAGAAACAGGGGGTCGATATACACAAGGAAAAAATATTCATAGAATCAAACAGAGCAAAAAACATGCAACACCACCATTTTCCAAACCAACTCATCATCATCAAAAAATATACAAAAATAGAACCACATGCGAATACAACACAAACCCCACCTTTTTTTATCATGATTTCCTAAACAACCAAACCCTTCAGAAATTTTGTAATAGAAAAAGAGCAAGAAGGAAATGGAAAGATCTCACTCAGGATCAACTGGTAAAATCTGAATTGCGATATCCCCCTCTTCTCCTTTTCGTTTTCGTCCTCTTTTCTCCATTTTTATTCATTGTAAAGGTCAAACAACAAATCAGTTAGAGTTTCAGAACAAGAGAGGAGATAAGAAACGATACAGAATCATAGAAACGGGGAGATGCTCGGCAAAGATGAAGAAGGAGGCAAGGATCGTGAAGCAGCGAGAGAGACGAAGTAGAGGCGCTGTCTCTTTTGGTCTTTAGGGTTTTACAACCCTTATGTTTTTTTGTTCAGATACAAGATATGATACGGTGGGAGAACTAACTTGAGTGTTTTGCGTTTGATCGCAAATGTTGCGGTTAGCAAGAGTCGCTGCCGACTCTTCTTTTATCCAAAAAGAAAGGTGAAAAAGCACAAGAAAGACCTTTGAGATTATTTTTTAAGTTCGGGGGTAGATTATGAAAAGGGAAGGTATTAGCACCCTTTTAATCCATGGTTTTCCATGGGCTCTTAGTTACTTGCTAGATCACTTGCTTTTGTTTGAAATTGTGCTTTGTGTGGTTTTTTGAAAGTATTTTGTAAAGAGGCCACTGTTTAGGCAAACTTTGTAATGATTCTCGTTCGTAAGAATGTATACAAAGATGTTGATCTTTGGAAAATGTTTTCAAGTTTGTAAGATGTTTTGAAAGTGTAGGTGCTTCTTTTGAAAATAGTAAGGATGTTTTGTTTTGAAATTGAGAAAGTAACTAGGAACATTCTACCTACTCAAAAGTCTTTCATATTCATTTCCTCTTTCCTTTTACATTGTTATCTTACCATTGATTTGGTAAGTAACCCTATCTTTGGATGTAAATGGGACGGGCGTGGGTCATCGTATAACCATGATTAGCTATGTTGCAAGATATCTTAGCATTCTTTGTAGGGACTAAGATCATTTGAAAGGCAACATAGATAGCATCATCGAGGGACTATGATCTTGTATTTTGCTTGTTTTTACTAAGATACCTCACATGCATAATATGGCCATTTGTAAGGCAACCAAGTGGATTTATCCTAGGGGTGCTTGTGTGCAAGTGTATTGTTTTTCATGCTTGGTTTTGTCTTTGATTAGGGTTTTCTAATTGATTGGTTTTAGTCTTTCCATACAAACCCTAATTACTAGCATTTTTATATAAAGCGATAAATTACGGAATTTAAAATTACTACGCTATTACAATACTTGTGGGAGGGGTGTACACATTACAAATGGGGATTGCTAGAAAATAAACCTAATTATCTATTACAACCATATTGAATTTGGATAAATAATGTACAAAAATGAATAAATATACAAGAATGTAAATGTAAAGACAATGGATATTTATTTGGATTTTTTAGGGAAAAGGGGTTTTGTTTTAACCTAATTAACTAAAGGAAAAAATAATTAAGTAAATTAGTAAAAAGGAAAACCTAACTTTACTAGGAAAATAATTTAAATAAAACCATAATATATTAATTGATTAAAAAAAGAAATTAAGTTTATAAGAAGAATATTTTTTGGTATTTTTGTCTTAAAAATAAATTATAGTATTGTAAAATATTTTTGGTCTTTTTTGGTTTTAAAATAATATATTTCAAGAAAATAACTAAAACCCTAGTTTTTAATTAAATTTACAAACCAATTAGTAAAATAAATAAAGTATGGTTAAATAAAATAATTTTTTTGTGTAAAAAATAAATAAACTATATCAAAACATAAATCTAATGTTTTTTTATATTTTTTCTGATTTTTTTAGTATTAGATAAAATATTCAAGAAAACAAATAAATAAAAATGAAAAAAAGAAAATAAAATGGGCCAGGGTGTGAATAGCCAGCAAGGGGGATCTGAAGTGAAAAAACATAAGGCCCAAGGGGATGAGGCCCAGCGCTGCCAAAAAAGTCAGAATATGTGGAAAAAAATATGAAAAAAAATCCAAAAGGGTACCACTGGGGCTCGAACCCAGGTCCTGTAGCGGTAGAAATGTTCAAGACTAAGCCATTGGATTGACTAGACTTTATATAAATCAAAATAAAAATCGCCACTGCGCTTTATTATTTCCAAAGGAATGGGAAAAGAGCGAATAACCCAAAAGAGGGGGAAAGATTCAAGGTAAGGGGGTTGGTTATACAAAGGGAAGGTATTAGCACCCTAAACATCTACGGTACTCCGTAGGAACCTCTTTGTAAAATCTGTATATTTTGGCTATAAAAAATGTGTTATATATAAAATGGATGGTGGAGGTGAGAAAAGAAATATATTTTTTTATGATTTTTACACCCGCTGCGGTTGCGAACCTTTAGTGCCTACGTACCACCTTTCATGCAATAGGGGATCAGGGTACACAAAGTTCCTCTTTTAAAAGTTTGAAACATGTGTGTTGGTTAATTTTAAGAGATAAGACATCATCGTCATTGTCCGTGTGGAAAACATACTTACTACCCACAATTATGAGAAAGGAGAATTTGCATCATCTCAAAGTGGAGGATATGGCTTGGATTTTAAAATCAACAATGCCTCACTCAATACCCAAGTGGAAAATATCTCTCTTCACTATATAATGTAGAAGTATAATTGTTTGCATCACTACAAGGATTGACAAGAGCCTAATCTTTTAAGAAAAGTTTAAGGGTAAAAGCCAAAGTGGCAAAATAGTTTGAAATGAGATTGGTTGACTTTTAGTCTTCTCATAAAAAAAAGTGTCAAAGTATTATTAAATTGATTGAGGTTTATTTATAAAAAATGTTTTGAAAACGCATGGACATAAGTCCAAGTTTATTATGAAAGTGGTTCAAGTTTAAAAACAATATGGGTTTTCAAAAGGAGGGAGAAGATTTTTGAAATTAAAGAAGATGGGAGGAGAAGAAGAAGCTATCCTAAAGCATAAGGTAAAAGCTAAGGATAAGGACCATCTAACCAACAAGAAGCCAAAAATTGACATTATGAGTCAAGATAGAATTCTCATTCTTTGGATTGAAACCAAGAAAGAAAAGATACTAGACCTCTTCAAATGTATTAAGTCTTCACAAAAATTAGGCAGAGTAACGGCTGTATACGGGTGAATTCCATATTACAAACAAAGGATGCAATCACAAAAAACCTGCACACAAAAACAAACAAGCAACCCAATGTCTTGAGGTAAACCTCAAGAACTCCAGACAAAATAATTAGATAAGATCACAAGGTCTCCAAGATAGGCCAATGTTTCTAATCCTAAGTCCAAAAAAAACCACTGCTCCATAATGCCAAGGATAGTAACCAAATAGTCCAAGTACCATTAAGAGTTTTTTAGGGTTTAAGTTGGTTATTAAGTATCTTAGGAAAAGGAAAAAGAAAAGCTCAAGTGAGCAAAGTAAAAAAAGACAATAAAATAAATGCTCAAATGAGCAAAGATGAAAATGGCATGAATTGTAAAATGCTAAAAAAAAATAGTACATAAAGCATAAAAAGAATAAAGCATAAAATAAACAAGTCAATAATTAGTGGTTAGTTGGATGACCATCTTGAAACTTGCATTTGGAACTCATTAGAGGATTGGTAGAACCAAAGCCTCCACACAACAAGTTGCATTTGGTTTTTGTCAAGTATATCATCCATTTGAAATTCTCACAAGTACTATTTAATGATCAACGATGTTTAAGTGATCCGCGTTGACCAAAGGTGTTGTAGATCCATTAGAGGATTGGTAGAACCAAAGCATCCACACAATGAATCTCAAGGTTATTGGATCAAAGAGATCAAATTAACATACTCGGGCTTACAATCATAAGTCTGGGCCACGAATGATCATTTATTCGAATCGGGACAAAATTTAGTGCTATGTTAAGCAATCGTAAGTGGACTTATATAGAAGTTGCACCTATTTTGAGGTCGGTCAATAGCAATCTATGCAGCATTTGTTTTGAGACATGATATAGAGATCATGCTCCAACAACATTTAGTGCAATAAGAAGGGGATGAGATGAAGAGGAATTAGGGTAAAAAGAAAAAAAAAATCACATTTGAATTAATATTTAATCAAACTATTATTAAAATCATTCATCCATTTTTTGTGGAGTTAAACTCAACACCATAGATCCAATGATGTTAATAAAGCCATGACCAAAAAATCAACCCAAGACAACCAGGAAATATTCACAAAATAATAATATAATTAATATGTTCATTAAAGGGTTTAAAATGTTTTTAAAAAAAATGGAAAATAATGAAGAAAATGCCAATTATATTCAAATTAATCAAGGAAAGAAAGATAAGACCATAGAAAAATCAGAAAATAGGTCAAGTAATTATACAAAATTTTTGGGTATTTTTAAAAGTCAGAAACTATTTTTTAAAAATTAAAATAAATGGGTAAAATAAACAAAAATAGTAAAAAATAGTAAAGTCAGGAACAATAATAAAATAAGGTCACCAATATTTGTCACAATATCATTGGATCATTCCATAATTTTTTCAGAATTTAAAAATGTGTAAAAGTATTTTTAAACATTTTTAAATAAATCAAATAAGTGTAAAATTCATAAAAAATATTAAAGCACAAAATTAAATTGTGAAAAAATAAAAATCAGAAAGAGAATAACAAGCATCGACGTTCACTGCCGATGGTCTACCAATGTTCACTGGAGGTAGGAAGAGAATATATATCGTATCACCGCCGTTCACTGACGATGAACTATCAACGTTCACTAAAGATAGCAAAAAGATAACAAACACCGACGTTTACTGCCGATGTACTACCAACTATCACTGAAGGTAGAAAGAGAAAATATATCATATCACCGCCGTTCACTGACGATGAACTATCAACGTTCACTGAAGATAGCAAAAAGATAACAAACATCGACGTTCATTGTCGATGTACTACCAACGTGCACTGAAGGTAGAAAGAGAAAATATATCATATCACCGCCGTTCACTGACGATGAACTATCAATGTTCACTGAAGATAGCAAAAAGATAACAAACACCGACGTTCACTGCTGATGTATTACCAACGTTCACTGAAGGTAGAAAGAGAAAATATATCATATCACCGCTGTTCACTGACGATGAACTATCAACGTTCACTGAAGATAGCAAAAATATAACAAACACCGAAGCTCAATGTCGATGTACTACCAACGTTCACTAAAGGTAGAAAGATAAAATATATCATATCTCCTCCGTTCACTAACGATGAACTATCAACGTTCACTGAAGATAGCAAAAAGATAACAAACACCAACGTTCATTGCCGATGTACTACCAATGTGCACTGAAGGTAAAAAGAGAAAATATATCATATCATCGCCGTTCACTGACGATGAACTATCAACGTTCACTGAAGATAGAAAAAAGATGACAAACACCAACGTTCACTGTCGATGTACTACCAACATGCACTGAAGGTAGAAAGAGAAAATATATCATATCACCGCCGTTCACTGACGATGAACTATCAACGTTCACTGAAGATAGCAAAAAGATAACAAACACCGACATTCACTGCCGATGTACTACCAACATGCACTGAAGGTAGAAAGAGAAAATATATCATATCACCTCCGTTCACTGACGATGAACTATCAACGTTCACTGAAGATAGAAAAAAGATAACAAACACCGATGTTCACTACCGATGTACTACCAACTTTCACTGAAGGTAGAAAGAGAAAATATATCATATCATCGCCGTTTACTGACGATGAACTACCAACGTTCACTGAAGATAGCAAAAATATAACAAACACCGACGTTCACTACCGATGTACTACCAACGTTCACTGAAGGTAGAAAGAGAAAATATCAAGTTTTCCCAGAACTCTAGTGTTCTGCCAAGAACGGGTCTCAACTTCTTCTTTAACCAAGGAGATCTGCCTGGAAAGGGTAATATGTAACTTGTCTCAAATAAAGAGATTTCCACTTATTTCCAAAGGGGAAATGCAAAGAGAAATGATTTTCCAGGGATAGAAATATGACTTGCCGGAGAAATGCCATGATATTCCCGCTGAAGAGATAAAGTCTCCTTGTGCAAACTAAATGCACAAGAAAAAACTCAAAGTTTTCAGAAATCCATAATACATGACATTGTCATGCAACCACAAATCCAAATCAGGAATATACCAGAGCAAGACGGCCAGAGCAGATTCATCTTTTGAGAAATAAACTCAAGAGGGAAGACCAAATTCAACTAAGAAAAGAGCACTTCAGGAAAGGTCCGAACACAATATCAATGAACGATGATTTTAGCAATGCATGATGTATGTATGAATGTATGAGTGCTATTATGCATATGCTGATAAAAAGGATACATAATCAGTGCAGACAAATGAAACCGCCTCAGTTACTAACAACATTGGGCTAAGCTTCAACCAGCAAGATCCATCCAGGCAAGGTAAAAGCGACTGAGGAAACCAAACCTATTGTATTAACTTTACTGAGGAGAAACATAATCCGAATGTAGCTTAAATCAAACAGACACCGGGATAGAACACCCTGCTTCTGGTTTCATCGGAGAAACAGTTTTCCAAAAGCAACATGCCTATTGGAGATTGCAAGATCAACCTCAACTAAAGCAGACTGATGTCGAAACAACCAAACCTCACTGGGGAATTCAAGCCTACCTCCCAAGAGAAAATAAACTGCGGATTGAAAATTTTTACCACGAACCCTCATTCCAACAAGAGATGCCCTGGGATAACCTTCCCGGGAAATCAAGAAGTCAACACTAGTGTCGATACTATAAAAAGAGCGGCATCTCATCACACCAAGGGAATAAAACCTTTAATCATATGAGGGAAGACTTTGCTGGGGAAGCTGGGACGGAGGCTTCCGACCATGTAAACCCAAAATCAAAAGCGAATCAAGACTTGACTGGGGATAATGGGATCACCAACCCAATACTGTACCTCGTACCCACTGATATCGTCTTTAACTATCTGAGAAACACACAAAGATTGCGCACCTACCAGCAAAATGACCTGAGAAAATTTTCATGAAGGGAGTAAATCTTCTTAAAACAACTGGAGTTTGTTCATTCTTGGGACCACCATTCTTGTTGTCATTGTTTCATCATAAATCCCAAAGTAAATTGAATTGTAAAGATCTCTTTTTTTTTAAAAGTCAATTTTGCTTTTTAATCTTTTTGCTTTAAAAGTTATTATCAGTAATAAATGAAGTCTTTGCAAGCTAAATAAAATTAAGAACACAAAGAATTGGGCAAAAGCTCGAATTTCATTAATAGAATGGTATTCTACGAATGGCGAGACTCCATGGATGATTACAAAGTCTGGGAAATGGTAATACATAATGGAAAAGATACATTGAGATACAATGACCACTATCCCCCCTAACAACTTTTGAAATCCTGGGCAGAAGCTTTCGTTGAAGTATGGTGAGGATCCGAGAATATTGTTGCTTCGATGATCAAGTTTCGTCTGACGTAGTTACTTTCCAAGAAAATCCCTAACTTTTGCCTAAGTTGCCCTTGCGGGTTTTCAACTTAACGGGAAATTTATTCTGTTTATGTCTCTAATTTTTGCCTAGACCTCCCTTTCGGGTTTTCGGCCTACCGATACGCTCCTTTTTGCCTAAGCCACCCTTTCGGGTTTTTAACTTAGCGAGCTGTTCTTTTATTTCTTTAGGCGAAGTATTTCTTGACTGCGTCAGCATTCATGGGACGTGGGAACTCCTCACCATCCATAGTCTCAAGAATTAATGCACCACCAGAGAAGGCTTTCTTGACAACATACGGGCCTTCAAAACTGGGAGTCCACTTTCCCCTAGAATCAGCATTAAAAGACATGATCTTCCTGAGCACGAGGTAGCCTTCTCTGAATTCACGAGGTTTGACCTTTTATCAAATGCTTTCTTCATTCTTTTCTGATATAACTTCTCATGACACAAAGTTGTCATTCTCTTCTCTTCAATCTAATTCAATTGTTCAAACCTGTTCTGAACCCATTCAGCCTCTGACAATTTGGCTTCCATTATCACACGCAACGAGGGAATCTCTACCTCGACAGGGAGTACATCTTCCATTCCATACACTAGGGAAAACGGGGTTGCTCCTGTTGAAGTGCGAACAGATGTTCGATATCCGTGTAGAGCAAAAGGGAGCATTTCATGCCAATCCTTATAAGTGACAACCATTTTCTGGATAATTCTCTTGATATTCTTATTAGAGGCTTCAACAGCCTCATTCATCTTTGGCCTGTATGGAGATGAATTATGATGGACAATCTTGAATTCTTCACACAATTATGTCATCATCTTGGTTTTTAAATTTCAGCCATTGTTAGTGATGATTCTGCTTGGCACACCATATCGGCATATAAGATTATTTTTGATGAAACGCACAACCACCTGTTTGGTAACATTGGCATATGAAGCAGCCGCTACCAATTTAGTAAAGTAGTCAATTGCTACCAAGATGAAAGGGTGTCCATTCAAAGCTTTGGGTTCTATCATCCTGATCATGTCAATACCCCACATAGAGAAAGGCCATGGGGGGAAATCACATTGAGAAGTGTCGGAGGCACATGGATCTTATCTGCATAAATCTAGCATTTATGGCACTTCTTTGCAAATTTGTAACAATCGGATTCCATTGTCAACCAATAATAACCTGCCCTTAGCATATTTTTAGCCATTGAATGTCCATTAGCATGAGTGCCAAATGAACCTTCATGAATCTCATGCATCAACATGTTTGCTCCGTGTCTATCCACGCATCTGAGCAAGACCATGTCAAAATTTCTCTTGTATAACACATTTTCACTGAGGAAGAAACTGCCTTCCAATCTTCTCAGTGTCTTTCTATCTTTCTTTGACGCACCAAACGGGTAATCCTGAGTCTGAAGAAATTTTTTGATATCATAATACCAAGGTTTTTCATCTACTACCTCCTTTGTCGCAAACACATGAGCGGGCCTATCTAGCCGTCGAACTGTAATTCGGGGTATATCATTCCAAGCATTTACTTGCTACATGGAAGCCAGAGTTACCAGAGCATCTTCCATTTGATTTTCATCTCTAGGAATGTGGTGGAATTCAGCTTTATTGAAGAAGGGTAGTAATCTTCTAGCATAATCTTTGTAAGTAATCAAGCCACGGTGACGAGTGTCCCATTCTCCTTTAATCTGATTTATTACCAAAGCTGAATCACCATACACATCTAGAATCTTGATTCTGATATCAATAGCTTCCTCAAGACCCATGATGCAAGCCTCATATTCTGCCATATTATTAGTGCAATCAAATGTTAACCTCGCGGTAAAAGGGATATGCAATCCATGAGGAGTAACAATCACAGCACCAATTCCTTTACCATAAGCATTCACAGCTCCATCAAATACCATACTCCAACGAGATTCAGGGTCGGGGCCCTCCTCAGGTAATGGTTCATCACAATCTTTCACTTTCAAGAACATCACATCTTCATCGGGGAATTCATATTCTGCAGACTGATGATCTTCCACCGGTTGGTGAGCAAGATAATCTGCCAACACACTACTTTTAATAGCCTTTTGAGTGCGGTATTCGATATCATATTCAGATAACAACATCTGCCAACGGGAAATTCTCCCAGTAAGAGCAGGCTTTTCAAAAATATACTTGATTGGATCCATTTTGGAGATCAACCAAGTGGTATGATTCAACATATACTGCCATAAACGCTTTGCCGCCCAGGCCAAAACACAACATGTTTTTTCTAGCCTAGAATACCGCGACTCACAATCAGTGAAATTTTTGTTGAGATAATAAATGGCGAACTCTTTCTTTCCTGTTTCATCCTTTTGTCCCAGAATACAACCCATGGATTTATCTAACATTGTCAGATACATAATCAACGGTCTTCCTTCTACAGGGGGGAGCAAGATAGGAGGTTCAAGCAGATACTCTTTAATACTTTCAAATTCCCTTTGGAAGTCATCTGTCCACACACAACTTTGATCTTTCTTTAACAACTTAAAGATCGGTTCACACGTTGCAGTCATGTGGGAAATAAATCTGGAGATATAATTCAAAAGCCAGACGAAACCCCTGACTTGCTTTTCAGTTCTTGGTGCTGGAATTTCTTGAATTGCTTTGACTTTGTCAGGGTCAACCTCAATTCCTTTCTGGCTAACAATAAAACCCAACAATTTCCCCGATCTAACTCCGAAGGTGCATTTATTTGGATTCAGACGGAGACGATACTTCCTCAAATGCTGAAACAACTTTAACAAATCTTCTATATGCCCTTCTTCAGTTTGGGATTTGGCAATCATATCATCAACATATACTTCGATTTCTTTGTGCATCAGATCATGGAATAGGATTGTCATATCCCTCTGGTACGTTGCACCAGCGTTCTTCAACCCGAAGGGCATCACTCTGTAAAAGAATGTTCCCCAGGGTGTGATAAACGTTGTTTTTTCCATGTCCTCTGGAGCCATTCTTATTTGATTATACCCGGAAAATCCGTCCATGAACGAGAAAACCTTGAATTTTGCTGTGCTATCCACTAACATGTCGATGTGAGGCAATGGAAAATCATCTTTTGGACTAGCTTTATTTAGATCTCTGTAATCTACGCACATGCGGATTTTTCCGTCTTTTTTCGGTACATGGACAATATTGGAAATCCATTGAGGATACACTGATGTCACAAGAAAACTAGCATTAATCTGCTTTAGGACTTCCTCCTTGATCTTTACTACCATATCTGGATGGGTTCTTCTCAACTTTTGTTTAACTGGCGGACTCTCTGGCTTCAAAGGCAAACGATGCTCGACAATGTTTGTATCTAGACCAGGTATATCTTGACAAGACCAAGCAAAAATATCCACATACTCTTTCAACAGCTCAATCAACCCGCTCTTTACATCAGGATGCAACGATGCTCCAATCTTAACCTCCTTCGGATCTTCTTCTGAACCCAAATTAACCACTTCCAAAGGCTCCTTATATGGCTGAATGGTATTCTCCTCGTGCTCAAGCAACCGTGAGACCTCTTCTGGAATCCCATCATAACCTTCTTCTTCAGCCCCAAACACATGACAATCAAAGTTGGGAGAGGGTGCAGGGTCATTGTATTCAACAGGTTTTTT
Source organism: Vicia faba (assembly GCA_948472305.1). Lineage (NCBI taxonomy): Eukaryota > Viridiplantae > Streptophyta > Magnoliopsida > Fabales > Fabaceae > Vicia > Vicia faba. The sequence goes on along the minus strand of OX451741.1, from coordinate 1,329,843,611 downwards.
AATTAATCTGCACATATGATTTATGACTGCTTTTAGAAACTGACACATATAACAAGTGATCATGCATATTAATTTTCAGTTATTATTTATTTTGAAAGGTTTTTTTTTATTATTACCATTTCCCAAGAAAAAGGCAGAAAATAAAAGACATAATTTTGGAAGCAAAGACAACTTTTATTAATGATCTTAACAATTATAGCAAACAGATAAGCCCTAAAACATTAATACTTCCACCTTGGGCAGAGTGAAAGCTTTTCAAAAGAAAGAAACATATTAACAAAACAAATTACTTTGAAACATGTACGCAAGAAGGAACATCAATGGTGACCCAGTTTTGAACTCGGACTCCATGCGTCACATAATTCGGTACTTCCTGCTCTGCTTCATACTCTTCAACAGCATTAATTCCCGAACCAATCAGATGGAGGTAGCCTCCGCTGCGGAAAACATCATGATAACTGTTCACAGAAGACTTTGACTTCAAACTTTATCCCTTTCCAATATTCAAAGAGAAACCCAAACCAGCTCTGTTCTTGTTCACGGGTGGATCCACAAGTCGTCCCCAAACTGCATTATGACCATTGCGCACAACCTGTTGCGCATCCTTCAGTGAGACCACAGAATTCTCATTCTTCCTTATGTTATCAATAGATAGGGCTTGGAACTGGGTTCCAACAGTAGCCTCATCCGCTTCTACAATACTGAAAGAGGATAGATGGGATATCAACAATGCCTGCTCCCCATTTACAATCACAACCTTCCCTTCACACATAAATTTTAGCTTCTGATGCAGAGTTGAAGTAACAGCCCCTGCTTCGTGTATCCATGGCCGCCCTAGCAAACAATTATACGCGGGAATAATGTCCATTACCTGGAAGGTTATCAAGAACAAATGTGGTCCTATGTGGATGGGTAAGTCCACTTCACCGATGATAGATTTCCTCGACCCATCAAAAGCCTTCATAATGATGCCACTCGGATGCATAGGTGTTCCCTGATACTTTAACTTCATGAGAGTACTTCTCGGTATAACATTCAACGCGAATCCTTTATCAATTAGCACATTAGATAGCGAGTCATTCTTGCAGTTCATGGATATGTGGAGGGCTAGGTTGTGATTCCTCCCTTCATCTGGTAACTCATCATCGCAGAAACTCAAGTTGTTACACAGTGTAATGTTTCCAATTACGCTGCTGAATTAATCTAACGACATGTCATTCTCTACAAAAGCTTGGTCCAATACTCTCATCAATGATTCCCTATGAGCGGAGGAATTCATCAGTAATGCCATGATGGATATCTTTGAAGGAGTCTGCAATAGCTGATCTATAATTTTGTAGTCCCTCATCTTGATTACCTTCAAGATATCATCCACTTCTTTCTCTAATGTAGCTCCACTAGTCTCTCCTGTAGCCTTCTTAGGTTCATCATTCTCGGCAATTTTCTTTCTAGCGACAACATCTTTTCGAATAACTGGCGCAAACACACGACCACTACGGGTCACCCTGCTATTATCAGCTATATTCCCAACATCTGGAATTGGATGGATGGGAATTTCCACCCCATCTTCTAAGATTGTAGCATTGACCTGGCAGACTAATTACCAATGGGGTAACAACTGGTTTTCTACGGTACTCCACCTCAAGATGAGCGGGTGCACCAAAACAAGGTACAATGATGTTTACACCTTCCTCAACACAATCAGCCCTCAAAAGGTTATTTCCGGCAAACAAATCCTCGTCTGAAGAGAAATACTCATCCGCGGAGGCATACTCTTCTTCTAACTCTCCTTCCATCAAACAAACTTTAACCATATCAATCTCATGATAATCATCTCTCTGACCTGTGATCTTAAAAGTTCCATTGTCTAACAGCAATTGAACACCCTCTCTCACAATATAACATCCTTGGGGGTCTTGACAGCAAACTATGCAAGACCCATATTGGTGTTCCACCTGTCCAGTAGTACGGAAGAAAGTGGCATGCAACTGTACGAGATCTTCATTCAAATGTTCTACTTCAAAAATTCTGAATTCACCCGGACATCCAGAAACCATATTAACTCCCTCTTCATATTTTGCCCTAGGCCTGATTATATGAATTAGACCTTCATCCATCATCTCCTATAAATCAGCCTTTATCTTCTCGAAACCTTGGATGTTTGTACTGCAAATAGCACAACCGGCATGGTCATGCGTATAATAACTGAATTCACATAGATCAGCATGCATCTTTACCAAATCCCCTCTAACCAGATTAATGTTAAAAGTCTAGAAATCACTGGGACAACCGGCCACCATATTCACAGCATTAACTTCCCTGTGCTTGGGTAGAGGATCGTCTTTCACGTTATGTCCCATGTCTTTAAAAGATAAAATTCCAGACTTCACCAACCTTTGCACTTCACTCCTCAAAGGATAACAATTTTCAACACTATGCCCTGGTGCTCCCTGATGAAAGGCGCACGTCTGGTCTGCTTTGTAATACCAAGGCAAAGGTGATGGTACTGCTGGAGGTGGTCGTGTCTGGACCAACTTCTTCTGAATCAATTTTGGTAGTAGCTCTGCATAACTCATGGGAATAGGGTCATAGTTCTCCTTTCTATGATTATTCCCTTGGTTCCCCTGTTGGGACTGTCTTTGATAAGAAACGGTAGTCGGAGCGGCATTCATAACAGGAGTCACTGAAGAAACTTGTTGGTGACGCTGAAAATTCCTTCTAGGAGCATTTACTCTCCTTTCTTGCATGACAGCATTGGTATCCCCCTCTTTCTTCTTTGAAAACCCACAAGCTGGCTTCTTCACACCTCTGGATCCTTCACCCTTTGTTAAACGGCCTTCTCTTACTGCCTCTTCTAAACGGACACCCATTCCTACCATCTCTGTAAAATCACTTGGGGCACTTGCTACCATTCTTTCGTAGTAGAAAGCGCCTAGCGTCTTCAGAAAAATTTTAGTCATTTCCTTCTCCTCCATGGGAGGAATCACTTGTGCAACCACTTCGCGCCATCTCTGCGCATACTCTTTGAACAATTCTCTGTCTTTCTAAACCATGGCCCTAAGCTGGTCACGATCGGGTGCCATGTCCACATTGTACTTGTATTTTTTTATGAATGCTTCTCCCAAATCATTAAAATTATGGATGTTGGCATTGTCTAAACTCATGTACCATTTCAATGTTGCGCCGGTCAGACTATCCTGGAAAAAGTGAATCAGCAGACGCTGATCATCGGTGTGGGTTGACATTCTCCTTACATACATCACCAAGTGAGCATGAGGGCAAGTGTTGCCCTTGTACTTCTCAAACTCAGGGACCTTGAACTTAGCATGCACTTTAACATTCGGGACCAAACACAGCTCATTCACGTTCTGCCCAAATAACTCTTTTCCCCTAAGAGCCTTCATCTCTCTTTGCATTCTTTCAAACTGCTCTTGGAAATCATCCATTATGTCATAAAGACCCAAATCTTCACTCGGCGGGGGGAAAGGACGACATACATCTTCATTAACAAATGGAACCAAATCCACTGAAGGAGGTGCAGCAGGAACAATATGCACCACAGGAGGTGCTGGAGTAACAACATTTGGAACCACTGGAGCATCTTGGGGGCCCAAATTGAAACCTTCAGGTGCAAAATTCTCTGGCATTCCCCACGGATAACCCTGAGGCATACGGTTTTGAACAACAGTCGGAGTAGCGGATACAGGAATGACAGGAACTTCAGCATTTGCCCTTGTTGGTTGAGGTTGAACACTCGGTGGCTGATTCTGAGCAACCACTAGAGCTTCCATCAGAGTAGTCAAATTGGCCAAGCCAGCCTTTAAAGCAGAAACATCTTCACGTAGCTCGCGATTCTGCTGTTCCAAGTTGTCCATCTTCTTTTTGAAGTTAGCCCGATTATTGTAGTAATGAGTCGGCTTGCTAAACGAAGTAAAGAAGCTGGGTAAGGCACCTGGATATGCATAATAAATGCAAGAAATATGTGCAATATGATGCATGTCATGCAATGCACATGATTATTTTTATTCCATCATTTGATATTTCAAGGGATTTAAGATTTATAGACATATTGCAAACATCAAAATAATATTGCATTTGAAATACTTAAATTTTTTTATTATAATAACTCCAAAATGGATTACAAGTTTCAATGATCCCAAATACAATCTAAAAATCCTGAGAGAAAGAAACTGATAGAGATCAATCTGTACGCTGGCGCTTCCCTATGAGCCTGGAAATCTGAGCCCTCAACCTCTGGTTTTCTTCTACCTGTCTGATGGCAACCTCCTTCCAATCATCTAAAGCAGGAAGTGAGTAATCAACACCTGTTTGAGGCTTAGGAGAAAATAAATCCCCTTGCCTCTCCATAGACTCCACCGCTCGACTCTCAAGGATCTCGATCAAATCATCTTTCTCCTTCAAGTCTGCCTTGTAGGAACTCTCTAGAGTCTGGAACTTGTTCTTCTAAGCATCCCTTTCTTGTTGCATCCTAACCAAAGCGAGCTGCAGTTCTTCCAGATCATCTAATAAAGGAGGAGTGGTCTTCACAAACAAATCAGGCATGAGTGTCTCCCGAGCATACGGCATCTTTAACTGAACAGCCCTCGATCGAACCCACTGAAGATATGGCTCCAAAGAAACAACACCCCTAGGTCCCAAATCCTTCCTACTCTTCTTATGAATGTGACACCAGGCCTTCGCAATATTCTCCCTAGCTTCCCTATGGTCTTCTCCTTCCTTCAGAAAGAAACTACTCAAATGAATACTATTTGATTTATCCCTAATCGGATAACCAATCTGTCATCGTGCAAGAACAGGGTTATAGTTAATTCCTCCCTTTGTACCAAGAAGAGGTACATTGGGGAAACTACCACAACTGTCAATAATATCCACATCCTGATGAGCTCGATGATACCAATCAATATCCGAGTGAGTAAGTGCCATGATCTTAGGAGCCCAACGAGGTTCCTTCTTGACATCCCAAAAAGCATCAGACTGAGGCATATGAGAGATGAACCACCGATACAACAAAGGCGTGCAACAGATAATCATTCCCCCATGATAATAACTCCAAAGATGAACAGAGTAATAAGCATCACCCAACAGTGTAGGAACTGGGTTTCCAATCATGAAAATCCTGATAGCGTCAATGTCGACAGACTTGTCCACATTAGGAAATAAGAATAATCCATAAGCAAGTAAAGCAAAGATGGCCTCAAAAGCAACCATACTCTTCATCCTGGAAAAGTAACGAGCTTTCTCGAATAAGAACTGAGCTGGTAATCCTCTAATCCCTCCTTTGGTAGTCATATGGGCTTCCACCTTAGACTTCCCCAGATGAATCAAAGCAGCTATCTCATGTGATTTTGGCTCTCCCTCCAAACCAGTAAAAGGTACACGATCGGTAACAGGTAAATCCAATAGATAAGAATACTCCTCCAGTGTAGGCATCAACTGATAATCGGGAAAAGTAAAGCAGTGATACACCAGATCATAGAACTGGACCAAGGTCAAGAGAATACCCTCCTTCATCTTCAGCTTCATGAGAGGAATAATGGATCCATACTTCTTCTGAAAGTATGTAAGACACTCAATCTCTGGAATTAGACTGATCAGCTCATCTATCTTGGGATCCTTGAAACTGTATTTCCTGGTCTTTCTCTTTCTAGAATCCATGGTTAAAAGTACCTGAGATATTCACAAATAGTCAACCTTTAAATCCCTTGAAATATTACTTTCTTCAAAAGATACTTATGAGTGCATGGATGCATGATGCAACAATCACACACAAGATCACACATATAGGGTTCATAGGTTCAACGTCACGAGCATGAGGTCGACAGTACTACCCATAAGGTGTTGGTCTAAGAGTTATCACCTGCCGAACAAGGTTCTAGAGGTTCCCAGAGTATACATCCTTCCTTCGGATATTACCAACTTCTCGATTAACTCGGTTATTATTAATATTCTCAAGAAAGACTCTTCCGAGCGTAGTATCACGTGACAACTATTTCTGGATTACTCCGTCATAGATTCCTCACTACACCTAAAAGGCCAAGATGGGTTTGGTATTCTACGGTCCTCAGTTTCAGCAGGCTCCCAGGTCGAAAGTAGTACGTCTTTCCGATTACTCGGTAAATGACACTACAGTCAAAGGGGCCTCCACTAAGTGGGGGATATCATGCCTCCTTTTTTGGGATTACTCCCTCAAAGTTAACATGACTATATCGCTCGTCCTATCTTAAAGTTTGCCCAAGTCCTGGTATAGGACTTATGAGTAATCACCAAGCACCCTGAAAACCAGGAAAATCCAAACAAACATATATACAAAATATAACACATAAACAACAATAACACATATACAGATATAAACAAATATAGGCTAAACCCACTTAGGGATGGACCAGCAAGAGGTCAATTTGTCCCCAGTGAAGTCTCCATTTTTCTATAGCGGTAGAAATGTTCAAGACTAAGCCATTGGATTGACTAGACTTTATACAAATCAAAATAAAAATCGCCACCGCACTTTATTGTTTCCAAAGGAATGGGAAAAGATCGAATAACCCAAAAGAGGGGGAAAGATTCAAGGTAAGGGGGTTGGTTATGCAAAGCGAAGGTATTAGCACCCTAAACATCTACGGTACTCCGTAGGAACCTCTTTGTAAAATCTGTATATTTTGGCTATAAAAAATGTGTTATATATAAAATGGATGGTGGAGGTGAGAAAAGAAATATATTTTTTTATGATTTTTGCACCCGCCGCGGTTGCGAATCTTCATTGCCTACGTACCAACTTTCGTGCAATAGGGGATCAGGATACACGTAGTTCCTCTTTTAAAAGTTTGAAACAAGTGTGTTGGTTAATTTTAAGAGATAAGACATCATCGTCATTGTTCGTGTGGAAAACATACTTACTACCCACAATCACGAGAAAGGAGAATTTGCATCATCTCAAAGTGGAGGATATGGCTTGGATTTTAAAATCAACAATGCCTCACTCAACACCCAAGTGGAAAATATCTCTCTTCACTACATAATGTAGAAGTATAATTGTTTGCATCACTACAAGGATTGACAAGAGCCTAATCTTTTAAGAAAAGTTTTAGGGTAAAAGCCAAAGTGGCAAAATAGTTTGAAATGAGATTGGTTGACTTTTAGTCTTCTCATAAAAAAAAGTGTCAAAGTATTATTAAATTGATTGAGGTTTATTTATTAAAAATGTTTTGAAAATGCATGGACATAAGTCCAAGTTTATTATGAAAGTGGTTCAAGTTTAAAAATAATATGGGTTTTCAAAAGGAGGGAGAAGATTTTTGAAATTAAAGAAGATGGGAGGAGAAGAAGAGGCTATCCTAAAGCATAAGGTAAAAGCTAAGGATAAGGACCATCTAACCAACAAGAAGCCAAAACTTGACATTATGAGTCAAGATAGAATTCTCATTCTTTGGATTGAAACCAAGAAAGCAAAGATACTAGACCTCTTCAAATGTATTAAGTCTGCACAAAAATTGGGCAGAGTAACGGTTGTATACGGGTGAATTCCATATTACAAACAAAGGATGCAATCATAAAAAACCTGCACACAAAAACAAACAAGCAACCCAATATCTTGAGGTAAACCTCAAGAACTCCAGACAAAATAATTAGATAAGATCACAAGGTCTCCAAGATAGGCCAAGGTTTCTAATCCTAAGTCCAAAAAAAACCACTGCTCCATAATGCCAAGGATAGTAACCAAGTGAGCAAAGATGAAAATGGCATGAAATGTAAAAGAAAAGCTCAAGTGAGTAAAGTAAAAAAATACAATAAAATAAATGCTCAAATGATAAAAGATGAAAATGGCATGAAATGTAAAATGCTAAAAAAAATAGTGCATAAAGCATAAAAAGAATAAAGCATAAAATAAACAAGTCAATAATTAGTGGTTAGTTGGATAACCATCTTGAAACTTGAATTTGGAACTCATTAGAGGATTGGTAGAACCAAAGCCTCCACACAACAAGTTGCATTTTCTTTTTGTCAAGTATATCATCCATTTGAAATTCTCACAAGTACTATTTAATGATCAACGATGTTTAAGTGATCCGCGTTGACCAAATGTGTTGTAGATCCATTAGAGGATTGGTAGAACCAAAGCATCCACATAATGAATCTCAAGGTTATTGGATCAAAGATATTAAATTAACATACTTGGGCTTACAATCATAAGTTTGGGCCACGAATGATCATTTATTCGAATCGGGACAAAATTTAGCGTTATGTTAAGCAATCGTAAGTGGACTTATATAGAAGTCGCACCTATTTTGAGGTCAGTCAATATCAATCTATGCACCATTTGTTTTGAGACATGATATAGAGATCATGCTCCAACAACATTTAGTGCAATAAGAAGGGGATAAGATGAAGCGGAATTAGGGTAAAAAGAAAAAAAAAACCACATTTGAATTAATATTTAATCAAACTATTATTAAAATCATTTATCCATTTTTTTGTGGAGTTAAACTCAATACTATGGATCCAATGATGTTAATAAAGCCATGACCAAAAAAGCAACCCAAGACAGCCAGGAAATATTCACAAAATAATAATATAATTAATATGTTCATTAAAGGGTTTATAAATGTTTTTTAATAAAATGGAAAATAATGAAGAAAATGCCAACTATATTCAAATTAATCAAGGAAAGAAAGATAAGACCATAGAAAAATCAGAAATTAGGTCAAGTAATTATACAAATTTTTTGGGAATTTTTAAAAGTCAGAAACTATTTATAAAAAATTAAAATAAATGGGTAAAATAAACAAAAATAGTAAAAAATAGTAAAGTCAGGAACAAAAATAAAATAAAGTAACCATTATTTGTCACAATATCATTGGATCATTCCATAATTTTTTCAGAATTAAAAAATGTGTAAAAGTATTTTTAAACATTTTTAAATAAATCAAATAAGTGTAAAATTCATAAAAAAATATCAAAACACAAAATTAAATTGTGAAAAAATAAAAATCAAAAAGAGAATAATCAATAATTTTTTTCATGATTTTTTTAGATTTTTTGGACTAAAAATGAATTTTCTATGATTTTTTGAAATTTAAAACAATTAAAATATAAAAATCAGAAAAAAGAAAATAAAAGAAAAAGATGTGGACCATTGGATGAGAGTCAAAACGCGTTAGTAATCAAATCCAAAGGATCTGGCGCATTTTGCATATCATGGTCTTTAGTGAATAATGTACGGAATCATTAATAAATCAGATTTTTGAAAAAAAACAAATGGCACACTTTCATTGGTTAGAAGGTGACACGTTGGTCATCTTTAACATCCAGCCCTCACGAATTGCAGGTCTCTCAAACTGTAAAATCAGAAGCTCAGACCTATGTCATTCGCTCCGTCTCTTCAAGATGAAGACAACCATACTCTCGCGCCATATTTATATAAACTGTAACTCAAGCAATTTGGAAAGAAAGTTTTGAAAAGGGATTTGAAAATTCATGGTCAAAACATGCTTCCAGATAAAAGTAAGTGTTGCAACTAGAACCAGAGCAATGAGAGCAACACAATGATGCCAAAGTTTTGAAGAATTGATGAAGGAATCTACCTATTGAAGTTGAGTTGCAGAGCTCTGAAACTGGACTTCTATGGAGCAATATAGGGCACGATTCTTGAATGTGATTATATGGTTAGCTTCAGGGAAGATCAGGGAAGGTGAATGGATGAAGAATATGGATTGAAAAAGGCTTGAGAATAGGATTTGAGGTAGCTGAATTCTGAGTTGTGAAGCAAGTTTGGCAGGGTGATTCTGGCTATCTAAGCTTGGGAAATTGAATGGGGGATGACCCTCTATTTATAGGGAATCAAATGGGATGCTCAAGCGTGTGGAATGATGCAAATTGGAGGGAAATCGCGTGAACCTAATGCACAAGCAAAGTGTGATCTGATTTGCATCAAAACTCATCAAATCATTGTGTTTCAAGGCTCTAATCCACTTTGGCAACTTGGTTAAACATGTTTAGATCACAAACGCGTACTAATTTAATGTTTAAAGGCCAAAACATGGATTTCAAATTCTGACTTATGGTGAAACTTCAGTTCCAAGTTACCGAGTTCAATCCAATGGCATTTCCACCTCAGGGGGTCTTAGGGCAAAATTCTTGATGCTTTGGAAATATGAGGTAACAAGCTTTGCAATGGAAAAAGAATGGAATCAAATGGAGGCTTAAGCTGAAAATTACATGGAGTCAAAGTTGAAGAAAAAGAGTTGACTTTCCATACTTAGAAATATTTCAAATTCTTCTTTAAAAATGACCTATAATCTCTTGCATCCAAACATGGCCTTCCACTTAGAATTTGCTCTTGACTCAAAAAGATGGAATGAAGTAGATCTCTTGAATGACATTTTTCAATTCGAACCACTCAAAATCTCCAATAATTGAGCAAGTTATGACTTGTTGAAGTTGGCCAAAAATCATGAAATGGCCTATAATCTTTTGCATTCTTAAGGCAACTTCCATCCATTTTCTTACTTTGCACATAAAATAAGGCATGAAGTACACATCCTTAAGATTATCATGTAAAAAGAATGGGCTCAATGTGATAAAAATTGACCAATTTATAATCATTTGAAGTCACGTGTGGAAAATTAGGGACTCATCTGGATGACTTGTAATCTTTCTTCTTCACCAAGTTCTATCCACATGAAAACTCCTTGGAACTTTTGAAGTGATTTGCTGGTAACTCTTTGAAGGGAAGAATGTTTTTGGAACCACTCAAAAATACCAAAATATGAGCAAGATATGCCCCTTTGAAGTCCAAAACCCTAACCTCTAGATCAAGAGAATGCTTGGTGGAACTTTGCCAACTTTAAACAAACTTTTTATGCCAATATTCTTCCTTTGTGAATATAAATTGTTGAGGATGATGATGAGGACCTATGGCCACCAAAACAAATTTCATACCAACTTCAAAACAACTTCAATGGTGAGGTTTGAATCTCTCAAGCTTTTGACTAGGGCATGGAAATAAACTCATGAACCCATGAAGCAACTTGCTAAACCTCATTGCCTTTACCTACATTATCAACAAGTAAGACAAACCAATATTGCATTTTGTTGATTAGAGAGAAAAATCAAAGTACAATATCTATGATCACAAAAGCAAACAAATCAAGGTGTTTGGTAACTCCTCAAAGAGCAAAGCTAAAGATAGGGAGAAGAACCAAAATCCCTAATGTGATTTTGTGGTGATTGAAACAATATGGTATGATGAAGGGATCTTAGGGGCAAAAATTAGGGTACAACAGGTCCCTATAGTCACAGGCGCACGCTTCTACCACTGGGGTGGCTATACATCCATTTATTAATACCAAACCATAAATATATATGGTAAACACGTTCCTGGGGCCAACTTCATCTTTAACCTCATGCCCAGCCTGAACCTCTGTATCTTATTCAATTCTCAACAGAAATGAAAAATGTAAACAGGAAACTTGTGGAAAATTTCCTCATGATTTCATAAATGCAAAGCAATAAAATTATAGATCAAAGACAAACATGAATTTTAATAGCCCTAATCTGAACCCTAAAAATTTCAGAAACTTCAATCATAAAATTCTCTAAGCTTAAGAAACATAAATGAAAATTGTGGACATGGTTAGCTTTAGGGAAATGATATCTACATTTTTCATTCACATATAAACGATTAATGATGCTTGTTTGAAGAGTTCAAAAGTCAGAAGACTCGCCTTGCAAGAGGGTATCGTGTTTGGAGTTTGAGTAGCTTTTAGTGAGTTCCAATGATTGGATTAGCTTCCTCAAGTTCCCTGGAAGCTAATGTGATGCTTAGCTTGAGCTGAAAGTGCCTAAGGAGTCCTGGAGAAGTCAAGGTGCAAGGTGTTGTTTTTGAAAATGGTGGATGATGATGGAGGTGTTACAGTGGTGTTGCAGGTGTTGGAATTGTTTGTGTGTGTTATTTAGAAGCTTTTGAAAGTAAAAGGCCAAGAAACGCATGAGCAAATTTGGAGATTGGATTCAAAACTCAGAAATGGCAAGTTTTGAGGTGTTTTTGGTGATTCTGTGTTCTTGATGTTTTCAGGGCTCAAGCATGCGTGGGATTTATGGCAAATATCTTGTGTATGTATAAGCAAAAGGTCTTGAGTGCTTTGGAGAGTCAGAAGTACAAGTTACAAGCTAATTGCTATGTTACTTGATTTTCAAGAAAAGTGGGAAAACAAGTTTCAAGAGGAAGTACAAGCATGGGCTGAGTGATTGTAAGTGTCTAGATAAAGTTCTCTTGAGTAATCAGACTTGTATCATCAGAAGAAAATAATTGCAAGACTCAAGAACAAGTTTTACGCAAAAAAGTTACTTTATCAAAATGGCATTGTGCACTTTCTTCCCAAAATGGAAATAAAGCATGGCCTTGCATTGAATGCTTGAATTGAGACCTCTAACAGTTGTGAGAGCAATTAATTATGGAGTAACTAACAAGTTTGAGGCATGCAAAGTAGAGGTTATGCAGCATAAGTTTGAATTTTGAATCTTGTTCATCACAAAATGACTTGTAATTCAAGTGTGAAAACCCTAACTTTCACTCTACGATTCTCCCTACTCAAAAATGATCTCAAGGAGTTCTTAGACATTTTGAAAATCTTGTAATGTGCTCTACAACCCATCTTTGAATCACTTTTGAAAATTCCCCTTGGAACTATATGAAAAGGTTCCATGAAGTTAGGTCAAAATCCTGACCAAAATAGGGCAAAATTTCACTAAATGTTTTGTTTCATGACCATGTGTTCTTAAAATTATAACTTGAGATCCAAGCACTTTTGGAAGGATTTGTGTAAAGAAATGTTGTATATTTCATGGAGATCTACAACTTTCATGTTGAAAGTTTCTTTTGAATCGTCTTGCATCATGGTGAAAATTTTGCTCAAAGTTGTGAAAAAATAAGAAATTTCCAACACTTTGAAAAAATTCTAAGTTTAGAAATTTTAACTTTTCAAAATAAAATCTTGAATTTTTGATTTCTTGATGAATAAGTTTCATATTTTGACATACTTTGATAAATTGTGATCTTTGACATTTGATTTTGACCAAAAAGTCAAAGTTTGACTTTTCAATATACAATTGACTTTTGATCAGTTGACTGAAATTTCATCTGTAAATCCATTGGACTTAAGAAATGTTTTGAGCCATGTCATTAGGTCAAAATGATGCAATTTAACTCTTGAGATCATGCCTTAAACCAATTGATCATTTGCTAGGTCAAAAATCAGAAATTGCCCTTTCCCAATCAAAACCCTAATTTTGCCCTTTTAAAGATTTGATCAAATTTCTTGAGGAATTATGGTCCAAACTTGATCAAATGATACATATGAGTTTAAAAGGTTATTGTGGATCAAAAATTATGAAGTTTGACTGTAAATTGATCACATTTGACTTTTTCCCTAATACAACTGATTTTTAGGTCAACTGCTCAATAGACTGAGCAAAAGTGTGACCAAAAGCTTGAAACTTGACATGAGTAATCTTGAGGGTCCATAATGGTCCATGAAAGCAATATGGGGCATTGGAAGTTCAAATATCCTTGTGCAATCTCAAATCTTAAATTTGGTCATTAGTGCTTAAGGAGTTGTCTTGAGCTGATCAACCCTAGTGCAATCTTGAGCCAAAGGAGATCTTGTGAGCAAGTTATTGATAAATGAGAGGGAAAATTTTGGGGTACAACAGCTGCCCCTGTTCAATCTTCTTAAGCCTGAAGAGTTAGATTGGCGAGTTTTGCCATTTGTGGCTCGAAGGTGGAAGATGATTGGACATTAGAGTGCCTAGAAATTTGCACTCGGTGATGTGATGGTTAATGGTATAGGGAATGGGCTTAAAGATGCAATTCAAAAATGATTGCTGAGAGCCGAATCTGAATGAGTATCAGGATGGCATCCGTGTCTAGAGCGTAACTGAATTGTATCTGAAAGTTGAATCTGAATGAGTATCAGGATGGCATCTGTGTCCGGAGCGTATCTACACTATATTTGAGGGCTAAATATGAATGAGTATCAGGATGGCATCCGTATCGGGAGCGTATCTGAACTGTATCTGAAAGTTGAATCTGGATGAGTTATCAGGATGGCATCCGTATCTGGAGCGTATCTGAACTGTATCTGAAAGTTGAATCTGAATGAGTATCAGGATGGCATCCGTGTCTGGAGCGTATCTGAACTGTATATGAGGGTTGAATCTGAATGAGTTATCAAGATGGCATCCGTATCTGGAGCGTATCTTAACTATATCTGAAAGTTGAATCTGAATGAGTATCAGGATGGCATCCGTATCTGGAGCGTATCTGAACTGTATTTGAAAGTTTAATCTGAATGAGTATTAGGATGGCATCCATGTCTAGAGCGTGTCTGAACTGTATCTGAGAGTTGAATCTGAATGTGTATCAGGATGGAATCCGTGTCTGGAGCGTATTTGAATTGTATTTGAGAATTGAATCTGAATAAGTATCAGGATGGCATCCGTGTCTGGAGCGTATCTAAACTGTATCTGAGAGCTGAATCTGAATGAGTATCAGGATGGCATCAGTGTCTGGAGTGTATCTGAACTGTATCTGAAAATTGAATCTGAATGAGTATCAAGATGGCATCTGTGTCTGGAGCGTATCTGAACTGTATCTGAGAGCTGAATCTGAATGAGTATCAGGATGGCATCTGTGTTTGGAGCGTATCGGAACTATATCTGAAAAGCCTTTGAACATTGTTAATGGTAGTTGTTGATTAACCTTATCCTAAAAAGGGTAAAATGTTAGCTAATATGCAATGTCATGTTGTATAAAATCCATTGTACAATGATGTTCTAACAAATGAATGAGATTATGTTGTATGTGTTCGTGTTGTCAATGTCATGATGTATGGATGCGATGTATAGGCATATAAGCTATGTTGTGTAACATTGTTGGATTAGGGAAAATAAATCCTTGACTGCTGTTGGGGAAGTGGAGTGTAAGTCTTCATGTTTTAAAGTGCTGATGAGTTGATGAGCTCCCATTTGTTAGAGAAATAAACTCTATTGTAAGGGAAATGTCGTGTACTTCTTATAAAATCCCGTTGGGAAATCTTGAGAAATTTGGTGACTTCTATCGATGAGTGATAACTGGAAGTTTTGTTCCGCTGGGGATTAAACTGCACACTGCGGGGGACTTCTATGGAAATAGCTTAGATATATTTCCCTATTTCTTAAAGCCATTAGTGATTGTCTTTCTATTTTGTTCATTTGTGAACGGTAGTTACATTCAAATGCATATGTTCAAAAATAAATCATTGGACGTTTTCGTAAACAAAACACAAGAGGAAAGAAAAACAGATAGTTTGGCACTTTCAAAGGGATATCTTTGTATTGACTTTTAGTAAGTATTTTTGTACAATGAGACAAATATTCTAGTAAGATAATGCCGTTATAAAAAAATGAAAATTTGATACAAAGAAAAGATAAATATGTGAAATAATCCCATGGGGTTCCCATTCTGTTTTAGCCTTCGTGTCTCTGAGCATCTTATATGCTTATTGCCTTGTCTGAAGCTGGTTGAATTGATCAGAATTGTTGAGTTTGCAGGTTGTCCGTAAGGTGATCCAACAGGACATAGTCATACGCCTTAATTCCCTAACTTTTTCCTGGACCGCCCTTTCGGGTTTTCGGTCCACCGGGATACTCTTTTTTTTCCAAGCCTCCCTTTCGAGTTTTCAGCTTGTCGGGTGTATTGATTTTTTTGTTTTATCCGTAATTTCTTCCAGAACCTTTTTGGTTCGCCGGGATGCCTTTGTTTTTCTTAGGTGTGTCAACCTAGCGGGTCTCTTATGCGTAGTATTTTTTGCCTATGTTTGTGTTCACAGGGTGTGGCAGGTCGTCGCCATCCATGGTGGTCAAGATCATTTCTCCACCAGAGAATATGATTTTGATTACAAATGGTCCTTCATATGTAGGAGTCCATTTTCCCCTGGGATCACCTTGCGGAAGTATGATACGTTTGATCATTAGATCCCCGACTTGATACACTTGGCGTCTGACCTTTTTGTTGAAAGCCTTGATCATCCGTTTTTGATACATTTGACCATGACAGACAGCAATAAGCTTTTTCTTATCAATCAAGTTCAGTTGATCAAGTCGAGTCTGGATCCAATTGTCTTCGTTCAGACCTGCATCCTTCATGATTCTCAAAGAGGGGATCTGGACCTCAATAGGCAAGACAGCTTCCATGCCATATACCAAAGAGTAAGGTGTTGCCACGATTGATGTGCGCGTTATGGTATGATAACCGTGGAGAGCGAATGGTAGCATCTCATGCCAATCTTTGTATGTGACTGTCATTTTCTGTATGATCTTTTTGATGTTCTTATTTGCGGCTTCAATAGCACCATTCATCTTTGGCCGGTAAGGGGAATAATTGTGATGCTGGATCTTGAATTGCTCGCAGAGGGCGGTGATCATAGTAATGTTTAGATTCGTACCATTGTTTGTGATGATCCTCTCTGGGATACCATACCGACGGAAGAGACTCTGTTTAATGAATCGGGCTACAACATTCTTGGTAACGGAAGCGAAATAGGTTGCCTCAACCCACTTTGTAAAATAGTCAATGTCCACCAAGATGACGCGGTTTCCATTAGAGGCTGTTGGTTTGATTTCCCCAATCATATCGATTCCCCACATAGCAAAAGGCCAAGGAGTCGTCAAGACATTCAGAGGAACCAGAGATACATGCACTTTGTCAGCATAGATCTGACACTTATGGCAGGTTTGAGAGTGTTGATAGCAATCTGCTTCCATGGTAGACCAGTAATAGCCTGACCGTAGGATCTTTTTTGCCATTGTATGCCCACTAGAATGGGTGCCAAAAGTTCCTTCATGTAACTCATCCATGATATCTTTCGCTTTAACCTTTTTTACGCACCGAAGTAACATAGAGTCATGGTTGCGTTTGTAGAGAATACCATTACTAAGGAAGAATTTAGCAGAGAATCTCCTTAAGAACTTCTAATTACTGACTGAATCTCCTTCCGGATATTCTTGAGCCTCGAGATACCTCTTGACTTCATGAAACCAAGGTCGGTCCACTACTTCTTCAGTATTAATCTTATGACAATGAGCTGGTTCATCCATTCGTTCAATGGTGATCTGGGGAGCCTCGTTATCCCATTTAAGTTTAAACATGGATTACATTGTGGCTAGTGCGTCTGCTAGCTGATTTTATTCTCGCGGGAAATGCTCAAAGGTAATCTTCTCAAAATGTGGGATCAATGTCAGCATATGTTCTTTATAGAGGATAAGGTTAGGGTGTTTGGTGTCCCATTCCCCTTTGATCTGGCTGATGACCAAAGCTGAATCTCCGAATACATTTAAGGATTTGATCCCCAAATCTATGGCAACTTTGAGACCAAAAATGCACGCTTTGTATTCTGCCATGTTATTTGTACAATTGAAGCAGAGTCTTGCCGTAAAGGGAGTATGACATCCTTCAGGAGATATAAGTACATCACCAATACCATTTCCGAGTGCGTTGGATGGCCCATCAAAAACTAGGGTCCATTGGGATCCTTGTTCAGGTCCGTCATATGGTCTGAATTCTTCACAGTTGTTCAACATCATGATGTCTTCATCTGGGAATTCGAACTTCATAGACTGGTAGTCATCCACTGCTTGATGAGAAAGGTGATCAGCTAGTACACTGCCCTTTATTGCTTTTGGATAGTATACTGTATGTCATATTTTGTCAGGATCATCTGCCATCTTGTTATTCTCCCAGAGAGGGCAGGTTTCTCGAAGATGTATTTTATTGGATCCATTTTAGATATCAATAAGGTAGTATGGATCAGCATATACTGTCTTAGCCGGCAAGCAGCCCATGCCAGAGCGCAACAAGTTTTATCGAGCAGTGAATATCTTGTTTCGCAGTCGGTAAAAAAATTTCTCAGGTAATAAATAGCATGCTCTTTTCGGCCAGACTCGTCATGCTGCCCCAGCACACACCCCCATTGAATTTTCCAAAACAGTTAGATACATGATAAAAGGTCTTCCCTCGACTGGTGGCATCAAAACAGGAGGCTCTTGTAAGTACTCTTTGATCTTGTCGAAAGCAGTTTGGCACTCATCATTCCATTTGACTACTTGATATTTCTTCAGTAATTTGAAGATTGGTTCACAAGTAGTTGTCAGGTGAGAAATGAATCTGGCAATGTAGTTTAACCGTCCCAGGAATCCTCTAACTTCCTTCTCGGTACGAGGAGCAGGCATTTCTTGTATTGCTTTCACCTTGGCAGGATCTACTTCAATACCTTTACCGCTGGCGACAAAGCCTGGGAGTTTACCAGACCTTACCCCAAATGTGCATTTATTTGGGTTCAACCTCAGCTTGTACTTCTTTAACCTCTCAAACAGTTTCTGTAAATGATCAAGATGTTCCTCTTTGGTTTGAGATCTGGCTATCATGTCGTCCATATAGACCTCTATTTTGTGATGTATCATGTCGTGAAATAAGGCTACCATGGCACGCTGATAGGTTGCCCCAACATTCTTTAGCCCAAATGGCATAACCTTGTAACAGAATGTGTCCCACTGTGTTACAAAGGTTGTTTTCTCCATGTCCTCAGGCGCTATTTTGATTTGGTTGTAGCCTGAGAAACTGTCCATGAAGGAAAACACTTTGTGATGTGTCGTATTGTCAACTAAAATATCAATGTGGGGAAGTGGGAAATCATCCTTAGGGCTTGCCCTATTCAAATCTTTGTAGTACATGCACATTCGTGCCTTGCCGTCCTTTTTGGGCACGGGAACAACATTGGCAACCCATTGTGGATAGGAAGTGACGGCCAAGAATTCGGCGTTGAATTGTTTCATAACTTCAGTTTTAATCTTCTCTGACATGTCTGGTCACATACGACAGACCTTTTGTTTTACCGAAGGACAATCCTCTTTTATAGGTAGACGATGTATTACGATATCTGCATCAAGTCCTGGCATGTCTTTGTACGACCAGGAAAATACCTCAACATAATCGTGTAGCAACGGAATCAGACGCTCTTTGACACTGGGTTCCAGATTGGCACCCACCTTGACTTCTCTCTTGTCTTCTTCGGTACCTAGGTTAATTGTGTCCACTGGTTCTTCGTGGAGCTGTATGGTCCTCTCTTCTTGTTGTAGTAACCTGGTGAATTCCCCTGGTACTTCACAATCTTCCTCACCTTCGTCTTCGGCTTGGTAGACTAGATTTTCATAATCATAGAAGTCCATAGCATAATTGTTACCCATGGGATCCCGAATGGATGTAGATCTGCATTTTGAATGTGAGTGTGTGTAAGAGTGTAACTATCTTTGAAAGAAATGAAAATGTAAAAAGAAAAACAATGAGCACAAAGTTTTGTATGCAAAGATGTCCATGATTCATTGATGACATATGAAAATGAGATAATAATCCTTACAAATGGACCATTGTGCCTCAGGTAAGACACAAGGAGTTAAGAGTCTGAATTGTTTAATATTACCGATCCGACAAAATTTAAAGACAAATTACTGTTGGATAAAAGTGATTGGGACAAAATCCCTAGCTTCCCAGTTGTTGAGCCCTCCATTAACAGTTGGAAAAATCCAATCCTCCAAGTTATATTTGTCTTCATCATCCTCCACTGTGTTGACTTCGTGGTTGCTGATCTTCAAGGGTGGTCCTCCGGCACGATCACGGCGTACAACTTTCTGGGCTCCTGAAGTGAAACCCAAACCAAATTTGTTAGATTTGTATGGGATATCTGGGAGTTGGCCCCAAATAGTGCACCCACCTTCTTCTATCACTTCCTTGGCATCTTTCAAAGACGACATCTTGAGCGGAGGCCTTGTAATCTTTGGGACTTGGGAAACAGCCTTGGTTACTGCCACAGTTTGCGGGACTTCTTCAAAGTGATGGAATGGAGTTTCAATAAATTCACCATCTAATTCCATATATCTGAAGGAATTTAGATGACTGGCCATATACTCTTCTTCTCCATGAATAGTGGTGATTTTCCCTTGAATTAGATATTTCAGCATTTGTTGCAACGTAGAGGTAACGGCACCAGTATTGTGAATCTACGGTCGGCCTAATAAGCAGGAATATGAAGGGCGAATATCCATTACATAAAAAGTTGAATCAAATGTTTGGGTTCCAACTTTTATGGGGATGTCCACTTCCCCATGCACCATCTTTTTTGAGTCGTTGAAGGCCCTCACTAATATGTTGCTTGGTGTAATACAAAGGAAGAACCGACTGTTAATATTGGTTTGCGTTTTTTGTTCACAAAATGTCGCGGTAAGCAAGAGTCGCCACCGACTTTTATTTTATCCAACAAGGAAAAGGAAAAAGAACATAAAAACCCTTTTTCGAGATGTTTATGAGTACGGGGGGTAGATTATAGAAAGGGAAGGTGTTAGCACCCTTTCCATCCATGGTTTTCCACGGGCTCTTAGGTACTTGCTCATTTTGAAATTGTTTGTGTGTGCTTGCTTTGAAAAGTTTTGTTTTACTTCATTTTAACCCTTATTTCTGTCCTCAAGAGTGTTACGAAGTTGTTTTTGAAAACTGTTCGAAAAGTGTTTGTGTGAAAAAAAGTTTTTGTTTGTTTGAGCAAGTACTTAAGAACTAATCTACCTACTCGAAAAAAGTCTGTTCGTTTTCCTTTTAGACAATGCTATCCCATTATTGAGAAATAGGTAGCATCGTCGTTGGATTTTTTTAGGGACATCTGAAGGGACAAATACGATCACAAAAGCAATGTTAGGAAATGTTAGGAAATGTTAGTAATCATCCTAAAGCCTTAAAGATATTTTTCCGATGCAACATCCGAATGGGTCATTTTAGATCTTTCGGGGCTAGAGGACAACCACTAACAAACCCTATACTTCATGATCGTTTACCAAAGGCAACCGGAGTGGAGTAAACCCTAGGAGTGAGCATGTGCGAGCGTAACTCTCAGTTAATTTATCTTTGCACATTTAGGGTTTTCTACTGTATTAATTTTCATTTTGTCTTTCCATATAATCGTATTAACATACATCTACGCGGTTTATAGTTTGCGGAAATTAAATGCGGGAAAGTTAAAAGTCCTAGCTATTACAAGGCTTTCGCAGATACGTGATTATTTTGGACTGAAAATAAAAATGCGGAATTGAAACCCTAATTACTATTACAAACTCGGAGCAGTTACAATAATAATAAAAGGAAATTAAAAAATGTGTGCGGCGAATTAAATGCGAGGCTGAATTAAGAAACCTAAAAATCTAATTGAAAAAATATTTAAGTTATTTTTGAGAAAAGGTTGAATTATGTACAAATTAAAACCCTAATTTCTAATTGATTTAAATTATATAGAAAAAGAAATTAAATTTCCCTAGATTAAATTAATCTAATTAATTAAGGAAATAAAATATTTTATAAAAAAATGATTTTTGATGTTTTTGTGATTTTTGATTTAATGATAAAAAACATGATTTTGTGTTATTTTGTAAAAAAGATAATTAATAAAACAATTAAAAAAAGAAATAAAATAGAAAAGAAAATAGATTGGGCCTGTTTATGAAAGAAAACCAGGGGGTGTATGTCTGAATTTGTTAGGCCCATTAGTTGTTGAGGCCAACCCTTGCGTTAGATACCATGTGATGCTCTCCCTGATGTCCATGGTATGCCCTGAGCGTTAGGCGTTGGGTCTGGATTGATCATGAATCCATTGGTTGGATATTGTGGTGCATGGTGGACTCTTGGGACGTGTATGCACATGATCTGTTGAAACAAAGTTAGAAAACAAAGAAAATGCTGGGACCTGGGATCGAACCCAGGTCCTCTACATTTCCAAATGCGCGCTTCACCACTGGGCCACCTGTTCTATTTGTTATAATACTGAAATAAGAATAATATAATACAATATGAGTTAGCATGTTACAAAAATGCACGAAATTTGAATCATCCACTCACGCCTCTCCACGCCACTGTCTTCTTTGCTGAGACCGTCGTCTTAGGTCCCTTACTTTTACCTACGGATACGCTGCCATAACTAAAACCCTGCAAGCTTCAAAAATCTTAAACAATCATGATAAATTAATGGTGAGTACATAGATCAACTCGTTTTGATCTCACGAGTATCATGGTGCTCTTTTCTTGGCCCAATTTAACCTGTAGAATAAAGCCCTAAAACGCAAGCAGGAACCCTAACAATGGTGATCATGAATACAGGCGTCAAAACACAAAATTGATTGAACCAAAATGTTCCAAATGATAATACAAACACAATTCTATGCTTAAAAGTAATTAATCATGCGTAATTTGTAAAATCAAATTCAAGGTTATATGAGCAAACCGTGGGTCTGTAGCTCGCGATTATTGCCGTTAAAATGCTTGCAATGGATTGAAACACGTTCTGGAGATGTCTAGGAGTCTATTGGTAGTCTTAGAATGCTTTGAATTTCCCCCCAACATTGAAACTGATTCACCACTTTTGTCCAAAATTTTGAGTTTTGTTTGGGGTTCTCACGCCTGCAACCCTACTTCCTGCGCATTGTTCTTGCTCATTATATATATTAGAACAAATTAGGTCAACAAAAACGCATTGTATCTTGGTGAATTAAGGAGATTGGATTTGATTTTATCCTTGTATGATATATTTCCAAAATAGGCCTAATCATGCCAATTTTTGCTTCGATTTGCTTTGCACGATTTGATCTGATATGCCAACTTGATTAGATTTTGATTCCTACAAAAATCAGATCAAAAATCAATCTTTTGTATTTTTTGCAATTTATTTGATTTAATTTGAATCTTAAATAATAAAAAATCAAAATAAAATAAATAATGAATCAAATAAAGTGTAGATGCTGATTTGGGTCGT
This sequence comes from Vicia faba, assembly GCA_948472305.1. NCBI lineage: Eukaryota > Viridiplantae > Streptophyta > Magnoliopsida > Fabales > Fabaceae > Vicia > Vicia faba. Next base: position 1,329,820,716 of record OX451741.1, on the reverse strand, counting down.
GGACTATGTCACAAACAAGATTCAATCATGAAAATCTAGGCCCATTTGACAAAAAATGCACTTTTGAGCACATTTGACTTTTGGCAATTTTGCAAAAATGGTCAACTTTGACAAGGCATATCTCCTCCAATTTTAACCCTAGAGAGGTGTTCTTGGACTTTTTAGAAATATTAGGATGTCATCTAAACAAACCTTTTGGTTTCATCTCAATTAAGTCTTCCATGTTCGAGTAAGAAGCTTTGACCCAAAAGGTGTTTTTGTTGACTTTTCAAAAGGACCTATAATGTAGAAATTCATATATTTTGATGAGTACATATTTTGAACTTGGGGGATGAAGATGAGTTGTAGGGAATTACATCCTCTTCAAAATGAGACTTGTATGGAAAATTTATGATAAAGTATGAAGAAGTTATGCCTGGTCAAAGTTTGGTTGACTTTTTTTGTGAAACCCTAATTTAGCAACTTTTGGGTTTTGATGAATTTGGGGAATTCCTTGAGGAATCATGATCAACCCTTGATCAAACAACGTATATCTCTTCAAAATGTTGATGTTGACCAAAAATCTTGAAGTTTGACTGTATGTGGGACACAGTTGACTTTTGACCTAGTATAGTTGATTTTCAGGCATCTAAGCAGTTGACTGAGCAAACTTCTTGTGCAAGGCATGAAACTTGACATGGATGATCTTGAGGACATATTGGCACCATGGAAAGAATTTGGGACCCTTGGACTTCAACCATCTTAATGAGGAGTGAAACCCTAGTTTGAAGCTTGTTGTCTTAGGACAGAGTTTGTCTGGTCAACTCTTGGGCATCCTTGAGCAAGTTGAGGACCTCAATGGGAATGTGTTGAGTAAAATGAGAGGGAAAATTTTGGGGTACAACACTTGGTTTCAAGGTCAATCCTTCATAGTCAAGCCTATCAAGAGATTTTTTAGGCAACACATTTAGAGACGAACCGGTATCAACCAAAACATGAGCCAAGGTCGTTCCCCTGAATTCGACTGAGACATGCAATGCCTAGTTATTCCTCCTCCCCTTTGGCATTAAATCAGCATCCGAAAAACCTAAACCATTATCTGCGGTCAAGCTGGCTATGTTGTCTTGGAACTGATCGGCAGATGTTTCTTGGGGTACATGGGCAGTTTTAAGGAGTTTTACTGAGGCCTTTGCATGAGCCTTAGAACATAACAATAAAGCCAGCATGGAAATTTTTGATGGAGTTTTCCCCAGTTGTTCGACTATGTTGTAGTCACTTCTTTTTATAATCTTTAGAATTTCCTCCATCTCTTTTCGGGAGGTCTCAGGGATAGCTACTGATTGTGCCTTCATCCAGACAGGCTCAACCAGAATACCTTTGCCTCGAGTCTCAGTTGGCTCGGTAGTAGGAATGTCAGTAGGGGTGATAACAGGGACTGCAACCGTTTTGTCAATCGGAGTATTAGTAGAGATATTTGCAGGACTGGAAATAGCCTTTGGAGGAGCAACATCAACAAGAATGATTACAGGTCCAGAAATAACTTTTGGAGGAGCAATTTCTGGAGAGAATACCCTTCCACTTCGGGTTATCTTGCTAGTCCCTGCGATGTTACTTATATCGGAGTCAACTTTCTCAGAACTTGAATTTTCAGCAGCTGGCCAATCTTGCTTGATACCATGATAGTAGACATCACCTCCATAATTCTATGGGACTGGTTTGTCTGACGAATACGGGATTGATCCAGGCATTGAAATTATCAACGAAGCTACTTTAGGAACTCATGTAATTATAACATGTCTTTTGGTGGAGACCCTGGAAGAATTGGTGGAAATGCTCACTATGGAAACATCATTATAAGAAACAGCTAGAATAGAAGTCTTCTCGAACAAAAACTCCTTGTCATCTATTAGGCATTGAACGCCTGCTTTTAACAAATGACAACTGGTTGCTGAGGATAAACAGAAATGACAACTTCCATCATAGCCTGGGAATACACCGGCATTCAACAAGTTCTTTTTGATAATCAGGAGTGGGGTCACAAGTTCATCAACCAGAGTAACAAACATATCTTCCTCAACGACATTGACATCAAGGTCGTGCTTAGGCATAGGGGAAGTGATGACATTAGGAATTTCGGGCGCATAGAATTCAATCTCTTTGGCTTCAAGAAGGTCTTGTACCTTGTTTTTAAGAGCCCAACAATTGTTAGTGTCATGGTCGGGACTCTCAGAATGGTATGCACAGCGGGCATTAGGATGATAATGAGGAGAGGTTGTGTTACGATTCTTTGGGGCTTCTTTCAAAGTCACTAGATTGGATCTTAATAGATGTGGCAATACTTAAGATAGTGTCATATTAATTCGGGTGAACTGTCTGACCGGTCTTTCTGTTCTTGGCTGGTTGTTTCTTTGTTGAGCAGGCGCAGGTTTAGGAATCATGACAGCCCCCACCATTGGACCGTGTTCAGCCCTATCTTGATTTTTATGAGGATATACAGCAACAACTTCTTTTTTTCCAATGAATGGTTTTCTTACAGCAGCAGAGGATGCGTCTTTTTGAATCTTCCTATTCTTTATCCTAACTTCCACTCTTTCTCCAGTCAATATCAATTCGGTAAAACCTGCCGAGGAACTCCCAATTAAGTGATTAAAGAAAGGACCGGACAAGGTGCCCAAAAACATGTCTACTATCTCTCTTTCTGATAGGGGAGGATGGACTCTTCCTGCTAAGTCCCTCCATTTTTTAGCATAGTCTTTGAAGCCTTCACTTGAAACCATGGCCATACTCTGGAGTTGAGTACGGGTGGGAGCAAGGTCTGCATTGTATTGGTATTATTTGTAAAAGGCAGCGGCAAGATCTTCCCAATTATGAACATTGGCTCTTTCTAGCTGATAAAACCAATCAAGTTGAGTTCTGGGCAGGCTGTCTTAAAATAAGTGTACCCATAAATCCTTGTCAGTAGTGTGAGGCTGTATTTTCCTCACATAGGACCGAAGATTCATTTTGGGACATGAAACTCCATCATATTTGGCGAACACCGGTGCCTTGAATTTTGGAGGAATAACAATCCCAGACACTAAACCTAACTCCTCAAAGTCCAGTCCAGGCACTTTTGAATTTCCATTGCACTTAACCGTTCTTCCAGATGCTTATACTTGTCGCCGGTCGGAGGATATTATTCTTCAGAATAATCTTCTTCTTCCTCTTCCTCATCTGAATCTGGTTGGGCAACTGTTTCCTTGCCTTTCCCATCTTGATTGTCTTTCTCACCAAATGACGTTGCAAAGTCTAGGATCCTTCTTTCTTGTCCTTGGAATCTTCTTCCCATATTTAGAACTCTGGTTATTTTTCTTTTTTTCTTCTTTTTTTCTTTAACCAGCAAGGTCTTCAACTCTTCTTGTCCTTTGGCTAGAGTTAAGAACATCTATTGAAACTAAGCATTTTGTGCTTGGAGGTCTTTCACCGTCTGCTCGAGATCCATCTTACTGAAATAAATAGTAGAAAGATGAGGAGACTTGTCGTAAGAAACCTGCTTATGTTATGATGAATGGTAAATGCATATGCAATGATTTCAAGGAACTTAGAGATTCAAAATTGCTTTAGACCAAAAAAAGAACACACATCATATTAATAAATCAAAGCTTGAGTAAATCGTGCCTCTTTTGGGCTTACAAATAAATACAAAAAATCTAAGATAAAAAAGTTGCACGCATCCTTTTTGGTGCGATGTAGGCATTCAGGCTCCGCTCCTCACGAAGTTGCTTAGTTAGTTCCAAAACCTTCTTCTCGCTAGCGCAGAATTGGGCCTCGAAAGTATCTCGCTCCCTCTTGAGCTGTATCCAATCTCTTTGTAAGTTTTCAAGAGAGGTGGGCATGTTAGGATGCAGGATAGTGTATGGGACATCTCCTTCCGCAACAGGCTCTATGATTACTAGGAGAATGGAGGGGTAAGGCATCATAAGATTTTGAGCACGAGCATGTACCCATTTGAGGTAAGGCTCAAGAGGGATGAAGTTCTTATGCCCCAATGTCTTGTTATATACCTTGTTCAACATCCTCCAAGCTCGGATAAATCTCTGGAGATGACCTTGATCGTCGTTCTCGTAGTTAAATACCAAACCTTGAATGAGCATCTCATGTGGGCCATCCCTTCAGGCGTAACCAAACTGTCTTAAGGCTAAGTAGGGGTTGTAGGTGATACCTCCCCTAATGCCAAGTAAAGGGACATTAGGGAATTCTCCACAACGGTCGATGATGATAACATTCTCTATAGATCGGGAACACCAATGGATGTTTGAATGTTTGAGCGTCATCAACCTTTGTGATAACCTTGAACCTTGCTCGTTCTTCAATACGGATTGGGGAAGATGCAAAATAAACCATCTTACCAAGAGAGGAGTACAACACATAAGGATACCTCTTTTCCTCATAGTGCGAGTGTGAAAAGAATGTAGGATGTCCCCTAGCAAAGTAGGCACCGGGTTGCAGGATATGAAGATTTTGACGGTGTTCACATCTATGAGTTGGTCATGATTTGGAAACAAAATCATCCCATAGATGAGGAGAGATATATTTTCCTCAAAAGCTTGCAAATCCAAATAGTTCCAACATTTTTGGGCTTTCTCAAACAAGAACTTTGCTAGGAAACCTTTGACACCACTCCTTGTTTCCCAATTAGTTATGATATCAGTTGGTTGCAAGTGTAGAGCTTGAGCAATCTCTTCTGGCTTTGAATCTCTTTCCATACCGTTGAAAGTTAGTTGATTAAGAATGGGAATCCTCAAGATTTAGGAGAATTCTTCCAAAGTTGGCACAAGTTGATAATCGGGAAATGTGAAGCAATGGTGTAGAGGATCAAAGAATTGGAAGAGCACCTTCATCATATCTTCATCAGTTTTGGAGGTAACCAAGTTTAGAGGCGACCATGTCTCTTGGTGAATGGAGAATTATAAGGAATCCTTGATGCTAACTCTTTGAGTTGATGAGGCATCCTTACAAGATTGACTTGAATAGTTTTCCTGCGAATAGAATCCATGTCCTACAAAACAGAACAAAGATAAATCCCAAGATCCTTGAAATGGTTAGTGAGTATGAGTATGAGTATGATGTTATGATTTTCATGATGTTATGTACAAGTAAATATGCACAGACAAAGAAAACAAGTCCTTAGGTTTAGGCTTGCATGGAGTTTTATAGGTAAGTACTCTCTTGAAGTTTAGTTGGCTCAAACCTATCCTAGTAACAGTAACCGGGTTCTAAGGAACTCAATATCACCGGTTTGTTTCTTTGGTCATTGTTTCAGAACAAGCCTCTTTAATGACAATCGAAATATCCTAAAAAATCAAACCTCAATGAGTGTAGTATCGAGTATCTACCAACTTCAGACTGTACCAAATTCGGTCTTCTCACTACGTCCTAATGGCCAAGTTAGTCAAGTAAAGGTTCTAAAAGTTCATTAGTGCTTCATGACATCACTCAACGGCCCCGTATTCTCCTTGATTAACTCAAGGGCTACTGGTACCGACAAATATGTCGCACTAACGTAGCTATTGCTTAGACCATGTCGGTATACCCCGCACAGTTTCCATAATGCATTGCTACTTACCTATAAGGTATCCTAAATTCGGGTAGAGGATTCAAATCCAAACAAAGAACCATAATTTAAAGCAATACAAGTCAAACAATGAATGCAAGTAAATGTGATCTATCCCTAAGGTAACCCTACTTTTAGAATTTTCCCCAGCAGAGTCGCCAGTTCTGTGATATGGTGGGAGAACTGACTTGAGTGTTTTGCGTTTGATCGCAAATGTTGTGGTTAGCAAGAGTCATCACTGACTTTTCTTTTATCCAAAAGGAAAGGTGAAAAAACACAGGAAAAACCTTTGATATTATTTCTTGAGTTCGGGGGGTAGATTATGAAAAGGGAAGGTATTAGCACCATTTTCATCAATGGTTTTCCATGGGCTCTTAGTTACTTGCTAGATCACTTACTTTTTGTTTGAAATTGTGCTTTGTGTGGTTTTTTGAAAGTATTTTGTAAAGAGGCCATTGTTTAGGCAAACTTTGTAATGATTCTTGTTCGTAAGAATGTATACAAAGATGTTGATCTTTTAAAAATATTTTCAAGTTTGTAAGATGTTTTGAAAGTATAGGCGCTTGTTTTGAAAATAGCAAGGATGTTTTGTTTTGAAATTGAGCAAGTAACTAGGAACATTCTACCTACTCAAAAGTCTTTCATATTCATTTCCTCTTTATTTTGACATTGTTATCTTACCATTGATTTGGTAAGTAACCCTATCTTTGGATGTAAATGGAACAGGCGTGGGTCATCGTATAACCATGATTAGCAATGTTGCAAGATATCTTAGCATTCTCTTTAGGGACTAAGATCATTTGAAAGGCAACATAGATAGCGTCATCGAGGGACTGTGATCTTGTATTTTGCTTGTTTTTGCTAAGATACCTCACATGCATAATATGGCCATTTGTAAGGCAACCAAGTGGATTTACCCTAGGGGTGCTCGTATGCAAGTGTATTATTTTTCATGCTTGGTTTTGTCTTTGATTATAATTTTCTAATTGATTGGTTTTAGTCTTTCCATACAAACCCTAATTACTAGCATTTGTATATAAAGCGATAAATTGTGGAATTTAAAATTACTACGCTATTACAATACTTGTGGGAGGGGGTTGTACAAATTACAAATGGGGATTGCTAGAAAATAAACCTAATTATCTATTACAACCATATTAAATTTGGATAAATAATGTACAAAAATGAATAAATATACAAGAATGTAAATGTAAAGACAATGGATATTTATTTGGATTCTTTAGGGAAAACGGGTTTTGTTTTAACCTAATTAACTAAAGGAAAAAATAATTAAGTAAATTAGTAAAAAGTAAAACCTAAATTTACTAGGAAAAGAATTTAAATAAAACTCTAATCTATTAATTGATTAAAAAAGAAATTAAGTTTATAAGAAGAATATTTTTTGGTATTTTTGTCTTAAAAATAAATTATAGTATTGTAAAATATTCTTGTTCTTTTTTGGTTTTAAAATAATATATTTTTAAGAAAATAACTAAAACCCTAGTTTTTAATTAAATTTACAAACCAATTAGTAAAATAAATAAAGTATGATTAAATAAAATAATTTTTTGTTTAAAAAATAAATAAACTATATCAAAACATAAATCTAATGTTTTTTTATATTTTTCTGATTTTTTTTAGTATTAGATAAAATATTCAAGAAAACAAATAAATAAAAATGAAAAAAAGAAAATAAAATGGGCCAGGGTGTGAATATCCAGCAAGGGGAGTCAGAAGTGAAAAAACATAAGGCCCAAGGAGATGAGGCTCAGCGCTGCCAAAAAACTCAGAATATGTGAAAAAAATATGAAAAAAATCCAAAAGGGTACCACTGGGGCTCGAATCCAGGACCCCATAGTCACAGGCACGCGCTTCTACCACTGGGGTGGCTATACATCCGTTTATTAATACCAAACCATAAATATATATGGTAAACACGTTCCTGAGGCCAACTTCATCTTTAACCCCACGCCCAGCCTGAACCTCTGTATCTTATTCAATTCTCAACAGAAATGAAAAATGTAAACAAGAAACTTGTGACAAATTTCCTCACTATTTCAGAAATGCAAAGCAATAAAATTATAGATCAAAGACAAACATGAATTTTAATGGCCCTAATCTGAATCCTAAAATTTTTAGAAACTTCAATCATGCAATTCTCTAAGCTTAAGCAACATAAATGAAAACTATGGACATGGTTAGCTTTAGGGCAATGATATCTACATTTTTCATTCACAAATAAACCATTAATGATGCTTGTTTGAAGAGTTCAAAAGTCAGAAGACTCACCTTACAAGAGGGTATCGTGTTTGGAGTTTGAGTAGCTTTTAGTGAGTTCCAATGATTGGATTAGCTTCCTCAAGTTCCCTGGAAGCTAATATGATGCTTAGCTTGAGCTGAAAGTGCCTGAGGAGTTCTGGAGAAGTCAAGGTGCAAGGTGCTGTTTTTGAAAATGGTGGATGATGATGGAGGTGTTACAGTGGTGTTGTAGGTGTTGGAATTGTTTGTGTGTGTTATTTAGAAGCTTTTGAAAGTAAAAGGCCAAGAAACGCGGGAGCAAATTTGGAGATTGGATTCAAAACTCAGAAATGGCAAGTTTTGAGGTGTTTTTGGTGATTATGTGTTCTTGATGTTTTCAGGGCTCAAGCATGTGTGGGATTTGTGGCAAAAATCTTGTGTATGTATAAGCAAAAGGTCTTGAGTGCTTTGGTGAGTCAGAAGTACAGGTTACAAGCTAATTGCTATGTTACTTATTTTCAAGAAAAGTGGGAAAACAAGTTTCAAGAGGAAGTACAAGCATGGGCTGAGTGATTATAAGTGTCTAGATAAACTTCTCTTGAGTTATGGAACTTGTATCATCATGATAAAATAAGTGCAAGGCTCAAGAACAAGTTTTATGCAAAAAGTTACTTTATCAAAATGGCATTGTGCACTTTCTTCCCAAAATGGATATAAAGCATGGCCTTGCATTGAATGCTTGAATTGAGACCTCTAACAGCTGTGAAAGCAATTAATTATGGAGTTCCTAACAAGTTTGAAGCCTAAAAAGTAGAGGTTATGCAACATAAGTTTGAATTTTGAATCTTGTTCATCACAAAATGACTTGTAATTCAAGTGTGAAAACCCTAACTTCATCTCTTCGATTCTCCCTACTCAAAAATGATCTCAAGGAGTTCTTGGACCTTTTGGAAATATTTTAATGTGATTTACAACCCATCTTTGAATAAATTTTTAAAGTTCCCCTTGGAACTATATGAAAAAGTTCCATGAAGTTAAGTCAAAATCCTGACCAAAATAGGGCAAATTTTCACCAAGTGTTTTGTTTCATGACCATGTGTTCTTAAAATTATAAGTTGAGATTCAAGCACTTTTTGAAGGAGTTGTATAAAGAAATGTTATATATTTCATGGAGATCTACAACTTTCATGTTGGAAGTTTCTTTTGAATCATCTTGCATCATGGTGAAAAATTTGCTCAAAGTTGTGAAAAAATAAGAAATTTTCAACACTTAGAAAAATTTCTAAATTTAGAAATTTTAACTTTTCAAAATAAAATCTTGAATTTTTTATTTCTTGATGAATAATTTTCATATTTTGACATAATTTGATGAATTGTGATCTTTGACCTTTCATTTTGACCAAAAAGTCAAAGTTTGACTTTTCAATATACAGTTGACTTTTGATCAATTGACTGAAAATTCATTTGTCAATCCATTGGACTTGAGCAATGTTTTGAGCCATGTAATTAGGTCAAAATGATGCAATTTGATTCTTGAGATCATTCCTTAAACCAATTGATCATTTGCTAGGTCAAAAATCAGAAATTGCCCTTTCCCAATCAAAACCCTAATTTTGACCATTTTGCCCTTTTGAAGATTTGATCAAAGTTCTTGAGGAATTATGGTCCAAACTTGATCAAATGATACATATGAGTTTAAAATGTTGTTGTGGATCAAAAATTATGAATTTTGACTGTAAATTGACCATAATTGACTTTTCCCCTAATATAGCTGATTTTTAGGTCAACTCCTCAATAGACTGAGCAAAAGTGTGATCCAAAGCTTGAAACTTGACATGAGTAATCTTGAGGGTCCATAATGGTCCATGAAAGACATTTGGGGCATTGGAAGTTCAAATATCCTTGTGCAATCTCAAACCCTAAATTTAGTCATTAGTGCTTAAGGAGGTGTCTTGAGCTGATCAACCCTAGTGCAGTCTTGAGCCAAAGTAGATCTTGTGAGCAAATTCTTGATAAGTGAGAGGGAAAATTTTGGGGTACAACACAAGAGGTGGGTCTTGGGTCGACCCGATTCGGCCCAAGCCCACCATAGATTTTTTTTTTTTCAAAAACTCAATGAATTTTTTTATATATTATTGGAGTAATCTTAATAACAGATTGAAGGAGCTGACGCAGTGGTGAAGGCAATGTTTGGAAAACACAAGGGCAAGGGTTCGAAACCCCCTGGGACCATTTTTTCTCTTGTTTTATTATTCTTTTTTTGGGTCATTTTTTAGGTTGTTGGGCTTAAATTGACAACCCAACAAAATTTCTTCACGCACGCACCCCCCCCCCCCCTATTACTCAGTATACCATGCAGGCCCAAATCATATTTTTTTTATTTCTTTTGCTTTGCACAAAAAACTGCCATTGGGCCTAACAAAACTGCTTTTTTTTCTTTTACACCTTAAACTGTTTTCACACCCCCTCGCTTATTTCTTTTATATTTTTTACTTTTATCATTATTATTATTATTATTATTATTATTATTATTATTATTATTATTATTATTATTATTATTATTATTAATAAAAAAAAAACAAAAAAAAATATTTTTATTATACTATATACTATTTTATTTTTCCTTTCAAGATAAAACGTCAAAAACACTTTTTTAATATATAAATTTAATTCCTTTTCTTTCTTAATCAATTAATGATTAGACTAGGGTTTTATTTATTTTCTTTATTTCAAATCAAATTAACTTAGAATTTTAGGTTTTCTTTTAAATTAATTAATTCTTTTTTTCATACTATTTGATTAATATTAAAACCTTTTCTCAAAAACCCTAAAAAATATTTTCTTGTTTAATTTCACTTCTTTTAAACTTAAATTTAATTTTCTCATTCTAATTCATTATTTTTCTTAATCAAGTTTAAAACTTTTTCTTAACAAAAACATAAACGAAAATCAATTTTCTTTTCCCTTTACTTTCTTGTGCATTTATTCATTCTTGTACATTTATTCATTCTTGTACATAATATTTATTTCAATTCTTGTACATTTATTCAATATGGTTGTAATAGATAATTAGGTTTTAAATTCTTGTAATCCCCATTTGTAAGTTTGTGCCCCATCCCCAAAAATGATGTAATAGCGTAGGATATTTATTTTCTGCAATTTACGGCTTTCATATAAATGCTAGTGAATTAGGGTTTGTATGGAAAGATAAAATCAATGTTTAGAAAACTCTAATCCAAGATAAACTCAAGCATGAAATGCAATACACTTGCACACTTTGCACCTCTAGGGTTTACTCCACTTTGTTGCCTTGAGAAATTGGTCATGTTATGCATGTGAGACACCTTAGCAAAAACAATCAAAAATACAAGATCATAGTCCCTCGATGACGCTTCGAATGTTGCCTTCAAAATGATCTTAGTCCCTTAAGAAAAATGCTAAGGTATCTCACAACATTGCATTTTATGACTATACGATGACCCACACTCGTCCCTTCACATCCAAAGATAAGGCTACTTACCAATCAATGTTGAGATAGCAATATCAAAGGAAGAGAGAAATGAACAAAAAGACTTTTGAGTAGGTGGAACGTTCTTAGTTGCTTGCTCACAATCCATCTTCAAAAAAAACATATTTTCGAATACACCAAACACTTTCAAAAACATGAAATATTTTCAAAAGTAAAACACTTTATATGCATTCTTATAGAGACGAGAATCATTACAAAGTTTGCCTAAACGAAGGCGTTTTTCAAAAATACTTTCAAAATCTACCACAAATAGATTTCAAACAAAGCAATTTCAAAAGTGATCTAGCGAGAAACTAAGAGCCCATAGATAATTATGGATGAAAAGGGTGCTAATACCTTCCCTTTTTATAATCTACCCCTCGAACTCAAGAAAATATCTCAAAGGTCTTTCCTGTTCTTTTCACCCTTTCCTTATTAGATAAAATAAAAGTCGGTGGTGACTCTTGCTATCCGCAACAATTGTGGTCAAATGAAAAACAATCAAGTCAGTTCTCCCACTGTATTATAAGGGGTGTAAGGAAGTGGATGGATCAAGGTACAAACCCACAAAGCCCAAAAACCTGCAAAAAAAGAAAAAGTTGGAAAAGAAAATATACAAAATGCAAAAACCTGGGATCGAACCCATGTCTTTTTGTCTTGCACGCGCGTCCTTCACCACCAAATCACCTGCTCATTCATTATTTTAAATAACAAAATAACAATATATTTGAAAATCGCTCAGGAACTCATTCAAACAAAAAACGCGCCCACTGAGATTTGAATGGGCCAATAGGATACTTCACTATGCCATGCTGACTCCCACCGGAGTCAAAGAAAGTCAAAGATGCCAGAGTAAAACTCCGATCGTCTTCTCTGACCAAACCAAGAACGAAATCCACATTTTTGTGAGTTTTAAATCTAGATAAAAGGTCAATTCCACATAAAATTATCCCCTGAGTTCGAATCTAGGCTTATATCCAACAGATCGTGGTTGTATCATCCGGTTCGAACCAAAATCTGGATCGTTCCCTAAACATGGCAAATCTCTATTTCTGCATCCAAACTTCCATGTAACACGTTAGACTTGCTCAAAATATTAACAATAATAAGAATGCATGCATATAAATGATTTAAATTGCATAACAAAAGAGATTCAAAACCATATTTTTACCAAATTGGAGGGATGATATGGGGAGGTTCTGAAATGTGTGGGAGGTTGAGTAATGGTATGGATCACTTCTAGGAGGTCTCAGAAGGATGAGGGAGTCATTGGTTTTGGGTGAGAGAAGCTGGAAACTTATTTTCGAATTTCATAACTTTTGACAATTTTGAGAATTTTGAGAGCTCTTTCAAGGTAATAATTTCGTGTCTTTGGCTTGTGGTTAGCTTGTATATTTATAGAGGAGTGGAATGGTGAATAAACATGGCAAGAATCAACACAATGATTATGGTTTTGAAAGCCAAATCACAATTTTAGAAAAATTGCCATGTTTGATGATTTATTTCCCTTCTTGTCATACATTGAATCTATTCCTTTTCTACATGCCTTTCACGAAATTACGGGCCTTTAAAAAGATCAAAACAAAACCCAAATGTCATGGCCCATTTTTCTTGCATTTTATCTTCATTTATTTAATTTTAAATTAAGTGAAATCAAAATAAATACAAATAAAATCAAGGCCATGCAAAAATGGGCTTATAGGTCCTTTAAGACATTATGGATATGCTTGAAGTCCAAAGAGTAGGCCCATTGGCCTAAAAATACAATTTTGCTCAATGTGTACTTTTTGAAATTCCTCAAAACTCCCCAACTTGTGCAGCTCATATCTTGCTCAATTTTTATCCTTTGAATATGATATTTGAATTTTTGGAAATCCCAAGATGTCATATACACTCTCACTTTTAACTACTTTTACATATGGAGACCTTATTTTGATGTAAGATGTCTTGACAAAAAGTGTCTTTTGTTGACTTTCTGAAAATGACCTATAATGTATGAGATCATATCTTCCAAATGAAGCATCTTTTGTACTTGAGAATAAAAGAAAAGTTGTAGGGAATTGAATTTTATTTAAAGTTATATTTGGTTGGAGAGAATTTGATGAAGTATGTGAAATGTATGCCTGGTCAAAGTTCAGTTGACTTCTCCTAAGGAAACCCTAGTTTGGCAATTCTTGACTTTTGATGATCTGAGGACTTTCCTTGGGGAAAATGATCAAACCTTGATAAAATGATGAATATCAATTAAAAATGTTGATGTTGGCCAAAAATATTGAAGTTTGAGTGTATGTTCACCATAGTTGACTTTTGGACCAATATAGTTGATTTTCAAGCATTTGAACCATTGATTGAGCAAATTTATGATGTAGGGCTTGAAACTTGACATGAGACTTGTTGAGGACCTGTGAAGAACCATGGAAGCCACTTGTGACCTTTGTAAACCAAATTTACTTGAGAAACTCCAAACCCTAGTTATGGGCCTTTGGTCTAGCAGGTGCATCTTGACTAGTCAACCCTTTAGTGTCTTGATCATTTTAAGAGCCTTGAAAGAATGCTTCGAGAAAAGTGAGAGGGAAAATATTGGGGTACAAAAACATGGATCTGCACATTTATCATGTTTTTGTGCAACTTTAGTATGTGTATTTGGGAAAATTCATATAAAGAAAAGCATTGCCATTTTTAAATATAAGAGATAGATGCAAGAGAATGACATGGATCTTAATTGAATGCGAAATATAAATTTTATTAATTATGAATATTGTCTGAAACAAATTGGGGGAACCTTACAAGAAACTCATATGCCTCGGGCTTGACATATGTTCTTTCAAAAACAAGAAAAATTACTTTGGAAAGAAAAAAATCTCTGGAATCTCCACAACTATCCAATTCTTGAGTTCCTCGACTGGGGAACATTCATGGATGAAGTTAGACACCTTCTTGGTATTACTCTTGTCAGATACCATCTCCACTTGTCTGTCGTGTTTTGTTCCTTTGTTGACGAAAGTCTCCTGGATAGGAGGAAACCGTGCCTTGCCTTTCAGAGTAGCCTTTGATAATTCATAGCCCAAACCAAAATAATTCTTCTTTTCAGATATCTCCGGGAGTTTACCCCAACCCTTGGAAGTACCATTTTCCACAACAATTTGCAAATCTCTCCACAAAGTCATAGCAGGATTCTTGATTTTTTCCACTGGGAGGGTTACCATTGAAGCAACCTCTAAGACTTGAATGGTGTTGTTATGCAGTCTTCATCCGTACTAATATATCTGTAGGACTATATGTGACTTACAAAGATTTCCTCTTCACCTTCGATTATAACCAATCTCCCTTTAATGAGGAACTTTAATTTATGATGTAAAGTTGAAGTGATTTCCCCTGCTGCATGAATCCAGAGCGTCTAAGTAAACATGTATACACTGGTTCTATATCCATGACTTGAAAAGTGATATAAAACATATGTGGCCCGACCTTGACAAGATGGTCCACTTCTCCAAATACTGAACTTTGTGAACTGTTGAATGCTTTGACTATCGTGGAACTTGGCCTTATAACAACATCATCTAGTGTTAACTTCATCAAGCTGGATTTTGGTAACACATTGAGTGCGGAACCAGTATCGGTGAGTACCCTGGATAGGATTGTAGTGCCTATCTGAATATATATGTGCAACACTTTGTTGTGAGCTCTACCTTGTGGAGGAAACTCGCTGTCATTGAAACCTAGATATGATCCAGATGTCAGATTTGCTACAACATTGTCAAATTGGTTCACAGTAATCTCTTATGCAACATGAGAAGAACATTGGACCTTCATTAGAGAGTCTTGATGTGCCTCTGAGTTGAGGAGTAATTAGAGTATTGAAATCTTGCCTGGCGTTTCGTGAAGTTGATCCACCACCCTATAATCACTTCTCTTGATTATTTTAAAAAATTATTCTATCTCTTGGTTGGTAAAATTCTCGCTTGGAGGCTCTTGTTCTTGTCTTGCCTCCACCACTGCTTTTCCTTTATCCAAAACATTAATCTTATCTTTGACCACAACATCTTTCTTCTTTTGTGGTTCGAGACCGTAGATTCGACCACTGCGAGTCATGCCCCATGTTCCTGCAATATTTGAGATTGCACGTCCTTGACTTGTCGATGGATCACATTCTTGCTTTAAACCATTGATGTATACAGTAGAATCATAACTCCATGGTACTTCTTTGTTACTTTTATAAGGGGTAGGAGGTGGAACCCTAATTACCATCATAGTCTTTGGAACTACTGGTATCCTCAAAGTTTGTTTTGGCATCATCATTGGTGCTTCTGTTGACTCTCCCCATGGAATCACAAGAGTCTTCTTATTATTTTTTGGCCCTTGACAAAGAATTAACAGTGGCTTCTTTGTACTTCCCTCGATCGCCGCTACATATTCTCCTTTAGGGTATGACCCAAATTAGACTACCCCCTGATCCACCAATTTTCATAATGTCTTCTCAAAAGATTCATTATATTCTAAGAGGAACCCACACTCCAACAGGTATTCATTTAAAAGGTTTATTGGGGCCTTTACTCGTCTGTCTTCCCCAAAGTCAGTGACGACTTCAATTGCATTTACCACTGGTCCACCATGCAGAGGCATGGGGTTTGTCTTGATGTACGAATTATCAAAAGTGATATCCTGAGAGTCCAATAAATCTTGAACCTTGTGTTTAAAGGCCCAACGTTTCTCTATAGTATGCTCGGGAGAATTAGCGTGATACTCACATCTGGCATTGGCATCGTATCTTGGTGGTAGTGCCCCGATTGGGGGAGCTAGAGGTTTTAGCTCTACCAAATATTCCTTGACTAAGTGTTGGCATAATTGAATGTGCAAGATGAGGAGAGGATCGGACTTTCTCAGCGGCCTTTCAAACTTGTTATGTTGTTGTTCTCGTGGAACTATTAATGGTTGTTGCGCCCTTGGATGTGAGGCTACATTATTAATTTCTCCCTCCTTCTTTTTTGAGAAGTTAGGAACATGTATTTTTGCATTATAAGGGGTACTAGATGATTCCCCTTGTATCTTTCCACTCTTTCTACCTACTTCAATCCTTTCACCGATAGTTAGTAAATCAAAAAATATGGAAGAGACACTTCCTACCATCTTTTCATAGTACAACCCTTGTAAAGTTCCCATGAACATATAAACTAGTTCTTTCTCCAGGAGTCGTGGTTGTACTCGGGCTGCCATCTCTCTCCACCTTTGAGCATACTCCTTGAAAGAGTCCTCCTTTTTCTGAGACAAATTCTGGAGTTGCATGCGGTTAGGCGCCATGTCCAAATTGTACTTATGTTGTCTCAAGAAATTGTACTTATGAATTCGCTCCAATTGCATGTACCAATCTATTGATGCCCCACTTAAACTGTCTTGGAAACAATGGATCAACCACTTTTGGTCTTGATCATACACATGCATATTTCTGGAATACATGCGTAGATGGTTTCTTGGACACGTGAGTCCCTTGTATTTTCCAAAGTCGGGTACTTTGAACTTTGGCGGGATAACCACATCAGGAACTAGACCCATTTCGAGAGCGTCGACATCAAAAGTATTGTAACCCTCAATAACTTTTAATTTTTCTTCAAGATCTTTCTATTGGTTGAGTACTAGTGGATTTTCAGTAGCATGCATATGGGTTGTCCTTTGGGGTGCTTGGTTGACATCTTCTAATTCATGGTCTCCATACGAAAAATCTATGTAGTTGTCTGCGTTGTTGATCGGAATATGCAAGGTATGAGATGCCCCTACTTTTGGTGGAGGTGGGAGAAACCCTTCAGTATCAGCTGGTCTGACTTCTTGTTAAGCCATAGTTGACTTTTGAAGTCCTGACTCTGGTTCTCTTCTTGGTTGGTGACCGCTTCATGCACCAATAGTTTGGGTTACTTCTTCAAAGAATTCCCTAGGGATCTGTTCTTGCCTCTCAATGATATTCTTCAAGGATAGCAGAACTTGACTCATGTCTCCTTTCATTGAGTCAATGTTACCCTTGACTTGTTCCAAATCCTTCTTGAATGTAGCTTGATTCACTTCAATTTGTTCCATCACTTTTTGTTGATGGGCTCTTGTCTGATATGGTGGTTGGAGTGACAGCGCTTTTCTAGCTCTTCTACCAATGGTTTAATTGGAGAATGTTTTTTGGAAGATGAGGAGTTTTTGTATGAATTTATGAGACGAAAATTTTTGTGAATGCATGAATGCATATGAATATGCTAAGGGTTTCGTTTTTTTAATGTCTTATTCACTTGGATATACATTATATATATCCAGTTGCTCAAGTTTCTTATCTTGTTCAACCTATTGTGGTTCCCGCACTACCTGTGGTGCATACAATTTCTGTTATTAATGATCAAGTTTATCATGTTGATATTACTCCAAGTGAAATCTTGGGGAATCATGACCGTGTGGATGATTTTCAAGACCAATTCTTGGAGACGCAGAAAGAAATGAAGGCTCTTAGGGGGAAAGAGTGGTTTGGAAATAATGTCAATGACCTTTGCCTTATTCCCAATTTCCGAGTACCTTCTAAGTTTAAGGTTCCCGAATTTGAAAAGTACAAAGGCAATTCTTATCCTCAAGCTCATTTGGTGATGTATGTTCAAAAAATGTCTACTCACACTGATGATCAACGCCTGATGATTCATTACTTCCAAGGAAGTTTAACCGGAGCTGCACTAAAATGGTATATGGGTTTGAACAATGATGACATCCATACCTTCAATGACCTGGGTGAAGCCTTTGTGAGGCAATACAAGTATAATGTGGATATGACTCCGATCATGATCAGCTTCAAGTCATGACTCAAAAGGACAAGGAATCATTCAAAGAATATGTGCAGCATTGGCGCGAAGTTGTTTCTCAAGTTGTTCCCCCAATGGAAGAAAAAGAGATGACCAAGGTTTTATTCAAGACTCTTGGGACATTTTATTATGAGAAGATGGTGGCAAGTGCACCAAGTGACTTTATTGAAATGGTTGGCATGGGTGTTTGATTGGAAGATGCTGTCAGGGAAGGATAATTGTCGAAGGATGATAGTTCTAGTGGTACCATTAAAAAACATACATATGGATTCTCCAGAAATAAGGAAGGGGATGCTAATGCCATTAATCAAGGAAAATAGGGTAGGCACCAAAGAAGGTATCACCAACATCAACAACATGTTGCCTCAGTAACCCCAGTTATTAGCGTGACTCCAACAGCCGTTGTTTACCAATCTCCTCAGAGAGCCCATCAGCAACCTTATCAACAGGCCAACCAAGTGCAAAATCAAAGAAGAGAAACCTTGTATCCTATCCCAATGAGTTATACTGAATTTTTCTGCAGTAATTAAAAAGAATCTAGTATAGACTAGGTCTCCTCCTGAAATACCTACAATATTTCCTTGGTATTATAAAGTCGATCTGAATTGCGCCTTTCATCAGGGAGCCCTAGGGCACGATATAGAAAAATTTTATCTGCTAAAAGCTGAAGTTCAGAAGTTGGTGAGATCTGGTATTCTATCCTTTAAGGACATGGATCCAAACGTGCAAGCCAATCTGTTACCCAAACATGGATAAGGAAATGTTGTGAATATGGTTTATGAATGTCCTGGAGATTTCCGAATATTTTATATAAACATGGTGAGAGGTAATTTGGTAGAAATTCATATTGATCTCTGTGAATTCAGTCATTATAAGCATGATCATGCAACTTTCAAGGTTTATAGTTAAGATCCTTGTGGGTGTGTTGTGGTGAAAAGAGACCTTCAATAGATGATGGATCAAGGTCTCATCCGTATCATCTGACCAAAAGTTGAGTATGATGAGGTTAATATGATTGAAAGATGTCCTGATGAGTCCAGAATTTTTAATGTGAACCTAGTAAGAGGTAATCTAGTGAAGATACATGTTGCTCTTTACAAATCCAGTCATTGTGAGCATGATCATTCAACTTGCAAAGTTTGTGCAGAAAATCTTTGCGGGTGTGTTGTGGTAAAAGAATACCTCCAAAGGATGATGGATAAGGGTATTATTCAAATCAGTCGACCAAAATCTGAGTATAATGAGATAAACTTGGTGGCTGGTTTCCCGGGAAAGTATAATGTTTTTAATATCTGACATGTTAGGGAATCATTGGTTGAAATGCATGTTGATTTGTACAGACTTGCTCTTGTTTCAAATAGCCATGCCACATGTGGAGTTTGTTCCAGAAATCCATGTGCATGCTTGGCTGTGAGAAGATATATCCAAAGGTTGATGGATGAAAGGACTATCACCATCACTTATGACAGATATGATAATGGGGAAAATATGGTTGGAAGTTACTTTTAAGAGCCTACAATTGAAGATATCAACACTGAAACTCCCATAGAGAAACATGAAAAATGGGTTCAAAAAGGATTGATTGATTTTAGTCATGACTGGTGTCTACAACGTGAAAAGAAACCATGGGGTTGCGCTACTTTGAGAGCTAATCTCCAGATATTGAAAGGCATGTGTTTGTTTAAAGAGGGATCAATAGCCATTCTTGCTGATAGAAAAAGAAATACAGAGATGTCAATTATTTATGTGCCATCAATTGAGGATGTTTCTGATACGCAAGTTGAGATCATTGTTTATAAAGGAAGAGTTGAAGAAGTTGAGGTGAATGTCATCATGCCAACTGTAAGCCAACTGTAACTCCCCTGGTTATTTGTTTTCCTGGTCCTGTTCCATATGAATTTGATAAGGTTTTACCCTACAAATATCATGAAACTATTTTGGATGATGGAAAGGAAGTGTTAATTCAGCCTTTGTCATGTGTTGAAAATATTGCTGAAGCAAGTCGTGTGACCCAGAGTGGTCGTATATTTTCTATGACTCGTCAGAAGGTCGTTGATTATGGTAAATAAACTGTTGAAGCTAGTGCTGAGCCCAAGAAGGTAGAAGGATATACTAGTGGTGCCACTTTGGAAAAGGATGTTGATGATATTTTGAAAATCATAAAGATGAGTGACTATAAAATTGTTGATCAGTTATTACAAACTCTATCCAAAATTTCTATCATGGCTTTGTTAATGAATTATACAGATCATCGGGGATCTCTTATGAGGGTCTTTAACCAAGACTTTGATGAACAGAATGTGACTATTGACCAATTTAATGGTGTCGTGGGAAACATTACGGTGCAATGATCTTAGTTTTGCTGATGACGAACTGTCTGATGAAGGAATCAATCACAATATGGCATTAAACATATCCATGAACTGCAAAAATGATGCCTTATCTAATGTGATGATAGATAATGGATCCACCTTGAATGTGATACCAAAGAGTACTCTATTGAAGTTGTCTTATTAAGGAACTCCTATGATCTACAGTGGTATTATAGTGAAAGCTTTAGATGGTTCAAAGAAATATATCATTGGAGAAGTGGACTTGCATATATGGATATGACCGCATATGTTTCAAATCACCTTTCAGGTCATGGATATCTTTCCAGCCTACAACTGTTTATTAGGTCATCCGTGGATTCATGAAGCGGGAGTCGTGACGTCTACTTTGCACCATAAATTGAAACTTGTCTGGGAAGGAAAATTAGTGATTATGAATGGTGAGCAGGCTTTGTCGGTATCATATTTGTCTTCTTTTATAATTGTTGAAGCTAATGAAGATGCTGTTGGAAATCAGTTCCAAGCTTTATCCATTGATAACATAAAAAAGAATTAGGATTCCATTGCCTCTTTCAAAGATGCACAACAAGTGATTCAGAAAGGTCCTAGCAATGTGTGGGGTCAGGTTAATGATCTACCTGGAAATAAGAATGGAACTGGTATGGGGTTCTCTCCCCGGAAGAGTAAAAATGAAGTGGTGAAGCCAAATCCTCCATTCCATCCATATCAAGATATCTTCCACGGTGGGGGTTACATCCATCGAACTCCTCCAAAATATGATGCTATCATTGAAGATGAGCCAGAGCAGGAAGTGCCGAATTTTGTGACGCATGGAGTGAGAGTTCAAAATTGGATCACTGTTGATGTTCCTATCTGCATTCACATTTTGAAGTAATTTGTTTTTGCTTGTTGTTTTTCAAAATCCTTTCACTCTTCCCAAGGTGAAAGAGATGTTGTTTGGGCTTGTCTTTTGTTTTGAATTTTAAAATCATTAATAAAAGTCATTTTCATTATCCATTTGTGTTTTTCTTTTTTTCTTTTTCTTGGAAAGTGGTAATCAGAAAGAACCTTTCAAAATAAATAATAATTGTAAATAAATATGCATAATCACCTGTTGCACTTATCTGTTTCTAAAATAAAGCATAATCATATGTGCAGATTAATTAAAAAACCCGTTGAAAACCATGACCCTATGCACTATTCCAACTTTGAATATCATGTGTATCAAGCTGAAGAAGAGGAGTTTGTGGAAATCCCAGAAGAGGTTTCTCTGTTGCTTGAGCGCAAGGAGAATACCATTCAGTCGTACAAAGAGCCGTCGGAGACAACTAATTTGGGTTCCGAAGAGGATCTGAAGGAAGTCAAGATTGGGGCCATGCTTTAGCCCAATGTGAAGAGCAGATTGATTGATTTGTTGAAGGAATATGTTGACATCTTTGCTTGGTCTTATCAAGACATTCCTGGGTTGGATACTGATATTGTGGAGCATCGTTTTCCATTGAAGCTAGAATGCCCACCTATCAAGCAGAAGTTGAGAAGGACTCACCCTGATATGGCAGTTAAAATCAAAGAGGAGGTTCTAAAGCATATTAATGTCGGTTTCCTTGTGACGTCAATGTATCCTCAATAGATTGCCAATATTATTCCAGTATCAAAGAAGGACGAAAAAGTCTGCATGTGTGTTCATTATAGAGACCTGAACAAGGCTAGTTCGAAAGATGATTTTCCTCTGCCACATATTGATATGTTAGTAGATAGAAAAACAAAATTCAAAGCGTTCTCCTTCATGGAAGGATTTTTCGGATATAATCAAATTAAGATGGCTCCTGAGGACATGGAAAAAACAACATTTATCACACCCTGAGGAACATTCTGTTACAAAGTGATGCCCTTCGGGTTGAAGAGCGCTGGTGCAACGTACCAGAGGACTATGGAAACCTTATTCCATGATATGATGCATAAAGAGATCGAGGTATATGTTGATGATTTGATTTCTAAATCTCATACTGGGGAAGTATATTTGGAAGACTTGTTGAAATTATTTCAGCGTTTGAGGAAGTATCGTCTTCGCTTGAATCCAAATAAGTGTACTTTTGGTGTTCATTCTGGAAAGTTGTAAGGCTTCATTATCAGTCAGAAAGGTATTAAGGTTAATCCTGATAAAGTTAGGGAAACTCAAGAGATGCCTAGACCAAGAACTGAAAAGCAAGTCAGGGGCGTCCTTGGGCGTCTGAATTACATCTCCAGATTTATTTCCCATATAACTGCAACTTGTGAAACGATCTTCAAGTTTCTAAAGAAAGATCAAGGTTGTGTATGGATGGATGATTGTCAGAAGGCTTTTGATATAATCAAATAGTATCTTCTCAAACCTCTTATCTTGCCCCCTGTCATTGAAGGAAGGCCATTGATTATTTATCTGACTGTGTTCGAAAGAGTACGACATCTATTATCTGAGCAAGAAGTTCACTGACTGTGAGTCACATTATTCCTTGCTGGAAAAGACATGTTTTGCTTTGGCCTGAGCTGCAGACCTTCTGTGAAAATATATGTTGAATCATTCTACTTGGTTGATATCCAAAATCGATCCAATAAAGTATGTATTTGAAAAGCATACTCTTATTAGAAGAATTTCTTGTTGGAAGACGTTGTTGTCTGAATATGTTATTGAATACCACACTCAGAAGGATGTTAAATGCAGTGTATTGGCAGAGTACCTTTCCCACCATCCAGTTGATGATTATCAGTCAGTCAAGTTTGATTTCCATGACGAGGATGTGATGTACTTGAAAGTTAAAGGTTGTGATGGACATTTGGCTGAAGAAGGTCCAGATCTGGAATCCCGATGGGGTATGGTGTTTTATATAGCTTTGAATTCTTATGGTAAAGGAATTGGTACTGTGATTATCACTCCCCATGGTTCCCACATCCCTTTCACTGCAAAGTTGATGTTTGATTGTACCAATAACATTGTGAAGTATGAATCTTGTATTATGGGTCTTGAAGAAGCCATGGATTTAAGAATTAAGATTCTTTATATGTATAGAGATTCAACTTTGGTGATTAATCAGATAAAAGGTGAATGGGAGACTCGTCACCCTGGCTTGATTACCTACAAGGATTGCGCAAGAAGGTTGTTACCTTTCTTTAATAAATTTGAATTCCATCATATTCCTCGAGACGAGAATCAGATGGAAGATGCTTTAGCCACTTTTTCCTCCATGTACAAGGTGAACTTCCCAAATGAAGCGCCTCAGGTTACAATCAGACGTATTGATAGGTTGACACATGTATTTACGGAAGAGGTGACATCATATGATAAACCTTGGTATTATGATATCACCTACACCACTAACCTGCCACACAATGCTTTGTCCTCACATGTTGTTTGTACCTTGGTCAACAATGGTAAAAAAAAGGGAGAATTTGAGGGAAACTTGTTGATTCTTATGGTCCAAAAGTAATTAATATTCAAAATCCTATGATCCAAGACTCCGTAAAACCCTAGAGGAAGTTGATTACAAAAGGACCTCTTGGTGGAAATGCAAAGATATTCAGACTCAGAGAGAAATACTTGTTAGAAATTGGTGTAAAAGTAAGCTGAACAGAAAATGGAGAATTTCACATCTATTCATCTCAAGTATAAGCCACTAGTATCTGGTGTGACATAACTCATCTCTTATTGATTGAAGATTACGAGAAGACGGAGAAGCTATAATTAGATTTTAATTTCTTTTTCATTATGTGTTTAAGAATGTTTAGCTTAGGAATCCAATATTGATGTATCTACTGAGTTTATCATGAGCTAATCTCCTTTATATTGAGTAATGTGAAGTTAATATGAAGTAACATTTTGTGTTATTTGATGTGTTATTAGAGCCTTATTTTATCATGCATTATATTGTCATAAATCTGATTATTTGGTTGATCAACTGAGAATAAGATAAAAGCTTGTTGTTATGGGGAATCCATCAACAAGTAGAACTCATGATAAATGTGAATGAAAATAGTAGGATATGAATATTCACTAGATTAACTACATTAGGAATAAAGAGTAACAATCATAGAGGATATTCGGAATAAAACCAGACACGCATTAAAGTTAAATGTGAGGCTTAGGTATTTTCCCCTTGATTTATTGAATACATTTATGATGTTGTAGGAATACACCTTAAGATCACACTTTGACCTCATCTGGCACGGCATAATACATCATGTACACACAATAGACAAGTCATATTAATAGATCATTGCCTAACATATTCTCCATTATTGATTTCACTTATTTAGACCAAAGTTATTTCTATTATTGTTTACTTTAAAACTGAACTTGTGACGACCATCAATTATTGTTATTTTTGTTCACGCTCATTTATAAAAGATAGTTTTACAAATGAACCTAAGTTATTTCCACTCCTTGCGAGTTTGACATCCTTACTAATACACCACTTACTAGTTTAAAAGATTATGTATACTTGCATGTCACAACATATGTTTTCGGTATTCTATTTACTTTTTTTTGAATAATTTCTGGTATGAACGTAAAATTTTCAGTATCGCCCTTAAAATTTGAAATTTTCAGTTGACGTGTGTGAATTTGAAAATGATAAAAATTTTAAGTAGGATTATTATCGTATTTTCCTTGAATTTGGAGGTCTCAGGATCAACTCTAGAGTGGTAAGTTAAATCATCAAAAAGACAGATGGGCTCGATGATTGCTCTTTATATTGAGACGGGTTGTTCTATTATTTCTTCCTTACTTCGTACCCTCCAAATTATAAATACACCCCTCAAGACACATAGATAAATCAAAATAACAACCTTTAGTCGATTCTCTACGGGTAGTTTCGTGTTTAAATTACAAAAAATTAACTTATACCGATAAACACAATATATCATTAGAAATCGATTTACTTTTTAAATATGTTGAATGTCAATATAGGATAATGGAAAAAAAGTGATTTCTAATGACAGTTTATCTAGCCTTTCATTATAAGTCAATTTTATTTTTCTTTGAATAATTTTTTTGAAAGTTTCCTAAAACAAAAGTTTTAATATGATTCAAGACAGTAACAAATGATTCAAGTTTTCCACTTCTGTATCACACATTGCGCATAAAGTATCATTCCTGTTAACAATTATTCCCCTTCTTTCCAACTGAATTCTTGTTGCAATTCTGTCCCTAAAACATCTCCATTCAAAAACCAGTATTTTAGAAGGAACTTTTGTTATCCAAGGACACTTAATAAGGTCCTCTATTTGGTCATCTCAAACACAAATTTTGAGCCTATCACCTTCACAATACAAGTAAGAGAATCTATCATGTCACCTCAAGATACTTTTATAATGATAAAAATCTTCTTCACGTTATTTATCTTTCAAAAAATTTAAATTAATAAAAAAAGTTTACTTCGAAAAACTGGGAAGAAATGAAAAATTTAATAGCTATGCATAAAAATCTGATACGAAAAATTTTGGAAAAAATATTTGATGGAATTTTATCGAATATTTAAAAATCAGTACGAGTTTTTATCGCATTTTTAAAAAAATATGGTATTTGTTACATTTTTACTGTATATTTTTTAAAAATCCAATATTTTCTGAAAAATTATTTGCATTTTTACTACATTTTTTAAAAAATCCAATACATTTATATAAGACTTTTTTTTATAAGAAACACGATATTTCTGAGAAATCTTTATTTGCTATTGGATATTTCAAAATATCCGAGATAAATCCAAAAATTTCATATATTTTGAAAATTCTAGTATACCGGATATTTCGCTTATTGTAGAAAATCTGATAGTTCAAAATGCTTCAATTATGCGATCCAGATCCTGATGGTTCTCCTGCAGATTTTACACATATTTTCACCACTGATGTTGTATGTTTTACTTACATATTTTCTTTTTAATTTCAGTATCTCTGACATTGATAATTTATTTTGTATATGTTGTAAATGATAGATATTTTCCTCCAGAGTTGACGTGTTAGCATGGGTACATTTCAATGGTAAACAACATGGTATTATTGTTGCAATTCATTATGATACTGCAAATGAAATTAGAGGGAGAAAAGATAAATTGATTATGGATTGTGAGAGAGGAGGAAACTATAAAAAGAAGAATTCTTCTGATGGCAGATATAACATGAAAGTTAAATGTCCATTTATGCTGAGATATGTGCTAAGTGATAAAGGTTAGAAGGTTATGGTTAGGTGTGAGTTTCACAATCATATACTAGTTAAGGATTTAGATGGTCATGACATATTAGGTCGTTTAAAAGATGATGAAAGACAGTTTGTGAATGACATGACCAAATACAATATGACTCACATATACATAATTACTGATTTGAAAGATAGAGATCCAAAAAACCTCACAGGCGTTAACTAGGTGTACAAGGCAAGATGTACATACAATACGAGCAAGAGAGGTCCGTTGAATGAAATACTACATCTGCTGAGTATTACTCATGAAGATAAATACATGTATTGGACCAGAAATATGGACGATTTAAACGTTGTTGGTGATATCTTTTAGACGTATCTTAATTCAGTGAAGTTGTTGAACATGTTTCATTTGGTGTTAATTTTTTTATTTATTTGATTCTATTTTCATTTATTTGATTCTATGTTCATTTATTTGATTATGGGTTAGAAGTTTCTGATTTTTTATTGTACATACAAAATGAAATTATATTCCTCAGGGGATATACCGGATATTTATGGTGATTCTTGGCAACTTGTTCGACAAGTTAAACCAGAATCACCATAAATAACACAACCTAACTTGTACAAGATGATGGAGAAGGAAAGTAATAAATAACACAATCAATTGGTAACCCAGTTCGATGCAAATAGTTCATATGTCTAGAGGGTTGGCTTGCAGTCCAAGAAAGGAAATCTGACATTAGTAGCTTAATACACTTAGTCTTACAAGCAATAACAAACCTTATGTTATTCAAAGCCTCTTCCTAACACTCACTACTAAAAAAAAGACATTTGAGAAAAGGTTTTTACATCGGGTATCAAAATAGGTGATGTAAAAAATACAGTTAACAAACTTTTTACATCAGGTATTTATTTCCAATGATATAAAAAATAAGGGAAAAAATTTTTTTCATCACCTATTACATCGGGCAATCTCATCCACCGATGTAAAAGATTTCTAGAAAAAAACACGGTGGCATTTTTGTAAATAAGAAACAAGGTGACAAAAAAGTTAAAAAAAATATAAGCAATATATTACATCGGTTTAAATAAAAACCGATGTAAAAAATGTGCTTGAATTAATATATAAAATATATTGATAAATCATAAAAACGTGTTTAAAAAAAAAAAGGTAAGCTATTACATCGGTTTAAATACAAACCGATGTAAAAAGTGATTCTTTGAATTAATATATAAATTATATTGAAAAATCATAAAAACGTGTGTAAAAAAAAAAAAGGTAAGCTATTACATCGGTTGGGACACTCCACCGATGTAATAGCCCAACACGTGTTAAATCGGTGGGAGTTTCCACCGATGTAATAGCCTAACAAGTATTTAAAAAAAAAAAAAGCAACCTATTAAATCGGTGGGAGTTTCCACCGATGTAATAGCCTAACAAGTATTTAAAAAAAAAAAGCAACCTATTAAATCGGTGGGAGTTTCCACCGATGTAATAGCCCAACCCCTTATATCGGTGGGGGTTTCCACCGATGTAAAAAAGTGTAAACACAATTTTCTTTTATTCGCGAAAACTGTACATTTTCCATTATCGACCCATTCCGACCCATTTTTCCACGACGCCGCCAACACCGTCGCCGCCAACACCACTTCCGCGACGCCCGATTCCGCTCCGTTCCTCACTGTCGCCGCCCGATTCCGCTCCGTTCCTCACCGTCGCCGCCCGATTCCGCTCCGTTCCTCGCCGTTTCAACGGCTCACCGTCGCCGCCCGATTCCGTCGCCGTTTCAACTGCTTCCTCGTTGCCGTTTCAACTGCTTCCACCGTCTTCTGCAAATCATTTTGCAAATCATTCTGGGGTTAGTTCTAATTCTATTTCTTTTCTTTTTTGCATTTTCTTTTTCATTACAATTTCAGCATTTTTATGCATTTATGTTATGTTACATTACATATCAATATTATGCAGTTGGCTAGTATACGATAGTTTAAATTTCTATGGTTCTTCCTTAAGATAAAGTTATACATGTTTATAGATACTAAACTTAGTAACTTTAACTAATGCAACAAGCTACTTGTTTCAAGAAAATATGGTGTATGTTAGTGTTTGTGCAGTGTGAAATTTCATGATCATGATGGTGAAGAGTGAAACATGAAGATTGTTATATTATTAAGTATTTACAGGTTCTGAGACAAAAATTGAATATATGGTGATCGTTTTGAAATTATTAGAAAAGGAAACCAGTGAGAATCAGTTATGTATTAGTGGTGCAAAGTGTAAAAATAATAACAATTAGTAATAAATTGTTAAATGAGAAATGTGTTTTTTCAAAATAATTGGATATTTTATTTGTTAAGAACAATGGTTTGAGAAAAACATATGGACAAGGTTTTGAAAAAAATTTAAGAGAGTGTCTTTGTGTTAGTGTAGTGTTTATATATACTGATTTAAAAATTATTACTAACAAGAAATAAAAAAATATATATAATACGATTAAAACATCAAAGGAGTTAAAATTGAAGAAGAAAAGATAAAATTGAAAATAACAAAGTGGCCTCATATTTTAATCATTGGCCAAAAATAGTTTAATCATTGGCCTCATATAAATTACACTTTGTTACTCGTGTGTTTTATACTTTGTTCCATTATTGTTACTATTATTATACTATTATATTTGAATCCCTTTCTCCTATTTTTATGCTCACCAAATAAAAGAAGCGGAAAATTTAGAAACCTATGACAAAAGAATTAATGGTCCTCTCAGAAACACATTGTTTATCTTTAACCTATCAAACTTAATAGAGTTATCACCTTGCCATTGAAATTTGATTCTATTTGTCTTTCTCCGCGAAGCAGCGCAACTTGCAATCTCGGAATCTCCGTGAAGTAGCACAGCCGCGGACACACCGTTCGTCAGACCTTCCTCCGTGTGAACATAGTTATGGATCGTAGTTGGATGAGAGCTAATCGATTAAGTGACGAGTACGAACATGGAGTGATGGAATTTCTACAGTTTACTGAAAGTAATGCTGACAAAAGTCTTCCTACGCTTTTTCTCTGTCCATGTATTCGTTGTGCAAATAAAGAACCAAAACGTAGTAAGAAAGAAATCATGGATCATCTAATTTGTGTAGGGATTTGTCAAAGTTATACAAAATGGATATGGCACGGTGAAGTAGTAGCAAAGTCAAACGTGTCTCAAAGAGATGGTGTTAGTGTAGAAATGGATGATCGTCTAGAAGACATGATGCGTGATATTGGACAAGATTCGTTTAAGAGGGCACATACGTATGATACTATATGCAATGACAAGGATAAACCATTGTACCCGGGATGCAAAAAATTTACACGTCTGTCAGCCGTGTTAAAATTATTTAATCTGAAGGCAAAGAATGGGTGGACTGACAAAAGTTTTACCGAGTTGCTTGAATTGTTGACCGAAATGCTTCCAGAAGGTAATGTAATGCCAAGTCGTTATTACGAGGCGAAGAAAATATTGTGTCCAATGGGTTTGGAGTATGAAAAGATACACGCATGCCCTAATGATTGCATATTATACAGAAAAGAGTATGAAAAGTATAATCATTGTCCAAAGTGTAAGGCTTCACGCTACAAAAAGAAAGATGGTGAGTCAATTGATGATGAGGTGGTAAAAAAGGGTCCTCCTGCGAAAGTGGTATGGTACCTACCAATAATTTCAAGGTTCAAGAGATTATTCGCCAATGCAGATGACGCAAAGAATCTTAGATGGCATGCAGAAGAAAGAAAATATGATGGACAAATTCGTCATGTAGCTGATTCTTTGCAATGGAAGAAAATAGATTCTTTGTTTCCAAATTTTGGCAAAGAGTCGAGAAACCTTAGACTTGGACTTGCTACTGATGGAATGAATCCGTTCGGTAATCTGAGTACTAACCATAGTTCTTGGCCTGTTCTCTTGATGATTTACAACCTATCTCCTAGGTTGTGCATGAAGCGTAAATATATTATGTTATCGATGATGATATCGGGCCCAAAATAACCAGGAAATGACATAGACGTTTATCTAAGTCCACTGATTGATGATTTAAGAGTGTTGTGGGAGGAAGGGGTGGATGTTTTTGATGCGTATTCTGGTGAACAGTTCAATATGCGTGCCATGTTGTTTTGCACCATCAATGATTTTCCGGCATATGGTAATTTGTCTAGGTATAAAGTTAAAGGGCATAATGCATGTCCTATATGTGAAAAAGACACTTGTTACCATCAGCTTGAAAAAGGAAAGAAGACCGTTTATCTCGGGCATCGAAAATTTCTAAAACGTTATCATCCATATCGTAGATTGCGGAAAGCTTTCAATGGGGAACAAGAGCATGGTGTTGCTCTAAAGCCCTTGTCTGGAGAGGAAGTTTATCAGCGACAACAGGGACTTGATGTTATCTTTGGAAAGTACCAAAAACGATCTACTGTGAAAAATGTATGGAAAAAGAGATCGATTTTCTTCGATCTTCCATATTGGTCTAGTCTTGATGTAAGACATTGTATTGATGTGATGCATGTGGAGAAAAATGTATGCGGTAGTGTAATCGGAACACTTCTTAACATTCAAGGCAAGACAAAAGATGGTATTAATGCTCGTCTGGATTTGGGTTTGATGGGTATACGAGAAGAGTTAACCCCACAATATATAGGTAACAAGACATATTTGCCTTCTGCCTGCTACACTTTGTCTAAAAAAGAGAAAACAAGTTTTTGTGAGTGTTTACAAAGTATCAAAGTGCTGCATGGTTACTCATCAAATGTCAAGAGGCTTGTATCAGTTAAAGATTTTAAATTAGTTGGCTTAAAATCTCACGACTGTCATGTCTTAATGCAACAACTACTACCATTGGCTATTCGTGGGATATTGCCTAACAACGTAAGGAAGACCATAACTAGGTTATGCTTATTTTTCAATGCAATTTGTTGTAAAACCATTGATCCACTAAAGTTAGACGATTTGGAAAATGAGGCTGCAGTTATCTTGTGCCAATTAGAGATGTATTTTCCTCCTTCATTTTTTGACATTATGGTTCACTTGATTGTTCATCTAGTAAGGGAGATTAGATTATGTGGTCCAGTTTTTTTACGGTGGATGTATCCAATAGAGCGATACATGAAGATTCTAAAAGGGTATACAAAAAACCCACACCGTCCGGAAGCATCGATTATTGAGAGGTACATTGCAGAAGAAGCAATTGAGTTTTGTTCTAACTATTTGTCAGGAGTGGATGTTGTAGGGGTTCCCAAGTCTCGTCATGATGGAAGATATGAGGGTGTGGGTACACAAGGTTTAAAAGTCAAGAGCTTAAGTATTGATGTGGTTGTTCAAGCGCATTTGTATATATTGAATAACATAGATGAAGTTCAACCTTACTTATCTGCTCACAAAAGCATCGTAAAGAAAAAGTACCCCAAGATGAATGAAAGAGGGTTGTTAAAAGAGCATAATAAGAGTTTCTCTGAGTGGTTTAAAGAAAGAATTGCTAATGAAGATAGTGTTTCTAATACAATTAAGTGGTTGTCTTATGGGCCTAAATGTAACCTAATAACTTGGAGTGGATATGATATTAATAAAACCTCTTTTTATACAAAGTCAAAGGATGACCGTAGTACCACGCAAAATAGTGGGGTAATGATTGTGGCCGAGTCCATGCACTTCTCTAGTGCTAAAGATAAAAACCCGGTTATGGCATCTACACCGTACTTTGGGGTGATTGAAGAGATTTGGGAAGTTAATTATGTTGTGTTTAAAGTTCCTGTATTTAAATGCAAATGGATTGATATCAACAGTGGTGTCAGAATCGATGAATTTGGAGTTACACTGGTTGATCTTAGCAAGTTAGCTTATGCGAACGAACCATTCATCATGGCATCTCAAGCAAAACAAGTGTTTTATGTCACAGATCCTTCTAATAAAAAGTGGTCAGTGGTTTTACAAGGAAAGGTCCATGATAGTGACGAAAATCATGATGAGAACCTTGATATTTCTGAAACTCATCCTTTCTCAACAAATGTGACTACATTCACTGAAGAAAATGAAGGGGATGATGTGCATGCTATTCGCATGGACCATGAAGAAGGGATATGGGAGGACTAGTAAGATTTTTTGTATAAGTTAATTCCACGTTACTTTATTTTCTAATTGTTTTTATTTTGTGCTTAATTTTATTTCTAATTGTTTTTATTTTGTGCTTAATATTATTTCTAATTATTTTTGTTTTGTGTAAACAGATACATGGGTGATTCAAACCCCAATAAAAGAAGAGTTAGAGGTCCCACTTTAATGACACAAATTGACAAAGTTCATCAAACAGGTGAAAAGATAAAGGTCGAGTTTAATGCAAGAACCTATGAATGTATTGGTGTTGGTAAAAATGCTACAAATTTCAAGAGTTATATAGCATCTCTTGCTCGACAGTATTGTAGCATTGTGAAAAATGATTGGAAAGAAGTAGATGAAGGCATAAAAGATGCTATTTGGACTGATATTCAGGTATTTTAAATACAATACTTTATTATATTTTATAATCATATACTAATTAACAACATATGACATATACTACATTTGTAGGCTCATTTTACTATTCCAGAATGTAAAGATCCAAAGAATGATAGGTTGAAGAAAGAATGGATTAAATATGCGGGAGAGCGATGGAGAGGTTTTAAGACACAACTCACAGATAGATATATTCATCATCCCATAGAAAATGATCCTCCTCCATATGTCAAGTATAACTTTATTACAGAAGACGCCTGGAAAGAGTTTCTCAAGATTCGAGATACCCCTGAATTTAAGGTTAGTATGAGTTATATGTTTTTGTGTGCATAACATTTTTATTATATTTAGTGATTAATTATTTGTTTGAGTTTATAATAGGAAAAAAGTCAGAAGGGTAAGGATAATGTGGCCAAGAATTTATACCCACATGTATTGTCTCGTGGAGGGTATCGCTTACTTGAGGAGAAAATTATGAAAGAAAAGTCATCATCGAGAGATAATTCCACATTAGATGATAATGATAGTCAATCTCCACCATCACGACATGAGTTATGGAAGAGAGCACGACAAAAGAAAGGAGGAGAATACACATCAAAATCTACACAAGAGGTTGCCCAAAAAATTGTAAGTAAACAACGAAAAATTATTACAAAGTATCATTATATTTGTGATTGATTAATTGATGTTTTTGCATTTTGTAGGATTCTCTTGTTCAAGAAGCTGAAAAAGGTGCAATTGTTCCAGATGGACGTAACGATATCTTATCATTAGCCATTGGAACATCTGAGCATGGAGGTCGTGTTCGTGGTGTTGGAAAACACCATAAACAAAGCACTTACTTTGGAAGAAAAAGTCAACATATCGACGTAAATGAACAACTTGCAATATTGGAAACAAAACTTAGAGCTGAACTTGAAGAAAAGTTGGTTGAAGAGCGTAAGATGTTTCAGCAATCATTAATGGAGACACTTAAGTCTATGGGTTTATCACAAAGCACAAGTGATATTAAATGCATTCAAAAATTGGAAATTATTGATGGAAGCGGAAAAGGAAGTTGTTCAGCTGCAAAGGGAAGCACAAAAGAGAGCACAAAAGACGTGGAAGTTGATGATGTTCAGAGATTGTTACTCATGGTTTTGAAATTGGATGATAACCATTTGGCAATACAATTAAGTCATTGTGCGAGTGTCTCTAATTTTTATGTTTCAGCTAAATGTATCAGAGAGTTATTGGTGGGTTTAGGTCATTGGCTTGACGTGTCTATTCTTCAAATTTGGTGCACGTAAGTAAATTTTATTGTTTTATTAAAGTCAATCTCTATTAATATGTTATATCTCTCATCACTTTGATTCTAATGTTAATTTTAAAATTATTCAGGTATATTCATCGTGTTTGTCTTGAGAATTCCGTTTCAGAATTATATGGATTTATGGACCCTGCTAGGTGTATTTATAATGATAATGTAGCGAAATCTCAAGAAGATGTTAAAAATTACGTGCTAGAAAAGTTACGTGATGAAAACAGAGCGTGCCACTTACTACCATTAATTCATGGGTAAGAATTTTTATGAAATTGTGTTTTATGTTATTTAATTTTGATTTTGATAACATATATATTTTATGCGACTTTTCTGTTTCCACACACACGTATAGGAGACATTGGCAATTAATAGTCATGTGTCCAAGAGACAATTTAGTTGTCGTATTTTGTTCACTTCATCGGGAAATTGACCAGAACACGAAGAAAATTATTACAAAGTAAGTTTATCTTTCATGTGACTTTCATTGACAACTAATAGTTATGTGATTTTTCATTGGCGAGTATATTTAGTTATGTGATGTTTATATCTTTCTGTATTAGTTCTTTTGGGATTCATCAAATGGCAAATGGAAATAGAAAAAAGGCTACATGGCTTCATCCCAATGTAAGTGTGATGTAAATTGTAATTTTATAGTTAAATATATACGATAAATATTCACTAATTATGTCATTCAATTGTAGACAAGGCAACAACATAACTCTAATGATTGTGGATACTATGTGATGAAAAATATGTTGGATATTGTCTCTGTTAATATAACCGAGAATTGGATGCAGGTACTAAAAATAACTTTACTTTGTTCTTTACTTTTTGTTTTTCGACTTAATATGAATTTTTAAAAAATAACTCTATATTGTTATATTTATGTATTATAGGTATTTGATGACCCAACAAAATTAACACCAGATGATTTGTATGATTTGCGACTTCGTTGGGCAAAATGTTTCTTTGACTTACATGGAACTTAAGTTTAGCTTGGTGAGTTTTATAGAATTGTATAAGTTGTGGTTTTTGCACAATACATGTGGTTTTTGCTCATGTGTTGAGTTTCTTGATTTTTTTGCTGATGTTAATTGTTATTATTTATTGTCAGGCAATATGATTTTTGTGTTGTCTACCGAAGATTTTATATTGGTAATTCAAGTTTGGAAACTTAGAAATAGTTGAATATTTTAGTATATGTATATTTTGTGAATATTATGTAATTGTAAGTTTTGAAAAAGACTTATAAGTAGTTGAATATTGTTTTATATTTTGTGAAGAATTTGTAATTGTAAGTTTGTATGTTGTAATACAATACAAGTTTGCAATACAATTGTTCAATTTGTAAGTTTGTTGTGAAAAATATGAAAACATCGTCCTAAATGTGATATATGTGATGTTGGAAAGCTATGAAATCTATATAGCGACATAAATATAGTCTGTTTGATATTGGAAAAATATGAAAAAATGGGTACAAATTATATTTGTATAGGGAAACCCAGAAAATAAATAATCTTTTCCAAAAAAATTTCATACTTTTTACATCGGTTATTAGTAAAACTGATGTAAAAACTTTCAAAAAGGGACTTTTTACATCGGTTGGAAGTAATACCCGATGTAAAAAGTCGCGTCACTGGGGACTTTTTACATCGGGTATTACTTCCAACCGATGTAAAAAACTGGATCAATTTTTTAAAAAAATGTGCATAATAATTGTTTTTTACATCGGTTCATATATTATAACCGATGTAAAAAAGGTACTTTTTACATCGGGTATTACTTCCAACCAATGTAAAAAACTGGATCAATTTTTTAAAAAATGTGCATAATAACAGGTTATTACATCGGTTCTGATATTATAACCGATGTAAAAAAGGGACTTTTTACATCGGTCCCAGAACCGATGTAAAAAGTCCCTGATTTACTATATCACCTGACTTTACATCGGACCCAAAACCGATGTAAAAAGTCAATTTTACCCGATGTAAAAAGTCATTTCTGCACTAGTGACTACCCGGTGACTTTTTATTTAGAAATCCCCCTAAATATTAGACACCCCCTCACTTTCTGTTCTCTCAAACACTAACCCTTAGTGTTTCAATCACTAATCCCTGGTGATCAACTTCAATCAACAATATGAATGATGTTGAATTTACAATTCAACTAGATAAATCTACAACTATGCCAAGTTGCTGAAACATAGTGTGGTGTATATAAAATAACAAGGAATCTTGTAAACCTAGAACTCTAAGATCTTCAATGTGAATGATTTCTTTCCAATGTAGGTTTGAAGCTCCTTATATAATAAAAATATTTTGTCATTTTCTCTTTGGATATTTGATTTGACTTCATCCAGAATAATTGCACAATCACTTGGGTAGGATTTATTCCATAAATCTCTCTAACCAAAAGATATGATTTAGTTTGTTTCAAATTCAAATTTAAATATCCATTTAAATCTGATTTGACCTTCACAATTGTCTAACAAATCATATAATCATATTGATAAATAAAAGTAAAAAAATCTAAATGAATCTTCAATAGAAAATCCTTTAAAAAATCAGCAACATTGACCTATTACGCAAGTCCCAAATATCGTATCCACATGCTAGAACATCATGTTCAACATGTGTCCGTTTTGCACCTCCATATAGCTTAAGTAAGCTAGATTAATCTTGAACATTTTAAACACTTTTCCATGTTGTTGTTTTGCAAAATACAATCAATCCAAATGGTCAATCCAAAAGGAACTACAATCTCCTTATTTGGAAAATTGTGCCAAAACAACTCTTCAAGATATATCACTCATTTAGATCAGAACAAGTGATAACTAGTAGAATTACTGGAATATGGGAGCATACAATCAAAAACAACAACCATCTTCCAATCATCAGAGTTAAGCATGATATTCAGTATCAAAAATAAGTATTTGTCTTATCGTATCCACAGGGACTAGTGCAATATTAATGTTGTTCAACAATTACTATGATTTTAAGCGGTAGTTTACAGTATAGTTGATTGGTTACAAAAGATAAAGCAAATAATTTATAAAGGAAGTTTTCAGAGAGATGAGACTTACTGGGATTGGATTTCATCCCCCGGTTAAATATGAAATTTACCGATCAGTTATACACAATCTAAACATTTATTAATATCACTATGTATCACTCACAAATAGATTTTATGTCTAAACATCTGATGAGGTTTCTACCTTATTATTTAGTCGACAAATTCTTAGCCTATTAAACAATACGACTACATTAAGAATTGATACTTGCAAGGAATGTAAAACCTAAATCTATGTCTAGTATTTAGCGTTTAACATATGATTATCTTAGAATAAGATTCAAATCGTATTTTTCAATATCAATTCAAATCCATGAAGTTAAATATCGAAACAAAGATAACATCGATATAAATTAATAAGTAGATTATATATAACGCCATGATAAATAAATATACATGCTGTTACGATGAACTATGCCTAATCCCAACAAGAAATGGATTTAGCTACTCATGGTAGTTTGGTACAAGTGAGAAGAAAAGAGATGAAATAACATCAATGTTGATTTTATGACAATTAATGCATATCTAACTTCTGATCTTCAAGAATCACATTTCCTGATGTGTGGCGTGTTTCTCTCTCTAATTTTCTCTCTTCAAGTCTCCTTATTTGGTTATGTCTAATGTTTATTTATATAATTTTAAAACCTACAATGTTCGCTTAGCAAACTGAGTTTTCTTCAACCTTAAGCATTTTTAAACCTCCCTTTCACAACCTCTTAATTTCGCGTAGCGAAATATGGCTCGCTAAGCGAGCTTTCTCGTTTACTCCTCGCTAAGCAAAACTGGTGATTTTTTATTGCTGAAACTTACTGTTTCTCTTCGCTTGAACTTTGATAAGGCTCGCTTAGCAATAGTGTTGACTTTTGAATATTGAAAGTTTCTGCCAACTCTCGCTTGAAGTTCGTTATCTCTCACTTAGAGAACTAGCTTAATTTTGGATTTTGCCTTGTTTCGCTTGAAGCTCGCCATCCCTCGCTTAGTGAAAGTGATGAATTTTGGACTTTCAAAACATTCTTCCAGTCTTTGATGGGAGTTTGCTTAGTGAAGTAGCCATATTTTGAATTGTGAAGACATTTTGTTAGATTTTGCTTAGATTTTGCTGGAGCTCGCTTAGCAAACTTTGGCTTTGCTTTCAATCCTTTGTTTAAGTTTCACAATCTGCACAGATGCAAAAAAAAAAAAAAAACATCCGCCAACTCAATTCTATTTAACAATCGAAGTTTCCATGTTATAAACTTATAAACCAAGTAAGATAAATGTCTTTTGCAATGTATTGAATTATCATATCTTTGACACTTATCAAACTCTTTCCAACTTAGAAATTTGTTTGTCCTTAAATCAAAGCCTTTACAAGTTTAATTGAAAGCAAGAGTTTTTTATACCATATTTTACATGATCAACCAAATTTTAAGAGAAATAATCAAGGTGAAGGTTTAATTGCAATTGCACATCCAAGTTGTTATGCTCATCACTTTGCTAGGACCAAAACATAATTATGAAACAAGTTTTCAACACAAAATTCATGTCAAACAATCCAAAATAATAAACATATCAATCATGAATCACACCTAATACACTTTTGTATAAGTGAGAATTATGTGGAATTTTAACTCTCATCTGATAATCTTGCTAACATCTAGATCAAATCATGCGTTCATCTAAAACACATCATTTTGATATGCAAAAATATATATCACTAAGGTCTTTACTTGGTTGTAATGTGGCATGGGTACCAAGGAAGGGTCATTTCTATGGATAATGGAAACAAAAATAGTTTTTGATTTTTCTTTCATTAGAGGAGCATTCACAAATTTTGATATTTTTTTAGCACATTACTCATCCAAAAACCTTCTTGTACCCTCATTGAACACATTCTTTTTTATATTCTTTCTCTTTCTCCATTCACCTTTTTCCTTTTTCATTAATCATCTTTCTTTTTCTCTCATCATTTCAATTCTTTCATTTTTCTGTTTTTGGAAAATGACTTTTCCTTTTTTCTCCTCAACTTAAACAAAACCTTACTCTTGCTTTGATTGCAGTAAAGGATATCAATCTGATTTCAAAGTTTAATTCAAGAAATTTTTTAGAATATATCATGAATGAATTTTATGATTTTGAATGAAAGAGAACAATTTCACTAAATGGTTTACTTGGTTAATTGTTAAGTTCTTAAATGATAGATACATGTCATTTGGTTCAAAGGGGTTTTCAAATTCTCACTCAACCACAAGGGAAAATAAGGTTGCATTTGGTTTGATGGTTGTGCTCAAATTCAAATAAGTGCCTTGATTCTTTCTATGCTTTCATAAATATCAAAATAAATGCAATATTAAACATGAATCGAACGAGTTAAAATAAGAAATTATCAATCTCCTAACCATATGATAAATAATGGAACGCTACTTCATTTTTTAAGGTTAATTCTAAAGTTATTCAAACATAAGTCATGTTATTGCGAAAAAAAATATGAACGAACTTTATGCAAACTACAAATTTCATGACTTTATGCAAACTACAAATTTCATATTCATGCTTAATTACTTGTTGCTGCAAAGGTGTTTAGCGCCTCCTTCCATTCTTGTAATGGCAGAAATATCAAATTATCCAAGAAGATTAAAGTGGTCGAAGTTGAAGTTGAATCAATGTGAACCAATAAAATATTATAAATTATCAACAATTATAATTAATATTCAAAACTAAATTAAAAAGTAATTTGAAAAGTAAAAGAAATTATTAAATATATACAATGAACCTTGGAATATGCAATAGATTTATAAAAATTTAATAATTCCATTAAAATAAAATTTAAAATGGTTAATTGCATTAACAAAATTAGTCAATAGGAAAAAGAATTTAATGTGGCTGAGTGGTAGACTAAATAATTTTGCTTATCAAAAAAAAAATTAGTCAATAGGTATAGGAAACGGTTTTTAAACGTGGTCTGTAAAACAGTCGTCCCCCATCATAGAATAGGCAACGGCTGCATATTTGAAAATCTGTTGCTTGAAGTCTTACACTACGGTTTTTTAATATCTGGCCACGGTATTGTTTAAGCTCATTTTTGTTGTAATGGATATTGAAACTTAAACCCTAAGTAATTATTTATGTCAGTTTTGGTGAAATATTGAAGAAAAAAATTGATGTTTTTTAAATAAAACATGATGCTTTTAATATTTATGTCTTCGATTTTTTATTATTTGAAGTGAAAATTTTATTATAAAAAATAATATTTATAGTAGTAAAAGGATGATAAATGTCTTTAAACTAAATTCTTTTTATGTCAAAATAATGTATTAATAAGAAATATGAAAATTATCAAAATGTAAAGAATTTCAAAACACAAGAAATATAAAAAAAAGACTACCAAAAAAACATTAAAAAAATCAAACTCCAACCAGAAATAAACATCAAAAACAAAAAGAAACAACCGACCAAAACTCAATGGCAAGAAAAGAGAAAGCAATTAAACTAGTTGTTTGTATAATGTCATCTATTTTAAGGCAAGAAGAAAAACATTACTTCATTAAATTTATCTCTTATCAAAAATAGAAACGAAGTATACCTAATAGCAAAGTATGAAACACAATACACATAGTTGAATAAATAAAATTTTGAAATGTACTATATACTAAATAAGAACAAAAAGGGACAAATATATATCCATCAAAACACACACACAAGTTGCATTGCATTCATTAAAAACCATTCATCTCATCCTCAAAACCCTAGTAGTGCCTCCAACACTAAATGAAAAGCCAATTTTAATTTTTTCGATGAAAATAAAAGAAAGGCACCGTCGAACCAATTATAAAAATGACATATCATATAAAGCAATCAATTCTCATTGGCACAAGAACTTGTCTTTATGAAATGAATAAGGGACCACAATTATTAATCACCATATTATATATATCTTTCATATTTTCTCTCATTCTTTGTTTTTAGCATCCAATTCATTTTATGTCCTTCAAATATTCTTTTTCATTTCAC
The DNA here is from genome assembly GCA_948472305.1 of Vicia faba. Taxonomy (NCBI): domain Eukaryota; kingdom Viridiplantae; phylum Streptophyta; class Magnoliopsida; order Fabales; family Fabaceae; genus Vicia; species Vicia faba. The sequence goes on along the minus strand of OX451741.1, from coordinate 1,329,779,198 downwards.
CAATAAACTACAAAATATATTTAATATTCTTCTAAAACTTAATTTTCATTTCCACTTGTGCTACCTGTTAGCCCAGTGGTCAATCAACAGTTCTACAAACTAAATGTTAAATTTTAGAAAATTAATAAGTACTACCATATATAATTCAATTAATATAACTATATAATTTTTCTACCATGACCTAATGTAGCATTCATATAATATAACATTAATTCAATAACCTTTGATATTGTATGATCATGATCATGCTAAGTCATGTAGCAATTGTGTCCCCATTAGATTCCTATACGGCATGATATTTGTTCCTTCACCATCCAAAAGAGAATACTGAACAGGCTCTTCAATTTGTTCCCTTGTATAAAACATTGAACTTTCTGTAGTTGAAGGAAAAGCCAAACTCACTCCATTCCCACCATGTTGTTGTAACCCTAACGTCAACGAAACTCCACCGCCGTTACCACCACCGTGATGGAAACTCTCCCCACTAGCATAACCAGTAACCATATGATCAGATGAATGATGTGTATCGTAAGAAGAAAAATCAATATCAACCGATCCAAACGCGTCCGCGGCTAATTGATGTTGATGAAGATAATTCTTGTCCGCCTCGCTTTTATGATCGTTGTTGATGATAGATGAGACACATTCAGAATCAATTCTAACTAGTCGCGGCTTTTGATCTTCATGAAGTTGTTGTCTTGGAGATTGATCTTGAACCACATTAAGATTCTCCTCTTCATGATTAATGTTGTTTCCTCCCTCCGAGGTTGTCGTGTTTCTTTGTTGCTCTTTCTCTTCTTCTAAATACATTTCTTCCACCATTGGCTTCCATAGTCTCACTCTTGCATTAATAAACCAATTTGATACCTGCTTTTCAATTAATTAACCAATTAATTAACATCTCAAAAAAAAAATAACTTTCAAAACTTGTGTCATCCTATTAACATATATTAATACTCAATCTTTGAAAATATTAATATGAAAATTTTGCATGACGGATCTAAGAAGACTAATATATTAATTTAATAATATTATTATTATTATATTTATAATATAATAGAAAAATGAACATGCCTGGCTTCTTGAGAGACCGGTTTGGCGGGCCAAAATATGTTTATCAACGTCACTTGGATACCTACAGAAATTTGAAAAAAATTAATAAAAAAGAATATATATATATATATAAAAATAAATAAAATTATATAAACTTGTGTGGCACGTATATATAATATATATTAATTAGAAAATAATAGTAATAATATATATTAGAGATAAGTATATAGTGGGGAAGAAAGAATAGTCCCTACAAAGAAGGATTAATTAAGTCCACATAAAAATAAAAAGAAGTAGTTGAGAAAGAGACGCAAAAATAAAAGATGATGTAGAAATGATTGACAAAACAATACACAACAACAACATATGAAAAGATGGAATCTGAATGGTGATGCACAGAAAGTAACAAAAAAAAAAATGAAAAGATTCTTAATATGAGAAAATTCACGATACCACATTCACAACTGCCAATACTTGTTGTTATTTTTGGAAATGGCGAAAACATTGATTCACTAGAAATATCTATTTTGAAGCAATTTGATAAGAGAAAGCAGTAAAAATAAGAATGATTTATCTATTATAATTACGGGTGAAGAAAGTGTTCGAAGAGCCAGGCTCGAAGAACCGAGACAGATCGTTCGGGGAGACCGCGCTGAGGTCGCCAAGGATGTGTTTCCATGATGTTAATTTGTTGGAATGCTCTTTGTTGTCTTAGAACTCTGTCGAGAATTTTGAGCCTAGGTGTTTCACCCTTTGTTGTTCCAGGTGCAATAGGGTCTTTTTCTCCCATTGCTTTTCTTGTTCTTTCAATTTGTTCCATTATTCCATCTTTTAAACACCTAAAATGTCTTGACATGGCTTTTAATGCTAATGCTGAGTAAACTTTTGCAGCTCCATTTCCAGCTACTCCTTCAAATGATGATACCACACTCTTCATTTGGTTACAATAGTTCTTGTACCTTCTATCCACCTTATTATTCACAAAAATAATAACATAAAATAATTTAAAAAAATAATACTATTGTTTTTTTTATTATGTCGACAGACGAAGTGATAATAACCAGTAATAATCGTAGTAATCAGTATACCTCTTCGAGCATGGAAAGTAGCTTAGTTTTTCTCTTCTGGAGTTCGACGAACTCGACGGAGGTTAAGGAATGTTTGATGGAGGAAGTGGTGGCACCATTGTGAACATCTTGTTCTTCAAAATTTTGTTTGTTGTTGAATTTTTGAGATTTTTGTTTTTGTGAAACGAGATCATTTTGTTTTGTGGTTTCTAAGCTACAAAGCTCGTTGAGAAGTTGTTGAGCTGGTAGTAAGAACTTTGAGTTTTTGAGAAGGAAATGGCCTTGATAGCCTTGATCTTGGATTTGGTGAGTGTTTCTTAATTCAAAAGATTGTAAAACTAGAGATGAAGGGTTTGTTGAACTAAGAGAGAGTGAAAGTCCTTGACTTGGTCTTTCGTTACCTTCACAAGGGAAAACACATCTTAGTGATGAATCGTCAACTTGTTGTTGCCACTGTGAAGAAGAAGATGAATCTTGATGAGGTTGATGATGTTGTTGATGATGAAGCATGTTTAGGTTTTGATGATCGTTACTTGTTGTTTCAGAAACAGTGAAATCTTGATGATGATGATGATGATGATGTTGATGATGATGTTGATGATGTTGTTCAGGATGATGATAGGAAGGTGAAAGACCAACATGTTGTTGACTTAGTTTTTCTGAGAAATTTGTTTTCCACATGTTTGTGTCTGTACTATGTTGTTGTTGTTGATGATGATGAAGATGTTTTGAAAACCCTATCATCTCCATGCCTGTTGTGAGATTGAACATCTCTGGATCCGACACAAAACCTTGGATTTGTGGGTTATAACAAAATCCACCACTTGATGTTTTTTCATCTTCACAGAGTTGTCTAGCCATGAAAAAGTTAACTAAAGAAACATGAGACGTTTTAGTTTGTATTATGATGGGAACATGGAGAATAGAGTTGGGAAGAAAGATGAGAAATACTTGCTCAGAAATGGAAGATGAAATAATAGAGGGTTGTGATGATGATGATGACCTCCATGCTATGTTTCTCTCTCTATATTTTTTAACAAGTGATGAGTCAATGGACCAAGATTTATATATACAAACAAACTAGTCTTCTTATATAAATGAAATTAATAATATTGAGGAAATTTCCTCAATTATTTCTTACCTAGTATTAGAAAACTCTTACATTCAATAAATATTTGAATATCATTCAATTTTAATGTAATTCTTTTTGTAATGTTGATTACTTGGATGAAAGTTGAGATTTTATTATAGGAATAAAGAAGAACTCAAACCCGTTACAATTCAATTAAGTCACTTTGAAGATAAATAATAGAGAGAACATCAATTAAAAAAAAATAGCATTTAATTCTAAGTCTTGCTACACATCCTGACTAAAATATTAATATGTTTGAAAACATCTTCTTCTCCTTTGTTGTCCCCTTAAACAACACTTTTGTTCCTCCTAAGTCATATGCATCATTATTATTCTAGACTGGTCCTATCACCTCGGTGAAATAATAATCAAGAGGTAAAATTATATGTATATGGATTTTGTTCTAGACTGGTCCATGACTAGGTAGTGCACAATCCACTTCTACGTTTAGGATGACCCAATGACCTTGACCCAATCAAACAGAATGGGTAAGGGACACTTTTCTCTTATGCTCTTCACTCGAGGAGTCGTGGTCGATTGACCCCCAGGATCAACGCGACCACCTCTGCCCGCTCAAACAGGTTAGTCCTCACCTTGATAGTCACGCGAGGACAGCCACCCAGGAACGACCAGAGTCACACCTGCCCGTGAATACTTCTCTGCTCGTTATAACGACTATTTCCGAGCATCTTTTCCCGTCATAACGGTTAGTTTCTGACAGTTATCTATTTTTTAGGAACCTGATATTCAGTCCCAAAAATAGGAACCAATGGCCAAGCGTCGGGGGTACTATATAAACCATCACACTTGTGAGGGTCAGGTATACAATATCCAACATTCTAATCTAAAAACCCTAATCTCTTTCGTGTATCTCTTTGCACTCTACTTACTTGAGTGTCAGAGTGCCTTGCAGGTACACCCCCTCCTTCTTGGTTTCAGCCTTGCAGACATCATCTATCGGCCCATTACAGATTCTAGTCACCGGTAAGCTTAGTGGCGTCATCTGTGGAAATCTATTTGTCCCAAATATCTTTCCCTCGAAGAAATCAATTCAAACCATGAACAGAATGTTCACTTCACTGTCCCGCTTCTTAGCAAAGTCTGCCTAACACACACTCCCCCTTTTCAAACTTCTTCGCAAAGAGGCGGCATTTGAGTGGACGAGGAGTGTGAACAAGCCACCATCTACCTCAAACAAGCACTCTCACAACCATCGGCACTATCACGTCCAAGTAACGGTGAAATTCTCTAACTTTATCTCTTTGTCGCAACAGAGGCCGTCAACGCCGCTCTCATCCGAGAAACCCTGGAGGGGTAGAAACCCATATATTTTACGAGCAAGGCCCTACAAGGCCCTGAGCTCAGGTATCAGTAGATCGAAAAGATGGCTCTGGCCCTCATCAATATAGTAAGAAGGCTAAGGCACTACTTTCTAGCCCACACGATTGTCGTACGTACAGACCATCCCGTTAAACAGCTGCTCGGTCATCCAAATATGGCAGAAAGAATGCTCAGATGGTCGTTAGAGTTGTCTGAATTCGATATCAGGTACAAGAGAAGAAAGGCCCTTAAAGCCCAAGTACTAGCCTACTTCGTGGCAGAAATGACTTCGCCAGCCTCCCACACCAGCAAGGCACATAAATGGACCATATTCGTGGATGGGGCCTCTAGTTCGACGGGAAGCGGAGTGGGCATTATCTTTGAAATGAGGAAGGAATATTTATTAAGGTCTCTCTCACCTTATATTTCCCTACCTCTAACAACCAGGAAGAATATGAAGCTTTCCTTGCAGGCCTTCGCTTAGCCGAGGAAATAAATCTTTTTACGGACTCCTAGCTCCTCACTTCTCAAATATGAGGAGAATATCAAGTCAAAAACGATAATGTCTCCGAGTATTGGACTCTAGTCCGGGAGAAAATGAAAAGGTTTGGATCCATGGACGTACAACACGTTACCCTCAAACATAACATGTGAGCAGATATCCTGTCAAAACTAACAAGCACAAAGAATAATGGAGGAAATAAATCCTAAATCCAGGAAATACTTCCTCAACCAAGCATAGAAAAATCCTCCATGACTTTGGATGTATACACCATCGACGACAGTAACTGTTGGATGAGCGTCGTCGTACCACGATGGTAGAACACCCAGCTCACGATGGGAAGTTCATGCTATAGAGCTCAGGCCTCAAACAAGACCTAAGTTCTGCCCTATGCCCGAAAATCTATCCTGGTTGTTCGACCAGTTCCCCCTCACCGGAGAACCTCAATAATACCGAGAAAAACCCTCCAAACAAAGCAAAAATAAACGTCTCAAGCAGACGAACATCCAAACATGCGAAATTTAACAAAGCAGTAAGTACAAATCATGCACGAGCATACATAAAAATAAGTAAAGAGCTGGTTAATTTCGAAAATGGCCACGAAGACCACAATTGTCAAAGTATTACATAAGGAGGGCTAAGCCCCCATCCAAAGATAACCAAAGTAACGACTACAAGGACCGAAGTTGTCTGAGTGTTGCATTAACCGGGAAAAATCCAAAAAAAAAATAATATATAAAACACGGCACACGGGCCAGCCAAATGCAAATAACAAAAACTTAATCAGTCGAGGTTGGTCGTCCTTCCCGAGTAGGCTGCTCGCCTCTGTCATCTTCTCCACCAAGGTTGGGGAACTTGGGGACAACGATTCGCCCGTCGACCACGCTGTTAAGGAACTCGGTCCCAGCCATGTTAAACTCAATGCCAGGGTTCACAATTTTAAGCTGATCCACCGTGTTGTTAAAACTATCCTATGTAATCTCCATGCAGTCCTCCTCGGCCACACGGAGGCGGGAAACCAACTTAGCACAGGTCTTCAATTGTCTGAGCTCTTCATTCTCATCCTCGACCGAGCCACGTCATTTTCCAAAGCAGCAACCCTATCCTCAAGCTTCTTCTTATCAGAATGCAGTTGGGCCACCTCGTCAGTCTTTTGCTTTTCCATCTCTTGTTTCTTAGATTTCAACTTGGTTATCCTTTCCTCGAGATCCGTATTGGCCCCGTGAATGTCCTTCACCTCTTTGACAGTAGGGGTCCCCTCCTCGGTATGAACCACCTCCAATTCCAGAATCCTCATCATAGTAGCGGCATCTTGAGAAAGAGTTTTCCTCTTACTCGACCAGTCCAAGCCCTCTAGATGTAGGGATTCTGCCCGCGGGACTTTGAAAAAGGGACCCCCTCGAAGTAACCCTATGCAACCAATAAGGAGGCAATTCATACTCGTATGCAATCCTCTCCATAGTCAAGTCGACAATCTCACCCCCCCACTCGATGACACTTTCTAGCTGAGGATACTTGCTTGGGAGACGGTTGCTCGCCAATAGGAGTAGAGGAGGAGTTCCCTGACCCAGTCGGAAGCGAGGCCGCAGGGACACCTAGACTTCTCTTCTGAAGCTGACTCTTCTTCAGCTGCCTTATTTTGTTGGACGCTACCATCTTTACCATACGCTCCTGAGCATTCGATATTTTACCTAGAACAAACAAACAAGCACAAGTCAGTAAAACAAAAAAGACAAATAAAAACAAATCAACAACGCGAAAAAACTACCTAAAAGTGCAAGGACATCTTCGTGAGTAGCACAATCGAGGATCCCCTTCGTGTTGATAATCCAAGCCTCGAGCATAGGCTCCATATCCTAATCAAGGATTATTTCCCCGCGCTTGTCATACATTGGGAAGGAACGAAGCTGTCAACAAAAGCCATCAATTTGTTATAACTTGCCCATACGTCCTCTTCCAAGTGGTCCAGACTGACAATATACTCCTCGGTTAGTCGATCTAAATGCTCGTGACTCTAGGAAAAATGGAATCTTTGAACCTGATGTCTTTTCTGCCGACCATCCTCATTAAGGAGAGGATTCCCATCGACATCCCTCATAATTTCCCAGCTAAGCAAATAATCTATGGCCCTCTCATATACGGGAAACATCACGTAGTACCTATTCTTTAATGTCCGGATAGACTTTGAGTATGCCTTAAACAGTTTCCTCGACTGCTTTAAGGAAATCCATCCGAATAGACCCTCATAGGTCGTCTTATGCTGAAGATGAAAGTAAGCAAAGAATAGGAAGACTATAGACCATATCTTGAGATGGTCACAAACAATGTTGAACTCCCAAGTAAAGGCCAACGAGTTGGGATGAAGTTGTGAGGGCTCCAAATCCAATTGGGCAAGGATTGTCACCTGAAGAATGAGAAAGGTAACTGAAGCCCCACCTCCATGAAAACATATTGATACATGGGGAATCGGTCAGTCTTGAATGACGAACAGACCCGCTCATCCTCCCAGGGAACAATACCTTCCACTCCTCCTTGGCATTTGATGAACTCGTTTTGCCTCCCACTGTTGTGATCACCTCCACAGGGAAGGAAGAAAAAAGTGAGGTTATCTCTTGTGGCTCTAGAGAAATATACTCACTAGGCTTTGAGGTTGCCCGCTCCTCCTCGGAAGTCTCGATCTGCTCGACCATAATTTCATCCTCAAAATCAGTAGCCATTTCCACCTGAAAAGAAGAGGAAAAAAGTGAATTTGACAATCAATCAAATCTACCCTTCCACTGCTAGTCAAATGAAAGGGCGTACGAAGACACGATAATAATGTCTTAGGACAAATCCCTTACTCTAACAGCAAGCGAAGATAAAGAGTAATCCCTCCTCGACTACTTCGGGACCTCCCCGACAAGCTAATCCTTAAACCCTCTCGATGAGGATCTCCCTGGCGTATTGCCCAGAATTCTGTTTGAATATTCATAAAAAACTTTATGCACTAATCGGAAAGATCAGGGGCCCATTGGAAAAGTCGTGAGTTCCGACGGTGACAAACTCACTCGCTGCCACGACTACGACTCTAGATCTGTCAAAAACGTATGTATCTTTGCTCAACCTCACCCTCTCACCGGCTATAGCATCAAAAAGTGGCGTCACCACTGTTTAACACCAACAATCTCCAGAGAAAATTCTTAATCTAACTTAATCTATCATATCTGCATGCATTCTAGTAAAAAACAAGCTAAATCTAGCTCAAAATAAAGGGAAACAAAAAGCTTACGTGGTCGGAGAGAGTGGAACTGTGTTCGGGAAACTCTGTAACGGTGGCGGGTGGAAGCGAACGACAGTAATTGCAGAAATAATTAATCATAGAAAGCGAAAAAGAGAGAAGAGTGAAAAGGCAAATGGCATTCTGCTTCTCTTATTTATAGAGCGATCTCAACACACGTGCACGCGCACGCGCGACCTAAGGAAACATAGGGGTCATCATTAAACCCTAACCCCTAGAATTCCATTATCATGCATTAATGGCAACGTGTAGCTTGATGCAAGTGTGATATGCAACATTTCCAAGTCCAATCAACTGTCAGTCTCCCTGCAAACCGAACATACAAGGAAACATTTAGGTTCCTCATACATACCTGTCCTCGGGTAATCCTTGCACATTCCCATCTCCTGCAACAAGAGCTAAAGGCATACTCCCCTCCTTGACGTAGAGGTTAACTCTAAAGTCATCGCTCCTACACCGAGAAGCAATGACTGGGGGGCTCCTGTTCTGGACTGACCCAATGGCTAGGCAGGGCCCACTCCACTTCTATGTCTAGGAAGGCTCAATGAACTTTCCTCTTCTACCCCTCACTCGAGGAGCTGTGGTCGGTTGACCCCCAGGATCAACACGACCACCACTTCCCTCTCAAACAGGCTAGTCCTCACCCTTCCAGTCATGCGAGGACAACCATTTAGGAACAACGAGAATCATGCTTTCCCGTGAATACTTCTCTGCTCGTTATAACGGCTAGTTCCGAGTGATAGACTACGGTACCAGATCTAGAGGGGGGTGAATAGATCCCCAAATAAAAATTATCTTTTAAAATGATTATTAAAAAATTATTTGAAAAACAATGTTGACCTTCGGTTACTAATTCCTAACAAGACATCTCAAAACTTTGTTAGTAGCGATTGCATTGAAAATATGTATACCAAGTGCATTCAAATAATTAATGAGATTTGATCAATTTTTCTTATCATCATTATTTCATAGTGCTTCCGACTTAGATGTGACAACGTTATTAGCATTGTTTTGAGTGATAGCATCACACATATCCTTGTCATATGAATTAATATAAATGTGCATACAAGCTTTCCAATAACTATAGTTTTTTTCCAAAAACAAATTTGGGGCTATTTTGTGATTCTCTTTAGGTTCGTATGTCGTTTTCTAGTAAGAGTTTTGAAGCACAAAATTAACCGGAGCTTTGATACCACTTCTTAGACTACGGAACCGGATCTAGAGGGGGGGTTAATAGATCCCAAAATAAAAATTTCATTTCAAAATGATTATTTAAAATTCATTTGAAAAACAATATTGAGCGGAAGGATTTTGGCCTAGATTAACATAGATGTCTAAACGAACCTAGTTATTAGAAACTTAGATATGCACAAGCCATATGAAATTAATCATAATAATATCTAAATTAAATGTTTAATATTCAATACAACGGTTTCTTATTTCCAATGAAATCATATTAAAAAGATAATATGACAATTTATCGAATATGTGCGTGCAATCAATTTTTCATAATTTTCTTTGAGATTTGTTGATATGCAAAAGCACTTACAATCAAAGTGATTATAAGATAATAAACAAGGAAATTTAAAGTTTAATAATCAAAGAGAAATTATATACGAATCAATCGATCAAACAACACATTCAACACATTGCATATAGAGAGTAAATGAAAGTAAGAGATAGAACAAGCTAAGCAATTTGTCAAATACTTGGCGTGCAATCAAAGTTTCAGAATTTTCCTTTCTAAAGCATTGATATGAAAAATAACTTATAATAAAAAGTGATTATAAGCAACTCAACACACAATTCAAAATAAAAACAGTTTCGGAAAATTCTTATGCATCGATAAATTACTCAATGTTATTTGACAAATCGATGTATGAAGATTAAAGCAAGTAAATCAATAAAAGAAAAGAGACACGATGATTTTCTTAGGAAGTTCACCAATATTCCTCGCTATAGCTACATCTCCCCCAATTTCAAATTTGGAATTAGGATAATTTCTTACTTTGCAAAAGTATGATTACAAGAGAAGTGTTCAGAGAAACTATACAAAACATAATCGTCTGATATCGATTCAACCTCTTCTCTTCTTTTGATCTTCACCAAGACCAAGACCAATAGATGCAACCTAATTGCCGCTTAAGTTAATTCCTTAAAAATATTTTAAACACTCCAAGGTTCCTTGTAAAGATTTCAAACAGTCCAAGGGATTTTTCACTCGAGTAAAACTCATTGCATACTATCAACATAAGATCACCGATTCTATCATCCAATTCTTGATACTTCCTTAAAAGTATTTAAAACACTCTAAGGTTCCTTGAAAAGATTTCAAACACTCTAAGAGATTTTTCACATGGAAGATTTCTTCTCACACGATCTTGCATGAAAACCCCCAATTCAACAAATGATTTTGGAGGACAAACTCGATGGTTTTTATGGATAAAGACCCATACAAGAACTCAACCCGAACCAATTGGAAATCTACAATTCTTCGTCTAGATGGCACCCCAACATAACATCATAACTGAAGAAGTGAAAAACACAAGAAGGGGGGTTGAATTGTAAAACTTAAAATCAAATGCAGACAACACGTTATTTTTATCCTGGTTCGTTTAATCTCAAACTACTCCAGTCCACCCGTCAAGGTGATTTCGCCTCTCTCCAACGAGGTCTTAATCCATTATATTCAACTGAATACACAACTGCTTTAACAACTGTTAAAGCCTTCTTGAGTCTAACCACGGACCGGTTTATCTCAAGGAATTTCTCTTACAGATAAATGAACAAATGTGTGTTTGATGTTTTCTTACAAAACTATATATCACAATTGTGATAATACACAATATGAAGCTTAGATGAAACTAGATTGCTAGAGATATAGCGTGAGCGTGATTGAAAGCTTTAGCAAAAGTGAGAGCATGCTTGAAGATGATTAGCTTAGGCGTGTATATGCGTGTAGAGTATTAGCCAATTCTTTTCTCACTGACTTGTTTAAATAGCCTAGGAATAGATACGTTGATGTCCATAAATCCATTTCAATGCTCATAACGTTCTTTCCTTTTTGAGAAGATCTTTGTCTTGGAATAAAGCTGTTGGTAATTAATCTGTCTTGAATGCATAGTAACATTGACACTTCAGAATGTTCTGTTAATGCTAATCAGAGTGTTCTTGGCTTTAGCTTATTCTGGAGTTTCTGAGTGCTGATGACATGGTTAGGATCTTGATCAGAGCCAGAGTATGTTTTGTGCAGATTCTGTTCATCAGGCTTCAGCGTAGCACATGTTTGATCTTCTGATGCAGACATATCATCTAATGCTGATGTTGATACTGATATTCTGATGCTGATTCCATCAGAGTTTCTGTAAATACACAACATAATTTTAAGTAGCATATATGTCTTATAAATCTTACAATTTATTTAATCTTGTATTTTGTTATCATCAAAACTCTAACTGAGGGTTGTAGAATCAAACTATGTTCTAACAATCTCCCCCTTTTTGATGATGACAAAAACCAGATTTTTTCAATTAAAATAAAATGATGAAAGGTATCAGAGTTTAAGGATAGAGAGGAAACAGTATCAGAGATAATCAATTAATGACTAAAAGTATCAGAGATAAGAAGATAAGGAATAAAAAGTATCCGAGTAATGAAGAGAAAAACTCCCCCTGAGTTGATTATTTCCCTTTGATTCCCTGGGACCTTGAGCATCAGAACTTTACTGAACTTTCTTTGAGCATCAGAACTTTACTTTATCAGAGTTCATCAGATTCTTGTACCTGTAAGCTTTTCAGAAGAAGGAAATTCAAATATATCAGAATGTTAGAATGTTTGAGACTTTTGTCTCAGTAAACCGTTATTGAAAAATATCATTCTTTCTCCCCCTTTTTGTCAGTTATCAAAAAGCACGAATAATCAGAGTTAAAATGATCAGAGCAAAAAACGTTTGAGAGAGAGAAATAAATAATGATTATTAGCATTTAATGATAGCTGATTTTAGGGGATTCAGGAAGATACTTGAACGGTTACCCATGACATGTGTCTCAATGCATCTAATCAGCGCTTTGCCTTTTCAGAAACTTGAACGCGTGTTCAGCCTCAGAAAACAGCTGATGACTGGATGACACTTATTTGCTTGACTGAACAACACTTCTATCCTTGAACTGAAGCGCTCAGATCTTCATGGATAGATTCTGATACAATCTGCATTTCTAAAATTCTGAAAGAGGATTGATCAGAAGTTCACAGAGAAATAAACGCAATTCTGAAGGTTAATATATAAAATTAAAACAGTTTTATTCTGGACAGAGCTTCATGCTGAGATGTTTCAGAATGAAGTTGAATCTATCTTCAGAAAGTGGTTTTGTGAAAATATCAGCCCATTGATGGTCTGTGTCAATAAATTTAAAATTTAAAATCCCTTTCTGAATATAGTCCCTAATAAAATGGTGTTTTATTTCTATATGCTTAGCCCTAGAATGCAAAATTGGATTTTTACTTAAGCAAATAGCAGAAGTGTTGTCACAGAGGATAAGAATGTTACTCTCAAATATCTGGAAGTCCTCAAGTTGACTTTTCATCCAGAGCATTTGTGTGCTGCATCCAGCTGCTGCTATGTATTCAGCTTCTGCTGTTGATAGAACAATTATGGATTGTCTTTTGCTGGACCATGAGATCAGATTTTCTCCCAGAAACTGGCAGCTTCCAGAAGTGCTTTTACGCTCTACTCTGTCTCCAGCAAAGTCAGCATCACAGTATCCTACTAAGCTGTAATCACTTGATTTTCTATAAAACAGACCCAGATTAGTAGTACCTTTCAGATACTTGAAAATTCGCTTAACAGCTGTTAAGTGAGATTCTCTAGGATCTGATTGGAATCTTGCACAAATGCATACACTGAATAAAATATCAGGCCTTGAAGCTGTCAGATAAAGAAGAGAGCCAATCATACCTCTGTAGACCTTCTGTTCTACCTTTTTGCTTACCTCTTCTTTTTCCAGAATGCATGTGGGATGCATTGGAATCTTTGATGGCTTACATTCTGAGAGATCAAATTTCTTCAGAAGTTCTCTGACATATTTGCCCTGATGAATGTAAGTTCCTTCTGGGGTTTGATTGATCTGAATGCCCAGAAAGAATTTCAGTTCCCCCATTAGGCTCATCTCAAATTCTGCCTGCATACACTTAGCAAACTTTCTTCCCAGAGAGGGTTTAGTAGATCCAAAAATGATATCATCAACATAAATCTGACATACTAAAATGTCATTCTTAACTGTCTTACAGAATAGAGTTGTGTCCATTTTCCCTCTGGTGAATTCCTTTTCTAACAGGAAGTTACTCAGTCTTTCATACCAAGCTCTGGGAGCTTGTTTCAGACCATACAGTGACTTCTTTAGTTTGAAAACATATTTCGGATTTTTTGAACTTTCAAAACCAGGGGGTTGGTGCACATATACCTCTTCTTCTATATAGAAATTTAAGAAGGCACTATTAACATCCATCTGATACAGAGTGATGCCTTTATTAACAACAAAAGAAATTAAAAGTCTGATAGATTCTAACCTGGCGATTGGAGAAAAAAGGTTTCTGTATAGTCTATCCTCTCTTGCTGACTATAACCTTGTGCTACCAATCGTGCCTTGTTTCTGATGACTTCACCTTGTTCATTCAGTTTGTTTCTGAACACCCATTTTGTTCCAATGACGTTGAATCCTTTTGGTTTAGGAACTAGATCCCATACGTCATTCCTTGTGAATTGATTCAGCTCCTCTTGCATTGCTAGAATCCAGTCATTGTCCAGAAGTGCTTCATCAACTGTTGATGGTTCAATCAGAGAGACAAGTCCCATGAGGGATTCTTCAGAGTTTCTGAATCTAGATCTTGTTCTGATTGGATCTTCCTTTCTTCCTAAGATTGTTTCTTCTGGGTGATCCATGCCGCTTCTGGATGGTCTTTTCTGAAGTTAATCAGCAGAAGGTGCTGGATTGCTTCCAATGCATCTTTCTGATGTTGAGGGAGTGTCTTTGTTGAGAGCTTCTGATGACTTGTCTTCAGTACCTGTGAATTCAACTTCCATACCTGCAAGTAATTCATTCTGCTTTGACTTTTGAGAGTCAAGCTTATCATCAAAACGAACACTGATTGATTCTTCCACAATCTGTGTTTCTGTATTGTATACTCTGTACCCTCTTGAGCGTTCAGAGTATCCTAACATAATACACTTTTGTGCTTTAGAGTCAAACTTGTTCAAATAATTTTTAGTATTCAAAATAAAACAAGTACATCCAAATGGATGAAAATAAGAAATGTTGGGCTTTCTGTTATTCCACAATTCATATGGAGTCTTTTCCAGAATAGGTCTTATAGAGATTCTATTCTGAATGTAGCACGCTGTGTTTATTGCCTCTGCCCAGAATATCTTAGCAACGTTAGTCTCGTTGATCATGGTTCTGGCCATTTCTTGCAATGTTCTGTTCTTTCGTTCTACAACTCCATTTTGTTGGGGAGTTCTAGGACAAGAGAAATCATGCAGAATGCCTTTGTCATTAAAAAATGATTCAAAATCTTTGTTTTCAAACTCTCCACCATGATCACTTCTGACTTTGACGATTCTAAGATCCTTTTCATTCTGAACTTGGTTGCAGAAGGTGACAAACACAGAGTGTGACTCATCCTTGTGTCTTAAGAACTTTACCCATGTCCATCTGCTATAGTCATCTACGATTACTAAACCATACTTCTTGCCATTGACTGAAGCAGTTTTAACTGGTCCAAATAAGTCAATGTGCAGAAGTTCTAATGGCTTAGAGGTGGAAACAACATTTTTAGATTTGAAAGCTGGTTTTGCAAACTTGCCTTTCTGACATGCTTCACACAGAGCATCTGAATTGAACTTCAGGTTAGGAAGTCCTCTGACCAGATTGAGTTTGTTAATCTGAGATATTCTTCTCATACTAACATGCCCCAATCTTCTATGCCATATCCATTGCTCGTTGTTAACAGACAAAAGACACTTTACATTATGACTTTTCAGTTCAGAAAGTTTTATTTTATAAATGTTGTTTCTCCTCTTTCCATTAAACAGGATAGTCCCATCTTTTTTACTAACAGCTTTGCATGAATTTTGATTAAAGATTATATCATAACCGTTATCACTTAATTGACTTATGGATAACAGGTTATGAATTAATCCATCTACTAATAAAATATTACTTATAGAGGGAATACTTCCATTACCTACTGTTCCAGAGCCAATGATCTTTCCCCTCTGATTGCCTCCAAAGCCTACGTGGCCTCCAGGCTTAAGTTCCAGGCTTTGGAACATATGCTTTCTTCCCGTCATGTGTCGTGAGCAGCCAGAGTCCAGGTACCATAACTGGTGTTTCTGCTTTGCTGCTAAAGATATCTGCAACATGTATTATTTTATCCTTAGGTACCCATATTTTCTTGGGTCCTGATTTATTAGTTTTACCAAAACTCTGGTTGAATTTTGGTTTGACAGAATAGTTACTACTAGTATATTTGATGTCGTGTGTGTGACCATATACAAAGTGTGCATTAAGTGGAGTTCGTTTTATAACTAAATCCATGGCCTTCTTTGGTGTAGGTGCCTTACCTTGGTATCCTATTCCTTTTCTGCCATTTCTGCTAGCTCCATAGATCATTGAAGCCATTTTGCTTCTATCTATGTTTCTAGCTAGAAACTTCTGAAAGTTGTGATCATACTCCTTGATGATCTCCTCAGCACTGCTGGGAGTTTCAGGAATTGTTTCATTCTGAGAGTTTTGCAATAGATTTTCTAATTTTGAAACTTTATCTTTCAACTCAGAATTCTCCAATTTGAGACTCTCAGTTTTATCAGAGTCAGAAGCAAGATTTCTTTTCAGTTTTCTGAATTTGACTCTGATCTGCTGATATCTTTCCAGAATTTCATTAAGGCTTTCACCTAGTTCAGCCTTAGTAAAGTTAATAGCAAAGTCAGGAAATACCTCTTCTGTGTCTGATTCAGAGTCTGATTCAGAAGCTTCACTGTCTTCTGTTATGTTTTCCATGAGAACTATGTTTGCTCTCTCATCATCTGATTCTGAGTCAGCTTCAGATGTGTCAGAGTCATCCCATGTAGCCATGAGACTTTTCTTCTTTTCCTTGCCAAACTTCTTTTTGGGCTTTTCCCTCTGAAGCTTTGGGCAGTCACTCTTGTAGTGTCCTTGCTCGTTACATTCATAGCAGATGATGTCTTTGTTGTTTGGCTTTCTGCTTCCTGAAGAGCCTTCAGATCTTTTGTGTCCAGAGGAGGATTCTGACCTTCTGTATCTGGAGGAGGATTCATTCTGATTCTCTGATCTTCTTAGATTCCTGAAATTTCTTTGCCTCTGCTTCCACAGTTGGTTCACCCTTCTGAAGAGGAGAGACAATTCATCTTCTTCTGATGAGGACCCATTAGAGGTTTCTTCTACAACCTGCAAAACTTTGGAGTCATATTTTCTGTTAGATTTTAAAGCTAATGGCTTACCTTGCTTTTGAGGTTCATCTGCTTCTAGCTCTATCTCGTGACTTCTGAGGGAGCTGACAAGTTCCTCCAGAGAGATTTTGTTGAGATCCTTAGCTAGCTTCAGCGCTGTGACCATTGGCCTCCACTGTTTTGGCAAGCTTCTGATGATCTTCTTAACATGATCAGCAGTAGAATACCCTTTGTCCAGAACTTTGAGACCAACTACCAGAATTTGAAATCTTGAGAACATTGTTTCAATTGATTCACTTTCTTCCATCTTGAATGCCTCATACTTCTGAATGAGCGCAAGAGCTTTAGTTTCTTTAACTTGAATGTTGCCTTCATGCGTCATTCTCAGAGAGTCAAACATATTCTTTGTAGTGTCTCTGTTTGATATCTTTTCATATTCAGAGTAAAAGATGGCGCTGAGAAGAATTGTTCTGGCTTTGTGATGATTTCTGAAATCACGCTTTTGTTAATCAGACATTGCTTTCCTGTCAATCTTCTGACCACTTGCATTCACTGGGTGCGTGTACCCATCAGTCACCAGATCCCACAGATCAGCATCATGGGCCAGAAAGAAGCTTTCAATTCTGTCTTTCCAGTAATCAAACTTCTCTCCATTAAAGACTGGAGGTTTGCCACTGAATCTGTCTCTTTCTTCATTGTTGTCATTGCTGATGTTTTGATGTGGTCCTGCCATTGTGTTTTTCTAACGCTGGATCTTGTACTGACACGGTTAAGTGTTATAAGCTCAGAACCAGGCGCTCTGATGCCAATTGAAGAAGTGAAAAACACAAGAAGGGGGGTTGAATTGTAAAACTTAAAATCAAATGCAGACAACACGTTATTTTTATCCTGGTTCGTTTGATCTCAAACAACTCCAGTCCACCCGTCAAGGTGATTTCGCCTCTCTCCAACGAGGTCTTAATCCATTATATTCAACTGAATACACAACTGCTTTAACAACTATTAAAGCCTTCTTGAGTCTAACCACAGACCGGTTTATCTCAAGGAATTTCTCTTACAGATAAATGAACAAATGTGTGTTTGATGTTTTCTTACAAAACTATATATCACAACTGTGATAATACACAATATGAAGCTTAGATGAAACTAGATTGCTAGAGCTATAGCGTGAGCGTGATTGAAAGCTTTAGCAAAAGTGAGAGCATGCTTGAGGATGATTAGCTTAGGCATGTATATGTGTGTAGAGTATTAGCCAATTCTTTTCTCACTGACTTGTTTAAATAGCCTAGGAATAGATACGTTGTTGTCCATAAATCCATTTCAATGCTCATAACGTTCTTTCCTTTTTGAGAAGATCTTTGTCTTGGAATAAAGCTGTTGGTAATTAATCTGTCTTGAATGCATAGTAACATTGACACTTCAGAATGTTCTGTTAATGCTAATCAGAGTGTTCTTGGCTTTAGCTTATTCTGGCGTTTATGAGTGCTGATGACATGGTTAGGATCTTGATCAGAGTCAGAGTATGTTTTGCGCAGATTCTATTCATCAGGCTTCAGCGTAGCACATGTTTGATCTTCTGATGCAGACATATCATCTGATGCTGATGTTGATACTGATATTCTGATGCTGATTCCATCAGAGTTTCTGTAAATATACAACATAATTTTAAGTAGCATATATGTCTTATAAATCTTACAATTTATTTAATCTTGTATTTTGTTATCATCAAAGCTCTAACTGAGGGTTGTAGAATCAAACTATGTTTTAACAATAACAATGTAATGTTGGTGTGTATGCATAGATTGGAAGGTTGAAGAAGAAGATGAAATGTAGGCTAATTTTATGGTATCATCAAGTTGGAATGATGCATGAATGATATATTTATAGTTGGGATCTTTTTAGGTAAAAGAAGGTAGTTTTTGGAATGAAAAAATAATGAAAAAATGACCCATAAAACAATATGTATCGACCTGAAAAAGTTATGTGTCGACACATGCAAAACAATAGCTACAGACTTTAAAAATGTAGTACATGTGTTGATCTAAAAATCATATGTATCGACCTATGTGCCTGTGTTTTAAAGCAGAAATGCTGAAAGCTTTAATAATGCACTACATGTGCTGACCTGAAAATTGTAAGATTAAGATTGCGCCTAAGAGGGGGGGTGAATTAGGTGGTGGTCGATTTTTGTCTTATTTTATACTTTCTGGTTTTGATTTAGTGCTTTGAAAACTGTAAAGTGCAGAAAGTAAAGAGACACGGAGAATTATCCTGGTTCCTTCCACACCCCGGAAGTACGTCCAGTCCCCTTGCAAACACGCAAGAGATTTTACTATATTGTTAGAACTTTTACAAGACTCTTCCTAGTCTTATCCACTAAAGAACCTAACCAATAACCAAGAACACCCTCTTGGATTTCCAATAAGTCTAATGAGAACAATCCTCTCAAAAGATACCTCTTGTTTCCAATAATGGACAACAAGGAACAAAAGTAATCTAATACTTAATTCCAACAATCCTGGAAATAAGTTACACTTTGTATCTTTTTATGAAGTATGATTTCTTGAAAGATGTTGATCACATAGAGTGACTTCTTTGAAGTTTCTTCTTTCTTCTCTTGTAAGCAATTCAAACTGTAACACAAAGGTTAGATAATGCTCAAAGATTTCTGTTCTTTATATGTGTGAAAGTGCAGAAAATCTTTGTTCTTAAAAGTTAAGAAATATGAAGTTTGAATATTTTACAAAGTTCAGATTTTATTGCAAGAGAAGAGTTGTTTATGATTTGAAATATTTTGTAATATATAGTAATCAAGATACCTTTCCAAAAGGACACTTTTCTGTTTGAAAAACTTGACAAGATGCAATGTTTGATCATGCAACTATTGGAGAAAAGGTGTGAAGGATATCTTGAAACCAGTTCAGATTTTTCAAAATTTTCAATGTGCAAATCGATTAACATAAGATGCAAATCGATTGCACGTGTTTGTAACGTTCAGAATTTCAAAAAATTTGAAGTGTAAATCGATTAGCATGTTGTGTCAATCGATTTACAAGAGTTAAAAAATCAGTTTGTTCTATGATCAATCGATTTACACAACCTGTAAATCGATTGCTGGCAGGAGCAAACAGTTTTTTTGAAAAAGCATGTGTAAATCGATTTACACAATATGTTAATCGATTTACAGCAGAGAAAAACTTAAAAATTGTTTTGAAAATATAATTGAAGTGATGTGGCAAGTGTGTATATCATTTTTGAGCATTTCTAATCAATGTAGTTTAATTGAGAATTGATATACTTGATTGCTTGCCAAGTTCCTTGAAGCTTTGAGTGAATGATGCTTTAAGTTAATTTCCACTTCTTTTCCTTCTTTCCATAATGCTTGTTTGTCTTTCATTAAACTAGCTTGTTTGTCTTTCATCAAAACTAAAGTTGAGTTGAGGCTTGAGATTACAAAAATCCCACGTGTCGATTTATACTGAAGCTTTTAAGAAAATGCAGAAATGCATAATTTATGTGTCAACACATAGAAGTTTCAGGTCGACACATAAGTGTTTTTTTTTTTGTGCAAAAATTGAAATTTCATGATTGGGATCAATTTTAGAGTTGTTTTAAATGATTCCTAAGACCTCTAATGAAAGGGAGTTCCATAACAAATAAGGATATCTTCCACCATATTGAAATGATAGCTTTCCAAGTTTTGACATCATACAAAACATATAATAGTGAAGTTGCACTCACACCGAGCATCTCTGCCTGTCATAACAGCTAGTTCCATAAAGTTACCAATTTTTTAGGAACCTGATATCCAGGCCCAAAAATAAGAAAAAATGGCCAAGCGTCGGAGTTACTATATAAACCCTCACACTTGTGAGGGCCAGATATAGAATATCCAACATTCTACTCTAAAAACCCTAATCTCTTTCTTGTATCACTTTGCACTCTACTTACTTGAGTGTCAGAGTATCTTGCAGGTACACGCCCCCCTCCTTGATTTTAGCCTTGCATACGTCATCTATCGGCCCATTACAGCTTCTGGTCACCGGTAAGATCATATTCGAATCCCAGCAGCTGCATTTTTATTATTTTCAAAATTAACGTATCTTATATCTCGGTTTACAAATATAACCAAGGGGTCAAATTAATTTTTTTTAATCATTTTATTTATATACCCATAATATTAACATTATTTTTTTATAAAGTACATTATTTACCATTAATATTACATTGTTTATAGAGATTATTGCATTAAAAGTTAATTTCCCTCAAGATCTAGATCTTAGATCTTTGAATAAACGTTTGGTGCGAAGAAGAGAAAATGTTGGGTGTAGAATATTTTCTATAGATTTTTCTTGTATTTGTCTCTAATATAAAACAAAAAAGTTAGATAAATAAGGGTTAGATAAATAAACGACTTTCTGCTCAAAAAAATATTTACAGAAAACAAACCTTAAACCAAATAATTTTGACGCTCTTGCAATCCATCATAGAGAATTTTTTTAGTCACATAAAAATAAGGGTTTCAAGCACATCATGTTTCATTTAGGTTAGGTTTTAAATATTTAACATGCTTTTATAATAGATGCCCCTTAGGTTTCACGTGAATCACTAAATGAACGACTAAGATTTATTTAAAACATGTGAATATAGTAAAAAAAAAATACTTAACTATTTACGTCAAAAAACCGAGGTGAATAATTTTTTTTATATTAAATTATTAGCTTCTCTCACCTCTCGGTTTTGAAAGAAACCCGACGGGTAAGATTAAATCTTTTTTTACGAAAGTTATTAAATTGTTTATCCATAATATTAATATATTAATTTATTTCCAAAGTACACAGATTATCCAGATTATTAAAAATACATTGTATGGAACAAATCTTCGCTGATATTAAGATTTAATTCTCCCCAAGATTGGCTAAGTCCCATGCAAGATGCTAGAGATCTGTTTTCTCATGAGAATCTTTATTTTTCACTGATATCCATCTTCTGAAAGGTTATGCTCCCTTCTTTGTTTAGCTTTAATCTTTCTGCTGCTATTTACTCTTGCTTAGAATCTGAACTTTGTTCAAATTTAGAAGCTCCTGTTCTAAGAAGCAAAAGTTTACCAAATACACAATCCAATCCCATTTCTTGTGTATTTTTTTCACCTTCAAGGCGAAGGACAGTTCTTATGCGTTTGTAACACTATTAGGAAGGTGCTTATGAATGGTTTGAAAATCCACCTTTGACAGGATTTGTGAAAGGATCTTGCCCCTTTTTATTTGTATTTTAGGAGTTTATTTCTTATTTCTTAATAGATATTACATCACCTTTGGAGGGTCGGGTAGGAGGTCTTAGGAAAATGTCTTGGTGGTGGAAAATTGTATCATTTCTTGGGTCTAAGGTGAATGATAATTCTGATTGGGTTGTTAACGATACTAGGAACGTGCTAAAGAATGGTTTGAAAACCTGTTTTTGACAAGATGTATGGAAGGGTTTGACCCCCTCTTTGTGTGTCTTTTAGGAGGTTATTTCTTATTCCAGAGCAGAAGTTTCATAAGGGAGGCAATGTGATGTCATCTACTAAATGGACGTGGGTTTGAGATTTCAAATTGAGGCCTAGTTGTCGGTTTAGGAGGAAACATTACTTAGTAGATTTTGATTTCCTTGCTGGTTTGGTTAACCAAGGTTGGGAGGATGCTTGAACTTGGAAGATTTGTGTTGATGGCATCTATTCGATGAGATCTTTCTTTAAGCTTGCCTCCTCTTTTTCCTCGAGGAGGAGCCTAGATATGACCAACTCGTTAAGGTTTTGGCCAAAGGTTTGTGTAGTTGGACTCTTTCAAAAGTGATCGTTTTTCTTTGGTAATTCTTACATGATCAAATTTCGTCCAGAGACAATCTTCTCACACATAGGATTTTAGTTAATCCAAATGTTGTGGGTTGTGCTTTATCCTCTGCTCAGGTCGAGTCAGTTGATCATCTATATGTATCATCTGGATTGAGAAAGATGTGGCAATTCCTCATTCCATTGTTGGTTGTTTGAGGGTCTTTAGTATTTTTGTAGGGTGAGTCTAAGTTCCTATGCATGCTTTTGATTTGGCATGCAGTGATTTGGACTATTTAGATGTCTCGTAAAAATGTTATTTTTTGTACTAAGAGCTCATCCGTGAATCACGGGGTCAATCAGATCATGTGTCTTTTTATAAGTGGGTTCAATCTCATTTTTAAAATTTTAAAAAATAATGTTTCGATTAGGAGTGGGACACTCTTAGATGCTTAGGCGTATACGGGTGCAATGAGAACTTTTGAATGTCTTTTCAATCGTCCTTAAACTTGATATTTCGATTTAGGTCGCTTTCTCTCTTATTCGTTGGTTCGGTTTGGTGAGGCCACTTTTAATGATATTTTAGAGATAGTGCTCCTCTTAAAATTTTGGATTCTTTTAAAATTCTAGTTGTTTAGTTTTTCTTAACTTGTATGTTGGCTTTACTTTTTCATGTTTTTAATTGGTTTTAATTTTTTTCTTCTGTTTGTTCCATATTTATATGTTTTTGTACTCTTTATTTCTCTTTTATGATATATATATATATATATATATATATATATATATATATATATATATATATATATATATATATATATATATATATATTGTGTGCAAAGTATATTATATAATTCCATGGAGGAGGACCAGCAAGAACATAAAGTAATGACCATGATTTGCCTCATACATGAACTATGAACTATCACTTGAGCTGTTGTATCAAAAGTGTATAAATGTCAAAAGATATCGCTCCTTTATGAATTGCATTACCTTTCACAAATAGTCCCTTTAGCACCACAAATCTAACAACCATATAATTAAATTCAAAATATTAGTTAATTGTCACGGTTACGTTAGGACAGAAGATTATTTAATTAATTTGCATGAAGTAAATAAAATAAAAAATATGAATAATGAGATCTTTATAGGGAACGGATCCCTAGGTTGAAGTCATTCCTAAGTAAAGTGTGTTTTACAGGCTTTTTCAGATGAGAAAAAGGGTCTATTTAGGTTGTGTTAGGTGAGTCCCCATTCTGAGCCATAAACTCCTAGAGTACTAGTAAGAGAGTAATACTAGTAATAATAGTAGTAGTTATTCTTCTCCAATCTGTTGCCATTCACAAGCTACAATACTCAACTTTCTCTACATTATATATCCACATAGGACTACATATTTTGTATTCTTATTAATTCTACATGAAAATGATATTCTTACCTCAAAAAATACACTACAACTGGATACATTACACAACTCACAATGTGAACAATATTTTTTTATTATTTTAACTTTTTTTAATACATTTTTTTCTAAAACTACTTTGATTAATAAAATAGAGATGAGGTGGTCCTATCTAATTGTGTTATTAATTGGTGTAATAAAGTATTCATTCTCCTCTCCATTTTCATTTGCATGGGAGGGACCGCTTCGTCTTTTTCGTTTTATTTATCGTCAAATATGCCTCTCCACGCATATGACTTTTCTTATGCTAAACAAAATTTAAGACTAAGACACTTTTAACTTGAGTTTATATTTAACTTTCCGGTTTATTCTTTTGTAATATGTCTAAATTACTTTCCAGATTTATTCTTTTGTAATTATATATCATACTAATTTTATTCTTAAAGAATGTTCGTTCTCTATAAGATATTTTACTTTAAAAGCGTTAAAAAAATTACCGGAAAATTTGTACAAAATAAAACATTTTTATAATAAAATTGTAACAATTCAAAAACTAAAAAAAAAAAAAAACTAGACTATAGACTCTAAAATTCTGAATTTGTTGTAATGTTGTACTTTAACATAGATAGAGGAGAGTACTGATGGTCAATGTTTTGAAAATTGGAGCAGTCGTTAAATTGGTGAAGATTATAGGTTATCGGTTTATTGATCGAATTATTAGATTATTAGTCGAATTATATGATTAAATCGGATTAAATCAGATGATTTTGTTGATTAAATTGGTCTTTATAATAATATTATATATTTATTAAATCGGTTGAGTCGGATGATTTGGTGTCTAAAAAATATCACGACAGTTATAAAATTTCAAAATATCATAATTTTACATGTTAATTCTTTAAATTCAAATTTTAAATATAATCATCACTCACAACAAAATAATACAAAATACAAACTTAAATAAATTTTGAATCAAATCTAATTACAAACAAAGGAAAGTTGTTCTTAATAAGTTTTGAATAAAGTCTAATTATAATTTTTTTTTAATATCAAAACAACGTAATTTTGTCCGAAAAAAATCATACATTTGAATTGCCGGTTCATCGGTTTTTTTAGTTTTGTTTAATTCTCACTGGTTCAATAACATAGTTGGTTCAACAATCATATCAGACCGGTGAACTCTTTGATTCTCGATTTGACCAGTCCGATCGGCCGATTCAGTCCGATTTTTAAAACAATGGTTGTGGCAAATAAGTATGCTCACTTGCAAGAACCCAAAAAAAATAATTGGGTGAGACAACATAGGTGAGGGGTTAAAACTCTGGTTCGATCTACACAAAAAAGTGAGGGCAAGATAAGATGGACCCTATACCCCCATAAAGTCTAAAAGTTGCATAAATTCATGCACGCCTCTTTAGTTTTTGCGCTTGCAAATACGAGTAAAAAATGGGGCGGTGCAAGCCTAAATCTTAGCTTAGCCTATAAAAAAATACAAGAAAAATAGGCATGTTTGGCGGATTGGACATATTTTGCCATCCTTATATGATAGGTTGAAGATAAGCACCACACTGAAGGTTCTGTTATGGTGGTTATGGTATTCTGGTGATCAAGGGATAACTGCAAAAAGTTAGCACTCTAACATTCAAGTCTTAATTTGAATGAGGTGGAGATTTGAAAATGTATGTAAATGAGTAGCTAAATGTGACTCTGGGTCACACTTATATAAAAGAGATGGTTAAAATTGTTCACAAGTTGTCTGGTGTGGAGTGTGAGCGACCATTAGATATGGATCCACAGGCAAGGTGAAAAGGAAAACCATCACTACTATGAAAAATACATTTAATTTCGGTTGGATATGAGTTATTACCTTTGTTTCATATGTGGGGTAACAAAAGACATCATAAAAAGTGTGTCAATTTATCTCTCGGTTTTACCTCCACCAATGTGTAATGTGTAAAGGTCATTGGTTTCATCTCCAAGGAGATCATCTGTGGAATTTTTAAATGGCGAAAACATCTTTCCCCTCAGTTTTGACTATTAATTGACGGGTAAAAAACAATTGATTTTATTATATCTAATGTTGATTTCTTATTTTAAAAAGTCCTAATTGAACATATAACTTTTCAAATTGGTTTACAAAATAACTATATGGACAATTATGTTACATTAATCAATAATTTTCGAACATTTTTCAACTCATTATTCATCTCACATTCTTTAATAGTTAGAATCTCATTAAATGTTTCAGGTTCTTCATTCAACATTTCTTTCTCTACTAATTCATTCTACAAGGCATAAATTTGATGCTCTGCAAAATGAACAGGTATAAAAGAAATTTGAACGAAAACAAGAAGCATTGAGAGAGATTTTAACCGTTAAAGAATCTAATATGGATGATGAGTTGCAAAATGCTCGAAAAATATTAATTATGGTAACAAATAATTTAATAGGTTATATTTTCAAAAAGGGGTTAGTGAAACATACAATCGACATTAGATATAATAAACTCAACAATATTCTATGTCACTATAATATCCTCTTGACATGTTCGACGGAACAAGATGAGATATGCACAAAGAATCACAAGAACATGATCTCAATATCAATCTCAAACTCAATAACAACAAATAAACAATAACATATAGCTTTTCATAACTTTGCAAAGTAGAACAACTAAAAAAACAAAAATAACAATAACATCAACAACTTAAAAACAACACTAAATAACAACAAAAACACATTCAATCTCAATCTAAAATACAACTAATATTAAACAATAACTAGAAAACAATATCTAAAAAAAATACATCAACATCAATAATAAAGATATAACATCAACATCAGTAAACCTATAACGTACTTATCTAAAAAAAACATATAACATCAATATCTCAATTTAAACAACAACAATAACAAGATTAAACCTTTTGAGGTTTCGGGTCTTAACCACAACAATAACATTAATGTAAGAAGAGTGGTGATGTTTGACATACCAGATGTATGAAGAAGAAGTGAAAGAAATGATTTCGATCTTTCATTCAGGCAAGTATCAAACGAGAACCCTAAAAGAATATCATCTTTGTATTGAGAATGATATGTGTTTAGGGATCTCGTTGTTTAGGACTCTTTGTTAGGGTTCTGTGTGTGTTGTTTTTAGGCAAGTGAAACTGAAAGCTACAAGCTAAGCTATATATATATATATATATATATATATATATATATATATATATATATATATATATATATATATATATATATATATATATATATATATATATATATATATATATATATATATATATATATATATATATATATATATATATATATATCCGAGAGAAACAATTTTATCTCGGTTGGAAAACATAATCGAGGTGAAAAATAACCTATTATTGGGATAAAAATAAAATATGTAGGATGACACTACTTTTAATGAAACCAAAACATAATCAGAAGGTGTCGATATTTAAAGCATGTACCATGAATTAGTTTACCACTCAGTTTTCAACTAAAATCGCCGAAAGGATTTTTTTTAGAAAGAAAGGAAAAACATGGTGCATACATGTTTGTTACCTCAGTTTTTCGTTACACGAGTTAAAATCATTGTCATATAATGTATTGTTTGTAGTAGTGCATGCTCATATGTGGCGTCCAGGAATGAAGGTCCATATGTACGTAACTCAATGAAGTGTTCTTATTAGATTATGCATATGAATTGGGTCGGTCTTAGTGGATCTTTGGTTAGCTTGGAATGCCCCCCCCCTAAGTGCTTCATATCATATTTGAAACAAGAAGTGTTGATATAGAAATTAGTGAGACATGTCTAAGAATAGGTATCAGTTAGGGAGATTGTTCATTAGGAATATGCCTTAGGAAGATAGGGCTCCACAGTGGCACTAATTATAGGTAGTTGGCATTAAAAACATGCACATTTAATGCACATTGTGCAAATGAAACATTATTACAACAAATACCTCCATGTGTGTAACACCCTTCTAACTCCAATGAAGAATTCATGAATAATTTGATAAATAATTAAACACAAACCACCAACAAGTGTGTCACGTCTCCATAAAACATCTAAACAAAATATCCTGCTCCGTAACACGGGTTTTTAACATTTACAATCATACTATTTTTCTTTTTGGAATATTAACACCAGTAAGTTCAAATACTACGCATCGGAAAAACATAATCTTGAAACAACTTCATTCATAATATCCTTCAAAACATCATTAATCCTCATCATTAAAAATTTAGGATTTTAAAACAATTTCATCAACAAAATAACAAGTTATAAATCATGTCAATAAAGGAACACATGGTTCAAATAAAACATCTCCTAAACCCCGATGTTACATATTAGAGCAAGACCCTCTTTATTCAACAAAACCAAAATAAATGACTCCATAACGATATCCTTGTGCTACTACGACTATTCTTGATTATCTACCCACGTATCGAGGCAACATTTTTAAGCATAAAGGATGAGAAATCATGAATTATTATAAAAGATATATGGAATAAATATAGTAGTTACAACAAAAATCACCAAAGATTCCACTTATTTATCATACTTCACATATATACTCACTCTTTCGCATTACCAATACACATATAATATATCATTATATCATCAAATTAACATTTATCAACAAACACCACTTAAATCACAACATCATTAACATCACTTAATCAACAATCATGCAATGTCATAAAGAATGCAATGCAACATCATTGACTCATGCATGTGGTACCAAACTTCACTGATGACTGAGTCATATTTCCTCCAAAGATCCCCACCTTAGGATCGATTCTCGCTTGGAACTGGAGCACTTCACAAAAATGCACTCAATCCACACCATGGGATTACATCTATTACTAGACCAACGTCCTAACAATATCACTAGACCAATGTCCTAACATGCCATAAATGCATGATACACAACAACATAAATAACACCTGACCACTGCTAGTCAAAATGCATCATCATCCATTTAATAATCATAATATCATCACATACTTCACAATACACATGGCATCATCACAACAACATCGATTGATTATACAAACATATATCATATTACATCGACTCATATTCACATTAATTCATCATAGCAACATCATAATTCACTACTAAAAATCTAATTTAATCATAGCAAACGTATTGGGGGATATATTGTTTTACTCATTTTATTCTACCCAGAAATAGATCATCGAGTTAGGCGTCTAACGCTTCGAACGATGCATCAAATATTGTCCAAAAACTCAAGTTATGACACTTGGAACATTATGTTAGCTACCCCTCGCCTGAGGCTCGCCAGGCGAAGTTGGGGCGGCCTACCTTCCCCATACAAAATTTCAGGAGCTTTCATTTTTCTCCCATTTCCCTCGCCTCACACTCGCCTGACGAATCAAGGGAGGAGTCACTTCGCTTGGCAACATAGAAACTCACTCGACGATGTTGCGAGATTAGGAACTTCCTGGTGGGATTTCTGCATTGTACCAGTCTCAAAATCCTTACGATTTTACATCAAAGTAGATCCAAAACTCACATAATTCACATGTTTTCACAAATACAACAACAACACATCATGATGGGAGTCATATACATCATTTCATAGCATTACAACACTAATCTATCATCAAATCCATCATCTAATTCATCATAATCATCTTATTAACAAGTTCATCATAAAATCCCCAAACAAACTTACATACATCTTAACCCTATATCGATTATAATAATCAAGATAACTACCCTTACCATAGATTCTTCCTAGCAATCGATTCTTGATTCTTGTTCTCGTGTTCTATTGAGATATCTCTTCTTGCATCACTATTCCCTAGATCTTGTTCACTGCTTCCCTTCCAAAACAATCATACAGACTGGATTGTTTTTCCTTCTTTTCCTTGTTTAACCCTTGGATCCTTTCTATGGTCTTTCTATCTTACCCTCACTTATCGTTTCACCAATTACCACATTGCCCTTATTATTTCTACACCATATCCTATCTTATTTAATTAATAAAATAATTTTAAATAATTATTATTAAATCTAAATAATTCTCAACTAATTAATAAATTCTAAATAATTCTTATTATTCCCTTAACCCGTTACTATCCCACAACGTAGTATATACCACATACCAAAATCAGCCATACATCATATCTTTCACCAATAAATCACAATTACTTCACAAATACTTATCATAAATAAATTAAATAATAATCTAATTATTTTAGGGTGTTACAACTCTCTCCCACTTAAAAGAATTTTCGCCCTCGAAAATTACCTGGCGGAAACAAAATCAGATAAGACTCTTTCATCTGATCCTCACATTCCCAAGTCCAACTTTTGCCAGCTGGTCCACCCAATAATACCTTCACTAAGGTAATGTCTTTACCCAGTAATTGCTTTACTTCCCAAACTTCTATCTGCACGGGTGATGCTTCAAGAGTCAGGTTATCTCTCACCTGTACATCATCCATTTGGATCACATACGAAGGATCCAAAATGTATCTCCTCAACTGAGACATATGAACCACATCATGAAGATTCACAAGCGACGACGGTAAATTAATCCAGTAGGCCACCTCACTTATCCTCTTAGTAATCTAATATAGACAAACAAAACAAGGTGTAAGCTTTCGCTGTTTTAGAGCCCTACCAATACCAGTCAGCGGAGTAACTCTGAAGAACACATGATCATTCTTTTGGAACTCAAGTGTCTTCCTCCTCTTATCGTGATAACTCTTCTGATGACTCCGGGAAGCTTTCATCCTCTCTTGGATCATCTTGTTCTTCTCAATCATTTCCTGCAAAATCTTAAAATCGAGCACAGTGAAACAACCGACAAAAATATCATCGAGATGAAATTAATGAAGTCACCATCGAAAGTTTTTTATCCCACAGGAAGGGAAAGGTAAACATCAACTAAACCCGAGAAGGGTGAAATCAAGGTCAAACGACTGAGAGATACAGATAATGGAGTCAATTATGCAAGGGGAATGTATTAGCACCCCTCACGTTCGTGGTACTCCATGAGATCCACTCTTGTTATTCTAATCAAAGGGTGTGTTCATATCTAAAGGTTACAGGCTAAAGGGAAAATGCAAAGAGGGAATGATATAAAAGAAAAAACGGGGGAAAGAAGGAATATTTACAAAGTTTCGCTCGCTTGGGCCCCACAACCAAGTGGCTACGTATCCCTTTTAAAGAATCAGAGTGTCGTAGTTCGGCTCCAAAGTTTCAGTTTGTTTTGTGTTTTTTATGAACAATATTAATTTCTCTTTCTAACGCACCTTGATCTTTGGAGACTCACGCATCGACAGAGCAAGGAATTAATACATTCTACCTAAAAAGGTATTTTCAAAATAAAAATGCCCGAAGGTAGATAATGCTACATTCATGCTCTAGCAATTTAGACATAGTGCCACCCGACCTTTGGGGATTTACGCATCATATTGCATAGAGTAGAACTAACACATCCTTTTGAGAGTTTCGAAGAAAGGCCCGAAGGCGGAAATTTTTTGAATTGTTTGATGTTTTTTACCTTGAAAAAATATTTAAGAAGTGTTAGATGTTTTATGCATTTGCCAAGAAAAAGATTTTAGTCTTAAGGATGAAAAAGGAAAAGAAAAAATCTAAGGGAAACTATCTATATTTATCCCTAATGTTATCATATAATGATGGCCCTAAGGTTAATTTTTGAAAGGGAAATTTCTACCTATGTTAGTATGCATGGATTACGATCCTAATGTCTAACTTGCATCGAAAACGAAACAAGTGTACCCTAAGGGAGCACACAAAGGTTACAACCTAATGAAAAGCACATGCATAAGGGCAATCAAACAACAATAAGCCAAAGCCAAGACAAACATCAGGTGTGAGCTAGCAACAAACAAATGAGTCCAATGGATCTCAAAGTGGGAGTAAGGAAATCTTTCCACTTGATTTGCTCGAACATCGGCATCGAGTAACAACTCATATCATCAATGTCGAGTGACGCGAGCTAACATCGTCGAAACGAATGACAAAGCATGAGGGGTTGGTTACGTACCCATGTATTACACTTTATTTGACCAAATGGACAAGAGTAAGCATGGTTCAAAGCGTTAACGCATAGCGTGAGCTAGGAACGACACAAACTAGAACACGCGGGGGTCGAGTGCAGACCCTCTGTTCCACTTATTGACTAGATAGCAAGCACAATGTAAAAGGGGGGATGCCTTTTTCGAGGAATTTAGAAAAAATGCCTCTTTTGAGGTCGTTAAACAAACAACAAGAAATCACCCATTTTGGAGTCTTTTGCAAACAAAAACATTGCTACATTTCAAGGTCTTTAACAGAACAAACATCACCTCACTTGAGGACTTTAAACAGACTGCCCACCTAAAGTAGGGACTCCAAGTCATGCATCTCTATTCCTACTTCTCATGGCAAGGAAAACGGTAAATGATCCGGAAAAGTACACTAGAATTAATATAATACCAAACAAACAAGAGTTCATAGAAAGAAAGCAAAAGAAGAATAACTCCGAAAAACTTCACGCAAGCTAGCATCAACAACACAACAGTAAAAATATGCATCAAAGCATCAATAAAGCACTATGAGAATGCGTGTCAGACACATCCGCAATAAACATAACACCGGCAAAAAAAATCACATTCGAACAAAAACGTAAGCAGTGTATATATCTCATATAATGAGGATCAAAGTAAATCCCGTCAGAAGCGAATCCAAAACTCCACAAATAAAGTGGCATAACATGCTTTTCAATTGAATAATCAATACATTAATTAAATGATCGAAACTCTCAAGATCCCTTGCATAAGTCAACAAACATGTTAGAAATAACAAGAAGGTGAAATATGAGTTATGAATTCTCATCATAAATAAATTCAGAATTACACCATGAAGAAATGATATGCAAACATGCATTGCAACGTCAAAATGAAACTCCAGGAAGCAACTTATCACACACACGAGTGCAAGAAAAGCCGGAATTAAAATGACAGAAAACGGTACCGGTAGCCACCAAACTTACCAACAAGCTCAAATAAAACCATAACCATGAATTAAGTCACCTCACAAGTGTTACTTACAACTCTTGAGCAGAAACTCCATTAACACATGAAGCACACGAAAATTTGATCCGAAATCGACACAACTCAATGCACATGTCCAAGAAATACCAAGGCAAGTGTAATAATGGATAAACTAATGATTAAAATGCTTTTGAAGCTCGATTTATAAAACCGGGCAGCACTATGTACATCTCATAAAATCATCCGGAGAACACACTGAGATCGTTCAAACTCAACAACAATCATTAACAAATGCACAATTAAGCATAAACATGCATCAAATGAATATCAAAACACAATGTACATGTTAAAATGCAATCCGGACAACATTGTTTCCATTTTCAAAGTGCACGAAAAGTTATCTCAAAATTCAACCGAAATGATATCAGTGCTTCTCAATCAACTGATTAAAGCCAAATACGCATTAAACGCAAATTAAATCTCAAATCAAGTGCGTTTTCAAAATTCAGACAACACTACACTGTATCACAACATTGCGCAAAATATCAATCCGAAAACATTAAAAATTAACGTAAACATCATCCAAATACCAAAACAAACTCAACCGAGCTATAGCCAACAATTAAATCAAGTTCCAAGTGCATTTTCAAAATCTAGACAGTACTACACTGTATCACAAAGTTTCTCGAAAAATTATACTGAAAACAACTAAATTCAACCATAATAGTCCATAAACGCACAATTATGCATGAATAAACATCAAATGGATTTTAGAAAGCATTTTGTAACGTATTTACACTTTTCTGGAAGCATTACGTACTTGAATCAAATTTGATCAAAACTAATTTCAACAATTGCAAACGGATACAAAAACACGTTTATCGTTTCAAGTACTATCGCTAAGAAATTGTAAACAAGTTGCAAACAATTAATTCACATCAAAACATAAGTTTCTGATCACAAACAATATAGTTCATGAGTTGACACAATTAGTTGAATAAAACGTTTTAATGTCAGAAAAATATGAATCACCGTTTAATTCAACTCAAAACCATATCAACTTATGATTTCGATATTATTTTCCAATAAAATCCAATCGGAAACTAAATTCAAAGTGTAAATTCAATTGGACATCAACAACACAAATTATTTGACGCGCAAAAATTATCGAATCCGCACAATTATCAATAATTCATCAAATATTCATCTACCTCCACATTTATTTATCATCACCAACATAAATTCAATTCCAACTTCAAGATCTAAATCAAATTCAAATCAAGAAATCAATTCAAGTTTATATCAATTCTGTTAGTGCGTGGGGCGCTTTTAGTGAGGAGAGAATAGAAAGAGAATAAGGAAATATGGATTTGTATTATTGAATTGTACAAATAATGATACAGATTAGGACTATTTATATACAACCCTAATTGAGGTTGAATCTGCACAACTTGAATTATATTTAAATATTAAATCTAATCAAATTAAATTAAATAAAATCAAATCAAATCAAATATAATATTTTAACAAATCTAATTTAATATTTCAACAAACCCCCATAATCCAAGTTGTCAAACATACTCTAAAAATAGTCAATCTGAATTATTCCTAATTTATTTCTCAAATTCATGAATTTTTCTATCTTTAATCCTTTGGTGAAAATGTCGGTCAACTGTACTTCACTCGAGCAATGCCTTACTTCAAGTTCATCTCGATTTACCTTTTTCCTTAATAAGTGAAATCTTGCTTCGATATGTTTACTTCTTCCATGCAGAACTGGTTTCTTCACCAGATTTATGGCTAACTTGTTGTTGATTTGCAACACAAGAGGTTTCTTCACTTCAACCTTATTTTCTTCAAGTACAGATCTGATTCAAATTGATTGACATGTAACATAGGATCCTTCTATATATTCAGCTTAGCATGATGACAATGCCACCACATGTTGCTTCTTCGAACACCATGAGATTGGGGCACCAAATACTTGAAAGAAATATCAAGTTGTGCTTCTTCGATCTTTCTTATCTCCACACCAATCAGCATCTGGAAATAATTAACGGTTGCTTCTTTACTTTCACAGTCTCGTCGAAATAGTATTCCACAGTTTATTGATCCTTTTAAGTATCTCAGGATTCTTCTTGCAGCCTTCATGGGTGACACCCTTGGTTCACTCATGTATATGCTCACTAATCCAAATGTGAAACCTATATTAGGTCAATTGTTGCACACATACCTCAGAGATCCCACAATTTGCTTGAACAAAGTTACACCGACTTTATCTTCCTTTCCATTCTTCTCCAACTTCAAATTTGATTTGACATGTGAGGATGCAGGATTCAAATCATTCCTTCTAAATATCTTGAGTATCTCTTTGACATACTTCTTTTGATGTATAAACATTCCTTGCTTCGACATTTGAAATTCCATACCTAGGAAATAAGACAATTTTCCCAGATCCGACATTTCAAATTCCTTCGTCATCAGCTCCTTGAGCTTTAACAAGTTCTCCAAACTATTTCCAGTTACTAGAAATTCATCGACATATAAGTAGATGATTGTTATATCTTGTGATACAATATGAACATAGACACCATACTCTGATTTTCATTTGACAAATCCCAATTCGACTAAGTATGAGTCGGTCTTCTTGTTCCATGCCCTAGGTGGTTGCTTGAGGCCATAAAGCGCTTTGTGTAATTTATATACTTTAATCGATTCCTTTTGAATCACAAACCCATGAGGTTATGTGACATAAAATTCTTCGTCTATAGGACCATTCAGAATTGCTGATTTCACATCCAGATGGAATGTCGACCAGCCTTGGTTGCATGCCAATGCTACCACTACTCGAACAGTATCCAATCTTTCTACTGGAGAAAATACTTCAGAGTAGTCGAGTCCTGATCTTTTAAGAAAACCTCGAGCTACTAATCTTTCTTTATTTCTTGCTATTGACCCACCTGCATTGTGTTTCAACTTGAACACCCACTTTACTTTGATAGCTTTTGTATATGATGGAAATTCGACTAACTCCCATGTGTTGTTTCTTTCAATTTCCTATAACTCTTCGACCATAGATAACTTTCACTTGTTAATCTTTAAAGCTTCATGTTGTACCCCAAAATTTTCTCTCTCATTTTTTCAAGACATCCTCCTAGGGTTCCCAAATGCTCAAGGTTGCTCAAGAACTGATCAGACAAATTCTCCTCCTAAGCAATGGATCCACAACTAGGGTTTCACTTTTCACAATAAGTTTGGGTTTCAAAGATCTTAAATGGAATTCATCGTCTCTTATATGTCTCCAAGAATTCTCATACTGAGTTTCAAATCTTGCATCACAAGTTTGCTCAGTCAATGACTCAGATGACTAAGAATCAACTGTATTGGGTAAGAAGTCAACTGTGGTCAACATACAGTCAAACTTCAAGATTTTTGGTTAACATAAAGGTTTTGAAGTCATATTCATCATTTGATCAAAGTTTGATTATGATTCCTCAAGAAAAACCCTCAAATCATCAAAAGTCAAAAGTTGCCAAATTAGGGTTTCCTTAGGAGAAGTCAGCTGAACTTTGACCAAGCATAACTTTCACATGCTTCATAATTTTTGCCCCAACCAAAGCTCATTTTTAATGGAATTCATTCTCTACAACTTTGAATCTCTAATCTCAAGTCCAAAACATGCTTCATTTGAGAGATATGGGTCAATATATTACATGTCATTTCAAAAGTCAACAAAAAGACACTTTTTGTACATGCAACTTACATCAAGATAAAATATCTAAATGCAAAAGTAATCAAAATATGGACTGTAGAGGACATCTTGATATTTCTAAAAAGTCAAAGATCACCTTCAAAAGATGAAAGTTGAGAGAGTTATGACCAGTGAAAGTTTGGAAATCTTGAGAAAATGCATTAAGTTCAAATTGAGAAAACTTGATATTTTGGGCTATTGGGCTATTATTTTATAGTCCAAGCGTGTTCTATAAATCATGTGCACCTCAATACTTATTCATACACCTCCATTTGATTTATTTTATTTATTTTTTATTTTTATTCATTTAAAAGTCAAAATTAAATGAAATAAGACAAGGCCTTCTTACACAAAGACCAAGCCCATATCTTTGCCCTAATTTCAACCTATATATTCTCTCATCCACTCTCATACAAGGACACAAAAAACTTTCCCCACAAACTTATCAAAAAATATCAAAAATTTTCAAGAACACTAAAATCTTGAAACCCTTGTTACAAACCCTTTCACTACAAAACAACCATCACATTCACTCCTAACAATCATACAGAGTGAGGTTGGATCAGTTTTGATGTTCGAAAACACATGAAATACAATGCATTCATCTCCGATCCCATAATTTTCATAAATTTCATATCTTGATTTTCACTTTATTTTAAGGCACGCTAATGTCATTATCATGTTTCTGAGATATCTTTGCACATGTCTGGATTATCGTGGAGGTCCCACGCAATCAAAATCTTAAATCACCATCTTTGCACCAATCTGCACCGTTTGCGCTATAGCGGCCAAACCATTGAGTTTTAGCCTAAAATAATCATCCCATCAAACTCGCAACCCTCAATTCAGGGGGGGGGGGTAGGATGTTTTTTGATTACTAACTCTGTCTGTTTTGCAGGTTTGATCAAAGAAGGAAACATGAGAAGACGACCGGAGCTAGGGATCCAGCGCCTCTCCAGTTCAGGAAACTTATTTATATTATATATTTATGGTTTGATATAAATTAATGGATGTACAACCGCCCCAATGGTAATGTTGTACCCCAATTTTTTTCCCTAAGATCCCTTTATTTTCCTTTTAATTAATAAAATTCAATGTTGGTTTGTCTTACTTGTTACTACTGTAGGTAAAGTCAATGAGGCTGAGCAAGTTACTCCATGGGTTCATGAGTTTATTTCCATGCCCTAGGAAATAAAGCTTGAGAAGTCCAAACCTCACCATTGAAGTTGTTTTGGAAGGGATGGCATGGAAAGGTTATTTTGCTACACCTACATTTCCAAGTTATCAAGATTGATTCAAAAGTACAAGGGGTTGATTGAAGAAGTTGTCATGGTTGGACAAAGTCTTGTTCCCATTGATCACAAGTGCATATTTATCTAAATTATCAAGATATGGAAGTGGATTTTGTGGATATGAGTTATCATTTTCATCCTCAACAACTTCTATTTACAAATCAAGAGTGTCAGTACAAGAAGGTTGTTCAAAATTGTCAAAGTTCCTCAAAGCATTTTCTTGATATATGAGATAGGGTTTTAAACTTCAAAGAAGTATATCTTGCTCATCTTTTGGTATTTTTGGGTGATTCCAAATACATCCTTCTCTTCAAATGGTTATTAACAAATCACTTCAAAAGTTTCAAGGAGTTTTCATGTGGAAGAAATTTGATGATGAAGAAAGATTACAAGTCCTCCAAATGAACCCCCAATTTCCCATATGTGACTCCAAATGATCATAACTTGTTCAATTTGTATCAACTTGAGCCCACTATTTTTCCACAATGATCTTGAGGATGTGAACTTTATTCCTTCTTTTATATGAAAAGTGAGAAAATGGATGGAAGATGCCCTAAGGATACAAAAGATTATAGGTAATTTCATGATTATTTTCCAACTTCAACAATTCATAACTCTCTCAATTTTCGGAGATTTTGAATGGTTCAAGTTTCAAAATGTCATTCAAGAGGTCTATTTCATGCCATCTTTTTTGGTCAAGAGC
Organism: Vicia faba; assembly: GCA_948472305.1. Classification (NCBI taxonomy): domain Eukaryota; kingdom Viridiplantae; phylum Streptophyta; class Magnoliopsida; order Fabales; family Fabaceae; genus Vicia; species Vicia faba. Next base: position 1,329,740,377 of record OX451741.1, on the reverse strand, counting down.
AAATTCCAAGTGGAAGGCCATGTTTAGATGCAAAACATTATAGGTCACTTTTGAAGAAACATTTGAAATATTTATAACTATGGAAAGTTAACCCTTTTTCTCCAAATTTGACTTAATGCAACTTTCAGCTCAAGCATCCAATTGATTTCATTCTTTTTCCATTGCAAAGCTTGTAACATCATCTTTCTAAAGCATCAAGAATCATGCCCTAAGACCCCTTGAGCTGAGAATGCCATTGATTTGAACTTGGTAACTTGAAACTGAAGTTTCTTCAAAGGTCAAAATTTGAAACCATTGGTTTAGCTTCTAAACACTTTGTTTCTGCATGTTTTTGCCTCTAAACATGTTTAGTAAACTTCCAGAAGTGATTAACACAACAAAATGCGCGTTTTGGATGCGTTTTGATCAAATTAGAAGTCACACTTTTCTTGTTTGCAACTTCACACGATTTCCCTCTAAACTTCATCTTTTCACACGATTGGACATTCTATTTGATTCCCTATAAATAGAGGGTTATCCCTCATTTATTTTCTCAAGCTTGGGTAGCCAGAATCACCCTGCCAAACTTGTTCCATAACTCAAAATTCTACAACTTCGAAATCTGATTTCAAGCCTTTTTCAATCCAATTTTTCTATCAATTTACCTTCCTTGATCTTCCGTGAAGCTAACCATATAATTACATTCAAGAATCGTGCCCTATATTGCTCCATAGAAGTCCAGTTTCAGAGCTCTGCAACACAATTTTAATAGGTAGATTTCTTCATCAATTCTTCAAAACTTTGATATCATTGTGATGCTCTCATTGCTCTGGTTCTAGTCACAACACTTACTTTTATCTGGAAACTTGTTTTGACCAAGAAATTTCAAATCCCTTTTCAAAACTTTCCTTCCAAATTGCTTGAGCTACGGTTTATATAAATTTATCGCGAATGTGTGGCTGTCTTCGCCTTGAAGAGACGAAGCGAATGACATAGGTCTCGTACTTTAATTTTACAGATTGAGTAACCTGGTTTTGGGACTAGCTGGAGGTTGAAGATAACCAACGTATCATCCTTCAACCAATGAAACAACACCATTTGGATTTTTTGAATTTCTGATTTACATTTGATTCAGTGCTTTATTCACTAATGACCATGATATGCACAGCGCGCCAGTTCCCTTGGTTTTGATTACTAACGCATTTTGACTCACATCCAATGGTCCACATATTTTTGACTTTATTTTTCTTTTCTGATTTTTATATTTAATTGTTTTAAATTCCAAGCAATCATAGAAAATTGATTTTTAGTAAAAAAAATCTGAAAAAATTATGAAAAATATTTTTGATTTTACTCTTTTTGATTTTTATTTTTTCACAATTTTATTGTATTTTGTTATTTTTTTATAAAATTTCAGTTTATTTGAATTATTTTAAATGTTTAAAAATACTTTTATGCATTTTTAAAATTTGGAAAAACTATGGAATGATCCAATGATATTGTGACAAATATTGGTGACCTCATTCATTTTTTATTTCTGACTTTTCTATTTTTTTTAATCATTTTTGGTTTACTTAACTCATTTCTTTTAATTTTAAAAAATAGTTTCTGACTTTGAATAATTACCAAAAATTTTATAAAATCATTTTAGTTTATTTCTGATTTTTCTATGGCCTTACTTTTTATTTCTTGATTAATTTGAACATAGTTGATATTTTTCTCTTTTATTTCTATTTTAAACATTTAAAAAAAAACCTTTTTAATGTATATATTAAGTACAATATTATTTTGTGATTATTTTTCTGGATAATTTTGGGTTGAATTTTTAATCATGAACTTTATTAACATCATTGGATCTATGGTGTTGAGTCTAACTCCATAAAAACGGTTGAATGATTTTAATAATAGTTTGAAATTTTAATTCAAAAGTGGTTTATATATTCTCTCTCACCCCTCTTCATATCATCCCTTTCTTATTGTACTAAGTGTTATTGGAGCATGATCTCTATATCACTTTTGAATTAAAATTTCAAACTAGGTGCGACTTCTACATAAATCCACTTACGATTGTTTAACGTAGCGCTAAATTTTGTCCCGATTCGAATAAATGATCATTCGTGGCCCAAACCTATGTTTGCAAGCCCAAGTATGTTAATTTGATCTCTTTGATCCAATAACCTTGAGATTCATTGTGTGGAGGCTTTGGTTCTACCAATCCTCTAATGGATCTACAACACTTTTGGTCAACGCGGATCACTTAAACATCGTTGATCATTAAATGCAAATGCAAGTTCCAAATGCAAGTTTCAAGATGGTCATCCAACTAACCACTAATTATTAAATTGTTTTTACTTTGTGTCCGTTTATTTTTTATGCTTTATGTACCATTTAGTTTAAGCATTACATTTCATGTCATTTTTATTTTGCTCATTTGAGCTTTTATTTTCTCTTCTAAGACACTTAATAATCAACATGAACCATAAAAACTTTAATGATACTTGGACTACTTAGTTACTATCCTTGGAATTATGGAGCATTGGACTTCTTGGACTTAGGATTAGAAACCTTGGCTTATGTTGGAGACCTTATGACCTTGATTGATATTTTGTCTGGAGTTCTTGAAGTTTACATCAAGACATTGGGTTGTTTTGTTTGTTTTGTGTGCAGGTTATTGTGATTATATACTTTGTTTATAATCTAGAATTCATCCGTATATAGCCGTTACTCTGTCCAATTTTTGTGAAGACTTAATACACTTGAAGTTTGGTTCTCTCAAGAGGTCTAGTATCTTTTCTTACTTGGTTTCAATCCAAAGAATGGGGATTCTATCTTGGCTCATAATGTCAAGTATTGGATTATTGTTTGTTAGATGTTCCTTATCCCTAACTTTTATCTTATGCTTTAGGATAGTCTCTTCTTCTTCTCCCATCTTCTTTAATTTCAAAAATCTTCTCTCTCCTTTTGAAAATTCTTCTTGTTTTTTTAAAACTTGAACGACTTTCATAATAAATTTAGACTTAGGTTAATGCATTTTCAAAACCTTTTCATAAATAAACTTCAATCAACTTAATAATACCTTGACTTTTTTGTGAAAAGACTAAAAGTCAATCAATCTCATTTCAAACTATTTTGCCACTTTGGCTTCTACTTTAAAACTTTTCTCAAAAGATTGGACTCTTGTCAATCCTTATAGTGATGCAAACAACTATACTTCTACAATGTATAGTGAAGAGAGATATTTTCCACTTGGGTGTTGAGTGATGAATTGTTGATTTTAAAATCCAAGCCATATCCTCCACTTTGAGATGATGCAAATTCTCCTTTCTCATGATTGTGCGTAGTAAGTATGTTTTCCACACGGACAATGACGATGATGTCTTATCTCATAAAATTAACCAACACACTTATGTTTTAAAATACTTTAAAAGAACTACGTGTACCCTGATCCCCTCTTGCACGAAAAGTGATACGTAGGCACTAAAGGTTCGCAACCACGGCGGGTGAAAAAACCATAAAAATATATTTCTTTTCTCACCTCCACCATCCATTTTTATACAACATTTTATAGCCAAAATATATAGATTTTACAAAGAGGTTCTTGCAGAGTACCGTAGATGTTTAGGGTGTTAATACCTTCCCTTTGCATAACCAACCCCCTTACCTTGAATCTTTCCCCTTCTTTTTGGGTTACTCTCTCTTTTCCCATTCCTTTCGAAACAATAAAGTACGGTGGTGATTTTTTTATTTTGATCCGTATAAGTCTAGTCAATCCAATGGCTTAGTCTTAAACATTTCTACCACTATAAGTAGAAGCGCGCATGATAAGTCATTTGTGTCAAAGGGCCTGGGTTTGATCCAGCCTTTTGCCACTTTGTTTTTCCTAATATTGTTATGGCGCGCTTGGCCAATCTACGTGCTAAACCTGTTACCTATCATCAAGATGCGCTTGGCCTGGTGGTGATTGTGTTGCTGGAAGGTTCCGAGGGTGTGGGTTCAACACCCACCCCTACCATTTGGTTATTTTTTAGTAATTCCCTATTATTCTTACTCTTTCCTTTTCCTTTTCTTCATATTTTACAAAACCTGTTTTAAAACATTTGTTTTTTTAAATCCAAATTTAGTTTTTTAGGTTTTCATTTAATTAACCCTAATTTAGTTTTTTAGGTTTTTCCTAACTAAATTAAAATCAACTTAGATTTTAGGGTTTTGTTTAATTTAATTAACTAACTTTTCTTAATTAATTAAAATCCATTAGGTTTTAGGTTAATCGTCAAACTTTTTTTCCATCAAAACGATCACAAAACAATTTTCTCTTTTCTTTTTCTTTTTACCGATTCGCGTACTTTATTACTTTCACATTCTTTTTCCAATTATGTAACTGCTTACGGTTGTAATAGTTTAATTAGGGTTTATTCTTTCCCCCCGATTTTATTGTTTGTACCCCCACTCCTGAAGCCTTGTAATAGCGCAGAATTTTATTTCCTGCACTTTAGTGCTTTTCATTATTGCTATATTATTTTACTAGTAATTAGGGTTTGTATGGAAAGACATGAAAACAATCGTAGAAAACCTTAATTGCAAGACTAAAATAACTGAACATGAATCACTTTTCACATTTGCACCTCTAGGGTGACCTCACTTGTTGCCTTCAGAAACATAGCCATGTCCCTCGGACGTGGGGACACTTTAGCAAAGACCCTCAGTTAAAAAGATTATAGTCCCTCGTTGACCCTTCGATGCTGCCTTCAGTAAATGATCTTAGTCCCTTACGATAAATTGCTAAAGCGCCCCTACGAGTTACCTTTATGACTGTACGATGACCCGTGCCTGTCCATTCACATCCAACGATAGGGCTTCCTATCAACTAATGGTAGGATAACTCTATCTAAAGAAAGAGGAAAATAACACAAAATACTTTGAGTAGGTGGATAGTTCTTAATCGCTTGTTCGCGAACATTTCAAAACATCTTTTTCACAAACACTTTCTCTGAAATATTTTCAAAAATAAACACTTTGTACGCATTTTTAACTAATACAAGAATCATTACAAAGTTGCCGTACTTCGACATTTTTTCAAAATATTTTCAAACACACACAAAAAGCATTTTTCAAAAAAGTGAGCTAGCGATTAAGAGCCCATAGATAACTACAGATGAAAAGGGTGCTAACACATTCCCATTTCATAACCTACCCCCTGAACTCAAAATCTAAGAAGTTCTTTCCTGTTCTTTTCACCCTTTCCTTATTCGATAAAATAAAAGTCGGTGGCGGCTCTTGCTATCCACAACATTTACGATAAAATGCAAAACCAAGTCAGTTCTCCCACCATATTACAGAACTGGAGATTCTGCTGGGGAAAATTAAAAGTGGGATCACCTTTAGAGTTAAATCACTTTTAATGCTTTACTTGTTTGCTTTGATTGATTTATATTTCTGGGTTTGCTCGGGTTTACTTCTTGCAAAGATCCTACACCCGAATATGGGGGAATTTTAGGTAAGTAGCAATAGATCATGGAAACTATACTGCATATACTGATATGGTTGAAGTGATGGCTATGTTTGTGCAACACATTGGTTTGCACTGGTGTCCCTCGAGTCAGTCGGGGAGAATACTAGGTTTCTGTGTGGTGTCATAAGCACTAACCGACCTTTAGAACCTTAATTGACCCAACTTAGCCTTTAGAAGGTAGTGAGATAGTCGGCTTTTGTGTAGTCCGAAGTTGGTTGATACTCTATGTTGTGCTCATTGAGATTCGACTGTCGGGTTTTGTTTAGTGGCAAGTCAATTTCCATGCTAGACAAAACTTGTGGGAAAAATCAGTGATATTGAGATCCCTAGAACCCAATTAATTCTTTAGGACAGGTTGAGCCAACTAAACTTCAAGAGGGTACTTACCTACAAACACCATGCAAGACTTAAACCTAAGGCCTTGGCGTGATTTGCTTGTGTTTGATTATCTATTTGAACATGACATCATAACATAATAACATCATAACATCATATCATGACTAACCATTTCAAGGATCTAGAAGATTTATCTTTGTTCTGTGTTGCAAGGTCATGGCTTCCATTAGTAGGAATACCATCCAGATCAACTTAGTAAGGATACCTTCCAAGCTTGAGGAATTAGTCTCAAAGGTTCTAAAAAATCCTCAATTCACCAAGAGACATGGTCATCTACTCAGTTTGGTTACTACTGGCTTCCAGGAAGACATGATGAGCGTTCTTTTCCAGTTCTTTGATCCGAAGCATCACTGTTTTACCTTTCCGGATTATCAATTGGTGCCCATAATGGAATAATTCTCTAAGTTGCTCGAAACGCCTATTATTGATCAGATACCCTTCACCAGTTTAGAGCAAGTTTTGAAACCTGAAGACGTTGCAGTAGCCTTACATCTGAAACGATCAAACATTATATCTAATTGGGAAACAAGGAATGGAGTCAAGGGTTTTCTCCTAAATTTCTAATAGAGAAGGCTCAGGGGTTTCTAGATGCCATGAATTTTCATGATTTTGAGGATATTTTGGCATTGCTGATCTATAGTTTGGTATTGTTCCCTAATCCAGACCAATTCATAGATGTGAATGCCATCAAAGTATTCCTCACCCATAATTTGGTACCTACTTTGCTTGGAGATATCCTGCATTCCTTCCACACTCATACTATGAAGAGGTGAGGAACTCTTATGTGTTGCATACCTCTACTGTCCAAGTGGTTTATTTCGCACCTGCCCCAATCAGTGATAAAGAATGTACTAGGTTTGAGGTGGTCTCAAAGGTTGATGTCACTCACTCATGCAAATATCCATTGGTGTTCTCGATCTCAGGAAGATGTCACTATTATTGATCGTTGTGGGGAATTCCCTAATGTACCATTCCTTGGTATAAGAGGGGGAATCACTTACAGCCCTTCTCTAGATCTGCGTCAGTTTGGTTATGCTCGAAGGGATGGTCCTCATGATATGCTCATCCAGGGTATTATGTTCGACTATGAGAATGATCCTCAAAATTACCATCAAAGGTTTATACGTACTTGGGGCACAGTCAACATGATTTATAGCAAGAGTTTGGGACATAAGAATTCCATTCCTCTAGAGACTTACCTCAGATGGGTGCGGTCTCGTGCTCAGAATCTTAAAATGCCATATCTTGCTATCCTACCAGTGGTCGTAGAGCCTGTTGTTGAAGGGGAAGTTTCTCATACCGTTCTTCATCCCAATATGCCTACTGACTTCGAAGAACTACAGAAGTCCTGGATTCATCTTAAGGAGGACAAAGATACCTTCGAGGCTCAGTTCTATGCTAATGAGAAGAAAGTATCGGAGCTGACAAAACGACTCCATGAAGAACAAAGCCTCAATGCATATGTAAACACAAAGAAGAAGCGTCCATGGGAGATTTGAATTAACATTTTGCTGTTTTGTAACTCTTTTTATTGAAAGCGATTATAACTTGAGCTTATTACTAAAATTTATTTTGTTTCCTTTTTGTGTAAACAAATTTAAATCCCGCAAAGGTCCTTGAAAACATTTCACTTGCATTTGTACATCATGCATATAATCATATAACAGGTACTCTATAAGCAGGTTTTCTCATCTTCTTGATGTTTATTTCAGTAATAGATGACTCTAGAACAGACTATCAAGGAACTCCAGGCACAGAATGCCCAATTCCAAGAAACACTCTTGAACTTAGCCTAGGGGCAGAATAAGATGATGGCGCTCATCGCCGAAAAGAATAAGACTCAGAAGCCAGTCATCCTCAACATAGGGAGAAGGTTCCAAAACCTCCCCAAGAAAGCTCAGAAATATGTTATTTCCTCTGATGAAGATGACAATCAGGAGGAAGACAATAGAAGTATTAAAGATGAAGGCGGAAGCAACCATGGTTCTGGTAAAACTCCTGAGGATGAAGACTATTCTGATGAGTAGTATCCTCCTACTGATGATCGATACAAGTAGCTGGAAGATCGACTTAATTCTATGGAGATACAAAAAGTGCCTGGGCTGGACTTTGAAGAGTTGGGTCTTATCTCAGTGTTTATTATCCCTCATAAGTTCAAGGTTCCTACCTTTACCAAATATGATGGTGTGTCCTATCCAAAGCTCCATATGCGGTCTTATGTTCAGAAGATCCAACCCCATACTGATGACAGAATGTTATGGGTTCTCTTCTTTCAGGAAAGTTTTATGGGTTCTCTTCTTTCAGGAAATTTTGTCTGCTACATAACTTGAATGGTTCACTTCTACCAAAAGGCGCTCTAGACATACTTGATTGTGAAGGGGTTATACTGAAACTCAGTGATATTATAGTTCGAGCCTTTGACGGGTCAAAGAGGATGGTACACAGAGAAGTGGATCTTCTAATCAAGGTAGGTTCACAGATCTTTGAATTTACCTTCTATGTAATGTATATTCAACCATCTTATTCTTGCTTACTGGGGTTCCCCTGGATCCATGGGGCAGGCGCTATCACCTCGACCCTACACTAGAAGTTAACGTATCCCGTGTAGGGGAAGGTTGTTACAATTTGTGGCAAAGAAGAGTATATGGTTAGCCACTTGAACTCATTCCGGTATGTAGATATGGATGACGAATTCATTGAGAATCCCTGCCAGACTTTTATAGTTGTCCCTCCAGCCGTTACTGAAGATGTTTTTGCCATTCCAAAGGTTACCGGTGTTCCATCCAGAATGGCTTCTTTTAAGGATGCTAAAGCTGCTATAGAAGAAGGTGGTTGTACTATTTGGGGTTAGCTTCCTGATATTCCATATAAATTTGAAAATTTTGGTTTGGGTATCACTGCAGAGGGTCAGAGGGTTATTCGTCACGCTCGTGCTAGAAGACCATCATTCAGTGTCACCAACAACAAAGTCAATGTAATAGAATATGCTGAAAGTGATTATGACCTTGACAACTGGATCTTTCCTACCATCGACAATGGACCCAACAACAGGGAGACTCAATACATTATCTATATCTCCTTTAGTCAGGAGAAATAGCTACATTTCTGTTTTTATTTCTTTCAAAGTTCGGTTATGTAATATTTGAACAATGACTTTAAACCTTGTGCCTTACCCGGGGCATAACAGTTCATTTGTTAAGGGTTGTCATTTCATAAACATATTGTCATTTAATAAAGCATTGGAAGTTTTGCATTCAAATTTTTTTCTCTCTGTCTTTCTTTTTACTTTTATCATTTTCAAATAGCTATGTGTTCTTACACCCACCCACCCAATAAATTGCAGATCCACATCCACTCTGGATCCCGTTGATAAAGAATCTGCTATTTCCATTTATGACTTTGAAAATCTGATCTACCAAGCCAAAGACGAAGGTGAGGAAGATTGTGAAATACCTGGAGAACTTTCTAGATTGGTAATACAAGAGGAAAAGGCTATTCAACCATATGAAGAGCCATTTGAAATTGTAAACTTGGGTACTGAAGCAGACAGAAAAGAATTCTAGATAGGCGCTAACTTAGAGGACAATGTCAAGAACAGGTTAATACATATGTTAAATGAATATGTTGAGATCTTTTCTTGGTCATACGAAGACATTCCAGGGCTCGATACTGATATTATGGTTAACCGTCTACCGATGAAAGAGGGTTGTTCTCTAATAAAGCCGAAGGTTCGTCGCATGCGTCCCAAGATGACAGAGAAGATTAAGGCTGAGGTTATGAAACAATTTAACGCATGTTTCTTTGCTGTTACATCGTATCCTCAATGGGTTGCAAATGTTGTTTCGGTACCAAAGAAAGATGGCAAGGCACATATATGTGTAGACTACATGGATATAAAAAGGGAGAGCCCCAAATATGACTTCCCACTTCCACATATTGATGTTATGGTTGACAACAACGCTCAACACAAGGTATTGTCTTTCGTGGATGGTTTCTTGGGTTATAATCATATCAAAATGGCACCTGAAGACATGGATAAAAGTACCTTTTTTCACACAGTGGGGGCACTTTCAGCTACAAAGTTATGCCTTTTGGGTTAAAGAACACCGGCGCAACATATCAGCATGCCATGGTAGCTTTATTCCATGACATAATCCATCACGAGATAGAGGTCTACGTCGATGATATGATAGCCAGATCTCAGACTGAAGAAGAGCATCTTTACCATCTACACAAGGGATACTGGAGAAGTACAAGTTGAGGTTGAATCCGAACAAGTGCACCTTTGAGGTGAGATCTGGTAAGCTCCTGGGTTTTGTTGCCAGTGGTAAAGGAATTGAGGTTGATCCCGCCAAAGTCAAAGTTATTTAAGAAATGCCTCCTCCCTGTACTGAGAAGGAAGTCAAGGGTTTCTTAGGACGACTGAATTAAATTGCTCGATTCATTTCTCATTTAACTGCTGCTTGTGAGCCAATCTTCAAGCTACTGAAGAAAGATCAGGTAGTAAAGTGGAATGACGACTGTCAGACAACCATTGACAAGATCAAGGAGTACCTACAAGAACCTCTAATTCTGATGCCACCAATTAAGAAAGACCTCTAATTATGTACCTAACAGTGTTAGAAAACTCAATAGGATGTATATTGGGCCAACATGACGAGTTTGGTCAAAAAGAGAATGCAATATACTACCTTAGCAAAAAGTTTACCGACTGTGAAACAAGATACTCACTACTCAAGAAAACTTGCCGCACTTTGGCATGGGCTGCTCGCCGACTAAGACAACATATGTTGACCCATACCACTTTGTTGATCTCTAAAATGGATCCCATCAAATACATATTTGAGAAGCCAGCTCTCTCCAAAAGAATAGCCCGATGGAAAATGGTCTTAACAGAATATGACATTCATTACACGACTCAAAAGGCAATCAAAGGGAGTGTATTAGCATGCCACTTGTCTCATCAAGCTGTAGACGACTAGCAATATATGAATTTTGAGTTCCCGGATGAGAATATTATGCTAGTAACAAATTGTGAAGATCTTGGACCGCGTGAAGGACCTGAGCCAGTATACCGATGGACTATGGTTTTCGATGGAGCTTCTAACGCACTTGGAAATGATATTGGTGCTGTAATTATCTCTCCTCAGGGTTGCCACACACCTTTTACTGCCAGACTTTACTTTGACTGTACCAACAACATCACCGAATATGAAGCGTGCATCATGGGCATTAGAGCTGGTATTGACATGAGGATTAAATTCTTGAATGTATATGGGGACTCAGTCCTGGTAATCATTCAAATCAAGGGAGAATGGGATACTAAGCACCCAAATCTCATTCCTTATAGAGAACATGTGCTTACCTTAATCCCGTACTTCGAGGAAATTACTTTTGAGCACTCCCACGAGAAGAGAATCAGTTGGCAGATGCATAAACAACCATGTCGTCTATGTTTAAAGTCACATGGGACAACGAGGCTCCCAGAATTACCATTGAGAGGCTAGACGAACCGGCACATTGCTATGAAGTTGATACTAACAGAGTAGAAGAGAAGCCTTGGTTTCATGAAGTGAAAAGATACCTTGAGGCTCAAGAATACCCCGAGGGGGCATCTATCAACGACAAGAAATTCCTACGGAGGTTGTTATTCCTGAGTAACGAAATTCTGTACAGGCGTAACCATGATTCGACTCTGTTTTATTGTATGGACAATGTTGTACCCCAAAATTTGCCCTCCCATATTCTTCAAAATTTGCCAAGTTAAAGCTTCAAAGTCTCCCCAAGGGTTGCACAGTTCGAGGGCCTCCTAAACAGTCAAAATTAGGGTTTTGGTTCTGACAAAGAAAATGAAGTTTCCAAGGGTCCAATCAAGTCCCACATGTCTATAAACATGGTCAAGCATCCTCATGCCAAGTTTCAAGACTTACAGCTCAAAATTGCACAGTCAAAAACCCTAATTGCACTACAGTCAACTGTAGGGGCAAAATGGTCATTTGACAGTCAAAAGTTCAAATTTTTGGTCAACATCTCATTTTGAAGCCACAAACATCATTTGATCAATGCTTGATCATGATTCTCAAAGCTTGGCTCAAAAATCATCAAGATGCAAAAGTTTCCATATTTGGACAATTGGAAAAGTCAACTGTAACTTGATCAGGGCATAACTTCCACATAGTTTATCAGAAAAATTCCATCCAAAGCTCATTTTGAAGATAAAGACATTTCCTACAACTCCTCTTCACACTTAAAGTCCAAGAAATGCTCTCACAAAAAGTTATCAATTTCAACATTATAGGTCATTTTCAAAAGTCAACAAAAAGGGACTTTAAGTCAAAGGCCATAACTTGAGATTGGTAAATCAAAATGACATGGGACCAAAGGAATTGGTTAGAGGACTCAAAGACCTTTCCAAAATGTCCAGGAACATGAGCAAAGCTTAAAAATTGAGCAAGTTATGCCTTGTGGAAGTTGGGGAATATTTGGATATTTTGAAAAGTCAACATTGATTCAAATGACCTAAAAAATGCTAATGGGCCTCTTTTTCTTTCACAATTCATCATCCAAAGCATGTGCACGACCATTTTTCCCAAAGGGAAGTTTTTTTATCATTTTTATTTTATTTATTTGAATTTTTAAATGCTAGAAATTCATTTAATTAATTAAAATATATGAAAAATACTAAACCTAGGTTTTAAATCTTTTTATGCATGATATATACTCAATATTTCGTGCATGGATAGATTTGGAAAGAATCAATATGATTTGTCATGATTTGATAGCAAATATGCATGAAAAGATTGGAAAATATTTTGCCATGAAAATCAATATCCTCTCCATCAATTCCTTGATCCTTTGGCTAAAATTCTCAACCCTAATCACTCACATACATATATGGATGCAAACCCTCGTGCCCAAGATCTCCCAGCTGCGCCAGAAAAGCATAGAGAAACTTGAGTTTTTGCAAAGACAATTGAAAATTGAAAACTAGGTTTTAGGGCTATTCAAGGTCAAATAATCACTCCATTAGCTTGCCAAGGTGACCAGGAGACTATTCCAATCAAGAACATCAACTCTAACGCCTTGAATCGGTATACAGAAATCAAATTTTTTTCATATAAATGCATATTCGTGTTTTGATTTTGAGGCATTCTCATGGCATTTTGTTTATGGATTCATACTAAGTGATGTATTCTGAAGCTAACCACATACTTTGATTGAGTTTTTATACACTATATGCAAAAACGCCATTGTTATGTTTTAGGGTTACAGGGATTTTGATTTAGGGCTTTACGTTCAAGGAAAAATTGGGACACGAGACCGGCATCATGAGAACCACAAGCTTCCAATGAATTCAATGATGGGGTCGCGCCATATTTATATGCCAAGACAAGCTAATCGCTATTTTCTAGAATGGTGCATTTAGGGACGGTTCAAAACCGTTGCTGATTCTTTTATGTTTCAGGAAAAAAACAAAAGCCATGGAGAAGACGATGAAGTGTCAGGCAGTGATTGGAGCATTTAAAATTTGCGCGCTAATTTCCCACTAATCCTTGTTTTCTCTTATAATATTTGTTTGCTATTACATAATCAAAACGCGCTAGGTGGCTCAGTGGCAAGCAAGTGTATTGGTGACCTTCAGGACCTGGGTTCGATCCCAGGTCCCCACCCCTTTCCATATTATTTTTCCCTTAATGCTTCTGTGCAGTTTCAATACTAAGGACCACCATGCGTCCATAATTTCCAGCTTGCCACTTGGCCAATCATACCAATCCAAGGGACCAGATCTGAAGATCATGGTAAACCTCAGTCAACGCCCATGCATGCTAATAGAAAAGTCAATCAGGACAGAACTTATTGGGCCTAAAATTACTGGACTTCACCTCACGTTTGGGGACAGACCCCCCTAGGTTTGCACTCTCTTTCATATTTTTTTTTCATTAGTTTATTTATTTTAATTATTGTTTTTTTATATGTTAATTCCTTTAATTTAATACTTTCATAAAAAAGCATAAAAAACAATATAAAATCAGAAAAGAGACAAAAAATAAATATTTTTATTTAATGTTATTTTTTGTAAATAAACATCATTAATTGATTTTAGTTTTAATCTAGGGTTAATCTCAATATTTTTTCAATAAAACCTAAAATTGGTAGAATTAGGGTTTCAAGCATTTTTCATCTTTTTCTTATTTTATTATATTAATTATTAATTCTTAATTAGTTTTTTTTATAAATCAAGTTGCAATTAATTAATTAGGCTCACTTTTAGATAATTGTCATATTTTCTTAATAAATTAAAAAATAGTTAGAACTAGGTTTAAATTTCATTTAATTCTCATTAAAATCATAAATACCAAAATCTCAAAAACAATTTCATTTTCTTTTTAATTTAATTAATTTAACAATTTAATTAAAAAGGGTCCAACGCCCTCGTTTCCAATTTTAATTCAATTCGCGTATGTATTTCTTTTTCTTTTAATTTTTTATGTACCTCTCCCAAAGCCGTGTAAGTTTAATCTTTCGCACTTTAATTTCTCTATTTTCTGTCAAATCGGGTCCTGGAAATTTTAGCGATGTGGACCCGCGCCTTTGTAATAGTTTAGAATTTTACCTTTTCGCACTTTTTTGACTGTTAAATAAATGCATGCAAGAATGAATGGACAAAAAATAAAAACAAACGCATAGATCACTTTGACATGAACAAGATAAAATAAATGAAAACGACACACAAATCACACACCACCCCTAGGGTACGCCTCACTGTTGCCTTGCCTCGAAAGGTGATCGTCGAGTAGAGGATGTCTTAGTAAGTCCTCATGATCCGGGAACCTGGCATGAGGGTAGCTTCTAAGGTGTCTTCCCATTGCTCTGGTGATCACCATGTCCCGAACCTCGAATTGACCCGACCACCTCCAATGGTGGTGCTACCTACCTCTCAATGGTGGGATGGCACTACTTTAAAGGACATCTACACAGACGAATTCCTTAGGGTAGGTAGGTTCTCGTAGATACTTGCTCTAAATTTCAAAACAAATCCAAAAATACTTTTCACACCAACACATTTTCAAAAGCTTTCGAAAGCATTTTTTCAAACACTCTTGAGGACCGATACAAGAGTCGAACTGGAATTTTCAAAGAAACTTTTTAAACCCACAGTTGAAAAGCAAACAAACCATTTTGAAAACACAAATGACCAAGTATCTAAGAGCCCATGGATAACCATGGATAGAAAGGGTGCTAACACCTTCCCTTTCTATAATCTACCTCCCGAACCGAGAGCAATCTCTTTAAGGAATTTTTTCTTTGCTTTTGTCCTTTCCATTTGGAGAAAATAAAAGACGGTGGCGACTCTTGCTTCCGCGACATTTTGCGAACCAGCGTTAAACAGTCAGTTCCAGATCCACCGATCACAGAACTGGCGACTCTGCTGGGGACTTAAACTTAAAGTGAGGTGTACCTTAGGGTTAGTTCATAACTGTGTTTTCAATTGTATTGACTTGTCTGCTTTAAATTTGTGGGTTTCATGGGAGTTACATAGATCCTAACCCGGATCTGGGGATACCCTGTTTAGGTAGCATAAGCTGTGAGGGACCTGTCTGGCGTAGACCGACACGGGTGAAACAGTGGCTACGTTGGTGTGGCACCTTGGTCTGTACCGATATCCCTTGTGTTGCAACGAGGAGAATATGGGTCTTCTGAGGAGTCATTAAGCACCAACAACCTTAGAACCTTAAATGACACAACTTGGCCATTAGAACAGTAGCAATATGCTACGCCCATTGAGGCTAAACTCTCGTGATGGTTCTGGCCGCAAGAAAAGATTGCGATGCTGGAGTTATGACCGATTGAGGGTAGTCAATGATATTGGGATCCTCTAAGGACCCGGTCACTTTGATAGGACATGTATAAACCAACAAACTGAAAGAGGGTAGTACCTAGACCTCATGCTGGCCTAAACTTTAGGGGCTTGCCTTGTGTGACTTGTGTGCCTTACCATGTTTGCCTTTGTATCTATTTGTGGTGTGCTTTACCATGACATCATAACATCATGAGCATTGCATGCATCCTGCATAAGGACTGACCATTTCAAAGACAAGAGGGTTTCACCTTTGCTCTGTTTTGTAGGACATTATGATGCCTGTGCGAAGGAATACTATCCGGTTCAACTTTGTTCATTCACCTGAGTTGCTTAAAGAGTTGGTTAGCAGAATTCCAAATACCACTTCCTTCATTCAGAGGCATGGTTCTCTTCTTAGTTTAGTCACTGCAAAGCGGGATCAACAGTTGATGAGTGTTCTGACCCAGTTCTATGACCCTCTGTACCAGTGCTTCACCTTTCAAGACTTCCAGCTGGTCCCTACCCTGGAAGAGTTCTCTGATTTGCTTGGTATCCCTATCTTGGATCAGACTCCCTTCACTGGTTGGGAAAAGACCCTCAGGCTTGAGGATGTTGCTGCAGCTCTTCCCTTGACATATCAAGAGGTAATGGACAACTGGGTGACTAGAAGCGGAGTTAAGGGTTTCTTGGCCAAGTTTCTGATTGGTAAAGCTAACAGTTTCTGGAACGACCTGGACTTTAGGGCATATGAAGACATCTTGGCTCTCTTAATCTATGGGCTAGTCTTGTTTCCTAATCCTAACAACTTCATCAATGTCACTGCCATAAGTATCTTTATGTCTCAGAATCCGGTGCCCACTCTCTTGGGTGACATCTTGCAACAACTTCATGCTCGTACTACGCAAAGACGAGGAACCCTATGGTGTTGTATCCCTTTGTTGGTGAGGTGGTTTATTTCGCACCTCTCTAAGTTCGTGTTGAAGAACCAAGAAGGAAGAGGTTGGGCTCATAGGTTAATGTCTCTCACCGATAAAGACATCATTTGGACTTGCAGAGGTTTGGATGAGATAACTATTATTGATCGATGCGGGGAATACCCTAATGTTCCTCTGATTGGTACCCAAGGAGGAATCTCTTACAATCCATGTCTAGCACTCCGTCAGTTTGGAAGAGCCAGAAGGGCAGGACCTCATGAGATGTTGGTGCCTCACATCAGTTTTGAGTTTCAGGTGGATAGTGACGAGTTGCGTCGTAGGTTCATCAAGGCTTGGGAAAAAGTTCATAAAGCTGACCCATAGGATTTAGGGCCAAAGACTTCTTTACCTATGGAAGCCTACTACAAATGGGTTCGCATCCGTGCTCAGAAGTTAGGTATGCCATATGAAACTGTCAGACCCGTCATTCTTGAGTGTCCTGACAAAGATGGTGTTCCTCCAACTGTCCTTCCTCCTCAGATACCTACTGATTATGAGACATTAAAGAGGTCTTGGTCGCAACTGCGAGAAGAACGGGACTCTTACCGGGAAAAGTTCAACGAGCAGGAATTGAAGATCCAAAAGATGATGAAGCAGTTGGAGAATGAGCGAGCTCTGAATGACTACATCCGTACTGAGAAGAGGAGACCATGGGATCAATAAGGAGCTCTGGGTGTTCTTTTACAGTTTTACTTCCCTTTTCAGTATTTCCTTTCATGTAGCGCCTAAGGGCAACCTGTTGAACAATTTAAGTTTCAAAGTTGAATCTAATGAAGTGTGTTCCTTTTTGTTTACAAAGTTGATTCCCGATTGTCTTTGAAAACATAAATCATACGCATTCCATTCATCATGTGCATAGCAGGTTTTCCTCTTTTCAGGTTGCTTACCGTTCTTCGCTGTTTATTTCAGCATCATGAACCCCGACTCATCATCAACTGAGATGTCCATCAAGGCTCTTCAGGCGCAGAATGCGCAATTTCAGGAACTAATCATGGGTTTGGCTCAGGGCCAAGAAGAGCTGAAGGCTCTGCTCCTGAAGAAGGAAAAGAAGAAGAAGAGAAGAACTGTTCTGTTCAACTCGGGCCGAAGGTTTGGCAACACTCTGCAAAATGAAGAGGCTGGTTCTTCCATTGGCAAGGGTACTCCTCAAGGGGAAAAAGGTCCTAGTCCGGTAGTCTCCGACAACGAGACTGATTTTGATGAAGAACAATATCCTCCGGCAGAAGACCGTTACAAGCAGTTGGAGGATAGGCTGAATGCTATGGAGATCCAACAAGTACCTGGGCTGGATTTCGGAGATTTGGGTTTGTCTACTGGTGTGATCATTCCTCGTAAGTTCAAAGCACCATCTTTCACTAAGTACGACGGGGCGTCTTATCCCAAGCTACATCTCAGGTCCTATGTTCGGAAGATTCAACCGTACTCAGTGGATAAGAATTTGTGGATCCACTTCTTCCAGGAGAGTCTTTCAGGGACTCATCTCGAGTGGTTCTATCAGCTGGATGGGACCAAGGTTCATAACTGGGAGGAGTTGGCTACTGCTTTCTATAAGCAGTGTCAGTATAATTCCGACCTTGCCCCTACACGTACCCAACTCCAGGGTATGTCGTTAGGTTCAAGTGAAGGTTTTAAAGAGTACGCTCAGAAGTGGAGGGATCTGGCTGGCAGAGTGCAGCCTCCGTTGACTGATCGGGAGTTGGTAGACATGTTCTTGGGGACCCTATCTGGGCCATTTTTCAACCATCTTATCGGGAACTCGTCTGCAGGGTTTACTGATCTTATTCTGACTGGAGAGAGAATTGAGGCTGGGTTGAAGTCTGGTAAGATTCCGAAGGGTGCATCGTCTAGTTCTGAGAAGAAACCCTTCAAAAAGGATGCTAGTGCTGTGTATGGCTCCAGACGACAAGAGAAATCTGAGCACCGCCAATCTGTCAGTGCGGTAATGATTGCTAAGCCTGCTGCCGCTCCTCGGCCAACCAATCCTCAAAGGGCTGAAGGACCCCGGAGAGAGTTCACCCGGTTAAGTATGACTTTATCGCAGATCTTGCCACAATTGCTGTCCACCAATCTAGTGACTGTCAGAGAGGCGCCAAAGGTTGTCAACACTGCTTCCCCTAAATACAATCCAAATGCCCGCTGTGCTTATCACCCTGATAGCCCGGGGCATTCCACTGATGACTGTTGGGCATTAAGGAACAAGCTACAGGACCTTATTGACGCCAAGGAGGTATAATTTGAGGCATCTGAGAAGCCTAATGTAGTGACGGCTCCCCTGCCTGCTCATGGAGTGAATGCTATTGGGGACGAAGACGACGTGGATGAAGCTGAGTTTGATAGCTGGATCTACCCGGCAACCGACAGTGGACCTAACAATTGGAGTGCAAAGGACAATCTACCTGTTTCTCTTATTACTGAGTAATGAATTCCTATGTTTTGGGTATTTGTAATAAACAATAAATTGAACTATATGGCCCGGTGTCTTACCCGGGGCACCGTGGTTTCATTTGTGAGGGCATATAAATTGTCATTTCATATATCATAAATGAAAATCTTGGACGTTTTCTCGCATTTCAAATCTTATGCTCCTTTTCTATCTTTCCTTCCTTTACATATATTTCAAAACAACTATATTTACACACACTCACTCATACAGGTTTCAATCCACTCTGGATCTCACTGGTAACGACTCTGCTACTGCCAGTTATGACTTCGAAAATCCGATCAACTTAGCCTAAGACGAAGGTGAAGATGATTGCGAAGTGCCTGGCGAGCTCGCAAGACTGTTACTCCAGGAAGAGAGGGCAATTCAACCACATGAAGAGCCAGTGGAAACAATAAACTTGGGTACTGAGGCAGACAGGAAAGAGGTAAAGATTGGTGCCAACCTAGAGCTCAGCGTGAAGCAACGGTTGACTAAGATGTTACATGATTATATGGAGATCTTTGCCTGGTCCTACGAAGACATGCCCGGGTTGGATACCGATATTGTGGTCCATCACTTGCCCACTAAGGAAGACAGCCCTCCGGTTAAGCAAAAGGTCCGCCGTATGCGTCCAGAGATGTCTGAGAAGATCAAAGCCGAGGTTATGAAACAGTTTGATGCCGGGTTTCTTGCAGTAACTTCTTACCCTCAGTGGGTTGCTAATGTAGTGCCAGTACCAAAGAAGGACGGTAAGGTCAGAATGTGTGTCGATTACAGGGATCTGAACAGGGCCAGCCCCAAAGATGACTTACCCCTACCTCACATTGATGTCCTTGTTGATAATACAGCTCAGCATAAAGTGTTCTCTTTCATGGATGGCTTTTCAGGTTACAATCAGATCAAGATGGCTCCTGAAGACATGGAAAAGACTACATTTGTTACTCAGTGGGGCACCTTCTGCTACAAGGTCATGCCTTTTGGACTGAAGAACACTGGGGCAACCTACCAACGTGCCATGGTTGCTTTATTTCATGACATGATCCATCATGAGATAGAAGTGTATGTTGACGACATGATCGCAAGGTCCCAGACTGAGGAAGAGCACCTAGATCATCTGTAGAAGTTGTTTGACCGTATGAAATTGTACAAGCTGAGGTTGAACCCGAACAAGTGCACCTTCGGGGTAAGATCTGGGAAGTTGTTAGGCTTCGTTGTAAGTGATAAGGGTATTCAAGTGGACCCTGCCAAGGTTAAAGCTATTCAAGAGATGCCAGTTCCTAAGACAGAGAAAGAGGTCAGAGGCTTTTTAGGACGCCTGAATTACATTGCTCGATTCATCTCGCATCTAACTGCCACCTGTGAGCCAATCTTCAAGCTGCTGAAGAAAGACCAGGTAGTATGTTGGAATGATGAATGTCAGGCTGCTTTTGACAAAATCAAAGAGTATCTCCAAGAACCACCCATCCTTATGCCACCGGTTGAAGGGAGACCTCTGATACTATACCTGACAGTACTTGACAACTCAATGGGGTGTGTGCTGGGGCAGCATGACGAGTCTGGCCGAAAAGAGCACGCCATTTATTACCTTAGCAAAAAGTTTACCGACTGTGAGACCCGATACTCACTGCTTGAGAAAACTTGCTGCGCTTTGGTATGGGCTGCTCGCCGGCTGAGACAGTATATGCTGACTCACACTACCTTGTTGATCTCAAAGATGGATCCTATAAAGTACATATTCGAAAAGCCTGCTCTGTCTGGGAGAATTGCAAGATGGCAAATGATCTTGACGGAATACGACATTCAGTACACGACCCAGAAAGCCATCAAGGGAAGCGTATTGGCAGACCACTTGGCACATCAGGCAGTAGACGACTATCAGTCAATGAACTTCGAGTTTCCAGACGAGAGCATCATGATTGTGACTGATTGTGAAGTACCTGGACCGGATGAAGGACCTGAGGAAGGATCCCGATGGTCTATGCACTTTGACGGAGCCTCCAATGCTTTGGGTAACGGTATCGACGCCATAATCATATCACCTCAAGGCACTCATACTCCGCTCACTGCCCGGCTATGTTTCAACTGTACCAACAACATGGCGGAGTATGAGGCGTGCATCATGGGTCTTCAAGCTGCGATCGACTTAAGGATCAAGTTTCTGAGTGTCTTCGGAGATTCCGCTCTTGTGATCAATCAGATCAAAGGAGAGTGGGATACGAAACATCCGAATCTTATTCCTTACAGAGAATGTGTGTTGACGATGATCCCCCACTTCACGAAGATAACCTTTGAACACTTTCCAAGAGAAGAGAATCAGTTAGCGGACGCGTTAGCTACAATGTCTTCTATGTTCAAGGTCAAATGGGATAATGAGGCTCCCCGGATCATCATCTGGAAACTGGA
Organism: Vicia faba; assembly: GCA_948472305.1. Taxonomy (NCBI): domain Eukaryota; kingdom Viridiplantae; phylum Streptophyta; class Magnoliopsida; order Fabales; family Fabaceae; genus Vicia; species Vicia faba. Next base: position 1,329,718,853 of record OX451741.1, on the reverse strand, counting down.
CGAGCCGACATACTGTTGTGATCTCGAGACTGAGTTGGTGACTGAGAAGCCTTGGTACCATGAGGTGAAGAGATACTTGGAAGCTCAGGAATACCCTGAAGGTGCATCTGTTAACGATAAAAAGTTCCTGAGAAGGTTCACAGCAAAGTTCTTCCTTAGCAACGACATCTTGTACAAGCGAAACCATGATTCGACCTTACTGCGTTGTGTGGATAAGACTGAAGCAGAAAGGATCATGGAAGAGCTACATGAAGGGACCTTTGGTACACATTCCAGTGGGCACACTATGGCAAAGAAAATCCTTCGGGCAGGGTATTTCTGGTCCACAATGGAAGCTGACTGCTACCAACATTCTCGGACATGCCACAAATGCCAGATATACGCAGACAAGGTGCATGTCCCTCCAGTTCCTCTGAATGTTCTGACTGCGCCTTGGCCGTTTGCAATGTGGGGCATAGATATGATCGGTGAGATTAAACCTACAACTTCTAACGGACATCGCTTCATCCTGGTAGCGATTGATTACTTCACAAAGTGGGTCGAGGCAGCTTCCTACGCTACGGTAACCAAGACGGTTGTGGCACGGTTCATTCGGCATAATCTGATCTGTCGATACGGCGTCCCTGAGAGAATTATTACAGACAACGGTACCAATCTGAATAACAAGATGATCACTGAGCTCTGCGAGCAATTTAAAATACAGCACCACAACTCTTCTCCTTACAGACCGAAGATGAATGGGGCTGTAGAAGCAGCAAATAAGAACATCAAGAAAATCGTGCAGAAGATGACAGTGACTTATAAAGATTGGCACGAGATGTTACCGTTCGCTCTACATGGGTACCGTACCTCAGCCAGGACGTCAACCGGGGCAACTCCTTTCTCCTTGGTCTACGGCATGGAGGCAGTCTTACCGATCGAAGTGCAGATACCCTCTCTCCGGATAATGAAGGATGCAAATCTGAATGAAGATGATTGGATCCAGACACGACTTGATCAGCTAAACCTTATTGATGAAAAGAGACTTGCTGCTATCTGTCATGGTCAGACGTATCAGAAACGAATGATCAGGGCATTTAACAAAAAGGTCAGACCACAGGAATATCAAGTTGGGGATCTGGTAATCAAGCGAATCATCCTTCCTCAGAGTGATCCAAGGGGCAAATGGACCCCTACATACGAAGGGCCATTTGTGGTTAAACATGTGTTCTCAGGAGGAGCCATGATCCTAACCAACATGGATGGTGACGACCTTCCTCACCCCGCCAATGCAGACATAGTAAAAAGATACTACGCATGAAAAAGACCCGCTAGGCTGACATGCCTAGGAAAAAATTAGGGCTTCCCGGCGAACCAAAAAGGTTCGGGCAAAATGAAGGGATGAAATGAAAAAATCTGTACACCCGGCAAGTCGAAAACCTGAAAAGGCGGCTTGGGCAAAAATGGGTATCCCGGTGGATTGAAAACCCGAAAGGGCGGTCCAGGCAAAAATTAGGGATAAAGCGTAATACTATGTCTCATTGATCACCTTGCATCCAGAATCCGGTATCTACATCAAGTTCAGACGGCATCGATCAGTCAGCTTCATCTTCAACTAAGGTCATCAAGTGATGAGACGCTCAGAGTTATAAGGGCGATAGCAGAGTTGAAACCCAGTGGGATCATTCATTTCACACAGCTGTTTTATTTTCTCTTGTACAAAATTTGTATAAAATCTTTTGTTCGGCGGCATTCTCTTACTAGGACGTCAGCCTCTTGTACACAAACGCCTATTTACAGGCCATTCAAAAACCAATACAAATACACTTTTCAGTTAAAATTGCCAATTGTTTTTTCCTTTTCCGTTTTGTTTTGCGAAGAACGTCCAAGGTTCAATTTGTGATATATGCATTGACAATAATTTGCTAACTCATAAATATTTGCATACGAGACAAAGGATTAATTACAGGTAACATTAGAAACAGGGGCAATAAAGAGTTGTCTAAGCAATCTAATTATTCTGTCCTCCAAGGTACTAAGGTAGGTTCAGCTGAAGAACACAACCAGATATCTTAATCCCCCAGAGAGTAAGTCGGAAAATCAATACGCTCTCCCCGAGCAAAGCTACTATCAGTCTTAAGGAAGTTGGGTATCCTCCAGCAGATCTCAGACATTCATGGACATTCTTAACAAGCATCCCCGGCAGTCTTGACCTAAAGATTGTTCCCCGGCGGTATATCAAACATTCAGTGGAGTTACTTCCGATTACAGTTCAAAACTCCCCCAGAGAGAGTCCAATCCAGTTTCCCCAGAAAGTTGAGGTCCATCTTCCCAAGCAGTAAGCTTATCCCCAGTAGATTCTGGAAGCTTATCCTCGCAGAGCGCGAACGCGTCTCCCGGCTTTATTCAAGAGTTATTTCCCCACCAGGGTATAACTGGGTTATCCTCAGCCAAAAGCCACGGAAAGAGCGTTCTCGACAAAGTCTTCTTATCCCCAGCGAAGTCTATTAACACTTCCAATACAACAATGGTATCCCCAGCAAGCTGTTATCAACACGCAACAAAGTACCTCTCTCCCCACAGAGTATTGCTTCCCAACAAGATCGTTAGAGTGCTTTTCTCCCCGCAGAGTAATCTATTCGCCAAGTTTATTCCCCAACGGAGTTATCTTCTCCTACCGGTATTCTTGCAACTATCCCTAGCGGAAGCAAAAGCTATTCTTCAACATCAGCCCAGGAGTGACTTCCCGACACCCGTCAAGGATTTACTTTCCTAAGACGAAAACATACATTCGTAAACATCATATACATCATTATAGCATGCATTTACGCATCATATCTCACAAATCTCATATTGAGAACATCATTGCTTGATCCATATCATGCATTGCATAGGACTAACTTTTATCTTTCAGGAAAGAGTCAGTTAAGTTCTCAGCTACATGTCAAGACCTAGACCGGTTCAGTTAAATCGACTCCAAATATTTCTCTGTTTCTTATCCAGTTAAAGGCCTTCTCTGGTTCAGTCAGATCGACCCTAAGATCTCCCTGTTTCTTATCCAGTTGAAGACATTTCAAGACCTAGACCAGTTCAGTTAATCGACCCTAAGATTTTCTGTTTCTTATCCAGTCCAAGGCCTTCTCTAGTCCAGCTAAATCGACCCCAAACAGATTTTCCTGATAAAGACTCAGTAGAAGATATCCAAGATTCTCTCAGCGATACTGTTGAGGTTGTAGTCGCCTATGGTTCTCTCCCCGATACTGCGGAGGTAGTAATCATTCCCAGATTCGCTCAACGATTGCTGTTGAGGTTGAAGTTATCCAAGATTCTCTCAATGATTGCTGTTGAGGTTGTAGTCGCCTGTGGTTCTCTCCCCGATACTGCGGAGGTAGTAATCATCCCCAGATTCGCTCAGCGTTACTGTTGAAGTGAAGTCGTCCAAGATTCTCTCAATGTTTGCTGTTGAGGTTGTAGTCGCCTTTGGTTCTCTCCCCGATACTGCGGAGATAGTAATCATCCCAAGATTCGCTCAACGATTGCTGTTGAGGTTGAAGTTATCCAAGATTCTCTCAATGATTGCTGTTGAGGTTGTAGTCGCCTGTGGTTCTCTCCCCGATACTGCAGAGGTAGTAATCATCCCCAGATTCGCTCAACGATTTCTATTGAGGTTGAAGTTATCCAAGATTCTCTCAATGATTGCTGTTGAAGTTGTAGTCGCCTGTGGTTCTCTCCCCGATACTGCGGAGGTAGTAATCATCCCCAGATTCGCTCAGCGTTACTGTTGAAGTGAAGTCGTCCAAGATTCTCTCAATGATTGTTGTTGAGGTTGTAGTCGCCCATGGTTCTCTCCCCGATACTGTGGAGGTAGTAATCATCCCCAGATTCGCTCAACGATTGCTGTTGAGGTTGAAGTTATCCAAGATTCTCTCAATGATTGCTGTTGAGGTTGTAGTCGCCTGTGGTTCTCTCCCCGATACTGCGGAGGTAGTAATCATCCCCAGATTCGCTCAGCGTTACTGTTGAAGTGAAGTCGTCCAAGATTCTCTCAATGATTGCTGTTGAGGTTGTAGTCGCCCATGGTTCTCTCCCCGATACTGCAGAGATAGTAATCATCCCTAGATTCGCTCAGCGTTACTGTTGAAGTTGAAGTCGCACAAGATTCTCTCAATGATTGCTATTGAGGTTGTAGTCGCCTATGGTTCTCTCCCCGTTACTGCGGAGGTAGTAATCGTCCCCAGATTCTCTCAGCTTTCCTGTTGAGGTTGTAATCTTCCAAGGTTCTCTCACCGTTCCTGTTGAGATAGCAACCATCCCTGGTTCATTCATCACCTTTTGAAGCTCCAGATCCAGCTCCTGTAACCAGTCAGGACACATCTACACAAGAGTTTGAAGACCACTCCTGTAACAGGTCAGGTAATCATTTTTCTTTTGCAGGTACGCAAGTTCTTGCTAAGGAATCTCTTACGCGATCGACATTCAGATGGCATCTATAAGCCCATCCATCCTTCCATCATCTCTCAGCATGGCATCTATAAGCCCATTATCCTATCTATCGATCTCCAAATGGCATCTATAAGCTCATTCCCCACATCACACTACTATGTGAGCGCAAATTTCTGGGCACTCTAGTGTTCAATCATCTTCCACCCTCGGATTACGAAAGGCATGTCAGCCAATCTGCATCCTCAGGTCTAAGAAGATTGAACAGGGGCAACTGTTGTACCCCAAAATTTTCCCTCCCATATTCTTCAAAATTTGCCAAGTTAAAGCTTCAAAGTCTCCCCAAGGGTTGCACAGTTCGAGGGCCTCCTAAACAGTCAAAATTAGGGTTTTGGTTCTGACAAAGAAAATGAAGTTTCCAAGGGTCCAATCAAGTCCCACATGTCTATAAACATGGTCAAGCATCCTCATGCCAAGTTTCAAGACTTACAGCTCAAAATTGCACAGTCAAAAACCCTAATTGCACTACAGTCAACTATAGGGGCAAAATGGTCATTTGACAGTCAAAAGTTCAAATTTTTGGTCAACATCTCATTTTGAAGCCACAAACATCATTTGATCAATGCTTGATCATGATTCTCAAAGCTTGGCTCAAAAATCATCAAGATGCAAAAGTTTCCATATTTGGACAGTTGGAAAAGTCAACTGTAACTTGATCAGGGCATAACTTCCACATGGTTTATCAGAAAAATTCCATCCAAAGCTCATTTTGAAGATAAAGACATTTCCTACAACTCATCTTCACACTTCAAGTCCAAGAAATGCTCTCACAAAAAGTTATCAATTTCAACATTATAGGTCATTTTCAAAAGTCAACAAAAAGGGACTTTAAGTCAAAGGCCATAACTTGAGATTGGTAAATCAAAATGACATGGGACCAAAGGCATTGGTTATAGGACTCAAATACCTTTCCAAAATGTCCAAGAACATGAGCAAAGCTTAAACATTGAGCAAGTTATGCCTTGTGGAAGTTGGGGAATTTTTGGATATTTTGAAAAGTCAACATTGATTCAAATGACCTAAAAATGCTAATGGGCCTCTTTTTCTTTCACAATTCATCATCCAAAGCATGTGCACGACCATTTGGCCCAAAGGGAAGTTTTTTTATCATTTTTATTTTATTTATTTGAATTTTTAAATGCTAGAAATTCATTTAATTAATTAAAATATATGAAAAATACTAAACCTAGGTTTTAAATCTTTTTATGCATGATATATACTCAATATTTCGTGCATGGATAGATTTGGAAAGAATCAATATGATTTGTCATGATTTGATAGCAAATATGCATGAAAAGATTGGAAAATATTTTTCCATGAAAATCAATATCCTCTCCATCAATTCCTTGATCCTTTGGCTAAAATTCTCAACCCTAATCACTCACATACATATATGGATGCAAACCCTCGTGCCCAAGATCTCCCAGCTGCGCCAGAAAAGCATAGAGAAACTTGAGTTTTTGCAAAGAAAATTGAAAACTGAAAACTAGGTTTTAGGGCTTTTCAAGGTCAAATAATCACTCCATTAGCTTGCCAAGGTGACCAGGAGACTATTCCAATCAAGAACATCAACTCTAACGCCTTGAATCGGTATACAGAAATCAAATTTTTTTTCATAAAAATGCATATTCGTGTTTTGATTTTGAGGCATTCTCATGGCATTTTGTTTATGGATTCATACTAAGTGATGTATTCTGAAGCTAACCACATACTTTGATTGGGTTTTTATACACTATATGCAAAAACGCCATTGTTATGTTTTAGGGTTACAGGGATTTTGATTTAGGGCTTTACGTTCAAGGAAAAATTGGGACACGAGACCAGCATCATGAGAACCACAAGCTTCCAACGAATTCAATGATGGGGTCGCGCCATATTTATATGCCAAGACAAGCTAATCGCTATTTTCTAGAATGGTGCATTTAGGGACGGTTCAAAACCGTTGCTGATTCTTTTATGTTTCAGGAAAAAAACAAAAGCCATGGAGAAGACGATGAAGTGTCAGGCAGTGATTGGAGCATTTAAAATTTGCGCGCTAATTTCCCACTAATCCTTGTTTTCTCTTATAATATTTGTTTGCTATTACATAATCAAAACACGCTAGGTGGCTCAGTGGCAAGCAAGTGTATTGGTGACCTTCAGGACCTGGGTTCGATCCCAGGTCCCCACCCCTTTCCATATTATTTTTCCCTTAATGCTTCTGTGCAGTTTCAATACTAAGGACCACCATGCGTCCACAATTTCCAGCTTGCCACTTGGCCAATCATACCAATCCAAGGGACCAGATCTGAAGATCATGGTAAACCTCAGTCAACGCCCATGCATGCTAATAGAAAAGTCAATCAGGCCAGAACTTATTGGGCCTAAAATTACTGGACTTCACCTCACGTTTGGGGACAGACCCCCCTAGGTTTGCACTCTCTTTCATATTTTTTTTTCATTAGTTTATTTATTTCAATTATTGTTTTTTTATACGTTAATTCCTTTAATTTAATACTTTCATAAAAAAGCATAAAAAACAATATAAAATCAGAAAAGAGACAAAAAATAAATATTTTTATTTAATGTTATTTTTTGTAAATAAACATCATTAATTAATTTTAGTTTTAATCTAGAGTTAATCTCAATATTTTTTCAATAAAACCTAAAATTGGTAGAATTAGGGTTTCAAGCATTTTTCATCTTTTTCTTATTTTATTATATTAATTATTAATTCTTAATTAGTTATTTTTATAAATCAAGTTGCAATTAATTAATTAGGCTTAATTTTAGATAATTGTCATATTTTCTTAATAAATTAAAAAATAGTTAGAACTAGGTTTAAATTTCATTTAATTCTCATTAAAATCATAAATACCAAAATCTCAAAAACAATTTCCTTTTATTTTTAATTTAATTAATTTAACAATTTAATTAAAAAGGGTCCAACGCCCTCGTTTCCAATTTTAATTCAATTCGCGTATGTATTTCTTTTTCTTTTAATTTTTTATGTACCTCTCCCAAAGCCGTGTAAATTTAATCTTTCGCACTTTACTTTCTTTATTTTCTGTCAAATCGGGTCCTGGAAATTTTGGCGATGTGGACCCGCGCCTTTGTAATAGTTTAGAATTTTACCTTTCCGCACTTTTTTGACTGTTAAATAAATGCATGCAAGAATGAATGGACAAAAAATAAAAACAAACGCATAGATCACTTTGACATGAACAAGATAAAATAAATGAAAACGACACACAAATCACACACCACCCCTAGGGTACGCCTCACTGTTGCCTTGCCTCGAAAGGTGATCGTCGAGTAGAGGATGTCTTAGTAAGTCCTCATGATCCGGGAACCTGGCATGAGGGTAGCTTCTAAGGTGTCTTCCCATTGCTCTGGTGATCACCATGTCCCGAACCTCGAATTGACCCGACCACCTCCAATGGTGGTGCTACCTACCTCTCAATGGTGGGATGGCACTACTTTAAAGGACATCTACACAGACGAATTCCTTAGGGTAGGTTGGTTCTCGTAGATACTTGCTCTAAATTTCAAAACAAATCCAAAAATACTTTTCACACCAACACATTTTCAAAAGCTTTCGAAAGCATTTTTTCAAACACTCTTGAGGACCGATACAAGAGTCGAACTGGAATTTTCAAAGAAACTTTTTAAACCCACAGTTGAAAAGCAAACAAACCATTTTGAAAACACAAATGACCAAGTATCTAAGAGCCCATGGATAACCATGGATAGAAAGGGTGCTAACACCTTCCCTTTCTATAATCTACCTCCCGAACCGAGAGCAATCTCTTTAAGGAATTTTTTCTGTGCTTTTGTCCTTTCCATTTGGAGAAAATAAAAGACGGTGGAGACTCTTGCTTCCGCGACATTTCGCGAACCAGCGTTAAACAGTCAGTTCCAGATCCACTGATCACAGACAAGAAAGAGGCGGAGAATATTATGGAAGATATGCACGAATGTATATTTGGTACTCATTTTAGTGGACATAATATGGCTAAGAAGATTCTAAGGGCGTGTTACTATTGGTTGACTATGGAAACCGACTGTCACTACCACTCAATAACTTGTCACAAATGTAGAATCTATGCTGATAAAGTACATATACCTCTAGTACCTCTGAATGTCTTGACTACTCATTGGATGTTCGCAATTTGGGGCATTGATATGATTTTAGAAATCAAGCCTACTACCTCTAACGGACATCGCTTCATCCTCTTCGCCATTGATTACTCCACAAAGTGGGTTGAAGCAGCCTCGTTTGCCACTGTTACAAAGAATGTGGTCGCCCGATTCATTAAGCATAACCTTATCTGTCGGTATGGCATCCCCAAGAGGATTATCGCAGACAATGGTGAATAATGGAAAAACACAAGAAATGGGGGTTTGAATTGGGATTTTTAAAACTTAAAGTAAAGAACAAGTTGGTTATCTTGGTTCGTTTAAACTCAAACTACTACAGTCCACCCGCCAAGGTGATTTCACCTCTTTCAACGAGGTCTTAATCCACTAATCAATCTTGATTACAAATCTACTTTGACAACCATCAAATTCTTCTTGAGTATAAACCATAACCTGGTTTTTCTCAAGGAATTTCTCTAAACAATGTATGAATAAAAGTGTACAATAGTGTTTCTAATTAAACAGTATCACAAGACAAGTGATGTTTTACACAATTTTAATGTTGAACGTTTGAAGATGAAAATGATAGCAACGTTACTGTGCGTGTGAAAATCGTAAGCGATTTATCCTCAAAGCTTGTTTAAATAGGCGAAGCATGAAGGAGCATTTGGAAACTTGATCAATGACAATTAAGGTGCTTTCCAAAAATAAAGATCCTTGTTCCCTTCCAGTCGTTACTCTTGAAATGAGAATATTTGATTTGTAACGCTTCAGAACATGCTTGCTTCAGAAGATGGAAGTAAACGTTGCTGCTTGTTTAAGAACTTTGTAGATCAGAAATAGAGTCCTGATTGCAGCATTAGAACTTCTTTCAAAGATGTTTATAATCAGAGTTGAAACAACGTTTTAGTGCATCTTCTGATCTTCTTCCATCAGAACTTCTCTACAAAACAAAATATAATTTTAAGGAGCATAATTGTTCTTTGAGTTTGTTATCATCAAAACTCTTACAAGGGTTGTAGAATCAAACTATGTTCTAACAATCTCCCACTTTTTGATGATGATAAAAACTAGGATATTTCAATAGAAATAGAAAGAACATAAAGCATTTGAGGTTCTCCCCCTGAGTTGAATACTCAGATAGAGATGAAATTCTTCCCTGAAGTTTGTTCTGATCTGAGTTTTTGATGCATCTACTTCTGTCTTCACCAGAGTTATGTTCCTGTTTTGCTTTCAGAGAAAAAAATGAGAAGTTATGATATTCAAAATGTTTGAGACTGTGTCTCGATATTGTTATTAGAAATATCTTACGTTCCCCCCCTTTTGTCAAGAATAAAAAAGCAATATAAACACTATAAGCAGAAAAGATGAGTTGTATTAAAAAAGGATTGCAATAACACATCCAAAAGCAAAAAAAAAAAATTGGACACAATACAATTTTTTTTTCTCAAAAACTAATATTGAGGTGGAGGAATTCGTGTGAATAGGGCTTCCAACAAGTTCTTAATCTGAGTGTTTGACTCTTCTTGTTTTCCCAACATCCCTTTGATTTCCTTTCATGTTTCATCTTGTTTGTCTAGTCTCTCCTTGATCACTACATTTTCTTTCTTTTAAGAGTAGGCTACGGCAGATTCTGACTCAGTAGCTTCTTCAATTGCTTTGCCTCTGTCTTGAACTATAACCAGAGGAAGAGTATCAGAGCATGGTTCATCAACTTATGAAGGTTGGTGATCTTCCCAAGGGGCATTGTCCAGCAGAAGAAGAGGTTTCTTTTCCCAGTGGCACAGAAATTCATCCCTAAAAACATTCAGCTGATCACATAAGTTCTGTTGGGCCATTTCATAACTTAACTCCTTGAGTTTCTGGGGTTCAGAGTTGAACCATTTTTTGAATTGGTTCCAGTGTGAATCAGAAGCAGCAGGATTCAGATGATTTTTGACCAAATTCTGAAGTAGTCCTTCAGATCTTTAATTTTGTTTGAAGGTTGACCAGAAGTGAAAATATCTTTTGAAATTGTTGTTAGGTCAGAGCATTTTTCTGCCATGTCGCTGCAACGAATGCCTCTGCTGCCATGACCTATATAGCATGCAATAAGGTCTTAAGAAATTATTATTTTTTTCCCATCATAAATTAAGTAACTTGATGGTTTGAAGCATTAGCATGAATCTAGAATTCTTTGACTAATCTTGGTAAAACTGGACCCAATAGACGATCAAAATACTTGGTCCACCCTTGAAGTTCAACATTAGGAGTAAGGTCATAGCCGTTTTCCTTCATACTTTCGAAGTCCACAATGATTTCACAAAGAACTTCTAGCAAATCAATTGGAGTCAAGAGTGTTCTTGAAGGTTCTTCATACCTTTCTGCTGTTGAATAAGATGAGCTAGGAACACATTGAAAGCTTTGAGCACTTTGAGAAGAAGCCATTGTCCACACGAACATTTTGAAGGTTTTTGAAAGAAAATTGCATACAAATAGTAGAGAGAAAAGTGAGAGTGAAAAAGTGAAAGTGAAAGTGAACGATGTATTTATAAGAAAATAGAAAACTTAATTAGCAAGAAAAGAGTGAAAAGAAATGATTATATAACATTAATGATTCCTGAAAATAGGGATATAGCGTGGAGATATAGAACAGTTACCGATACAACATGAGTCTCAATGTATCAAATTAAAGCTTTAGTCCCTTCAGAATTTGAACGCGTGTTCAGCCTTAGAAGAAACTCTTGTGAGAGGATGACAAATGTTGATGTTGTGAATTGCATGCTTCTATCTCTGAAATGAACCGTTTGGGAACTATTTAGATCTTCTTAGATATATCTTGATACAACTGTCCTTCTAACTTCTAAAGAATTATTGATTAGATGTTTACCAAAAAAATATAAAAATCCTAGGGTTAAAGAATAAATAAATAAAACTCTTATTTTGGACATAATTTCATGCTGAGATGTTTCAGAATTAAATTAAACCTATCTTCAGAAAGTGGTTTAGTGAAGACATCATCCCATTGATGGTCTGTGTCAATAAATTTTAAGGAAAGAATTACTTTCCAAATATAATCCCTAATAAAGTGATGTTTGATTTCTATAAGCTTAGCCCTAGAATGTAAAATAGGATTTTTAGATAAACAGATGGCAGAAGTATTGTCATAGAGTATAGGAATGTGACTCTCAAATATATTAATGTCTTCAAGCTGACTTTTCATCTAGAGCATATGTGTGCTGCATCCAACTGCTGCTATATATTCAGCTTCAGTGGTTGATAATGCAATTGTGGATTGCCTCTTGCTGGACCACGAGATCAAATTTTCTCCCAGAAACTGGCAGCTTCCAGAAGTTCTTTTTCTTTCTACTCTGTCTCCAGCGAAGTCAGCATCACAGTACCCTACTAATTTGTATTCATTAGTTTTTGTATAAAACAAACCAAGATTAGTAGTACCTTTCAGATACTTGAAAATTCGCTTAAGAGTTGTTAAGTGAGATTCTCTAGGACCTGATTAGAATCTGGAACATAGACATACACTATACAGATATCAGGTCTTGAAGCTGTAAGATATAAGAGAGAACGAATCATACCCATGTAGATATTTTGTTCTACCTTTTCACTTACCTCTTCCTTTTCAAGAATGCATGTAGTATGCATTGGAGTTTTGGTTGGCTAACATTCTGATAAGTCGAATTTCTTCAGAAGTTCTTTGACGTATTTGCTTTGGTGTATGTATGTTCCTTCTGGAGTTTGATTGATCTGAATTCCCAGAAAGAACTCGAGTTCTCCCATCAAGGTCATTTCAAACTCTTCCTGCATATACTTAGCAAATTCTCTTCCCAGAGATGCTTTAGTAGATCCAAAAATTATATCATCTAAATAAATTTGACAAACTAGAATGTAATTTTTAAATGGATTACAGAATAAGGTTGTGTCCACCTTCCCTATGGTAAAATCATTTTCTAACAGAAAGCTACTTAGTCTTTCATACCAAGCTCTGGGTGCTTGTTTCAGACCATATAGTGATTTCTTTAGTTTAAACATATTCTGGATGTTTTGAATTTTCAAAACCAGGGGTTTGGTGCACATAAACTTCTTCATCTATGTACCCATTTAAGAATGAACTTTTGACATCCATATGATAGAGAGTGATGCCATTATTTATAGCAAAAGAAATTAAAAGTTTCATAGATTCTAACCTGGAAACTGGAGCAAAGGTTTCTGTATAGTCTATCCCCTCTTGCTGACTATAACCTTGTGTAACAAGCCGTGCTTTATTTCTGATGACTTCTCCTTGTTCATTCAACTTGTTTCTAAATACCCATTTGGTTCCAATGATGTTACACCCTTTTGGTTTAGGAACCAAACCCCTCACATCGTTTCTGGTGAATTGGTTTAATTCCTCCTGCATTGCAAGTATCCAAGCATTGTCTAGGAGAGCTTTATCAATGGAAGTTGGCTCAATCAGAGACACTAATCCCATGAGAGATTCTTCAGAGTTTCTGAATGTGGATCTTGTTCTAATTGGGTCTTCTTTCTTTCCCAGAATTTTGTCTTTAGGATGAGCTAAGCTGCTTCTGGATTGTCTTTTCTGGAGAGGTTCTTCAGATGTTGCTGTGATATTTGTGACATCTTCTTCTGGTGTTATCTGTGATTCTTTGTGAGAAATTTCTGATGCAATGTCTTCAGTACCTGTAAATTGGACTTCTATATTTGCAAAAGATTTATCTTGCTTTGACTTCTGAGAGCCAAGCTTATCATCAAATCTAACACTGATTGACTCTTCTACAATCTGTGTTTCTGTGTTGTATACTCTCTAGCCTCTTGAGCGTTCAGAGTATCCTAACATAATACAATTTTGTGCTTTAGAGTCAAACTTGTTCAGATGTTCTTTAGTGTTAAGAATAAAACAAATACATCCAAATGGATGGAAATATGAGATGTTGGGCTTTCTGTTCTTCCACAGTTGATATGGAGTCTTATCCAGAATATGTCTCATGGAGATTCTATTCTGAATTTAACACGCTGTGTTAATTGCTTCTTCCCAAAAGTTCTTAGCAATATTAGTCTCGTTGATCATGGTTCTGGCCATTTCTTGTAAAGTTCTGTTCTTTCATTCTACAACTCTGTTTTGTTGGGGAGTTCTAGGATAATAGAAATCATGAGAGATGCCATTCTCATTAAAAAATAGTTCAAAATTTTTTTCTTCAAATTCTCCACCATGATCACTTCTCACTTTAAAAATTCTATGATCTTTTTCATTCTAGACTTGGTTACATAAGGCAAAGAACACAGAGTGTGACTCGTCCCTGTGTCTTAAGAACTTTACCCATGTCCATTTGCTATAGTCATCTACGATCACTAATCCATAATTCTTGCCCCTAATGGATGCAATTTTCACTTGTCCAAATAGATCTATATGCAGAAGTTCTAATGGTCTAGAGGTAGAAACAACATTTTTTTCTTTAAAAGAGGGTTTTGCAAACTTGCCTTTTTGACATGCTTCACACAGAGCATCTGAGATGAACTTCAGGTTAGGAAGTCCTCTGACCAGATTGAGTTTGTTAATCTGAGATATTCTTCTCATACTAACATGCCCCAATCTTCTGTGCCAGACCCATTGCTCATTGTTAACAGACAATAATCATTTTACATTCTGACTTTTCAGTTCAGAAAGTTTTATTTTGTAAATGTTGTTCTTTCTCTTTCCATTAAAGTGGATAGATCCATCTTTGTGACTAACTGCTTTACATGACTTTTGATTGAATATTATATCATAACCGTTATCACTTAATTGACTTATGGATAACAAGTATGCATTAATCCATCTACTAACAGAACATTAGTTATAGAGGGAAGATTACCGTTACCAATAGTTCCAGAGCCAATGATCTTCCCCTTCTAATTGCCTCTGAAACCTATATAGCCTCCAGATTTAAGCTCCAGGCTTTGGAACATATGCTTTCTTCCCATCATGTGTCGAGAGCATCCATAGTCCAGGTACCAGGATTGGTGTTTCAGTCATGCTGTCAAAGATATCTACAAAATAGACAATTTTATCCTTAGGTACCCATATCTTTTCGGGTCCTTGTTTGTTAGAGTTACCAAAATTCTATTTGAATTTTGGTTTAGCATAAAAATCATTACTAGTATATTTTAAGTCATGTGCGTGCCCATAGGTAAAGTGAGAATTCAGAGGAGTGCGTTTAATAACCAAATCCTTCACTTTCTTAGGTTGAGATACTTTACCTTTGTATCCTATACCTTTTCTTCCATTTCTGCCAACTCCATAGATCATTGAAGCCATCTTGCTTCTATCTATGATTTTAGCGAGGAATTTCTGAAAGCTATGATCATATTACTTTATGATCTTATCAGAGTTACTAGGAACTTCTGAGATAGTTTCCTTCTGAGTATTTTGTAATTCATTTTCAAGTTTTGAAATTTTTTCTTTCAGCTCAGAAGTTTTCCAATCTCAGATTCTTAGTTTCTTTAGAGTCAGAAACTAGGTCCTTTTTTAGGTTCTTGTTTATGACTCGAAGTTTCTGATACCTTTCTAAAATTTCTGACAGACTCTCTTCTAATTGAGATCTAGAAAAGTTAGAAAATAACTCTTCTGCCTCTGAGTCTGATTCTGATCCAGATGATTCAGTATCTTCTGATATATTGGCCATAAGGTAAATGTTGGCTCTTTCATCTTCTGATTCTGTGTCTGCTTCAGAAGAGTCTGAGTCATCCCATGTTTCCATGAGACTTTTCTTCTTCTCCTTAAAGAAATTATTTTTAGGTTTCTCCTTATGAAGCTTTGGACAGTCGCTTTTGTAGTGCCCTTGTTCATTGCATTCGTAGAAGATAATATATCTATTTCTTAACTTTTTGTATTCAGAAGATGGTTCAGACTTTCTGTATCCAAACGATGATTCAGAGTAAATCCCTGTTCTTCTGGAATTTCTGAACTTACTTTTCCTGTGCTTCCACAGCTGATTGACTATTCTAGAGAGAAGGGATAATTCGTCTTCTTCTGATGAGGATCCCCCAGAGTTTTCTTCTATTGCCTGCAAAAATTTAGATTCATATATTTTGTTAGATTTAAGGGCTAAAGGCTTACCTTGATTTTGGGGCTCATCATCTTCTAACTCTATCTCATGACTTCTAAGAGAGCTGACAAGTTCTTCTAGAGAGATTTTGTTTAGATCTTTTTCCAGTTTGAGAGCATTGACCATGTGTCTCCATGTCTTTGGTAAACTTTTGATGATCTTCTTTACATGATCAGCAGTTGAATACCCTTTATCCAGAACTTTTAGCCCAACAACCAGAATTTGAAATCTTGAGAACATTGTTTCAATGGTTTCATCTTATTTCATTTTGAAGGCTTCATACTTCTGAATGAGCGTAAGGGCTTTGCTTTCTTTGACTTGCGTGTTGCCTTCATGCGACATTCTCAAAGAATCAAACATGTGTTTTGTTGTCTCTCTGTTTGTGATCTTCTCATACTCTGAGTATGAGATGGCACTCAAGATAATAGTTTTGGCCTTGTGATGATTTCTAAAGTCTCACTTTTGATGATCTGACATTCTTTTTCTATCAATGTTCTGACTTCTTTCATTAGCAGGATGTATGTACCCATCAATCACCATATCCCAGAGATCAGCGTCATGAGCCAGAAATAAACTTTCAATTCTGTCTTTCCAGTAATCAAAGTTCTCTCCATCAAATATTGGAGGTTTGCCATTGATTCTGTCTTTCTTATCATGGTAGTCATTGCTGATGTTCTAACTTGGCACCACCATAGTGTTTTTCTTAGCTTGGATCTTTTATTGACACGATTAAGTGCTTGAATTCAGAACTATGCACTCTGATGCCAATTGAAGAATTGAAAAACACAAGAAAAGGGGGGGGGGGGGCGCTTGAATTGGGATTTTTAAAACTTAAAGTAAAGAACAAGTTGGTTATCGTGGTTCGTTTGAACTCAAACTACTCCAGTTCACCCGCCAAGGTGATTTTGCCTCTCTCAACGAGGTCTTAATCCAATAATCAATCTTGATTAAAAATCTACTTTGACAACCGTTAAAGTCTTCTTGATTATAAACCACAACCTGGTTTTTCTCAAGGAATTTCTCTAAATAATGTATGAATAAAAGTGTACAATAGTGTTTCTAATTAAACAGTATCACAAGACAAGTGATGTTTTACACAATTTGAATTTTGAACGTTTGAAGATGAAAATGATAGCAGTGTTACTGTGCCTGTGTAAATCATAAATGATTTATCCTCAAAGCTTGTTTAAATAGGTGAAGCATGAAGGAGAATTTGGAAACATGATCAATGATAATTAAGGTGCTTTCCAAAAATAAAGATTCTTGTCCCCTTCTAGCCGTTACTCTTGAAATGGAAATGTTTGATTTGTAACACTTCAGAACATGCTTGCTTCAGAAGATAGAAGTAACCATTACTACTTGCTTCAGAACTTTATAGATCAGAAACACTGAGTCCTAATTGCAGCGTTAGAACTTCTTTCAAAGATGTTTATAATCAGAGTTGAAACAACGTTTTAGTGCATCTTCTGATCTTCTTCCACTAGAACTTCTCTACAAAACAGAATATAATTTTAGGGAGCATAATTGTTCTTTGCGTTTGTTATCATCAAAACTCTTACAAGGGTTGTAGAATCAAACTATGTTCTAACAAATGGTACCAATCTCAATAACATTATGATAACAGAACTCTGCATGCAGTTCAAGATCAAGCACCACAATTCTTCTCTGTATCGACCGAAGATGAATGGCACAGTGGAAGCCTCCAATAAGAACATTAAGAAGATTATACAAAAGATGACAATGACATACAAATATTGGCATGAGATCTTACCATTTTCTCTTCATGGTTATCGCACTTCAGTATGTACATCAACTGGAGTAACCCCGTTCTCTCTAGTCTACAGTGTGGAAGCTATCCTACCAGTCGAGGTTCAGATTCCTTCTTTGAGGATCATGAAGGATTCAAATTTAGACGAAGACGAATAAATTCATACTAGGCTGGACCAGCTTAATTTGATTGACGAGAAGAGATTGGCGGCTGTCTTCCACGGTCAGATGTATCAGAAACCTATGATCAAATTCTTTAACAATAAAGTCATGAATCAGGTATATCAGGCTGGTGACTTGGTAATAAAGCGCATCATTCTACTGCAAGGTGATCCTGGGGGAAAATGGATGCCCACCTACGTAGGGCCATTTGTAATCAAGAATATATTTTCTGGCGGTGCTATGATACTGACCACCATATACAGTGAAGATTTTATGCACCGTATAAATGCGGGCATGGTCAAAAGATACTACCCATAAAAGTAACCCACTAGGTTGACTGACATAAGCAAAAATAAGGGCATCCCGGCGAACCAAAAGGGTTCGGGTAAAAATTATGTATATATATATATATATATATATATATATATATATATATATATATATATATATATATATATATATATATATATATATATATATATATATATATATATATATATATATATATATATATATATATATATATATATATATATATATATAAAGATTGTACACCCGGCAAGTCAAAAACCTGAAAAGGCGGCTTGACCAAAAAAGGGTATCCCGGTGGACTGAAAACTCAAAAGGGCGGTCCAGGCAAAAATTAGGGATTAAAGCGTACGACTATGTCCCATTGGATCACTTACAACCAACTTTATCATCAACGTCAAGTTCCAATGATGCAGATCAATCCAGTCAACTTCTTTCAACGATAAAGGATGAGATGCTCAAAGACATAGGGGCAATAATAGAGTTGAAACCCGATGAGATTATTTCCACATAGCTATATGTTTTGTTTTTATTTTGTACTTTTTTCAGTTTACGACAATGTCTTCTTACTAGGATCTATGTATCTTTATACAAAACTGCTTGTTTATAGGCAAATTATCAATACAATTACCACTTCCAAATTCAAATTTTTGTTTTACTTTTTATATTTAGTTTGCAAAAATTTCCAATGACTAAATTGAATGAACATATGCATATGAATACGATTACTGTTAACAAATATATGCATAAAACAGTAATAAGTATTTATTTAAGACTCTAGGAGATGGGATAACGTTCAAGTTATCCACAAATCCCCACGGAAAAACCTCCATGGGATTGTACCCACAAAGTTATCTTCACAAACTAGACATATTCCCCGCAAGTCTGAAATACCAAAATCATACTGTTGTACCACAAAATTTTCCCTCTCATTTCTCAAGGATTTTCTCACAAGATCTTCTATGACATCAAGTTTGCAGCACTGACACATCAATTTAGGCTTGGAATTGGCAAAAGGGCAAAATGGTCAATTGCATACTAGAAAGTCAAACTTTGACTTTTTGATCAACATTACATTCCAAGGATCAAATTTCATCAAGACATTCAAAAATATGAAACTTGATCATCAAGGAATCAAGAAATTCAAAAGTCAATGTGAAAGTTCAAACCCTTTAAGACTTAGAAATTTTTCTAAGTGTTTTTTATACGTGATAATCTCATTTCTTCATGCCAACTTTTCACCAAGATGCAAGACGATTCAAGGGAAACTTTCAACAAGAAAGTTGTAGATCTCTATGATATCTACAACATTGCTTTACACAACTTCTCCCAAATATGCTTGGATCTCAAGTTATAAATTCATGAAGTCATGACATTTTCATTTAACACTTAGAGAAATTTTCAACAGATTTTGTGCAGGATTTTATCCCAACTTCTTGGAGTTTTTTCACATAGTTTCAAGATGGTTTTGTCAAAATGGCAACATGAAAGTTATAGAGGGTGTTTCAAGCTTTCCAAAACATCCAAGAGCATGAATTTATCATATTTGAGCTAGAAGATACAATGATCTGAAGTTGAGCGTCCATTCTTGAATTACAAGCCATTTTTGTTGAAGAACACATAATCCAATTGGCATGATGTGCTGCATAATCTCACTTTGCTGGTCTTGTGACTTGCAAATCTCAACATAATTTAATGTTTACACAAGAGCTTGAGCTATTACCCAAGTGTTTAAGCCATTGTCCAAAGGATCTTTCCATGTATGGCATAAGGACATCATTGCTATTCTTGAAAAGAAAACTTTTTGTACAAAGTTTGTCTTGAGCCCATACTTTGTTTATTTTCTGACTTTACCCTACCATAAAACATGGAAGTCAACCCCTCTAAACCAGCAACTTTGGTACTTCATCTTGGAACCATGGAGTACTTAACATAGTTTGATACTTGCATCCCAACCAAACCATAACATGTTGCGTTGTAAACATATTCAACCTTTGTTCATAAGTCCTTTGCCTATAAATAGAAGGAGAAAATAGAGAAAAAGAACAAGGAGAAAAGCCAGAAGTTATATTGGTAAACCCCCAAAAAAATCTCATATTCACAAAAGCCATAACAGTCCACAAAACATCCACTCTTGGGTTTTAATGTCCAAACCTTTGAACTTCTCATACCTAGCAAGTTCTTCCCAACCATCCAAACATTTCATACCATACAGAGGTTATTTAGTACCCTTTCAACAAAAAGGAAAGTCTAGCAGCTAGTTGGAGCTTCCTTAAGGTTCATACAACATCTTGAAGGATATTTGGTTTCAAAACTAAAGTGCCGTTTTAAGGTAAGTCATCTTTACCTTGCCTTTTCCTTACATCAACTTTTCTGTTTATAGGATGTAGCAATCACTGTTTTGAAGTTAATCATTTATTTTTTGTTCATGTTATTAATTCATATGTTAAAAAACTAACTGATGTATGCAAAGAATGGTGTTTAAGGGAGAAAAATGCAGGATGTATCGACACATATCCACATGTGTCACCCATCTTAGTGAAAATACAGGGTATGAGTCGACACATGACCCTCATGCATCGACCCGTACTGAGTTCAGGTCACAAAATAGAAACTGGAAAGGACTATGAGTCGACACATATGCATTTTGAATCGATGCAAAAAGGTGTATGAGTCGACACATCCCATTATGTGTCGACACATACTGAACATATTTCACTTAACAGAAGCTGGAAAAGCCTATGAGTCGATACATACGCATTTCAAGTCGATACAAGAAGGTGCATGAGTCAAAACATCCCATTATGTGTCGACCCATACTGAACTAATTTTTTTTACAGGGGCAGGAAGAAGCTATGTGTCGATACATAGCAACATGGGTCGACACATAGCAGTTCAAAATGCAGTTTTCCTTTTATTTTACACTGCTTTCACATTGTTTTCATTATCATTCGATATGGTTGTAATATTTTAGTTCCTACTTCACCCCCATTGTTAAATTGTATCCCCATCCCCATAAAGTGATGTAATAGCTTAGATTTTATTTTCCGCATTTTTACTTGCTTTTCATATATTGCTAGTAAATAAGATGTATGGCAAGATAAAATCAACAAATAGATGAATTTCAAAAACAAGACAAAACGCATGCAAATAACACACTTACACACAAGCATCCTTATGATTTCTCCACTTGGTTGCCTTATACAAAAATAGCCATGTTACACATGCGAAGTATCTTGGCAAAACAAACAACTATAAGATCATAGCCCCTCGATGACGCTATTCAAAAGTTGCCTAACAAAAATGATCTTGGTCTCTAAAAAATGCTAAGATACTTTGCAACATTGCTATCATGGCTATACGATGACCCACGCCCGTCCCGTTTACATCCAAAGATAGGGTTGTTTACCAAATCAATGGTAAGTCAACAATGTCAAAGGAATAGAAGATACATAAGAAAGACATTTGAGTAGATAGCTTCTAAGTTACTTACTCCATTTCAAACAACAATCCTTGCTATTTTCAAAACAAACGCATACACATTTCAAAAACATCTTATAAACATTGAAAACATTTTCAAAAAGACAAACATCTTTATATACATTCTTACGAACGAGAATCATTACAAAGATTGCCTAAACGAATGGCCTCTTTTACAAAATACTTTCAAAACCACATCAAACACCATTTCAAACAAAACAAAGCAAGTGATCTAAGCAAGTAACTAAGAGCCCATGGAAAACCATGGATGAAAAGGGTGCTATCACCTTCCCTTTTCATAATCAACCCCCCGAACTCAAGAAAACATCTCAAAGGTCTTTCCTGTGATTTTTCACATTTCCTTTTGGATAAAAGAAAATTCGATGGCGACTCTTGCTAAACCGCAACATTTGCAAACACAAATGCAAAACACTCAAGTTAGTTCTCCCACCGTATAACAGAACTGACGACTCTGCTGGGGACATCATAAAAGTGGGGTTACCTTAGGGTTTAGATCACATTTATTTGCTTACTTTGTTTGACTTGTTTGCTTTACAATTATGGTTCTTTGTTTGGGTTTGAATCCTCCACCCGGATTTAGGAAACATTATAGGTAAATATCAATACGTTGTGGAAACTGTGCGGGGTATACCGACATGTTCTAAGCAATAGTTATGTTAGTGTGAAATATTTGTGGGTACCGGTAGCCTTTGAGTTAATCAAAGAGAATACGGGGCCGCTGAGTGATGTCATGAAGCACTAATGAACTTCTAGAACCCTTTACTTGACCAACTTGGCCTTTTAGGATGTAGTGAGATGACCGACTTTGGTGCAGTCCGAAGTTGGTAGATACTCGATACTACACTCATTGAGGGTTGGTTTCTTGGGATATTTTGGTCGCCATTAAAGATGCTTGAGCTGAAACAATGACTAAGGAAACAATCCAGTGATATTGAGCTCCTTAGAACCCGGTTACTGTTACTAGGACATGTTAAGCCAACTAAACTTCAAGAGGGTACTTACCTATGAAACCCCATGCAAGCATAAACTAAGAACTTGCTTGATTTGTTTGTATATGCATGCTTGTACATAAACATCATGGACATCATGAACATCATATGCATTCACTAACCATTTCAAGGATTTTGGAGATTCATCTTTGTTTTTGTTTTGTAGGTTATGGATTCACTTCGCAGGAAAACTATCCAAATAAACCTTGTAAGAATTCCTCCACAACTCAAGGAGCTAGCTTCAAGGATCCCTGAGAACTCTCCATTCACCGAGAGACATGGTCGTCTACTCAACTTGGTCACCTCCAACACAGAGGAGGATATGGTGAAGGTTCTCTTCCAGTTCTTTGACCCTTTGCATCATTGTTTCACATTTCCTGACTATCAACTTGTGCCCACTTTGAAAGAATTCTCTCAACTCTTTAGAATTACCATTCTCAATCAACTACATTTCAATGGTACGGAAAGAGATCCAAAGCAAGAAGAGATTTCTCAAGCCCTGCACTTGCACTCATCTGATGTCACAACTCATTGGGAAACTAGAAGTGGTGTCAAAGGCTTCTTGGCAAAGTTTCTGTTTGAGAAGGCCCAAAGCTGTTGGAATTCCCTAGACTTGCAATCTTTTGAGGAGATTGTAGCTCTTCTCATCTATGGGATGGTCTTATTCCCCAATCCTGACCAACTCATAGATGTGAGCGCTGTCAAAATCTTCATGTCTCCCAACCCGGTGCCTACATTGCTTGGGGATATCCTACACTCTTTTCACACTCGTACAATGAGGAAAATAGGTGTTCTTATGTGTTGCACTCCTCTCCTGGCAAGATGGTTTATTTCTCATCTTCCCCAATCATTCTTAAATAATGAGCAAGGTTTGAGGTGGTCACAAAGGTTAATGACGCTCAAACATTCAGATATTCATTGGTGCTCTCGATCCAAAGAGAATGTTATCATTGTTGACTGTTGTGGGAAATTCCCTAATGTCCCTCTACTTGGAATTAGGGGAGGCATCACCTACAACCCTTGCTTAGCTCTAAGACAGTTTGGTTATGCCCGAAGGGATGGCCCACGTGATATGCTGATTCAAGGCCTGGTATTCGACTACGACAACGACGATCAAGGACTTTGCCAGAGATTCATCCGAGCTTGGAGGATGCTAAACAAGGTAGATAGCAAGACTTTGGGACACAAGAATTCCATCCCTCTCGAGCCTTACCTCAAGTGGGTACGAACCCGCACTCAAAGTCTTATGATGCCTTATCCTTCCATTCTCCCAGTGATTTTTGAGCCTGTTAAGGAGGGAGAAGTTCCATACACTATCCTACATCCTGACATGCCTACATCACTTGAAGACCTTTAAAGGGATTAGATACAGCTCAAAGGAGAGCGTGATACTTTCGAAGCCCAATTCTACGCAAGCGAGAAGAAGTTTTTGGAACTCACTTGGCTACTTCATGAGGAGCAGACTCTAAATACCTACATTGCACCAAAGAGGATGCACAATGTCTTTTTATCTTAGAATTTTGTATTATTTTGCCCAAGGGGCATTGATGTACTAAAATTCTATCTTATTAATATAATGTGTGTTTATTTTTATTTAAAACAAATTTGAATTCTGAATCCTTGAAAGCATTGCATGAATACATATCATTCATCATAAACATAAACAAGTCTTTGCAATAAGTTTCCTCATCTCTCTACTGTTTATTTCAGTAAGATGGTGAAGAAGTGAAAAACACAAGAAGGGGGGTTGAATTGTAAAACTTTAAATCAAATGCAGACAACACTGTATTTTTATCCTGGTTCGTTTGATCTCAAACTACTCCAGTCCACCCGTCAAGGTGATTTCGCCTCTCTCCAACGAGGTCTTAATCCACTATATTTAACTGAATACAACAACTACTTTAACAACTGTTAAAGCCTTCTTGAGTCTAACCACAAACCGGTTTATCTCAAGGTAATTCTCTTACAGAGAAATGAACAAAAGTGTGTTTGATGTTTTCTAGTAAAACTATATATCACAACTGTGATAATACACAATGTTAAGCTTAGAATGAAACTAGACTGCTAATGCTATTGAGTAGGCGTGGTTGAAAGCTTTAGCAATTTGAATGAGAGAGAACGTTTACTTAGGCGTGTATATGCGTGAAGATTATTAGCCTTTTCTTTTCTCACACAGTCTTGTTTAAATAGCAACGGAAGAGATACGTTGGTTGTCCATAAATCCATTTCAATGCTAATAACGTTCTTTCCTTTTTGAGAAGATCCTTGTCTTGGAATAAAGCCGTTGGTAATAAATCTGTCTTGAATGCTTAGTAACGTTGACACTTCAGAGTCTTCTCTGCTTATGGTAATCAGAGTGTTCTTTCCTTTATGATGACGCTTTTGAGTGCTGATGACTTGGTTAGGATCTTGATCAGAGTCAAAGTATTTTATGCGCAGATTCTGTTCATCAGGCTTCAGCATATAGCACATGTTATATGATCTTCTGATGCTGACATATCTTCTGATGCTAATGTTGATACTGATATTCTGATGCTGATTCCATCAGAGTTTCTGTAAATACACAACATAATTTTAAGTAGCATATATGTCTTATATAAATCTTACAATTTATTTAATCTTGTATTTTGTTATCATCAAAACTCTAACTGAGGGTTGTAGAATCAAACTATGTTCTAACAATCTCCCCCTTTTTGATGATGACAAAAACCATATTTTTTTCAATTAAAAATAAAGAATAAAAGGTATCAGAGATTAATGATAAAGACTGAGAGGTATCAGAGATAAGAAAATAATGAATAAAAGGTATCAGAGATAAGAAGATAAGGAATAAAACGTATCAGAGAAATGAAGAGAAAAACTCCCCCTGAGTTGATTACTTCCCTTTAATTCCATGAGACCTTGAGCATCAGGACTTCACTTTATCAGAGTTCATCAGATTCATCAGATTCTTGTACCTATAAGCTTTTCAGAAGAAAGAAATTCAAATATATCAGAATGTTAGAATGTTTGAGACTTATGTCTCAGTAATCCGTTATTGAAAAATATCATTCTTTCTCCCCCTTTTTATCAGTTATAAAAAAGCACAAATAATCAGAGTTAAAATGATCAGAGCTAAAAAAGCGTTTATATTAAAAACAGAAGCAATGATAAGTTCAGAACATGTAAAAATATTACAGACAAACATGTAAAGAAAACAAGGAAAACACAAGAAAATTCTAAGAGGAAGGTGGAAGACGTGTGAACAGAGCTTCCAACATGCTCTTGATTTGATTGCTGGTTTAATGTTGCTGAGATACCATGTTCACTATTGCATCAATCTTGCTGTCCTGCTTATCCATTCTTTCATTCATCAGCATATCAGATCTTTTCAAGTCCTCCAGAGTCTGCCTGTCAAGAGAGGAAGCTTGAGGATCTTCAGAAACAAGGTGCTTCTCAGAGCTTTCTGCAATAACTTCTTCTTGACCCAAGTCTTCAGCTGGAATCGTCTGTTCTTCTGCAGGTTGAACTTTGGATGCTGGACGCTTTTCAGACCAAGGAGCAATGTCCAGATGGAGAACTTCTTCTTTAAGCAGCTTGCTCAGAACTGGACCTTCAATTTCCTTCAGCAGATTGCTGAAGTTCTGTTGAGCCTATCCATAGCTCTGGTCTTGCAACTTAAAGGTTTCAGCGCATACCCATCTTCTGAATTTTGTCCAGAGGAGGTCTGATACAGCATGATCAACTAGTTCCAGACTTGCTTGTTTCAGAGAAGTGATCCACTTCTGTAAATCTGTTTCAAAGTTCAATATGCTGGAACCAACATCTGGATGTTTTGGTTTAGGGATAGAAGTTTTGTGGTTGATGGAAGCAAGGCGTTCAAAGACTGTTAAATCAATGACAGTCTTGCTGTGGTCTTCTGAATTTTTCTTAGGAGAGGGAGTGGGAGAGTTAGTAATTACGATTGGACTTGATGGGGAATTTGGTGGAGTTATTTCTGGTGAAGAGGGAAGTTAAGGAATATTCACAATGGTACCACAGGGCAATTGAATGGCCAAAGGTTGTGGTTCAGGGGATTCAGAGTGTTGAGCCTCAGAGGTTTGAGTCTTAGGTTGTGGAGATTGTTCATGTTGAGGAGTGGGTGGATTAATATCTGGTTGAGGAGATGAAGGTAGTGGGATTTCTGGTATTGGTGAGAGGGGTATTTCAGGTTGTGCTTCTGTGTTTGGATTTGGATTTTCTGTTTCGGGAGCGGAAGTGTGTTGGTCTATATCAGAAAGAACTTGTGCAAGTTCTTGTTCTGGTATGGCTTCAGTATTTGGATTTTATGGTTGGGAGCGAGATCTTCTGAGGGTTAATGACTCAGAAGGGTCAAAATCTAAGTCAAAATCATCGGAATTTTGAGGTGTTGGGTTTTCAGATGGAGTTGGAATAGGGATAGATGTTGAAACAACAGTTGAATCTAAAACAGTTACAGAAATAGGATTACCTCTCTTCTTGGGAGTCTGTTGAGATGATCCTTCTGCAACAGCTTTTCTTTTCTTCGTCTTCTTCAGAACAACCTCTGGAGCCTTCTGCTGAAGATCTTGAATATTCAGATTTGGTGCTGTACCATCAGCTTTACAAGCATCCAAATATCTCAGAATGATTTCTGGTTTGGAGTCAATCTCTGAGAACAGAGGGAAGTTGTCCATAGGGACTCTTCTGTTGGAGATTTCAGCAAAAGGAGTGACGCTGGGCTCCTTCTTAATGTTCTCTATCAACTTCATTTTCTTCAGATTTTTGGCATTCAGCTGCTTGCCAACAGAAGGTTCCAGAATGCTGATTTCTTGTGCCTCTTGCAGATGATCAATCAACCTATTCTCTGTAAGAATATCTTATATCAGTCTTCCCAAGGGTATCCAATCCCTTTTTGTACGTTCCTCTTCCCTTATTTCTTTGACACTTGTTCTGAGATGGTTGAACAGAAGATGAGCTAGATTTATCTTGACCTTCTGAGAGATAAAATAGATCAGAAACTGCTGATCAATATTAATGTAATCAGGAGAGCTGGTAGGATTCCTGTGGTTGAAGAAGCCCAAAATGATCTTGGCCCAAATTTTGTGCTTGTCCTTCAAATCCCTTATCTTGCTGGAGGGAAGCCCTAGCGTGAAAATATCCCTTGCAATTAGGGCAACATCTGCACACCTTTCTGCCATATCAATGCAGTGAATACCACCACCATTGTACCCTATGAGTCTTGCAATCAGGTCTTCAGTGATAACAATCTTCTTCCCCATGATGTAAGACGTAACTTGATGATTTGAAGAAGAAGCGTGAATCCAAAATTCCTTTACCAGAATAGGAAATGTTGGACCCACCAGCCTGTCAAAATACTTTTCCCAACCTTGAGATTTAACCTCTTCAGATAAATCAAAACCATTTTCTTTGAGACTGTTGAAATCCACTATTAATTCTGACAGAACTTCAAGATTCTTGATTGGAGTTAGGAGCATTCTGAATGGTACTTCATATTGTTCAGATGAAATAGTTTTCTGGGAACCTGAAGAAGGAATGCTGGAAGAAGCCATGTTCACACGAGGTTTTTTGTGAAAAAGATTGAAAGGTTTTCTTGAGAAAGAAGAACTCTGAAAACAGAAATATTCAGAGAAAACGAAAATGAAGGTAAAAAGTGTAAATGGTGTGAAATGTTTAAATAGATTTCTAAAAAGTTTTTGAAAACATAAACATTAAGAGAGAGAAATAAATAATGATTATTAGCATTTAATGATAGCTGATTTTAGGGGATTCAGAAAGATATTTGGAATGGTTACCCATGACATGTGTCTCAATGCATCCAATCAGCGCTTTGCCTTTTTCAGAAACGTGAACGCGTGTTCAGCCTCAGAAAACAGCTGATGACTGGGTGACACTTGTTTGCTTGAGTGAACAACACATGTCCATCATAGAAATGAAGCGCTCAGATCTTCATGGATAGATTCTGATACAATCTGCACTTCTAAAGTTCTGAAGGAGGATTGATCAGTAGTTCACAGAAAATAAACAAAGTTCTGAAGGTTAATATATAGAATCAAAACAATTTTATTTTGGGCAGAGCTTCATGCTGAGATGTTTCAGAATGAAGTTGAACCTATCTTCAGAAAGTGGTTTTGTAAAAATATCAGCCCATTGATGGTCTGTGTTAATAAATTTTAAATTTAAAATCCCTTTCTGAATATAGTCCCTAATAAAATGATGCTTTATTTCTATATGCTTAGCCCTAGAATGTAAAATTGGATTTTTACTTAAGCAAATACCAGAAGTATTATCAAAGAAGATAAGAATGTTACTCTCAAATATCTGGAAGTCCTCAAGTTGACTTTTCATCCAGAGCATTTGTGTGCTGCATCCAGCTGCTGCTATGTATTCAGCTTCTGCTGTTGATAGAGCAATTGTGGATTGTCTTTTGCTGGACCATGAGATCAGATTTTCTCCCAGAAACTGGCAGCTTCCAGAAGTGCTTTTACGTTCAACTCTGTCTCCAGCAAAGTCAGCATCACAGTATCCTACTAAGCTGTAATCACTTGATTTTCTATAAAACAAACCCAGATTAGTAGTACCTTTCAGATACTTGAAAATTCGCTTAACTGCTGTTAAGTGAGATTCTCTAGGATCTGATTGGAATCTTGCACAAATGCATACACTGAATAAAATATCAGGCCTTGAAGCCTTCAGATAAAGAAGAGAACCAATCATACCTCTGTAGACCTTCTGTTCTACCTTTTTACTTACCTCTTCTCTTTCCAGAATGCACGTGGGATGCATTGGAATCTTTGATGGCTTACATTCTGAGAGATCAAATTTCTTCATAAGTTCTCTGACATATTTGCTCTGATGAATGTAAGTTCCTTCTGGGGTTTGATTGATCTGAATGCCCAGAAAGAATTTCAGTTCCCCCATTAGGCTCATCTCAAATTCTACCTGCATACACTTAGCAAACTTTCTTCCCAGAGAAGGTTTAGTAGATCCAAATATGATATCATCAACATAAATCTGACATACTAAAATATCATTCTTAACTGTCTTACAGAATAAGGTTGTGTCTACTTTCCCTCTGGTGAATTCCTTTTCTAACAGGAAGTTACTTAGTCTTTCATACCAAGCTCTGGGAGCTTGTTTCAGACCATACAGTGACTTCTTTAGTTTGAAAACATATTCTGGATTTTTTGAACTTTTAAAACCCGGGGGTTGGTGCACATATACCTCTTCTTCTATGTATCCATTTAAGAATGCACTCTTAACATCCATCTGATACAGAGTGATGCCTTTATTAACAACAAAGGAAATTAAGAGTCTGATAGATTCTAACCTGGCGACTGGAGCAAAGGTTTCTGTATAGTCTATCCCCTCTTGCTGACTATAACCTTGTGCTACCAATCGTGCTTTGTTTCTGATGACTTCACCTTGTTCATTCAGTTTGTTTCTGAACACCCATTTTGTTCCAATGATGTTAAATCCTTTTGGTTTGGGAACTAGATCCCATACGTCATTTCTTGTGAATTGATTCAGCTCTTCTTGCATTGCTAGAATCCAGTCATTGTCCAGAAGTGCTTCATCAATTGATGATGGTTCAATTAGAGAAACAAGTCCCATGAGGGATTCTTCAGAGTTTCTGAAGCTAGATCTTGTTCTGATTGGATCTTCCTTTCTTCCTAAGATTGTTTCTTCTGGGTGATCCATGCTGCTTCTGGATGGTCTTTTCTGAAGTTGATCAACAGAAGGTGCTGGATTGCTTGCAGTGCCTCTTTCTGATGTTGAGGGAGAGTCTCTGTTAAGAGCTTCTGATGACTTGTCTGCAGTACATGTGAATTCAATTTCCATACCTGCAAATACTTCATTCTGCTTTGACTTTTGAGAGTCAAGCTTATCATCAAAACGAACACTGATTGATTCTTCCACAATCTGTGTTTCTGTATTGCATACTCTGTACTCTCTTGAGCGTTCAGAGTATCCTAACATAATACACTTTTGTGCTTTAGAGTCAAACTTGTTCAAATAATTTTTTGTAATTAAAATAAAACAAGTACATCCAAATGGATGAAAATATGAAATGTTGGGCTTTCTGTTCTTCCACAATTCATATGGAGTCTTTTCCAGAATAGGTCTTATGGAGATTCTATTCTGAATGTAGCACGCTGTGTTTATTGCCTCTACCCAGAAGATCTTAGCAACGTTAGTCTCGTTGATCATGGTTCTGGCCATTTCTTGCAATGTTCTATTCTTTCGTTCTACAACTCCATTTTGCTGGGGAGTTCTAGGACAAGAGAAGTCATGCAGGATGCCTTTGTCATTAAAGAATGACTCAAAATCTTTGTTTTCAAACTCTCCACCATGATCACTTCTGACTTTGACGATTCTAAGATCCTTTTCATTCTGAACTTGGTTGCAGAAGGTGACAAACACAGAGTGTGACTTGTCCTTGTGTCTTAAGAACTTTACCCATGTCCATCTGCTATAGTCATCTACGATTACTAACCCATACTTCTTGCCACTGACTGAAGCAGTTTTAACTGGTCCAAACAAGTCAATGTGCAGAAGTTCTAATGGCTTAGAGGTGGAAACAACGTTTTTAGATTTGAAAGCTGGTTTTGCAAACTTGCCTTTCTAACATGCTTCATATAGAGCATCTGAATTGAACTTCAGGTTAGGAAGTCCTCTGACCAGATTGAGTTTTTTAATCTGAGATATTCTTCTCATACTAACATGTCCCAATCTTCTGTGCCAGATCCATTGCTCGTTGTTAACAGACAGAAGACACTTTACATTCTGACTTTTCAGTTCAGAAAGTTTAATTTTATAAATGTTGTTTCTCCTCTTTCCATTAAATAGGATAGTCCCATCTTTCTGACTAACAGCTTTGCATGAATTTTGATTAAAGATTATATCATAACCGTTATCACTTAATTGACTTATGGATAAAACGTTATGCATTAATCCATCTACTAATAAAATATTACTTATAGAGGGAAGATTTCCATTACCTACAGTTCCAGAGCCAATGATCTTTCCCCTCTGATTGCCTACAAAGACTACGTGGCCTCCAAGCTTAAGTTCCAGGCTTTGGAACATATGCTTTCTTCCCGTCATGTGTCGTGAGCAGCCAGAGTCCAGGTACCATGACTGGTGTTTCTGCTTTGCTGCTAAAGATATGTGCCACATGTATTATTTTATCCTTAGGTACCCATATTTTCTTGGGTCCTGATTTGTTAGTTTTACCAAAACTCTGGTTGAATTTTGGTTTGACAGAATAATTACTACTAGTATATTTGATGTCATGTGTGTGCCCATATACAAAGTGTGAATCAAGTGAAGTGCGTTTTATAACTAAATCCATGGCATTCTTTGGTGTAGGTACCTTACCTTGGTATCCTATTCCTTTTCTGCCATTTCTGCTAACTCCATAGATCATTGAAGCCATTTTGCTTCTATCTATGTTTTTAGCTAGAAACTTCTGAAAGCTGTGATCATACTCCTCGATGATCTCATCAGCACTGCTGGGAGTTTCAGGGATTGTTTCCTTCTGAGAGTTTTGCAATAGATTTTCTAATTTTGAAACTTTATCTTTTAACTCAGAATTCTCCAATTTGAGACTCTCAGTTTTATCAGAGTCAGAAGCAAGATTCCTTTTCAGGTTTCTGAATTTGACTCTGATCTGCTGATATCTTTCCAGAATTTCATTAAGGCTTTCAGCTAGTTCAGCCTTAGTAAAGTTTATAGCAAAGTCAGGAAATACCTCTTCTGTATCTGATTCAGAGTCTGACTCAGAAGCTTCACTGTCTTCTGGTATGTTTGCCATGAGAGCAATGTTTGCTCTTTCATCATCTGATTCTGAGTCAGCTTCAGATGTGTCAGAGTCATCCCATGTAGCCATGAGACTTTTCTTCTTTTCCTTGCCAAACTTATTTTTGGGCTTTTCCTTCTGAAGCTTTGGGCAATCACTCTTGTAGTGTCCTTTCTCGTTACATTCATAATAGATGATGTCTTTGTTGTTTGGCTTTATGCTTCCTGAAGAGCCTTCAGATCTTCTGTGTCTAGAGGAGGATTCTGACCTTCTATATCTGGAGGAGGATTCATTCTGATTCTGTGATCTTTTGGGATTCCTGAACTTCCTTTGCCTCTGCTTCCATAATTGGTTCACCCTTCTGGAGAGAAGAGATAGTTCATCTTCTTCTGATGAGGACCCATCAGAGGTTTCTTCAACAGCCTGCAAAACTTTGGAGTCAGATTTTCTGTTAGATTTTAAAGCTAATGGCTTACCTTGCTTTTGAGGTTCATCTGCTTCTAGCTCTATCTCGTGACTTCTGAGGGAGCTGACAAGTTCCTCCAGAGAGATTTTGTTGAGATCCTTGGCTAGCTTAAGCGCTGTGACCATTGGCCTCCACTGTTTTGGCAAGCTTCTGATGATCTTCTTAACATGATCAACAGTAGAATACCCTTTGTCCAGAACTTTGAGACCAGCAACCAGAATTTGAAATCTTGAGAACATCGTTTCTATTGATTCACTTTCTTCCATCTTGAATGCCTTGTACTTCTGAATGAGCGCAAGAGCTTTGGTTTCTTTGACTTGAATGTTGCCTTCATGCGTCATTCTCAGAGAGTCAAACATATTCTTTGCAGTGTCTTTGTTTGATATCTTTTCATATTCAGAGTAAGAGATGGCGCTGAGAAGAATTGTTCTGGCCTTGTGATGATTTCTGAAATCACGCTTTTGCTGATCAGACATTGCTTTCCTGTCAATCTTCTGACCACTTCCATCCACTGGGTGCGTGTATCCATCAGTCACCATGTCCCACAGATCATCATCATGAGCCAGAAAGAAGCTTTCAATTCTGTCTTTCCAGTAGTCAAATTTCTCTCCATCAAAGACTGGAGGTTTGCCGCTGAATCTGTATCTTTCTTCATTGTTGTCATTGCTGATGTTTTGATGTGGGTCATAATGTTTTTCTAACGCTGGATCTTGTACTGACACGGTTAAGTGTTATAAGCTCAGAACCAGGCGCTCTGATGCCAATTGAAGAAGTGAAAAACACAAGAAGAGGGGTTGAATTGTAAAACTTTAAATCAAATGCAGACAACACTATATTTTTATCCTGGTTCGTTTAATCTCAAACTACTCCAGTCCACCCGTCAAGGTGATTTCGCCTCTCTCCAACGAGGTCTTAATCCACTATATTCAACTGAATACAACAACTACTTTAACAACTGTTAAAGCCTTCTTGAGTCTAACCACAAACCGGTTTATCTCAAGGTAATTCTCTTACAGAGAAATGAACAAAAGTGTGTTTGATGTTTTCTGGTTAAACTATATATCACAACTGTGATAATACACAATGTTAAGCTTAGAATGAAACTAGACTGCTAATGCTATTGAGTAGGCGTGGTTGAAAGCTTTAGCAATTTGAATGAGAGAGAATGTTTACGTAGGCGTGTATATGCGTGAAGATTATTAGCCTTTTCTTTTCTCACACAGTCTTGTTTAAATAGCCACGGAAGAGATACGTTGGTTGTCCATAAATCCATTTCAATGCTAATAACATTCTTTCCTTTTTGAGAATATCTTTGTCTTGGAATAAAGCCGTTGGTAATAAATATGTCTTGAATGCTTAGTAACGTTGACACTTCAGAGTCTTCTCTGCTTATGGTAATCAGAGTGTTCTTTCCTTTATGCTGATGCTTCTGAGTGCTGATGACTTGGTTAGGATCTTGATCAGAGTCAGAGTATTTTATGTGCAGATTCTGTTCATCAGGCTTCAGCGTATAGCACATGTTATATGATCTTCTGATGCTGACATATCTTCTGATGCTAATGTTGATACTGATATTCTGATGCTGATTCCATCAGAGTTTCTGTAAATACACAACATAATTTTAAGTAGCATATATGTCTTATATAAATCTTACAATTTATTTAATCTTGTATTTTGTTATCATCAAAACTCTAACTGAGGCTTGTAGAATCAAACTATGTTCTAACAGATGGATCTCGAACAAACGATCAAAGATCTTCAAGCTCAGAACACACAATTTCAATAGTTACTCATGACCTTAGCCAAGGGGCAAGAGGAGCTGAAGACTCTGCTAGAGAAAGAGAAAGAGAAAAAGAAGAAGAAGCCAGCTGGTGTGGTAATCATGGGCAGAAGGTTTCAGGGACAAGCTAGAAGGACCTTAGATTTTCCAACAACATCTGATGAAGGGGAAAGAAAAGGAAAAGAAACGACAGTACCATCAGATTCTGAAGAAGAGGAGGAAAAGGAGGACTACTCTGAACAACAATACCCTCCGATTGATGACAAGTACAAACACCTTGAAGAGCGTTTAAGCGCTATGGAAATACAGAGAGTACCGGGGCTAGATTTTGAAGAGTTGGGGTTAGTGTCAGGAATTGTGATCCCACCAAAGTTTAAAGTGCCATTATTTGCCAAGTATGATGGAGTTTTGTGTCCTAAAATGCACCTCCGATCATATGTCAGAAAGATTCAGCCGCACTCTGCTGACAAAGACTTGTGGGTCCACTTTTTCCAAGACAGTTTATCAGGAACGCAACTTGATTGGTTTTACCAATTAGAAAGGGCTGACATCCACAATTGGGAAGACCTGGCCACATCTTTCTATAAACAATACCAGTACAACACCGATTTGGCGCCTACCCGTACTCAACTTCAGAGTATGGCTATGGTTTCCAATGAGGGCTTCAAAGATTACACGCAAAAATGAAGAGATCTAGCCGGAAGAGTGCAACCCCCTCTGTCTGAAAGGGAGTTGGTGGATATGTTCTTGGGAACTCTATCAGGGCCTTTCTTCAATCATCTGATTGGGAGTTCCTCTGCAGGGTTTACTGAATTGATTTTAGTCGGCGAGAGGGTGGAAGCTGGTATAAGAAGTAGGAAGATTCAGAAGGATGCGTCTGCCTCTACAGCTGTGAGGAAACCTTTCACCGGGAAGAAGGAGGTGCATGTGTTTATTCACAGAGGAATCAGAGAAGAACTGAACGCTGACCAACAGTGGGGGCTATTATGATTCCAAAGCCTGCATCTGACCAACCAAGAAATAACCAGCCAAGGATGGAAAGACCAGTCCGACAATTCACCAGGATTAACATGACTCCAACCCAGGTTCTACCACATCTTCTGAAATTGAATATGGCAACTTTAAAAGAGGCCCCAAAGAATCCCAATACTGCGTCTCCTCATTACCATCCAAATTCCAGATGCGCATACCATTCTGAAAGTCCAGGGCACGATACTAACAACTGCTGGGATCTGAAGAACAAAATTCAAGACCTAATAGATGCGAAGGAAGTTGAGTTTGATGCGCCTGATAAAACAAATGTTATTTCCGCTTTGATGCCTAGGAATGGTCACAATGCCAACGCTATTGAGGAAGATTTATTTGTTGCCACCGTGGATGAACTGTTGACTCCGCTCCCGATCATTAAGTTGAATTTGTTGAAAGATGGTATATTCCCAGGTTGTAACGAAGACTTCCATCTTTGCTTATCCTCACCAACTGATTGCCCTCTGTTAAAGACATGCATTCAATGCTTGGTAGACCACCAAGAGATTTTGTTTGAAAATGCTCCTGTTTCACCTATTTCAGTTGAAGACGTTTCAATCATAACCATCTCCGCCAATCCTTCCAGGGTCCCCAAAAGAACCGTTAGGATTATATCTGTTCCAAAGACTACTCCTCTTATAATTACAATGCCCGGGACGGTCCCATATGAATCAGATAAAACAGTACCGTGGGATTACGGTGGAGAAATATACTACCATGGTATTAAACAATATGGGATGACCGCCAAAGAAGTGAGCTCCAAAAAAGAAGATTCTGACATTAGCAATATTGCCGGAACTAGTAAGATTACCCGTAGTGGTAGAATCTTCTCTCCAGAGATTGCCCCTCCAAAGGCAGTTTTTGGACCCGTGGCTGTTCCGAAGATTACCTCCGTGCCAATAATCATACCTGCAAGTGCTCCTACCGAAAAAGACGACACGACTCCTGCTGTTATCCCTACCAATACATCTACTGCAGAAAATCGAGGAAAAAGCATTCAAGAAGAGCCTGTCCAGACGAAGGCTCAATCACTAGCTATCCCCGAAACACCCAAGAAGGAAATGGAAGAGATCCTGAGGATAATAAAGAAGAGTGACTATGACGTGGTTGAACAGTTGGGGCAAACTCCCTCCAAGATCTCCATGCTAGCCTTGCTGCTGTGCTCTGAGGCACATGCGAAAGCTCTGGTAAAATTTCTGAAGACAACCCATGTGTCACAAGAAACGTCTGTTGACCAATTCCAAGATTGTGTGGCCAGTTTGACAGCTGATAACGGCCTAGGCTTCTCTGATGCTGATTTGACACCGAGAGGGAGAAAGCAAAATGAGGTATTACATGTCTCTGTGGAGTGTAGAGGAACGAATCTGGCCCATGTCTTGGTAGACACGGGTTCATCTTTGAACGTTTTACCGAAAAAAGCTCTTGACAAATTGGATTGCAAAGAGCTGACATTGAAACCCAGTAACATAGTTGTGAGAGCATTTTATGGCTCAAAGAGGATGGTCCACAGGGAGGTGGACATTCCTATAAAGGTGGGAACTCAGACTTTCAACTCCACCTTCTATGTAATGGACATCCGCCCCTCTTACTCATATCTGTTAGGATGGCCCTGGATCCATAATGTCGGTGCTATCACCTCCACGCTACACCAGATGCTGAAGTACCCGGTCCATGGAAAGATCATCACTGTCCAAGGGGAGGAGGAGTACATGATTAGCCATCTAAATTCTTTCCGGTATGTGGAGTTGGATGGAGAGTTCATTGAAACTCCTTTTCAACATTTCGAAGAGGTCTCTCAAGAGATAGCGGTAACCAAGGCGGTATCCTCGATTCCCAAGATCACAAGACCTCCGCTTCGGATGTCATCTCTAAAGGACGCCAAGGCGGTAGTAGAAGAGGGTGGATGAACCATCTGGGGGCAGCTTCTAGACATCCCGTATAAATAAGACAAGTTTGGCTTGGGGTTTACTTCAACTGCTCAGAAGGCTGTGCGCTGTGCCCGTGCTGGAGGGACACCTTTGAAGATTAGTAACCGGGAGGTCAACACAGTGGAAGATAATGAAGAATATGGCAGCTTGGAAGATTAGATATTTCCTACTGTCAACGGAGGACTTCGCAACTGGGAAGCCAGAGACTTTGTCCCAATGAATTTCATCTCTCAGTAATTTATCTTTTACATTTCTGTTGGACTTGTAATATTCACGAACAATTCGCACTTTAAAAACCTTGTGTCTTACCCGAGGCACAATGGTCCATTTGTAAGGGTTTTTATTTCACCTTCATATGACATTCTATGAATCATGGACGCTTTTTCATATATAAACCTTTTGTGCTCATTGTCTTTCTTTTACAATTTTATTGTAAAAAAGATGGCTATACCCTTACACACACCCATAATCACAAATGCAGGTAGCCCTCCATTCCAGATCCCATGGGTAACGATAATGCTATAGCCTTCAGTGACTCTGAAGATCTGATCTACCAAGCCGAATACGAAGGTGAGGAAGATTGTGAGGTGCCATGGGAATTGGCCAGACTACTACAATAAGAGGAAAGAGCTATTCAGCCTCATGAGGAGCTGTTGGATACAATCAATTTGGGTACCGAGGAAGATAAAAAGGAAATCAAAGTGGATACCAATTTAGAGCCGAGTGTCAAGGAGCGCCTAATTCAGCTATTGCATGATTATGTTGAGATCTTTTCCTGGTCATACGAAGACATGCCGGGACTTGATATAGACATTGTTGTACATCGTCTACCCACAAGAGAAGACTGTCCACCAGTGAAGCAAAAAGTCCACCGCATGATACATGGCATGTCAGAGAAGATCAAAGCAGAAGTTATGAAACAGTTCAATATTGGATTTCTGGCTGTTACATCTTATCCTCAATGGGTTGCTAACATTGTTCCCGTTCCTAAAAAGGACGGTAAAGTACGGATGTGCGTAGATTATAGAGATTTAAACAGGGCCAACCCTAAAGACGATTTTCCACTTCCACACAT
Organism: Vicia faba; assembly: GCA_948472305.1. Lineage (NCBI taxonomy): Eukaryota > Viridiplantae > Streptophyta > Magnoliopsida > Fabales > Fabaceae > Vicia > Vicia faba. The sequence goes on along the minus strand of OX451741.1, from coordinate 1,329,680,374 downwards.
CGACGTCCTGGTTGATAATATGACCCTGCACAAAGTATTTTCCTTCATGGACGGATTCTCAGTCTATAACCAGATCAAAATGGCACCTGAGGACATGGAGAAAACTACGTTTGTCACACAGTGGGGCACGTTTTGCTACAAAGTGATGCCACTCAGATCGAAGAATGCCGGGGCAACCTATCAACGCGCCATGGTAGCTTTATTTCATGATATGATACATCATGAGATAGATGTCTACATAGATGACATGATAGCCCGATCACAAACTGAGGAGGAGCACCTTGGTCACTTGCAAAAGCTGTTTGTGAGATTGAAGGAGTACAAACTAAGGTTGAATCCAAACAAGTGCACATTCGGAGTCCGGTCCGGTAAACTCTTAGGCTTCATTGTCAGCAACAAAGGCATTGAGGTTGATCCTGCCAAGGTCAAAGGGATACAAGAAATGCCTGCTCCTCGTATGGAGAAGGAAGTCAAAGGATTCTTGGGACGCCTGAACTATATTGCCAAATTCATTTTTCACCTAACATCTACTTGTGAACCAATCTTCAAACTGTGGAAGAAAGATCAAGTAGTCAGATGGAATGATGAATGTCAGATTGCTTTCGATAAAATCGAAAAGTATTTACAAGAACCTCCTATCTTGATGCCACCAGTCGAGGGAAGACCACTAATCATGTATCTGACCGTTTTAGAGAACTCAATGGGGTGTGTATTGGGGCAGCATGACGAGTCTGGCCGAAAAGAGCACGCTATTTATTACCTGAGCAAAAAGTTTACCGACTGTGAAACCAAATATTCATTGCTCGAGAAAACTTGTTGCGCTCTGGCATGGGCTTCTCGCCGGCTAAGACAGTATATGTTGACTCATACCACTTTGTTGATATCTAAGATGGATCCGATAAAGTACATCTTCGAAAAACCTACTCTGTCTGGGAGGATAGCTAGATGGAAGATGATCCTAACAGAATATGACATATAATACACTACCCAAAAAGATATAAAGGGAATATTATCATCTTGCTGTAGAAGATTATCAGTCCATGAAGTTTGAATTCCCAGACGAAGACATCATGACATTAGACAACGGTGAAGAAATAAGGCCATATGACAGACTTGAACAAGGATCCCGATTGACCCTGTTCTTTGATGGGGCATCCAATGCACTTGGTAACAGTATTGGCGCTGTACTCATATCTCCGGAAGGGTGCCATACTCCCTTTATTGCCAGACTTTGCTTCAACTGTACGAACAACATGGCGGAACACGAAGCATGCATCTTTGGTCTCAAGGCTGCCATAGACTTGGGAATCATATCTTTAGATGTGTTTGGAGATTCAGCTTTGGTCATCAGTCAAATCAAAGGAGAATGGGACACTAAGCATCCAAACCTTATCCCTTACAAAGAACATGTTTTGACATTGCTACCACATTTTGAGCAGATTACCTTTGAGCACTTTCCACGAGAAGAAAATCAACTAGCAGATGCTCTAGCCACAATGTCATCTATGTTTAAACTTAATTGGGATAACGAGGCTCCCCAGATCGCCATTGAACGAATGGACGAACTAGCACACTGTCACGAGATTAATATTGAAGAAGTAGTGGACCAACCTTGGTTTCATGAAGTCCAAAGGTATCTCGAGGCTCAAGAATATCCAGAAGGAGCTTCAATCAATGATAAAAAGTTCTTAAGGAGATTCTCAGCTAAGTTCTTCCTAAGTAATGGCATCCTGTACAAAAGTAATCATGATTCTATTCTGCTCTGTTGTGTGGATAAGATTGAAGCTGAAAAGATCATGGATGAATTACATGAAGGTACCTTTGGCACTCACTCTAGTGGGCATACGATGGCGAAGAAAATTCTACGGGCAGGCTATTATTGGTCTACCATGGAAGCAGACTGCTATTGACACTCCCAGACCTGTCATAAGTGTCAAATCTATGCAGACAAGGTGTACGTGCCTCCGGTTCCTCTAAATGTCTTAACAGCTCCTTGGCCCTTCGCTATGTGGGGAATCAATATGATTGGGGAGATCAAGCCTACAGCCTCCAATGGACACCACTTCATTCTAGTGGCCATTGACTATTTCACAAAGTGGGTCGAAGCAGCTTCCTTCGCATCCGTTACTAAGAATGTTGTTGCCCGCTTCATCAAGCAGAATCTTATTTTCCCGTACGGTATCCTATAAAGGATCATCACTAATAACGGTACGAACCTTAACAATACTATGATCACCGTCTTATGCGAGCAGTTCAAGATTCAACATCACAATTCATCCCCCTATCGGCCAAAGATGAATGGTGCAGTCGAAGCCATTAATAAAAACATTAAAAAGATCATACAAAAGATGAGAGTCACCTATAAAGACTGGCATGAGATGCTACCGTTTTCTCTCCATGATTACCGTACCACGGCTCGCACATCAACTTGGGCAACACCCTATTCTTTGGTTTATGGCATGGAGGCTGTTTTGCCTATTGAGGTTCAAATGCCCTCTTTGAGAATTATGAAAGATGCAGGTTTGAGTGAAGACGATTGGATCCAGACCCGACTTGATTAACTGAACTAATTGATGAAAATAGGCTTACTGCTCTTTTCCATGGTCAGATGTATCAAAACGGATGATCAAGGCCTTCAACAAGAAAGTCAGACGCCAAGTATATCAAGTTGGAGATTTGGTGATCAAGCGCATCATCTTTCCACAAAGTGATCCCAGGGGCAAATGGACTCCTACCTATGAAGGACCATTTGTAATCAAAACATCTTTTCCGGTGGGGCAATGATCTTAACCACCATGGACGACGATGACCTGCCGCACCCTGCGAATGCATACATGGTCAAAAGATACTACACATAAGCGACCCGCTAGGTTGACACACCTAGGCAAAACAAGGGCATCCCGGCGAACCAAAAGGTTTGGGCAAAAATTATGGATAAAGTAAAAAAAATCTGTACACCCGACAAGTTGAAAACCCGAAAGGGCGACTTGGGCAAAAAAGGGTTTCTCGGTGGACTGAAAACCCGAAAGGGCGGTCCAGGAAAAAGTTAGGGAATTAAAGCGTATGACTATGTCTCGTCGTATCACTTTAAGGACAATCTCTTCACTGACAAACTCTGAGCTTCTGATCAATTCAATCATCTTCGGACGAAGCAACGAATGGACAAGATATTCGGAGATACGAAAGCTATAGCAGAATGGGAACCCCATGGGATTATCACATATAACTATCTTTCTTTGTATAAATTTTTCTTATTTTTATGACACCATCCTCTTACTAGGATGACTGTCTCTTTTGTACAAAATACTTAGTCAAAGTGAATACAAAGATATCTCTTTAAAGTACAAAAAACTATTTGTCCTTTTCTTTTACACTTGTGTTTTATTTGCAAAAACGTCCAATGATTCATTAATGAACATATGCATTTGAACATAATTACTGTTTACAAATAAACAAAATGGAAAAGAACAATTACTGACAGGTTGAAAGAATAGGAAAATGTATTTAGGCTATTCCATGAGCAATCCCTACAGTACGTCATTAAGATCCCCAGCGGAACTGAAACTTCAAACTATTAGTCCCCGGTGGAAACCATCCAGTTTCTCCAAGTTCCCCAACAAGTTGTCTTGAATCCTGAAAATCAACCGAACAACAATTAAATTCTGTTTCTCCCTAACCTAGGATAACTCCCCAATAGAGTGATAGATGACCGAAACTCCTGAACTTTTGCCCAAGCAGGAATAAGCTTTTTTTCCCACAGAGTTTTCATTGCTCCCCAACGGAACAAAGACTCCCATTGTTAAATCCCCAGTAGAAGTCATCAAAATTCTTTAGATTCCCCAAGCAGATTACTCAAGCAGTATATGGCATTGCTCACAACAAAGTTTTTGTTAATTACTCCAACTTCAAGACATGAAGAATCCACATATCCTCAGCAGCAGTCAAGGATTTATTTTCCTCAGCAATACAGTGAATCATCTTACATGCGTATACATTACATCCACATATCATAAACATTGATAAAACACATATATTGCACCATACATTTCATGCAACATAATTCTATGTTCCAGCTAACATTTTACCCTTTTCAGGATAAGATTAACAGCTATCGCTAAACAATGTGCAATCATGATACAATACAGATACGCCCCAGATACGGATGACATTATGTTACTCATTCAGTTTTCAAAATCAGTTACAGTTCAGATACGCTCCAGACACGGAAGCCATTTTGTTACTCATTCCGATTCGACCTTTTGATACAATACAAATACGCTCCAGGTATGGATGACATTCTGTTACTCATTCAGTTTTCAAAATCAGTTACAGTTCATATATGCTCCAGACACGGAAGCCATTTTGTTACTCATTCAAATTCGACATTTTGATACAGTACATATACACTCCAGATACGGATGACATTCTGTTACTCATTCAGTTTTCAAAATTAGTTACAATTCAGATATGCTCCAGACACGGAAGCCATTTTGTTACTCATTCATATTCGACCTTTTGATACAGTACAAATACGCTCCAGATACGGATGACATTTTGTTACTCATTCAATTTTAAAAATCATTTACAGTTCAGATACGCTCCAGATACGAATGCCATCTTGATACTCATTCAGATACAGCTCAGATACATTCCAGACATGGACGCAATTCTGATACTCATTCTTCCAAACTTACAAATTACAATTCAACAAGCATTCTTGGATGGCATCTACAAGCCCATCTCAAACAAGATTCTATCACCTCTCCAAATGGAATCTTTAAGCCCATTCCTCCTATCATCGCATCGTCGAGTGCAAATTTCTGGGCACTCTAGTGTCCAATCATCTTCCACCTTCGAGTCACGAATGGCAAAACTCGCCAATCTAACTCTTCAGGTTTAAGATGATTGAACAGGGGCAGCTGTTGTACCCCAAAATTTGCCCTCTCATTTCTCAAGGATTTTCTCACAAGATCTTATATGACATCAAGTTTGCAGCACTGACACATCAATTTAGGCTTGGAATTGGCAAAAGGGCAAAATGGTCAATTGCATACTAGAAAGTCAAACTTTGACTTTTTGATCAACATTACATTCCAAGGATCAAATTTCATCAAGACATTCAAAAATATGAAACTTGATCATCAAGGAATCAAGAAAGTCAAAAGTCAATGTGAAAGTTCAAACCCTTCAAGACTTAGAAATTTTTCTAAGTGTTTTTTATACGTGATAATCTCATTTCTTCATGCCAACTTTTCACCAAGATGCAAGACGATTCAAGGGAAACTTTCAAAAAGAAAGTTGTAGATCTCTATGATATCTACAACATTTCTTTACACAACTTCTCCCAAATATGCTTGGATCTCAAGTTATAAATTCATGAAGTCATGACATTTTCATTTAACACTTAGAGAAATTTTCAACATATTTTGTGCAGGATTTTATCCCAACTTCTTGGCATTTTTTCACATAGTTCGAAGATGGTTTTGTCAAAATGGCCAACATGAAAGTTATAGAGGGTGTTTCAAGCTTTCCAAAACATCCAAGAGCATGAATTTATCATATTTGAGATAGAAGATACAAGGATCTGAAGTTGAGCGTCCATTCTTGAATTACAAGCCATTTTTGTTGAAGAACTCATAATCCAATTTGCATGATGTGCTGCATAATCTCACTTTGCAGGTCTTGTGAGTTGCAAAAATCAACATAATTTAATGTTTACATAAGAGCTTGAGCTATTACCCAAGTGTTTAAGCCATTGTCCAAAGGATCTTTCCATGTATGGCATAAGGACATCATTGCTATTCTTGAAAAGCAAACTTTTTGTACAAAGTTTGTCTTGAGCCCATACTTTGTTTATTTTCTGACTTTACCCTACCATAAAACATGGAATTCAACCCCTCTAAACCAACAACTTTGGTACTTCATCTTGGAACCATGGAGTACTTGACATGGTTTGATACTTGTATCCCAACCAAACCATAACATGTTGTGTTGTAAACATATTAAACCTTTGTTCATAAGTCCTTTGCCTATAAATAGAAGAAGCATTTGCAAGACAAAGAGGTTAGAAAAAATAGAGAAAAAGAACAAGGAGAAAAGCTAGAAGTTATATTGGTAAACCCCCCAAAAAATCTCATATTCACAAAAGCCATAACAGTCCACAAAACTTCCACTCTTGTGTTTTAAAGTCCAAACCTTTGAACCTCTCATACCTTGCAAGTTCTGCCCAACCATCCAAACATTTCATACCATACAGAGGTTGTTTAGTACCCTTTCAACAAAAAGGAAAGTCTAGCAGCTGGTTGGAGCTTCCTTAAGGTTCATACAACATCTTGAAGGATATTTGGTTTCAAAACCTAAATTGCAGTTTTAAGGTAAGTCATATTTACCTTGCCTTTTCCATACATCAACTTTTCTGTTTATAGGATGTAACAATCACTGTTTTGAAGTTAATCATTTATTTGTTGTTCATGTTATTAATTCATATGTTAAAAAACTAACTGATGTATGGAAAGAATGGTGTTTAAGGGAGAAAAATGCAGGATGTATCTACACATATCCACATGTGTCGACCCATCTTAGTGAAAATACAGGGTATGGGTTGACACATGACCCTCATGCATTGACCCATATTGAGTTCAGGTCACAAAACAGAAACTGGAAAGGACTATGAGTTGACACATACGCATTTTGCATCGATGCAAAAAGGTGTATGAGTCGACACATCCCATTATGTGTCGACACATACTGAACAGATTTCACTTAACAGAAGCTGGAAAAGCCTATGAGTCGATACATATGCATTTCGCATCGATACAAGAAGGTGCATGAGTCGACACATCCCATTATGTGTCGACCCATACTGAACTGATTTTGTTTTACAGGGGCAGGAAGAAGCTATGTGTCGATACATAGCAACATGGGTCGACACATAGCAGTTCAAAATGCAGTTTTCCTTTTATTTTACACTGCTTTCACATTGTTTTCATTATCATTCAATATGGTTGTAATATTGTAGTTCCTACTTCACCCCCATTGTTAAATTGTATCGTCATCCCCCTAAAGTGATGTAATAGCTTAGATTAGATTTTCCGCATTTTTACTTGCTTTTCATATATTTCTAGTAAATAAGATGTATGGCAAGATAAAATCAACAAATAGATGACTTTCAAAAACAAGACAAAACGCATGCAAATAACACACTTGCACACAAGCATCCTTAGGATTTCTCCACTTGGTTGCCTTATACAAAAATAGCCATGTTACACATGCGACGTATCTTGGCAAAACAAACAACTATAAGATCATAGCCCCTCGATGACGCTATTCAAAAGTTGCCTAACAAAAATGATCTTGGTCCATCAAAAATGCTAAGATACTTTGCAATATTGCTATCATGGCTATACGATGACCCACGCCCGTCCCGTTTACATCCAAAGATAGGGTTGTTTACCAAATCAATGGTAAGTCAACAATGTCAAAGGAATAAATACATAAGAAAGACATTTGAGTAGATAGCTTCTAAGTTACTTGCTCCATTTCAAACAACAATCCTTTCTATTTTCAAAACAAACGCATACACATTTCAAAAACATCTTATAAACATTGAAAACATTTTCAAAAAGACAAACATCTTTGTATACATTCTTATGAACGAGAATCATTACAAAGATTGCCTAAACGAATGGCCTCTTTTACAAAATACTTTCAAAACCAAATCAAACACCATTTCAAACAAACCAAAGAAAGTGATCTAAGTAAGTAACTAAGAGCCCATGGAAAACCATGGATGAAAAGGGTGCTAGAACCTTCCCTTTTCATAATCTACCCCCCGAACTCAAGAAAACATCTCAAAGGTCTTTCCTGTGCTTTTTCACCTTTCCTTTTGGATAAAAGAAAAGTCGGTGGTGACTCTTGCTAAACCGCAACATTTGCAAACACAAACGCAAAACACTCAAGTTAGTTCTCTCACCGTATAACACATACTCACCAGCAGATTCCCCTAGCGGACAAAGGATCATGATCTTTTCCCCGACAATTTCACAAACCTATAGAGTCCCAATCCTCGTCAAAGAGTATGTCACAAGCACAATTCACGAAAATTTTCTTCCCCATCTGAGTTTATTTCTCCAACGCTGTAAAATCCCCTGCAGAATTCTCTTCTCCAGCAGGGCTCTTTTCCTCAGCAGAATATATTCCTCCAGTTGGTTTATTTCTCCAGCAGGGTTTATTTCCCCAACATGGTTTATTTCCCCAACAATTTTTATTTCCCCAATAGGATACAATCTCCCCAGCTTGAGTCTATCCCTTTGACTACTACAAATCACCGGAAAAATTCCTCTCTCTAGTGAAGGACAGTCCAAACAACTATCCTCAGAGAGTTGCTACGAAATCTAAAACTGGACTAGATATCGTTTAACCTTATCCCCCCAGACGAGTTGGCATCTATATCGGAAAATCATTCAGACATCACCTCGCAAGGTTATCCATCTCTTTTATCCCCGATCAGGATATATAAGAATTAAATTCCCCAGCAGAGCGATGAAAGACCAATGTTTTTAAACTCTTCTCCCCAAGAAGAAGTTAGCATTCCCCAACGGATTTCCTTAATAGAAAGCAGGAATCCCCAGTGGAGATATTCTAGACATGATTAAAGATTACAAATATTCTTCATCTCTAGCAGCAGTCAGGGATTTTTTTCCCCAACAAGATGTTATACAAAGCTACCAATATGCTTCAACAACATCTCACATTCATACATCATTTATAAAATATCATAGCATATGCATATGACACACATATAGCATTCTCAATCATTTTGAGAACATCATTACACAATGCATTACATACATCATGACATTTCATAAAGACTAACCTCGTATTTTCAGGTAAAGTCTACAAACAAACGAATATCATTAATTATTATCAAACAGGTCACAGATTAATTCCTGAAACAAGACGGGGCAACTATCTATATGACCACACACAAATTAATTCTTGAAACAAGATAGGGTATCTATTTGTGAAATCAAATTGTAGATCAATTCCTGAAATAGGACAAGGCGACTATCTACATGAACAGATCGAAAATTAACTTCCGAAACAGGACGAGGAAACTATCTATACGACTAATCAAAGATTAATTCCAGAAATAGGACAGGGAAACTATATTTCTATCTTTATGACCAGGTAAAGATCAATTCCCAAAATTGGACGAGGCGACTATCTTTATCACCAGATGGTATGAATTCTCGAAACAGGACGAGTTTACCAACAAAAATAGACTGTAGATCAATTCCCGAAACAAGACGGGGTGACTATCTACATTACAAACATCTCCCTCATAGACTAAATCTAACGAGCATCTACTCAAGCACCTTCCCCAGAGATTCATTCTAGAAAGCATCCTTCTGATACAGTCGAGCGTAGACTCATTTCGATACTTCTATCAATGGATACTTTGGATGGCATCCATAAGCCCATCTCCTACGACATTACATCATACTCTGGATTGCTTTCCTACTAAACAACCTTCACAAAGTTTTTCAGGCATCTTGAGACTCAAAATTCCAGTAACCATATCTTGAGTAATCAGTTGATTGAGTGATCGAAAATTCAAATGTATGAACCTTAAATTCCACAACCAGCTATCCTTATGGTCAAAAACAGTTTTCGAACATTGAACTTATGTTGAACTGATCATAGTATTAAATGTCAAGTTCTTCGACAACGAAGATTTTAAAACCAAATTATTCTTGGTGTCGAACAATTTCAAAGCTCCATATTTCATAACAACTGAGAAACCTTTTTCGATCAGTTGTCTAACACTTAGTAAGTTGCACTTCATTCTAGGTAGATATAACACATCTTTAATCATAGCTTTTCCTCCATTACTCATTTGAAATATTATTTTGCCAGTACCTTCTACTTGTTACAAACTATTATTAACAAGTTTTAACTTGCTCTTCTTTGACTCGTCATAGTCTGCCAACCACTCCTTTATACAAGTCATGTGATTCGAGCAGCCTGAGTCGAGGAACCAGATCTTGGATTCGACATGGTTATCTGCAACTGTAGCCATAACCACCATACCTCTTTCAGAATCATTTGAATCTTGGCATGCAAGGTTCGCTCCTTCGTCCTTTCCTTTTGTCGATCCATTGTCTTTTTTATACCAACAATGTTTAGCCAAGTGTCCCCATTTTTTATTGTTATAACATTGCATACCTTTCTTATTTTATTTGTCCTTTCGATAGTTTCCTCCTCCCTTTTTCGATGATTCAAAAGATTTATTTTTGACTTTATTCTTGTGGGGATTCGACCAAGACTTCTTTCCCTGAGTCTTGTCGAACTTGTCTTTGAATTTGTTTGAACCACCATCCTTTTTTCCACGATTGAGCTTGCAGAGCCTCTATCGAGTCTTACACTCCTTTCCTTTCGAAAATCCTCATCTCATACGCCTCAAACGAACCAACCAAATCTTCCACTTTAGTTCTTTCAAGATTATTGGATTCTTGAATTGCTATGATAACGTGATCAATGTGAGAGGTCAACCTTCTCATTACCTTCTCAACTATCATCTTATCAGTTATGGTTTCACCATAACCCTTCATGAGATGGATGAGTTTCTGAACCTTCAACATATATTTTACAACTTTTCATCTTCTCCCATCGATAATAACTCATATTCTCGATGCAAGGTTTGTAACTTGACAACCTTGACTTTCTGACCTCCTTCATAATACTTCACCAGAGTATCCCATACCTCATTCTCCGTTTCAGCATGAGAGATTTTGTTGAAATTAGCAGCATCGACAGCCGTTTGAATGCAATAAGCATCATTGCAATCTTTCTTCTTGACTTTGTTGTGGAATTTTTCTGTGCTTTGGTTGCATTTGCAGCCAACACATGAACACCATCGGTAACCACCTCTAGGGTTTCATGGAAGTCAAACAAGGATTGCATATGTTTTTTCCATCGGATTAAATTTTTTCCATCAAAAATTGGAAGAGAATTCAGAATGTCCTTATCACTAGCCATCTTTGCAACGATTGATTCACTTGCCCTAGGAACACGATCTCTAACATGAAATTCTTGAAAAATTGATCCAGAACAATAACCGGAAGCTCTGGATACCAATTTGTTAGTGCGTGAGACACTTTTAGTGAGAAGAGAATAGAGACAGAATAAGGAAATAAGGGTTTGTGTTATTGAATTGTACAAATAATGATACATACTAGGATTATTTATATACAACCCTAATGAAGGTGTTGAAGAAAATGCAAGAAATGGGGGTTTGTATCGGGTTTTCCTTTCTTGAATAACTTTCGCTTCTAAGCATTATTCCTTGAACAATGCTTCTATGTGTTACTTATAAGTAATGCTTCTAATTAATTTAAGAAAACATAAACTCTAAAGCATAAACAAAATTAAAGAACACACGATATATCCTGGTTCACTTGAGAAACCCCCAAGCTAGTCCAGTCCACCCTACCAAGGTGATTTTGCCTTGAACTCAAGGACTTAATCTAACATAACAAATCTTATTACAATCACACGGGCAACCGCCAATGACTAACATCCAATGACGCATTCAAGGATCCAAACAAGTTATAACGTTCATTGACCCAACAAAATCCAATTCTTCAGAATCTCCTATCAGGATTTCCTTCCAATGATATCCATCATTGATCTCACAAAGTAGACCTTCACTCACCCCTTTTGAGATATGACTACCATTGACCAAATAGAAACCACTACCAGGATTTCGTAATGACCTTCAGTCACTATCTTCTTGAGAACATACCTTCACCCAGTCTCTCAAGGTGTCATCAAACACTTGTTTGATTTATATTTGTTTACAATAATATGCTTATACACAAGCTGGATGTAAACAAAATTTAAGCATACATCAGAAGATCTTAATACACACTAAAAATATACGTTGTATTGTAGCATCAATGTGTGGTCTTCTTTTATTCAAGTAGCTTCTTCACGGATAAAAACCCAAAGCACTTGAATCGCTGAAGTCTTCTTCTTCATAAGCTTCTTAAAGCTTTGTTGATCTTGATGTAGTAAAGATAAGAACTTCTTCATCTTGGTTCACCTTATAACATTCTGGACAACATCCCTTGTTCTATTTTCTTCAATGATCACTTTAGAGCACAACATTTATGTTGTGGATTTGTAACTAGAGCTTTCATGATAATCTTCATTATCTTCTATAGCTTAGTAAGCTTTGTGCATCATATGAAATTAAACACATTGTGAATCAATGATTTTATTATAATCATTATCAACACGATTGAAGAATCATTTTGATAACAGTTGTTCTTTTTGTTGTTATAGTGGTTGATAGATTTTGGCTGTGTTCCAATAATGACAACTTTCATTTTAACATTTAAGACCAACAAAATTTTAAACATAAGATTATTTTCTTATACAACCAAGCAAAATAGAGCCATTGGCTATTTGAAAAATATTCGTTACAAATGGTACTGCTACGTCCTTATCTCTTCCACAATTCAAGCTAGTGGAGAGGTAGTGGAATAAGGCTTTTTTGTACTGTGTACTATTGTACCATGTTACTGTTATATTCTTTCCTTCTGTACTTCATAGGCTTATGCAAACATGAGTTTAGAAGTGGGAACATAACATGAGGTCTTTAGAACTTCAAGTACTCAGAGTCTTCAGAACCACGTCTTAAGAGTCTTCAACACTTGGTCGTGAGAACCTTGTTGTAAGAACCTTGGATCAGAAGAACTTCAAGTATTTGGAATCTTCAGACCTTCTGTATTTAGAATCTTTAGCACTTGGTTCTTTTTAATAATGCTTATCTTTAGAACCTTGGGTCTTTAGAAACACAAAGTCTTCAGTATCTGGACTTCAGTAGAAATGTTGTCTTCAGATCTTTTAACTTTTTCTTCTTGAAACAAGTTGTCTTTTAGAAACTAAGTTTTCAGCATTTGAACTTTAGTATAAACTTTGTATTCAGATCTTCTAACTTTGTTTCTTTGGAACACACTGTCTTTAAAAACTCGAGTCTTCAGCATCTGAACTTAAGTGGTAACTTCTATCTTCAGATCTTTTGACTTAGAACATGTTGTCTTTAGAAGCTTGAGTCTTTAGCATCTGAACGTAAGTAACACCTTTTGTCTTCAGATCTTCTTACTAGTTTCTTTAGACAAACGCTATAGATTATACTTCAGGGCCTTCTGGAGTATCTTGCTACTGTTAAACAAAACTTGTGTAGCATAGAAGCGGAATTAATTATCTTTTAATGTCTTGGCCACACCATCCATCAGAAGTAGAATCTGTTTGTTAAGTACTCAACAATAACAAACATTAGAGTATCAAAATTGTTTATACAAACATACTCATTTGTTATCGTCAAAACTCAGATAATATTGCAGAACCAAATCTTGTTCTTACAATCTCCCCCATTTTTGATGATGACAAAACTATGTACTTTGATGACACAATTTTGTTCTTAGAATCAGAAAAAGTGAAAATAGAAAGGTAAGGAATACTTATCCTTTTTATGGTTCCCCCCTTAGTCAATGACTTGATAAAGATCGAATATCCTGACTTTGAACCATTTGAGTAAAACTCCCCTGGTTCTAATAGATCAGATATCGAGATCTTTAAAGTCTTTACTCTTGATATCAATGGAGTCACTTGGAATCTTGAATTCATAAGAGCTTCTTCTTATTGAATTCTTATCCATATTTTTGAGGCAGTCTTCAACTTATGAAATGCTCAAGTCTTATGGAAATCATATGCTTCTGTTTTTTATTCTTATGTTCTGAATATCACATTCTTAGACATTTTATATCTTCTGAACATTATGATACCAAATTCAAGATAACTTTAACTTTCAGAAAGTTCTCAACTTTTAAACAGTATTGGGTATATCTGATTTTTGAACATATGTTCATGGAGTATATATCTTTGATTATATGAATAATTAGTTCTTAAGAACTTTAACAAAGTTCTTTCATTTTTACCTGTCTTAGAATGCCTAGTGAACTTGTTCAGAGTTCCTCTATTAATCATCAAACGGACAAACATACGTTAGTGGTAAATGCACATTTTATATCATTTTATTATTTTTATTATTATGAGTTTTTGCATTTCTTTAGGTTCGCCAAAATTATTATACTTCTCCCCCTTTTTGACATCATAAAAAAGATAACTATGCGTGAGAAACCTTAAAAATCAACAGAAGCAATTATAAATAGTAACATAATATGAAGTAAGTCATAGGAATTAGAACGAACTAAGATCCAAAGAGACGATTTAAAGAAATAGAAGATAATTAGAAGAGCACAAGCATATTTCTATGGTTTATAAGCAAAAGGAAAAAGAAAATCCTAGGGCCTAAGGTTCAGAAGCAGGGGCATAAATATTCTATTAGATCAACTGTAGCATGTTCTGAACATTCTCATTGACAACCTTCTATTCAATGATACTTTCTATGAACACTTGTTGTTTTCCTTAAATCTCAACAATTTATTTTTCCAATCACACAATGGCAGCATCAGAGGATGAGGCAACCAGAGCATCTTTTTTAGCATTAGCAGCTTCTTCTACCAATATGGCCTCTTCATCTTTTCTGGCTTCTTCTGCCTCTTGAGCCTTAAGTATGGATTCCTCTGTTTCTTTTAGTTCTTTAGCTTTTGCTTCTCTTTGTTTTGCAGTAATTAGTTAAAAATATCTAAATCTTTCTCTTGTTTCTTTTCTTTCAATTACCATTTGGACATTCCCAATTCTGGATGCTTCAACAAAAGTATTCATTCGTTTTACTTCACAAGACATCCACTTCGGAAAAAGTTTCCAAGAACCATCCATGTCCTGAGGTTCAGTACTTGTACTTGCCTCTTCCCTTAACTTAACAACATTTTTCTTAGCCTTGATTCTAAAAATGTTAATGCATTCATCCAAGGTTTTAGGAGTAGTTTTCTCATAAACAACCAAGGCTAGGTCGGATTCAGGATGGCTTGGTTCAAAATTTTGTTCATGAGGATTTTGGGATAAAGGTTGTCCATTCATATTAAAAAGTTCGGAATAAGTGAAAGGATCAGTTGTGGAAATTTCAATAGCTCCCTGATCATCATAGAATTTTCTTTCAAATATTTTGAGAACAGGGGGAGAAATTGGATCAGGATGAATGATGGGTGAGTCATGGAGAGTGGTTTCTTTGTTGAAGAAGGAAAAATGAAGATTTCTTTTTAAAGTTTAACAGTGAGAGTTTTGTGGAAGTAATTGAGATGAGGTGAATGGAGATGTAGAAGTGTGTATTTTTTCTAATGGAATGAAGGTAGTGAGAGATGTAATAGGATTTGAAGCAAGAACTTGTGTGTTGGTAGATGTAGAAACGATTGTTGTTGATGGTGGAAAAGACTCATTTGAAGATACATGAATTTTAGTTGTAGTGGTATTGGAAACATTTGGAATATTTACAACTAGAATAGAAACAAAAGTGACAATGGTGGATGATGGAACAAGAAATTATGTAAGTGATGATATTTGTGTGATGGTGGTTAGAATGGATGAGGCTGCATCAATAATTTTAGAAACAAATAATGAAACAGGTACATAAGTATCAACAACAGAATTACTAGTTGTTACAGAAGTTTCATTTCCCAGAATGACATCTTTCAGAAATCCAGACTTCCTTTTCTTTTTCTTTTTTAGTTCATAAGAATCTGAGCTTCTTTTCCTTTTACCAATAGAACAATCAACCCCCTCAGCAGGAAAATCTGAGTAACTAAAGTTTGACATATCATGTCCTTCTTGTTGCATCATTAGAACGTATACATCCATGATGGATACCGGTTCTTGCTTGGAAAATAGAGGATAATCATTCACAGGAAATCTTTTGTGATGATAACTCCCAGATGGTTCAATCAGAGGCTTGATCTTGAGTTCTTAAATCAACCTCATGTTCCTTAAGGTTTTACCATTAAAGGAATCTTTAATGCTTGGATTCAGATCCTCTTTACAGTTGGCTTCTTCAATCAAAAACTTTACCAAGCCATTTTAAAGAAAAATATCAGTTAGAAGACGTCCACAAGAAATATTGGGAGATACCTATTTGTTGGGAATTTCGGTGGTTCTGGACTTTCTAATAGCATCCCTCAGATAAATAAACAAAATGAAAGGAAGATTAACCCTCTATTTGGATAGCAGAAAATACAACATGAACTTCTGATTAATGTTGAAATAATAAGAGGAACTTGAAGGAGGTATAAGGTTTATGCAGCCTAGAATAATCTTATGCCATACTCTAAGATTATCATGAAGATCCTTGCTTTTGTACTTGGATTTCTCAACAGAGAAATTCGTAAACAGTAATTGATCTAGAGGTTTATTTGCAGCCTTTGGTATATTGTCCAATCCATACACACATTTTCCTTTCAAGAACGTCAATCCCAACAGTTTCGCAATGGACTCTTCAGTGATGATGATTCTTTGTCAGATAACATTCGAAAAAATATGAAAGTCATCACAATCATCATTTTTCTAGAAATCTATCACTAGCTCCTCATATACAGGACCATGAAGCCTTTGGAAATAGTTTTCCCAGCCTCGAGCCTTTAATTCTTCTTTTAAGTCACACCCATTTGCAGTAAGATTGTCAAAATCAAACATTAATTCCTTAAGAAAAATCAACTTTGTTGATTTTAAGTTGTAATGAACTTGAGAACTTTTCTGTGTAATGTGATTGACATCAGTAGGATTTGCAGAAGATGAAGGAACCTCAGTTGATGAAGATGAAGCAATGGTTGATGAAGACAGAGCCATTGTTGAAGACAAAGACACAATAGTTGACGATGTTGCGACATATAGTTTTAGGGCTTGTTCCAATTCACTAGAAAACTTAACAGCTTCTTCTTGAGCAGGAGTCGTCATCGTTGAAAGTGGATGAAGATGTTGAAGACGGTTGTAGAAGAAATTTTGAAGAGGATGAAGAACTCCAAGAGAGACGAGGAACAATTGAGAGAAAAGGGATAAAAGAAATATTGGGGGGTTAGTTAATAAAAGTAATCATGAAAAATCAATTCAAGAAAGTGCACATTGTTCATGATCTAGATTAAGTAACGTGTGATGATTAAGAATAATAAAGGGTTACACGCATTAACCACTTCGTCTAACTAAGTGACACCGATCAATATACTCAGGGTCTGAGTAACCAAAGGGTTCCATCTGATCAGAGATATTTCTGACAGAAACATCCTCTAATAACTGAGTCTATAATAAATTTAGCATAAGTATAATAAGTAAAGACAAGGAGAGAAATTATACTATCATATACTTGAAGATATTCCATCTATCTTTAAATTTATCTTTCTTTTATATATAGCTTCTAATCAGCTTCTTTCTTCTTATGCTTTCTTCAGAGAAGTCTTTCAGAAGTTATGAATTATTTTCATATTGATTCCTCTTATTTCATTAAATATTCTTAGTTTTCTGATTTTATAAGAATAACCTTCTTCTAAACTTTAATCTCTAATTTGAGAGATAAGATCAGTCATCCCTTCAGATGATCTCTTCATTCTGCTGTTTAGAAACACCCGTCTGACTTCCTGAGAGAATCCTCAGAGCAAAGATATTCTGATATTTTGTTATCAGAACATCCATCTCTTTGTCAATCTTCCTTTGAACAGAAGCTTATTTTCAGAAGTTCAATATTTCATGAACTTCTGAGAAGCTATGTGCTAGAGAAAGTTAACTATCATTGCCTAGCATCTTCTGAAATTTTTTATTCCTTGAATAAATTTCAAAATCTGTTGTAATTAAAACTTTGACGTTTTTGACTGACAATCTTGTTCTTGCAATGCTGAGCTAAATTATTTAGGGTTAGTATTTGATCATACTTCTGATGAGTCAATGAGCATTATTTCCTCAACAATGTTTAATGTTCTGCAAAGCTTTCTTTGACAAAGCCAATGTTTAAATCTTTTGTATACGATCTTATGTCTGTTTGAATA
Organism: Vicia faba; assembly: GCA_948472305.1. Taxonomy (NCBI): domain Eukaryota; kingdom Viridiplantae; phylum Streptophyta; class Magnoliopsida; order Fabales; family Fabaceae; genus Vicia; species Vicia faba. The sequence goes on along the minus strand of OX451741.1, from coordinate 1,329,662,381 downwards.
GAAAGCTTTATTATGAAGTTCTTATGTATCATAAGACAACAATATTTCTTCTTTTGTGAAGATTCCTAATGAGATCTTATGAGAAAGTCAAGCATGGACTAATCCATTTCTTGAAAACATCTCATAGAACTTAATCAAAAGCATTCAACAAATATAACTTCTTATCTGATGAATCTTTTCTTGTTAGCTTGTTCTTCAATTTTTGATTTTAGACAATATTTGAAAAGTGAATAACCATCACCTCAGAGTATTTCTTTACACAACATATGGATCTTTTTTTAACACTGTTAGGTATTTGATATCCATCAATAACAGAACTGGGCTCCAATACCAATTGAAGGTGTTGCAGAAAATGTAAGAAATGAGGGGTTTGAATTGGGGTTTCCTTTCTTAAATAATTTTCTCTTCTAAGCATTATTCATTAAATAATTCTTATGAGTGTTACTTCTAAGTAATTCTAATTCTTTTGACAGCCTTTTAGCTTCGAGTATCCACAACCCGACAATATGTGTTTCCCGTTACCTTTTGGCATGCAATATTTTTAGCCGGGAGAATCCAAACAAAGTAAATGCCATGGAACTCATCTTTATGCAAGGGTGTATCACAAACACCAAAGTTAACCCTGTCCCTTTAATGATCGCCCATATGAGCTTCATTTTGAAAAAGGGGGGGCCAATTTCTTTTGGTGGCCTAGTTACTTCTATTGCTCGTGCTCTAGGTTTGGACACTAAGCTTGTTACACTTGAGCCACTTCCTCCTTGCATTATAAATTTAAGATTTTTAAAAGCTATGCGATTATGCAAAGTGAGGAAGGAAGGAGGATTTTACCTTATGATTAATGGTACTGTTGTACCCAGTGTTGTTATCCCCTTCACTTGGCACACTGATGTGCGATTTGAGCATAACTGGACCTATAATTTAAGTTCTCTAGCTTTTACCGGTCCTTTACACCCAAATTTTCCTTTGGAGGAGGGTAACAACACTGGTGATGAGTATGATTTGCATGAGCAGTCACCTGTTTACAATGTACCACCTACACACACCGCACCCTCTTCTTCTAACCCACTAGCAGGTTCCGCTCCTGGTTTCTATGTCACTGAGGACATGTGGAGAGAGCTTATGGCTCGAGAGGAGAGGCGAGGTTCCCTCCTTTCCTCCATGAAATAGAAGCTTTCAGACAACATGGCATTCATGCAAGCATCTCAAGTGCAAAATGCTGGCTCCTTGCATACCATTATGGAAACCCAACTTTGCCTTCCAGACCGAGCAGTATCGTCAGCAGTCTATCTTAGCGAGGCATTTTACTTCGATGGAGGCCTCTCAAGGAACCTTGTTAGGTAGAACCCACCAGCTTCATGAAGAAAACGCCGCACTTTCCAAAAGAGTTGGCCGACTTGAGATTTCTAGAGAGAGCTGGCATCGTAGCAGGAGTCATCGTTTCGATTTCCCACACAGGACGACGAGGATACCAGTGGGCCCAATTAGCACTGTCCAGGTTACTCCTTCCTACTCTTTTACCGGAACATTTAGGACAATGTCTGGTTTAAGTGTAGGAGGAGATTTTTATCGCTTTTCATTTCCTTATTTTAAGTATTTATCGCTTTCTAATACTTTAGTTGTTTTCTTTGTTTTTTTTTTAAAATAAAATTCATGTGCTTGGTGAGTCCTTTACGTTTTTGTGTTATGTATCCTTATTTCCCCACTTTTAGCCTTACCCAACAAATTTTTTGTGCCAAAGAAAACAATGTGTTTTAAAATTTTTGAGTTGTAAGACAGGTTCAGGGTAGGATTTGACTTGGGAATTCTTTTTTAAAAAATCGATATCATTTTAGCACCATAAAATTTGTAAATATAAGAATTGGTCCCGTTACCCCCTATGTTGTAGCTTTATTTTATTGTAACAAAGGTCTTTTATTAGTTTATCTTAGCAGTCAGCTCCGACCTAAACATGCTCTATGCATGGACCGATGAAAATAAGTGAATGATCTTTGTTTCTGTTCTTTAACTGAAAATATAACTCCGGCTTGGGTGACTCTCACACAGTCACTTAACTAAAAATTATTGTAAAGTATTGGAAAAAAAAGAAACAAAAATAAAATAAAAGGTTTATGCCCATTGTTGGTTGATTTAGTGGTGTCTGGTGTTGGACTCGGTAGGGCGGATTACGGTCCGATCCCCCACAAACACAGTTGGGTAAATAAAGGGGTTATACATATTCATATACCAGAATCCCATGCTTGAGATCAGAGTCACTAATTGATCACTCTTCTACGAGTAGGTACAGATAACGGGCTTAATGTGATTGCGCCTGAATGAAAAAGGACCTTACAAAATAAGGAAGCTTAGGAATAGTGGACTAACATGGATGTATTTTTATAGGAATAAAGCTTATGCCCACATTATTGTGCAGAAAGTGTTATCACGATGTCCTTGGTTCGATCAGTTAGTACCTATTAGCACATCCTTACTTGAACTTAGAAGCCCTTTTAGCTCAAAATCTTGTAAATACTGTTCTTTTTTTCATCTACTTCTGAGAGTTTTTGCTTGAGGACAAGCAAAGGTTTAAGTGTGAGAGAATTTGATAACACTTGATCGCACTGCATATTTGATTCACATAACACATGATTTTCATAAATTTAGTAATTTTTCTTGCGTTATACTTGTATTTGTCTTACTTTCAGGCAACATGCCCATTTGGAGCTCTTCTTGAAGAAACCAAGCGAAAAGGCCAATAAATCAAGATTTTCAGTAAAATCTTACACATGACGTTCATCTCAACAACCACTATAGGAGGCACCGTGATGTGTACCACTCCACCCAGGGGATAACTTCCACGTCCCCCATGATCTCTCCATTGGCTCACTCAGCGCCCGCAGAGGGGCCTCAGTGGTCGCGGTATTTGAAAAGTTTCTTCCTGCCCAAAAGGAGTTAAGGGGCATTTCTGTCAAAGCATAGCCTGGAGAACTTCTATAAATAGTAGTTTTCATTTCATTTTACATCATCCAACTTAGTCTTGCAACGCTTAGCCTATACTCACTTGTGTAAAAGCAATAATTTTCCACTTCGGGGGATTATTGCACCATAGTCTTGATTAGGTTGGAGCATCTCTTTTATTTACAATCTTGCCACCATTATTACTTCAAGAATTTTTTTTCCAGTTGTACCAATATTTAAAGTCTCCGATTTGGAGCATATTTCTATTTAAGTTTTTTTATTTTATTCAATCGCTTTGTCTTGCACTTGCATTACTTTTTTTTATTACCTTGCCTTGCCTTTATTACTATGTTTATTTCGATCAACTTTAATATGCTTGCTTTTATTTCATGTCTGGATAAATATTTTAAGGTTGGAATGTTAGGATCATTGTCATGATAGCATTTCAACACCGTATTAGTAGAAACTTCAGGGGTTATTTTAACTTTTAACACATGTTTTCCGTACTTAATATTTTTGGATAAGATCGAAAGTGATCCATTTCAAAGAGTAAACTTGGTTAGTTTTTATCCTTTCAAAAAGGGTGAAAGCATTTTGACTAGTTAATTAGGGATCTTTGACACTTTTAGAAATCAATTTTGAAACTATTTTTGAACGCGTTTATAGGTTTATAATCTGATTCTCGAGCGAAATCCAGGAATCTCTTTATGTCTATCATTGCGAGTTGAAACCACTTTTTTACTAAGTTAAGAAACTAATTTCTTAAAAATAAATTTGCTGCTGTAACGCTTGAAGCGCCCTTTTATAAGTGACAATAGAAGGATTTGATTAGAGAGTAAACTCGGTTCTTAGTTAGCGAAAGCGACAAGTTTCCGTCAAATTGTTCCTTTAAAAGAGTGGAAAATATTGCCCCATGAGTAGTTCTATTAAATACAAATTGAAATGTTATTTTACCAATGTGATTTACATTCTAGTCTGTCTTTTGTATGAATTTACTTTATCTATTTATTTCCTTTGAATTATACTCCCTCAACTGAATTAATTCGCCTTAGATAAGCAACTTAATAATAGAGTTGATAGATTGGCGATTGGTCTCTGTGGTTCGACAATCCTTTATATTACTTCGATAGGCTGTGCACTTGCAGTTAGATTTTAGACTCTATAAACATACCAAACACAAATGCTCAACATGTTCTTCTTCTAATTTAGAATAGACCAGAATATCATTAATGAAATCTACAACAAACTTGTCCAGATATGAATGAAATATTCTATTCAAATACTCCATGAAAACACCTGGCGCATTAGATACACCAAACAAAATCACATTATACTCATAATGACCCTGCCTTGTACGAAAATCCGTCTATGTAATATCATCTGGTTTAACACGAATCTGATGATAACCCGATCTCAAATCAATCTTGCTGAAAATACAAGCACCCACGAACTGACCCATTAAATCATCAATCCTTGGGAATGGATACTTATTCCTAATAATCACTTTATTCAACTACCTGTAGTCCACACACAATCTCATACTTCCATCTTTCTTCTTAACTAACATAAGTGCACCCCACAGAGAAACACTCGGTCGAACGAACTTTTTCTCAAGAATTTCTTCCAGTTGTTTCTTCAACTCACTCAACTCTGAAGCTAACATTCCGTAAGGAGCCATCGACACTGGACTTGTACCTGGAACCCACTCTATAGAAAACTCCACTTCACTTTATAGAGGTAAATCACTTATATAGTCCGGAAACACATATGGAAATTCACAGGAAATAGGTAGATCAACACTCGCAACTTCACGATTAACTTGCAACGATGTAAACATCGCAAGCATCAAGGCTTCTTATTCCAGGAGTTCATTCACCTTCTTAGCAAACAACAACATATGTTCTCCATTATCACCAAACTTAGGGAACCTAAAAGTTTTAATATAACAATTGATATGAACATAGTTAAACTCCAACCAGTTAAACCCAAGAATAACATCAATTTGGTGTAAGGGTAAACACAATAAATCTATCATAAAACTCTTGCCAAAGATAGTCAAAGGACATCTTGAAGAAACAAAAGTAGTAGTAACATAACCACTAGCAGGAGTATCTATTACCATACTACCATTCATATCAGATAATTTCAATCCCAACGTAGTAGCACATTCGTGTGAAATAAATGAATGAGTATCACCAATATCAATAATAGCAACCAACTCAACATTGTTAATAAAACAAGTACCTCGAATCAAGTTGTCCTTCTCAGAATCTTCTTATCCACTCAAATCGAACACTCTATCATTGGTCTAGACAGCTACATCATTCTTCTTTGGCTTCTGACACTGGGTAATGATATGACATTGTTCTCCATAATTAAAACTATTTGGGCATCGTTCTTGCACTCAAAATCATGATGACCCGTCTTACCACATTTGTAACATCTCAGGACCTTATTATCACATTCATTGGAATAATGACCTTGTTCACCACACCTAAAGCACTTGGCAGAAGCGGGAGCTCCTCCCCAACTTGTCTTCTTCCCAACAAAAACCTTTTGTTTCCCTTTACTGGTTGGAGCATTGTAAGGCTTCCCACAATCTTGATTCTTCCCGCTCTTATTGTTCAAGATCTTATAATGATCCTTACCATCCTCTTCATATATTATGCACCTATTCACCAATTCTAGAAATCTATGGATCTATTGATATCCAATCGCTCGCCTGGTCTACAGATGCAACCCATTCTCAAACATGATACACTTCGAAAATTCAGCAGCCACTTCACTGTAATGCAGATAATACTTTTCCAATTCCACGAACCTCGAAGCATACCAAGTCACAGTCAAATTCCCTTGTTTCAACTCTAAGAACTCAATCTATTTCTTTCTGTGCACATCCTTGGAAAAGTACTTCCTTAAAAACTCTCTGTTGAACATAACCTAAGCAACAACTTAACCCACTGCTGCCAGCCTATGATGGGTACTAACCCACCAGTCATTGGCTTCCTCTTCCAGCATATGCATACCAAATGACACCTTCTGTGCCTCTGAGAAATCCATGACCTAAAAGATACTTTCAATCTCCTTGAGCCATGTCTGCGCTCCATCAGGGTCGTACCTACCCTAGAAAGTAGGTGGATGGTTCCTCTGAAATGTCTCCAAGACACAAAATCCATCATTCCCTCCAGCATGAGGCTGTTGTTGCACAGCCTGAGCAATAACCTGCAAAGTAGTAACAATCACAACATCGTTTCTTCCCGCCATTCTTCATACAGGAAAACTAATGTTAGAAAAAAATGTATCGATAGTGAACTCACACTAATCGATCGACAGGACAGATACATCATAAGAAAACCTGGTCAGACGAACCAACCTGTTCTGATACCACTAATGTAACACCCTTATAACTCCAATGAATAATTCATGAATAATTTGATAAATAATTAAGCACAAACCATGAACAAGGGTGTCACATCTTCATAAAACATCTGAACAAAACATCCTGCTCCGTAACACGAGTTTTCAACATTTATAATCATACCATTTTTATTTTTTGAATATTAACATCACTAAGTTCAAATACTATGCATCGGAAAGACATAATCTCGAAACAACTTCATTCATAATATCCTTCAAAATATCATTAATCCTAATCATTAAAAATTTAGGATTTTAAAACAATTTCATCAATGAAATAATAACTTATAAATCATGTCAACAAAGGAACACATGGTTCAAATCAAATGTCTCCGAAACCCCGAGGTTACATATCAGAGAAAGAACCTCTTTATTTAGTGGAACCAAAATAAATGACTCCATAACGCTATCCTCGTGCTGCTACGGCTATTTATGATTATCTGCAAGTTACCCACGTATCGAGGTAACATTTCCAAGCAAAAAGGGTGAGAAATCATGAATCATTATAAAATATTTACAAAATAAATATAGTATTTACAACAATAATCACCAAAGATTCCATATATTCATCATACTTCACATATATACTCAGACTTTTGCAATACCAATACACAAATAATATATCATTATAACATTCATCATTAAACACCACTTAGATCACAACATCATCAACATCACTCAATCAACAATCATGCAATGTCAAAAAGAATGCAATGCAACATCATTGAATCATGCATGTGGTACCGAACTTCACTGATGACCGAGTCATCTTTCCTCCAAATATCCCCACCTTAGAATTGATTCCCGCTTGAAACTTGAGCACTTCACAAAAATGCACTCAATCCACACTATAAAATTGAGGTCGTCACTGGACTAACGTCCTAACAACATCACTGGACCAATGTCTTAATATTTTCCATGAATGCATGATGTGCAATAACATAAATAATACATGACCACTGATAGTCAAAAAGCATCATCATCCATGAAATCATCATAATATCATCACATACTTCAAAATACACATGGCATCATCATAACAACATCGATTCATTATACAAACATACATCATATTACATAAACTCATATTCACATCAATTCTTTATAGCAACATCACAACTCACTACTAAAAATATAATTTATTCATTGGAAAGGTATTTGGCAATATATTGTTTTACTCATTTTATTCTACCCAGACATAGATCATCATATTAGTTGTCTAATGCTTTGAACGACACCTCAAATAGAGTCCAGAAACTCAAGTTATGACACTTGGAACATTATGTTAACTACCCCTTGGCGAGGCTCGCCCGACAAAGCTAGGGAGACCTACTTTCCCCATACAAAATTCCAGGAGCTTGCATTTTTCTCCCATTTCCTTTACCTCAAACTCACTTGGAGAATCAGGGACAGAGTCACTTCTCCCGGTGATGCAGAAACTCGTTTGGTGATGCAGCACGATCAGGAACTTCTTGGTGCAATTTCTGCACTCCACTAGTCCAAAAATCCTTACGATTTCACATTTAATCAGATCCAAAAATCACAAAATTCACATATTTTCACATATACAACAACAACACATCATGATGGGTGTCATATAAATCATTTCATAGCATTATAACATCAATCTATCTTCAAATTCATCATCTAATTCATCACAATCCACATATAAATAAGTTCATAATAAAATCCGCAAACAAACTTACATATATCTAAATCATATATCGATTATAATATTCAAGATAACTCCCCTTACCTTAGATTCTTCCTAGAAATCGATTCTTGATTCTTTTTCTCGTGTCCTATCAAGCTCTCTCTTCTTGTCTCTCTGTGCCCTAGTACTCGTTCACTGCTTCCCTTCCAAAACAACCGTACAGACTGCATTGTTTTCCCCTCTTTTCCACGTTTAACCTTTAGACCCTTTCTACGGTCTCTCTTTCTTACCCTCACTTATCCTTTCACCAATGAACACCTTGCCCTTATTATTTCTACATGATATCCTATCTTATTTAATTAATAAAATAATTCTATGTAATTATTGTTAAATCAAAATAATTGTCAACTAATTATTTAAATTCTAAGTAATTCTTATTATTCCCTTAACCTGTCACTATCCCACAACATAATATATACCACACACCAAAATCAACCATACATCGTATATTTCAACAATAAATCACAATTACTTTACAAATACTCATCATAAATCAATTAAATGATAATGTAATTATTTTAGGGTGTTACAACATGCACCCATACATGTAGGGAAGGGATGTGACTCATGTAGGTCCACACGAGTGCCATCATCACTACTAAGAAAAACATATTTAACCTCAGTAAAATATAAGGTGTAACCTTGGTTTCACGGGAGAAGTAACAAATGGAGTCATAAAAAGTGTGCCACTTTACCTCTCGATTTTAACTCCACCAAGGGAAGAAGGTTGCACTTGTAGTGGGTTTGATCCCCAAAAATGCTAATTCTTTTTACTTAAAGGAGCTACTTTACCTCTTAATTATTAGAATAACCGAGGGTAAATATATATATTTACTTGTTTTGTTAATATACAAAGTTTCTTATATTACATTGTTTTCATTTCAATCTATAAGTAATAATATATATAAAAAAATTTAAATCAGGTTCATCATCATTACTGTTAGTGAAGATCAAATATTGGATTCTCGTTTCATTGAATCTTGGGGAAGATCAAATGTTAGATATTGCATGCATTTGTTTCAGATATAAAACAAAAGGTTAGATAAATAAAATTAATATTCAATTATATGATTATTTAAAAACACAAACCTTGAATCCAAACATTTTTCTGCTATTGTAATCTATCATAGAGAACTTTTCCAAGTGAAATCTTAGTTCGAGGCAGATAATTATGATAGCCATTTTCGTTGTGCACCCCATACGCGTTTGAGGTTTTTTATTGCCTTTATTTATGCATCACCAACATATTATATGTTTGATGTCATTAAGTGTGTGCCACATTCGCATTAGAGGTTTGATGTTCTATAAGGATTTGAGGTTTACTTATGCATATTTGGTTTTTCCCCTTTACTATGAAACTTCCAACGCATTCGAGGCTTAGTGTTTTCGTAGAGGGTTTAAACTTTTCCCAATCATTCATACAATAACTAGAAGCTGTCATAGTAAAAATATCATTCATTAAAATTTTCTTTATGAAATCTTACATTGTTAATATTTACACATAAAGAAATGAAAGCGTGAAAAAGACCAACTTGTTGTAGTGCTTTAGCTTGGCAGTGTTCCATGTTTTTGAGATGAGTTCTCTATGGAGGGTCTCAATGTATATGCTTCATTGCTTGTGTTGGTTTTAACATGATACATGCCGTCTAATTTATGTGTCAACTTGCCCTCAATAACAATATTTATATCGATTGCACATTTAGAACCCCGTTGGCTTTACTATTTTGTTGTACTTTACCAATGGCTTGTTTAACTACAACATCATTAAAGGCACAAAAAATATCTTTTTGTCTAGGAAGTTTAGCTCTTCTTGGATTAGTAATGAATTTTTTCATCGCGAAGGGGATGTTCCATTCTTGAACTAACGCTAAAACACACAGTATATTTGACTCAATTTTCACATGTTTTCTTAGTTATTTTGCTTCTATTTCCAGTGTTATGTTGGTATTTTGTGTATATTTCAGGTGCTTGATCATATAGGAGTCATTCGCGAAGAAACAAAGCAATTTAGATGAAAAATGGAGAAAAATGAGCAGTTTGCACTCCAGGAAAACATCACGGCATTCACCATAAAGGTATCCATGGGTTATGTAATGTGCCCCATGCTTCAACGACCACAAGGACCAGGTCATAAAATTATTGTAAAGGTGGCGTTCGCCACAGGGGATGGCGTTCGCCACAGGGGATGGTGTTCACCATCTTTTAAAAACTCACAACAGTTGCAAAGTGGGTTTTACTTAGTCTTGCACTTCCTCCATTCCTTCCTATATTTTATCACACAAAGTCAACAATTTCCTCATGGCATTTTATGGTTTTAGAGCATTATAAATATGTGTAAAACCTCACTTTTGAGGGGATCCAAACTTATTACAACTTAGGCATAAATTTACATTACAAAGGCTTTAATTCTTCTCATCATAGAGTTATTGCATTGTTATTGTTATTGGGTTTGGAGCATAATTACTTTGAGGTTATTTATAATCCCGCATTTATATTCCATCGAAATGTATTTCCCACATTTACATTTCTGTCAAAGTTTATTTCCGTTGTACCAGATTCAAGCCTTTGCTTGGAGTAGGTTCTTATTTAATTCAACACTACTTATATTTTTTTTCTTTTCTTTACTTTGCACGATTATTTTATCGCACATTCTTAATTATTGCTTAACATGTTTAATTTCGTCTTTCAAGCAAACATTTTTACTTTTATCGTAATTATGTCCAGCTAATTTATTAGTGTTGGAATGTGAGGGTCATCGATTTGACGATACTCTATTTGTTATTTCTTAATATTAATTACCATGGGCTATTTTGTGTTTCTTATTATACAATTTTTCTGATTTTAATCTGATCGGCTATTACGAAATTAAAGTCGTGAACACGTCGGTTATCCGGGCGAAAGCGTGGAATCCTTTTAAGCTAAACTTTCAAATACGAAATACTTTTCGACTAAGTAAAAGATCTAGTTACTTAAAGAAAGGATTTACTACTTTAATGCTAACGCAACTGGGGAATGTGAGAGATCAGATAAAGATCAGAGAGTAAAATTCAGTTCTGAATACATGGAAGTGACAATTCCTATTCAATTAATTCTTTTCAAGGTAGAAAATATTGCCCAGTAAGTGACCCTGTTTAGAAATATTAAGAGTATTGTTGATTGATGAAAGCCACATTCTAGCATTATTACTTTGAATTAAATTGAAGTTTATTGTTTTATTGTTTTATCAAACCAAACACTTATTTTAATCTCCTTACATAAACACCGTAGAAATAGAAAACAATAGATTGACCATTTGGTCTCTGTGGGTTCGACACTCTTTATATTACTCTGATAGACTCTGTATATTTGCGAAAATAGACCATTAAGTTTTTTTGCGCTGTTGTCGGGGACCAATTTTGTCAAATATCACAACCCTGTTGTTACACTGTATATACTAAGGAACTCTTAAACTACTATACTCTTAGGCGTATGGACCACCCAATATTTTCCTACAAATACCACCCCAAGTATTCTAGGGAACCACAAAATTCTCATAGATTCAACCTAAAAATAATAATGAAAATTTTTATTGAGACACAAACTCTCCCAGGAAAGCTATAACTACTAACGGTAGCCCTGACCCGTCCACTCAGTTTTCAAACCTTATCCATAACCTGACATTCAGGTACTTCCATATGATTTTAACCCATACATTCTTTGGTAGAAGTGAAACTTGTGAAGCTGTGAGTGCAGAGGAGTTATTTATTCTCTATTGTATCACCCAGTCCTTTCCAGTTAAATCTACCGCTTTTCTCATAGAAAACCTAGGACGAATAGCCTTATCTATAGTAGGACATATCCATGTAGAAGGGATGATTACCCATATTGCTTTTTCCCTTGTCCTCCCGAAAAAAGTTCACCCACCTAATACTCTAATGTGGTTTTACACTTTTGGACATGAACCATTGTCTTGAAAAACGCATGATACGATGAGTGTATTTCAGATTAATGAGTACAAAATTCTCATTAATAATGAAGCCATTCACCACTTTTACATACCCAACCTAGAAAGAACAAGTATCCATAATAAAGAGAATTATATTTATGCTTTAGAGGACCAAGGAGAAGCACCCACCAGACATGTCACCCCTCCTACTCCTGAGTATCACCCTTTACCCCTCTCAGATAGGACTATTGCATTTTCCTCCACTGGCTCCATAGAGAGGAGTGACCAAGACTTTGAGCTTACTGCCTTACGACAGGAGATTGCTGCTCTTCGCGAGCAAATTGGTGATCTTATTCATCATATGGAAATAGCTAATGCCACTCACACAGAGGAAGAAAACTACCTCTCCCAGGAGATCCTCACCCTTCGATTCCAGCTCACAGAAGCTCGAGCATCCTGTTCACATCATACTCAAGATCGCTCGCGCTGTTCTATTTAGCTGACCTCCCAGATGCATTGATAACTGACCTTCACAGTAGATAGATTTATTTTTCATCATTACATTTCATTTAGATTCACTTTCTTTCATTAGATTTAATTTTCCTTTCATTGGATTTATTTCATATTCTCTCCACTTAGTAACATTAATTTTCCTTTTTCATTATTGTTTGCAAATTTCGAAAGTTCTAAATTGATTATGCATTTATCGGTAAAATTTTAATTTTTCTTATTATTTTCTAATACTAACCACCTTGAAAAACTTGAATTTTTCTATGTTGGTACTCTAGCAAGGTAAACATCCAAAGATATTTCATTACACCTCCAAAAGTGCATTAAAACACCCCCAAAGCCCAAAAATCCTTAACTTAAAGCCCATCTTCCAAAAGACAAAGATGGTGTTCGCTATCACGGGCATGGCATTCGCCAGGGATCCTGGGATTTGAAATATGGGATAGTAGGAAAACCCTCATTTCTTCCCCATTTTTCACCTACATTCTTCTTCCCAATCTCACTACATTCCACCATTAACTCTATTTATAACCCCACTCACTTACATCACTCCTCATAAATCAAATAACCACTAATATTCCATAAACTCACTCAATTCTTCATCTTTAAATACCTCCATTTTTCACTAAAAATCCCAATTTCCACATTTCCATCAAAATCCTCCATTTTCCCTCACAACAACAACAATGGAAGCAATGGGTGACACACACGTCATTTTTCGTCAAGGGAGCGGTGGCACTGAGTAACAAAAGAAGTATTAAGAATTGCTCAATTGTGACATTTATTACACATGGTATATTGAAGACATTTGTTTATATAATCTGGGAATTTATAATAGCATTCATTTTTGATTGAGGCTATAGGATTGCAACATTTGATGGAACAAAAAGACCCCACATATGTGAACCTAACACGAGAATTTTTTAGTTCACTTATTTAGATTGTCAGGACGAACACCGCAAGAACTTTAGGCATTGTTAAGTTCCACATATTTAATGTGGAATATTAACATACCAAACACAAGCTTGAAAAGTTGCTCCATTTTCCCACCGGTGGTACTGCTCATTGGAATAGTCTTCATCCTAAGAAATCTGGTTATTCCCCCCCCCCCCCCCCCCCCCCCCCCCAGCCCTGGTGCTTCTATCATCCTCGTCTTGATTGTATTCTTCCTTAGAAGAAGCCTCTTCTATTTGAGCTAGTCGTGCGGGGCTCTTGAACCTTCTTCCCATGTTGAGAATAATAACCCATTTCTTGGTCATGTTTTTAGTGGCAAGGAGTGCCATCATCTCTTGTTATCCTTTATCTAATTTAAGGAGAGTCTCTTGGAATTGTGCGTGTTGAGTTTGCAGATCTTTGACGGTTTGCTCTAGAGCCATGTTATACTGAAATAAACAATAAAAGGATGAGGAAACCTGTATCATAAACCCTGCTTATGATATGATGCATGCTATGTGGATGCAATGTTTTCAAGGACCTTAGGAGATTTAAATTTTCTAGCCAAAAAAGGAAACAAAAATAACAATTGCATTAATAAGTCTAATAGTTACAATTTCCCCTTGGGCTTACAATAAAGAGACAACAAAATAAGAACTGCTACAACCTAAGACTCAGGTCTCCCACGACGGTTTCCTCTTTGTGTCGATATAGGCATTCGGGCTTTGCTCCTCGTGAAACCCTACAACCTAAGACTCAGGTCTCCCACGACGGTTTCCTCTTTGCATAGAATCGAGCTTCAAAGGTGTCTCATACTCCCTTGAGTTGAATCCAAGATCTCTACAATTCTTCGAGGTCGGTAGGCATGTCAGGATGGAGAATGGTATAAGGAATATTCGCCTCAGCAACAGGATCCACAACTATTGGTAAGATAGTTGGATATGGCATCATGAGATTTTGAGCGCGAGCGTCCACCCATTTGAGATAAGGATCAAGAGGGATATAGTTCTTATGCCCCAAAGTCTTGCTATCAACTTTGCTTACCATGCCCCAAGCATGTACAAACATTCGATGATAACCTTGAACATCATTCTCGTAGTCGAATATAATACCTTGAATGAGCGCATCATGAGGACTATCTCTTCGAGCATAACCAAACTGTTATAGAGCCATAGAAAGGTTATAAGTAATACATCCCCTAATGTCCAAGAGTGGAACATTAGGGAACTCCCAACGATGGTCAATGATAGTAATGTCCTTTTGAGATCGAGAGCACCAAAAGATATATGTACGAGAAAGTGACATTATCCTTTGCAACCACCTCAAACCTTGCTCATTCTTCAATACTGATCGGGGAAGGTGCGAAATAAACCACCTAGATAGCAACGACAAGCAACACATAAGATTCCCTCGCTTCCTTATAATTCGAGTATCAAGAGAGTGCAAAACGTCTCCAAGAAATGTAGGCATATGGTTACGAGTAAGGAACATTTTGACAGTATTCACATCTATGAGTTGGTGAGGGTTAGTGATTGCAACTTTATGGGTCAGTCGGGTGTAGTGACTACAAGTGCACATCCTAATCGCGTAGTTTTAAAAGATATCAAACCCACAAGGGCTGATGGTCAAACTACTGTTATCTTAGGGTTACTGTGTAAAGCTAAGGCTAATTATAAAAATAAGGTGTTTGGGTTTAAACAGGAATTGACTAAAATCTAATAATTAATAGCATGACACCAGTATGTTATTTGTCAACTTCAGGGATTCAATAAGTAATTGGCATTGTTTTGAGTATTAAAACTCTGTTTCAGTGGAAACTATTTATTTAAAAACCCTTGTCTCACACTTTCGTTCTATCGATTCAGGTCATATTATTAAACTCAAATGAGCGCTCTCGCTGTTTCATTTAAAACTCAAAAGTATTTTTTGAAAACAAATAGAGTCCAATTAGTTTTAAAGAGCTCTCGCTTTTTTTAAAATTAATGTTTAATAACCACTATCTGGTTAAAACCTTAAACTCTCTCTCTCTCTGTTGATTTTAACCTTAGATTGACTTTTACTCTCGTACAAAAATAATTAAATATCCAAATTGGAAATCAAAACCAGAAAAGTGCTTTTGTAAAATATTAATGTCAATTAATTACCGAATCCCTTCAGTTTAGGACATCACATATCGGTATCAGAAATTTAACCAGACATAACTTTATTACTCGATAACATAAAATTTAAACATAAATTCAATAGCACATCCATGATGAGAATAAATAAATTATACTTGAAATAGGAACCTGAAATAAAACGGAAGCAAATAATTGAGAAGTGCGTATCCTCCACAAGATGGATGGACTAACTTGGAATAAAATATCTCGAATTAATAAAAATGGTCCTGAACGAATTATGGAAGTTAGGAAGAAAACTAAAGTTTATGTATTCCTCCGATGTGAAAAAATACTTCTTTAATGGTGAGGGTTTTCTATGCTTACGGGAAATCTAACAAAACTGGAAATTAAAATACCAAAAAATATGAAACTGGAGTAATAAACAAAAACTGGAAAAGTAGCAAAGTTGCAGTATGCAGAAGAAACAATAAAATTGGTGCAGGTCTCTAGCGCCTCACAAAGTTGGTAACTGACTTCAATTTATAAATTCCAAATGGTGAGAAAAAATAGGAATAATCCCATGATCCTCGTTTGTCTATCATGGAGAAGAATCCTCCAACCGAGTGTTTCGTGCGCTTCGTGGAGATAATGTCGTAACAGTTGTATGGGTTGTCATGAGCAGCATGCGCCTGTGGCGGGAGGCACACCTTCTGATACAAAATGATGCGTTTTGTTTCTAAATGGCCATTTCTTCTTCATTTCTCCATTATTTTTCTTCCTTTTCTCATTATGCCTTGCAAAAGCTAAGTACCTGAAATATGCTGCAAATACTACAAATAGAGATAAAATGTGACATAATAAACAAAGAATCAGAAGCTTTATCTATGTATTTCAAGCGGAAAATGCTATAACTTTTCGTGTTATCAGTTGCGAAAAAGCACCAACCCATAGATTAGAAGAGCTAAGATCTCCTCAAAATCTTGAAAGTTCATGGCATCCAAAAACAAATGAGCCTTATCCATCAGGAATTTAGCCAAAAAGCCATTGACCCCACTTCTTGTCTCCCAATTAGCTAGAATTTCAGAACTCTTCAAATGTAAGGCCGTGGAAATAACTTCAGGTCTTGGAGCTTCCTCTAAACCGGTAAAGGGTATTTGATTAAGAACAAATACTCCTAGTAGTTGAGAGAATTCTTCCATTATGGGGACCAATTTATAATCGGGAAAGGTGAAATTATGATGTACAGGGTCAAAGAACTGAAAGAGGACCCTCATTGTGTCTTCTTCAAAGCATGAAGTAACCAGATTGAGAAGTCGACTGTATCTTTTGGTGAACATAGAATTTTCAGGAACCCTTGATGCTAACTCTTTGAGTTGAGAAGGCACCCTTACGAAGTTGATTTAGATGGTATTTCTGTGAGAGAAAACCATATCCTACACAAAAGAACAGAGATAAATCCCTAGGTCCTTGAAATGGTTAGTGAAAATGCTATGGCATGATGTCATGATGTTATGCTTGATAAAATAATCATACACAAACAAAGCATACACAATCTTAGGTTTAGGCTTGCATGGGGTTTATAGGTGAGTACCCTCTTGAAGTTTTAGTCGGTTCAACCTGTCCTAAAAGAAGTAACCGGGTTCTAGGAGGCTCAATATCACTGATCTTTCTTCACCAGGCATTGTTTTAGCTTAAGCATCCAAATTGCGACCAAAATATCTCGAAAGTCCGATATCAATGAGTGTAGTATCGAGTATCAACCAACTTTATTCTTGAACCAAATCCAGCTATCTCACTACTTTCTAATGGCCAAGTTGTTCAACTAAGGTTCTACAGTCAGTTAGTGCTTCATGACACCACATAACGGCCTCGTATTCTCCTTGATTGGACTCAAGGGACACCGATACCAACAAATGTAAAAAAATAATGTACAGGGTCGAAGAACTGAAAGAGCACCCTCATCGTGTCTTCTTCAAAGCTTAAAGTAACCAGATTGAGAAGTCGACCATATCTTTTGATGAACAGAGAATTTTTAGGAACCCTTAATGCTAACTCTTTGAGTTGAGGAGGCACCCTTATGATGTTGATTCAGATGGTAATTTTGCAAGCAAAAACCATGTCCTACAAAAAAGAACAAAGATAAATCCCTAGGTCCTTGAAATGGTTATTGGAAATGCTATGGCTTGATGTCATGATGTTATGCTTGATAAAATAATCATACACAAAGAAAGCACACACAGTCTTAGGTTTAGGTTTGCATGGGGTTTATAGGTATGTACCCTCTTGAAGTTTTAGTTGGTTCAACCTATCCTAAAAGAAGTAACAGGGTTCTAAGAGCCTCAATATCACTGATCTTTCTTCATCGGGCATTGTTTTAGCTTAAGCATCCAAACTGCGGCCAAAATATCCCGAAAGTCCGATCTCAACGAGTGTAGTATCGAGTATCAACCAAATTTAGTCTTGAACCAAAGCCAACTATCTCACTACTTTCTAATGGCCAAGTTTTTCAACTAAGGTTCTACGATCAGTTAGTGCTTCATGACACCACACAATGGCCCCGTATTCTCCTTGACTGGAATCAAGGGACACCGGTAACAACAAATGTGTCACACTAACATAGCCATCACTTCAACCATGTCGGTATTACGCCGCATAGTCCCCACGATCTATTGCTACTTAACTAATATGCCCCAGATTCGGGTATAGGATCTTTTCAAGAAATAAACCCAAGCATAGACCCAAAATGTAAATCAAACAAGGCAGACAAGTAAAGCAAATAAAGGTGATCTAGATCTTAAGGTAAACCCACTTTTAGTTTGATAATCTCCCCAGCAGAGTCACCAGTTCTGTGATACGGTGGGAGAACTGACTTGGGTATTTTGCGTTTGATCACAATTGTTGCGGATAACAAGAGGCACCACTGACTTTTCTTTTATCTAATAAAGGAAAGGGTGAAAAGAACAAGAAAGACCTTTTGAGATATTTTCTTGAGTTCAGAGGGTAGGTTATGAAAAGGGAAGGTATTAGCACCCATTTCATCCGTAGTTATCTACAGACTCTTATTTGTTAGCTCACTTTGAATTGCTTCGTGTTTGTGTAAGTTTGAAAATATTTTGAAAACTCCTTCGTACGACAAACTTTGTAATGATTCTCGTATCATTGATAATGCATATAAAGTGTTGGTTTTGAAAATATTTGTTGAAAAAGAATGTTTGGAAAGATGTTTTGGAAATGCCAATGTAAGGCAATTTTGTAATGATTCTCGTATCATTGAGAATGTATACAAAATGTTTGTTTTGAAGAGTGTTTTGAAAGTGTGAGGTGTGGGAATGGTTTTTTTTGTGAGAAAGCAATTACGAGAAATCTACCTACTAAAAAAAGTCTTTGTTCTTTTCCTCCTCCTTTAGATAGCGCTATTTTTCCATCGATTGCTAGAGAGGGTTATCATTGGATGTGAGGGGCAGGCGTGGGTCATCATACAGTCATAGAAGGCAACTTGTAAGATGTTTTAGTAATTTGTCATAAGGGTATAAGATCTTTTACCGAAGGAAACATCAAAGGGTCATCGAAGGACTACGATTTTTTAATCGAGGGTCTTTGCTAAAACATCATATATTCGAGGGACATGACTGTTTTTATTCGAGGCAACGAGTGTGTGTTACCATAGAGGTACATGTGTGCAAAGTTTTTTGATTTCAAATATTTTATATTTGAATTAGGGTTTTGCTAGGTTTGATTTTAAGTCTTTTCATGCAAATCTTAATTACTAGCAATAATAAGGAAAACGATAAATTGTAGAATTTAAATGTCCTACGCTATTACAACGGTTTGGGAATGGGGGTACAATTTTGTGAATGAGGGGAAGAAAGCAATAAATCCTAATTATCTATTACAAACCATGTAATTAAATAATAGTAGAATGCACAAAATGTAAAGAGGAAGAAATAAATTGTTTTTTAAGGGTTTTTTGATGGAAAAAAGTTTTAGTAATTAACCTAATTAAGCTACTTAAATTTAATTGCAAGAAAAAGTTGATTAATTTTAACAAAACCTAAAATCTAAGTTCATTCAAATTAAGAAGAAAATAAAACCTAAGTCTAAATAGTTTGTTTTAGAAAATAACTTGAATGTTAATGTTAATTAAGAAAATATTTTACAATGTAAAAAAGAAATAATAAAATTTAACTTAATAAAATAACATGCTTAAATTAAATTATTTAAGAAAAATAAGGTTTTTTTTTGTATTTTTTTGGTTTTAATAAAATAAATAGATAAATAAAATGATGAAAATATAAAAAATAAATAAAAATAAATGGGATGGGGTGTTGAAAAGTAAAATGGGGGTTAAGAATTAGCAAAGAGGGCCCAAATCACATTTTGTTTGAAATCAAAAATAAAATAAAAAAAAGAAATGAGTTTGTTGTTTTTAGTAAGAAGGGGTGCATGAAAGTAAAAACAAAAAAAGAAGAAGGCCCAAGTTCTGGGAAGCCCAACGCTTTGTTTGGATTCCATATGGCTGACTTATGAGAGTGCATTACGGGGTATGCGTGTTGGTGCATTTGATTTAATTGCTTGGAAGATCTGATGGTGATGGAGAAAGGCGCATGGTACGCGTGGTAGCTTGGCCTGCACATGATCTAAGACAAAGAAATATGAAATAAATAAAAGGATACCGTTGTGGCTCGAACACAGGTCCCTATACACTTGCAATAAATTTAAAGTAAACTTGATCCTGATTGTACTTCATCCCTAACCTCATGCCATAATCCGTTGTTCCATTTTTCAACACGAATTCAACCATGTAAATAACTAAAGCTATAAATCAAAGATGAACATGAATTTTGTTTGGTACCAAATAAAACCTAATTTTTTCCCCAGAAAGTTCAACTTCAAAATTCGCATCACTCAGGCAACATAAATGAGACCTAAAGGCATGGTTAGATTCAGGGCAATGATGTCTACATTTTTCATTCACAAAGTAACCATTAATGATGCTTGTAGAGAGAGAGTCCAAAGTTGAGAAAACTTACCTCAAAACTCGAAATCATTTTTGGAGTTTGAGCACTCCTGGAAGTGTTGTGATGATGTTGATAGCTTCATTGAACTTCTAGGAAGCTAATTCAACTCTTTATGGTGAAAGTGCCTGAATCTTCCTGGAGAAGTCAAGTTGCAGGTTTGAGTTTTTGGAAATGGAGAATGGTGCAAATGGTGTTACAGTTGTAAAACAAGGGTGGGGGTGAGTTCTAAATTAGGTAAATAAGCTTTGTGATTGATTATAAGTGAAAATGCATGAGTAAATTTTGAATTTGAAGTTCAAGGTTAGAATATGCAAGAATGGAGGTTTGAAATGCAAATTATGAGTTCATGGAGTTTGTGAGTGTTTCAGGGCTTGTGAAATCGTGCTATGGCTTGCAAATGGCTTCTCTATTTTTAGAGGAAAGGTTTTTAAGGCTCTAGTGATCAGAAATCAAAGATCACATGTTATGGTTATGTGACTTGACTTTGAAGCAATCGTGAAAATTATGGTTTCAATGCATAGTATAAGGCTTGTAGAGTGGCTAACTGGTTGTAGATGAGTTGCTTCTGGCTTTGAGATTGTGTGTGTTCATAAGGAATAAGTGCAAAGCTCAAGGAGAGTGGACTTTGTGATTAAAGACACTTTTCCAAAATGGAAATGTTACCTTTGTGCCAAAAAAGGATTAATCACTTGGACAATGGATCAAATGCTTGTACAATGGCTCAATCAGTTGTGTAAACAATTAATTATGGAGTGATTTTCAAGTTAAAAGCCTGTAAAGAAAGATTTATGCAGCATGGCTTGAGATTGGATCATGCATGCTTCATGAAAATGACCTAAAATTCAAGAATGGATGTCCAACTTCATCTCTTCGAAAATTATAGATCAAGCATGATATCTTCAAGTTCTTGGACACTTTGTAAATCTTGAAACATCATCTACAATCTTCATGTTGACCACTTTGGCTAAATCAACTTGGAATTGATGAAAACTGACTAAGAAGTTAGGACAAAACTCTGCCTAAACTTGTTAAACTTTTCACTAAGTGTTTTGTAAAAATGTCATATGACTTCATGAGCCTATATATTCAAATCTAAGAATTTTTTGTACATCAACCATAAGGGAAAAGTTGTAGAGTTCATCAAGATCTACAAATTTCATGTTGAAGGTTTTACTAGAACCATCTTGTATCTTGGTGAAAAATTGTCATGAAGTAATTAAATTATTAAGGTAAAAAACACTTAGAATTTTATAAGGATTGAAAACTTTGACTTTTGTTGACATTCTTGATTCTTGATGATCAAGCTTGATATTTTTGAAGGTCTTGATGAATCTTGATATTTGGAATTCAATGTTGACCAAAAAGTCAAAGTTTAACTTTTGGTGTGTCAGTTGATTTTCATCACTTGATCCAAATTTTAATTATCAAACAATTGATCTTGAAAAATGATTTGAGCCATGAAATTAGGTCAATATTTAGTGTTTGAATCCTTAAGATCATACTTCAATCCATTAGGTCATGTACTAGGTCAAAAATCACAGATCAATCATTCTCAGTCAAAACCCTAATTTGTTCAATTTGCCCCTTTGATTATTTGAGTGATTTTCTTGAGGAATTATGATCGACCCTTGATCAATTGATGAATATGACTTAAAAATGTTGATGTTGGCCAAATATCATGAAGTTTGACTGTGTGTTGACAATGGGTTAACATTTTACCTAATACAACTGATTTTCAAGTCATCTGAGCAATTAAGTGAGCAAATTTGTGGTGCAAGACTTGAAACTTGGTATGAGAATTCTTGAAGGTCTATGATGAACCATGAAAGTAATTTTAGGCATTATAAGTCCAATTTTTCTTAAGAAAACCAAAACCCTAATTTGTGGTCTCAGTGCTTAGAAGGTGAGCTTGTCTGATCAACTCTTGAGAACCCTTGAGCATTTGAAATCTTTGGTGAAAATGGTCTTGAAAAAATAGAGGGAAAATTTTGGGGTACAACACATGGTTTCTAACATTCATAACTCGACCATCCATATTTTTTGCCAAGTATTGGCCGACATCATTTTTGGTCGGGAAAACTCTAATAAACTGAACTTGAAAGAGTTTCTTTACGTGCAAGCTGCACTTACACCAAAGTCGTTAAGTTAAGAACCTTTTCACGATTTCTCACATGTGCGCCATTCTGAAAAATAAAGGAACCATCTCTTTCGGAGGGTTGATTACATCCCTTGCACGTGCCCTAGGTCTTGAAGCTGAGCTTGCCACTTTAGAACCTCTATTACCTCGTACCATTGACCTTAACCTTCTGAGAAATATGAGACTTTGTAGGGTAAGACGCGAAGGAGGTTACAACCTAATGTTTAAAAATGTAGTTGTTTAAAGTATTCTTTTGCCTTGGCCTTATCGTACCAATGTATGTAATAAAATAAATTGGACCTATGATTTGAATGCTCCACCTTTTAATGGTCCAGTTCCATAAAATGTTACCAATGTAATGGTACCTATGATGAGTATGAGCGGAGGAACATGTCCAACGTTCATAACTCTCCACCACTTCATTTTTCACCTGTATCCACTGCACCTGATTCTTCTCACTATTTTGTAGGTACTTCCTCTAGATACGGGACCCAGGATGAGCATTACTCTATGTTGTGTAAACACCAATAATGTATGATTGGGTTTATGAGAGAGTCACATGCTCATACGCAGAAATATATACAGTAGGTACTATAGGCCTAAGTCACACAGGTCACTTATACCCAAAGACAACAAGCTGTAATTGATTGCCTAACATCCAATTTCATCCTTGTGTAAGCTAACCAGGAAGCCTGTAATACAGTGGGAAAAAAGACTTGTGTTTTTTGTGTTTTATCGCAATTATTGCAAATAGCGAGAGTCGTCACCAACTTTTCTTTTATCCAATAAAGGAAAGGGTGAAAAGAACATGAAAGACCTTTTCAGAATTTTTCTTGAGTTCGGGGGGTAGGTTATGAAAAGGTAAGGTGTTAGCTTGTCTCTATAAGAATGTATACAAAGTGTTGACTTTTGAAGATATTTCATGGAAAAAGTGTTGGTGTGTTTGAAAGATGAAATTTTTGTGAGCAAGCAACTAAGAAAGTTCTACCTACTCAAAAATTCGTTGTCCTTTTCCTTCTCCTTTAGATAGTGTTATCTTACCATTAGTTAGTAAGGAACCTTATCATTGGATGTGAAGGGACGAGCGTGGGTCATTGTATAGTCATAGAAAGCAACATTGTAGGATGCTTTAGCAATTGTCATAGGGATAACGATCGTTTACCGAAGGCAACATTGAAGGTTCATAGAGGGAATATGATCTTGTAATCGAGGGTCTTTTGCTAAAGTATCCTACGTTCGAGGGACGTGACTGTTTTATTCGAGGCAACAAGTGTGGGTTACCCTAGAGGTGCAAGTGTGCAAAGTGTTTTTTGTTTTCATGCATTTGTCTTGATTAGGGTTGTCTAATATTGATTTTAAGATCTTACCATACAAACCCTAATTACTAGCAATAATATGGAAAGCGATAAATTGCGGAATTTAAATGTCCTACGCTATTACAGTACTTTGAGGGATGGGGGATACAAATTTACAAATGGGGATGACAAGTAAAGTAAACCCTAATTACTATTACAAGGCTTTGACAATTACATAATTAATAAAGTAAAAAATGCGCAAGAAAATGCAAAGTGAAAAGAAATCGTCTTTTAGGGTTTTTTGATAGAAAAGGTTTTGTAGTTGAAAAGAAAACCTAAGTCTAAGTTAACTTTAAAAATAAAACTAAATGTTTATAAACATGTCCTTGATGTTTCATTTAGATAAAGGTTTTATGGTGTTAGGTCATCTCCAAGCAATGCAACATGTCAAAGGTTATTTAAAATTCTCAAAATTAGGAATTTCACTGCTTAAGCTGGCACGGGTTGTGTCAATAGACACGGGAACCCGTGTCAGGACCTATTCAAG
The DNA here is from genome assembly GCA_948472305.1 of Vicia faba. Classification (NCBI taxonomy): domain Eukaryota; kingdom Viridiplantae; phylum Streptophyta; class Magnoliopsida; order Fabales; family Fabaceae; genus Vicia; species Vicia faba. The sequence goes on along the minus strand of OX451741.1, from coordinate 1,329,637,852 downwards.
CTTCTATGCACATATTTCTATATCCATCTAAAATGACATGGGTTGTGTCATGTGACACAGGCACCCGTGTCAACCCCTGCCCTGCCTGTACTGCAAGTTTCTGACTTACACGAGCCGTGTCGTGTGACACGAGCACCCGTGTCAACCCCTGTCCTGTATTTTTGTTAAGTTTTCAACCCAACTGAGCTGACACGAGCCATGTTGTGTGACACAGGAACCCGTGTCAGCCCCTGTCCTGGATTTTTGCTAAGTTATGACTTTAATCTGTCCTGTTGTATCCTTTTGAAAGCAAAAGCAAATGATGTATGGATAAAGATATTACAGTTTGAGAAAATTTACCCCTTGAAGCGAAGACTTTTAGAACATGTACGGATGTTTCCGGGTGCAAAGTGGTGAGTGGTCGAGATGCTTTGGACCTTCTCGAAGTTGTTCCAATTCTCCCTTTGTACTGAAAGTAGCTAAATCTCTCCAACCAAGTCAAGTTGCAATGTACCGTTTTGAGTTTGGAAGATGGTGATAGTGATTTTACAGAAGTTGTTCTTGTGTTTTAACAACTTCTATATGATGTATATGAAGTATTTGGATGGTTTGTTTGGGAAAAACTTGCAAGGTGTGAAAGGTTCAAAGATTTGGACTTCAAAGCTCAAAAGTGGAGGTCTTGTGGACAATTTTGGTTTTTTGAGAGTATAGAAGTTTTGAGAGCTTGTTCATCTCTCTTTGTCTTGCAAATGGTCTCTCTATTTATAGGCAAGAGATTTTAAGATAAGGGTTTGAAATTCTGGCAGCAGATACTCAATGTCACAGTGAATGTTATGACACCGTATCTGACTTTCTATAAGACAGTAAATAAAAAAACAGTAAAGAACATAATCAATTGTTTACCCAGTTCAGTGTGAAACAACACCTACTCTGGGGGCTACCAAGCCAGGGAGGAAATCCATTATAAGAGATATTAATTCAGGAATAAACCAACCAGTTTATCTCCTTCACTTAAGACCTACCCAATGCAACTTCAATCTAAGTTCAACTTAAACCTGAGTTCCTACTCACTCCCCCTCAATCACAACAGTGATACTAAACAATTGACTAATGAAATAATGAAGACACTCTTCAGAACATACACTTGATTATGCTTCACAGCTTTTAATCAAGTAACACAAACACTCGTGCTTCAAAGCTTTGAGTGATACATAAACCTAACTTGACCTTGCTTCAAAGCTTTAGTCAAGAGACACAAACACTCTTGCTTCAAAGCTTTGAGTGATACACAACCCTTACAATCAAAACCTACTCCAAGTCACTTATCACAATGATACTTGCTTGGATTACAGTAGTTAAAACTATACAGCCCCTAGTTGATCTTCTGTCAAAGAGTTAATTTCCAATCAGCTTTCCTGTTGAATATATATGCAACTGTTTCTTCAGTTAGGGCTTCCACGAAAAGCTAGGGTTAATTAGGGTTAACCTCAAGACTTGGTCACAAGACTTTATCAACCAGATTAGGGTTGAGCTAGGTTAACCTAAAGTCCACGTGAGATTCTGTTCTGGAAGGTATGAACCAAATTCCTGAAAAATCTCAGAATTAACCAAACTGCATAACTGTTAGATCAGTACAGGATGTCTTAACATTGGTTATGACAACAGAAATCCTGTTTACTGATTTTGGTAGAAAGTAATAAATGTGATCATTGCAAAACGCTCAGATACACACTCATAAATAGCAGCTACTGTATGCCATTCTTTTTCTGCATAAGGTACCTAATAACCCAGAATGTTATGACATCAGTCATGACATTCACACACCTGGTTTTACCAAAAATACATGCCAATAACTAAACACTTACAAACTCCCCCTTTGGCAAATTTTTGGCTAAAACCCCTAAACAATCAGAGAATATAGAGCAGCAGAAATAATATGTCTGTAGAAAAATAATGTCTACCAAGTAATTAACACAAAATCTTCTCCCCCTCTTTAGCCATAAATAGGCCAAAGATACATGTACTTATAGGTTATACAGTCATCCAAAATGAGTAATAAAAACAACAAAAAATATGAAATCACTTGCAGCAACAGGTACCAGCAGCAAGCTTGACAACTCCACCAAACTTCAAGCACTGTCATCTTCAGAGGAGGTACTTTCTTCAGCATTAGGCTGATCTTCAGCAGCACCCTCTTCCCTTCTTTGTCCTTCAGTATCCTCCTGTTCTAATCTGGCAATTAGGTTCTCAAGAGTTCTTTTCCTTGTCTCCAGCTCTTTGCAGGTTTCCTTTAGCACAGCTATAACATCAGATGTCTTGGACTGAGTTTTGACAGTTGATGTCTCAGCTGATGTCATGACAATGTCAGGAACATGAGTCCCCTAAAATAGCTTATAGTGTAACCCAAGAGCAGGGGCTCTTTTGCATACAATATCTCTTTCCACTAGGATGTCAGGATACTGAGCAAGAACAATACCACATAGGAGGGAGGGAAAGGCAATAGGGCCTTTAACAACATAGCTTCCAGCATGTTTTGAAGTCTGATCAAAGATATACCTGCCATAGTCAAATTCTGTCCTGGTTCCAACAGCATAAATGAATCTTCCCAATCCTGTGGAGATGGTTGATTTATGGTTGGTAGGAACCCAGTTGGCTGCACCAATCTTGTGCAGGATGGCAAATTTCATGCTTAGCTTGCTAGCATTCAGCTTGCCTTTTAAGGGCCAGCACTTGACTTGACCTGTAGTGATGGTTTGACATACTTGATTGTCAGTAACCTCTAGTTCAGGGCAAGCCTCATCTGGTCTTCCAAGGAATTTGTTAATTTCAGAGGGAGAGAAATTAACCTTTCTTCCTCTCACATAGACACATTTAAAGTCAGCTGACCTTCCATCAGCACATTCATCAGATAAATTCACTATGAATTCTTTGACAAGATTTTCATAGAAATTGGTAAACTTTACCACAATATTCATTAGTCCAGCAGATTTGATTAGGTCCATGATTTCCCTACATTCCATGGCACCATTGTTCAGTTCTCTTTCCAAGGCTATTCTTTTCAAACAAACATACTTCCATCTGTTGGCATTTTCAGGGTGGTGAAAAGAAATGTTGTCAGTGGGGACTTCAGGAACTTTAGCCATTTTGCTTGAAGGGAGTTTCCTTCTGAGAGGAATGTCTTCAGCATCAATTTCAAATTCTGATTCCTCATCAGAATCAGAAGGTTCAGGCTCTTTCCTTTTCTTTGCTATTGGTTGTCTCACAGGCTTTGAGAGACTCCCAGCATGTACTCGGGTTTTCACCTTCCCTTTGGACAGTCCAGTCTTCACAGTTTCTACACCAGTCTTGCCTTCAGACCTGGTTTTCTTGTGAGCAACATCAGCAGTCTTCTCTTTGGTTAGACATTTTGCAGCATCCTGCTTGCCTTTTCTGTTCATCATTCTCCTAGCTATGCTAGGGTTGATATTTGCAATTAGGTCATTGTCAGAGTAGTCTTCATCCACATCAATAACGGGGGGGTCAACCTCCTTCTCTGAAGGGTTCTGGATATCATCAATATTTTCAGATGATTTCTGAATGTTGTCATTTGGTGTCTCAACATTCTCAGAGACATCTGGATTTATTTCAACATTTGGACTTGCTGATTCTTGATTTAATGGAACAGAAATCCCAGGTACAGAGTGGTTCTCACTCAGAATTCTTGTAACAAGCCTAGCTATTTCTTGATGAACATAAGTTGAGCCTTCCCTATTTGGAACAGAAGATGAAGGTTGAGAGGGATTACCGGATGAAGTAGCTTGAGACCTTCCTGCATGCCTTGTTCTTAGCTTTTTAACCTTAGAGGGGTTAGTTGCCATTTCTCTAAGAGGAGTAATCTCCAGGACTTAGAAATCCATGCATGATGTGATTGCCCTAGAATCTCGATCAGAGGATGAGGATGAAACAGTCGTCTTGGAAGAGGATAATGTTTGAGACATTTTGATAGTCTTAGAAAACCAGTAGCAATGAGAGAGAAAACTTTGATTGAGAGAATGTGGATTGTTGCAGAGCCGAGAGAGGAAGGAGGTAAATGAGTGTCTATTCAACTTCTTAACAATTTTGAAAGAATTAGGAAAACATATGATTAACCCAATCAAAATAGACTTAACACAAAAACTCCTTCATCCCTTGTTTTAAGCAAAATTAATTGCTACATTTCCTCATGTTGACAAATACCCAACTTGCCCCTCAAATTTTCAAATTGATTTGCATCAAGTGCCTTGGTAAAAATGTCAGCCAACTGTAGCTCAGTGGCAACATGTTCCAGTTTGATCGTCTTCTCCTCTACAAGGTCTCTGATAAAGTGATGTCTAATGTCAATATGCTTGGTCCTGCTATGCTGAATAGGATTCTTGGAAATGTTGATTGTACTCAAATTGTCACAGTACAATGTCATAACATCTTGTGTGACATTATACTCAGTAAGCATCTATTTCATCCAGATCATTTGAGAACAACTACTACCAGCTGCAATGTATTCAACTTCAGCAGTAGAGAGAGAGACACAATTCTGTTTCTTGCTGAACCAGGAGACCAGATTATTTCCTAAGAAGAAGCATCCTCCAGAGGTGCTTTTTCTATCATCAGCACTTCCAGCCCAATCAGCATCACAGTAACCAGTCAGAGTTGGTTCACAACCATGAGAGTACAGCAAGCCATAGTTGTAAGTTCCACTTACATACTTCAAAATTCTCTTCACTTGGTTGATATGACTGACTTTAGGATCAACTTGGTATCTTGCACATACTCCAACTGCAAAAACAATGCCAGGTCTGCTGGCTGTTAAGTACAGTAGACTTCCTATCATGCTTTTGTACAAGCTTTGGTCCACCTTAACCCCACTTGAATCTTTGGATAGCTTTAAATGAGTAGGTGCAAGAGTCCTTTTGTGACTGGCATTCTCCATACCAAACTTCTTGACAATGTTCTTTGCATACTTGCTTTGAGATAGAAAAATTGAGTCTTCCATCTGTGTGACTTGCAGTCCAAGAAAGTAGGTCAATTCTCCCATGAGGCTCATTTCGAATTCAGCCTGCATTTGGTCAGCAAAATGTTTAACCATTCTATCTGACATTCCCCCAAACACTATGTCATCAACATATATTTGAGCTACCATTAACTTCCCTCCTTCATTTTTGACAAAGAGGGTTTTATCCAAGCCTCCTTTTCTGTATCCTTTGTCAGATAGAAATTTTGTCAACCTGTCATACCATGCTCAAGGAGCTTGTTTCAGGCCATATAAATCTTTTCTCAATTTGTAGACATGATCAGGGTAGTTTGGATCCACAAAACCTTTAGGCTATTCCACATAAACTTCCTCATTTAAGTACCCATTTAGGAAGGCACTTTTTACATCCATCTGAAATAACTTGAACTTCAGGAGACAAGCAATTCCCAATAGGAGTCTGATAGATTCCAGTCTAGCTACAGGGGCAAAGGTCTCATCAAAATCAACCCCTTCAACTTGAGTGTATCCTTGGGCAACAAGTCTTGCCTTATTCCTGGTGACAACTCCTTCAGCATCTGGTTTGTTCTTGTATATCCATTTTGTGCCAATGATGTTTGTTCCCTCTGGTCTAGGAACTAACTCCCATACTTCATGTTGCTTAAATTGGTTCAATTCATCTTGCATTGCACCAATCCAGTATTCATCAGTTAAAGCCTCCTTAACATTTCTTGGTTCAATTTTAGACACAAAGCAAGAGTTTGAGATGATTTCTCTAGATCTTGTAATGACTCCACTGTTAGGATCTCCTATGATGAGTTCTTTAGGATGATCTTTTTGAATTCTGATGGAAGGGATTTTGCTAGCTTCCTTGGATTCAGAGTCTGCTGCAGTTGTGTTAGGTAGGTCATTCTGTTGAGTTGGAGTCTCAAAGAATGTCTCAACATTACAAGGGACATTTGTTTCCTCATGATAATCATCAACTATGACATTTATTGATTCCATCATGACTTTGGTCCTGGAATTGAATACCCTATAAGCTCTGCTGTTGGTGGAGTATCCTAGAAATATTCCTTCATCACTTTTAGGGTCCAGCTTTTTCCTTTGTTCACGATCTGCCAGAATATAGCATTTGCTACCAAATACATGGAAGTACTTCACAATTGGCTTTCTTCCTTTCCAGAGTTCATAAATGGTGGATGAGGTTCCCTTTCTCAAAGTGACTCTGTTATGGACATAACCGGCTGTATTCATAGCTTCAGCCCAAAAATGAATAGGAAGTCTTTTGGCATGTATCATTGCTCTGGCAGATTCCTGTATGGTCCTATTTTTCCTTTCTACAACTCTATTTTGTTGAGGAGTTATAGGAGAAGAGAATTCATGACTAATTCCTTCTGAGGAACAGAACTCATTAAACTTACTGTTTTCAAATTCCTTGCCATGATCACTTTTGATTCTGACAATACACCCTTCTCTTTCTCTTTGAATTCTTTTGCACAGTTCTTTAAAAACTTCAAATACATCAGATTTTTCCCTAATGAAGTTAATCCAGGTGAATCTGGAAAAATCATCCACAACAACATAGGCATATCTTTTTCCACCAAGACTTTCCACCGGCATTGGTCCCATCAGATCCATATGTAGAAGTTCTAGAACATTAGAGGTGGTCAGATGTCTTGACTTTGGATGTGACATCCTAGTCTGCTTACCAACCTGACATTCACCATAAACTCTCCCTTCATCAATTTGTAGTCTTGGAATCCCTCTGACTGCCTCCATGGATATAATCCTTTTCATTCCTCTTAGATGAAGATGGCCAAGTTTTTGGTGCCACAGTTTCACCTCTTTTTCTTCTTTGGAAATAGAACACACAGTGGAGTAATTAGTGTTCTCAGGCTCCCAGAAGTAACAGTTGTCTTTAGATCTGACTCCTTTCATTACAACTTCTTGTTTCTCATTAGTTACAAGACATTCAGATTTTGAGAAGTTGACCTTGAATCCTAGATCGCATAATTGACTGATACTAATGAGATTAGCAGTCAGGCCTTTTACCAATAATACTTCATTTAGATTTGGAACTCCAGGGCAGTCCAAGTTACCAACTCCTTTGATTTCTCCTCTAGCACCATCTCCAAAGGTCACATAACTAGTGGTGTGAGGTTTAATATTATTGAGAAGGTTCTTGATTCCAGTCATGTGCTTAGAACACCCACTGTCAAAGTACCAGTCTTCCTTTGCAGAGACTCTAAGGGAAGTGTGGGCTATCAGGGCAGTAGCCTTTTTCTTCCACTGTGGAGTATGTGGTACCTTGTTAGACTTAGGTTTGACACCTGGGTTCTGATTAGGGTATCCATACAATCTGAAGCAGAATGGCTTTATGTGACCAAACCTCCCACAATGATGACATCTCCATCTTTGGTACTTTTTCTTCATATTTCTCTGTTCCCGATGTTGAGTGTTATGTTATGACATCTGCTTTGACATTTGTTTGTCAGGCCTGATCTTCTTGTCTGCACCAGATTTCTTTGCTGCCACAAATCCTAGACCAGACTTATTTCCCACATTTTGTCCAACCAGCAGGATTTCTTCCAATTTGTCAGTTCCATTTGTCAGCATCTTGACAGATTTGGTCATCTGGTTCAGTTTTGAGTTCAGCATTTGAACTTCCCCTTCTAGATGACTTATAGTTTCAATGTCTGCCCTTTTCTCAGCCTCCAACTTTATTATGAGTTTTGTTTGTCTCTCATTTTGCTGACAGACTTCAGCACTTCTGATACATAATTTCTTGTAGGTATCAGCCAGTTCTTCAAATGTCACTTCCTCATCACTAGTGTCACTTTCAGAGGTACAAACACCAGTTAGTGCAGTAACTAGTTTGGCAGATTCTTCTTCAGAATTACTTTCTGAATCACAGTCAGACCAGGTAACAGACATTCCTTTCTTTTGTTTCTTAAGAAAGGTAGGACATTCAGCTCGAATGTACCCATGTCCTTCACATCCATGGCATTGAATTCCTCTGCTTTGATTTCCCTTCTCTTCAGACTTTGGTCTTCTGCTAGAGTCATAAGATCTGTTAGTGTCAGAAGGAATGTTCTTAACATTTGACCTTGACTTTGGATCCATTCTCTTGATGAGTTTGTTGAATTGTCTTCCAAGCATGGCTATAGCTTCTGAAATATTTTCTTCTTCATCCTCCTTGTTTTCATCTTCAGTGTTGGATACAAGTGCTATACTCTTGTTTTTCTTGTCAACATTGTCACTGATCCCCATCTCAAAGGTCTGAAGAGACCCAATGAGTTCATCCACCTTCAACTTGCTGATATCCTGGGCTTCCTCTATAGCAGTTACCTTCATTGCAAATCTTTTAGGCAAGGATCTGAGAATCTTTCTCACCAGTTTTTCTTCTGACATCTTTTCTCCCAATGCTCCTGAGGTGTTGGCAATCTCCAAGATGTTCATGTGAAACTCATGAATGGTTTCATCTTCCATCATCCTTAGGTTCTCAAATTTGGTAGTCAGCATCTGCAGCCTTGACATTTTTACTTTGGATGTGCCCTCATGGGTAGTTTTGAGAGTGTCCCAAACTTCCTTGGCCAATTCACATTGATGTACTAGTCTGAATATGTTTCTGTCAATTCCATTGAACAAGGCATTTAATGCTTTGGAATTACCCAGGGCTAACTCATCTTCTTCTTTGCTCCATTCTTCCTCAGGCTTCAGACTGATTGTCCCATCTTTCTCAGTTATGGTGGGATGGTTCCATCCTTTGTCAGCAGCTCTCCAAGCCTTTTTGTCCAGTGATTTTAAGAAGGCAATCATACGAGGTTTCCAGTAGTCATAATTTGATCCATCCAGAATGGGTGGTCTGTTTCCAAAAACTCCTTCTTTGTCCATAGCGCCAGAAAGTGATATCCCTAGATCTCACCCAGTAAGACAGGCAGGGTGCCTGCTCTGATACCAATTGAAATTCTGGCAGTAGATACTCAATGTCACAGTGAATGTTATGACACCGTATCTGACTTTCTATAAGACAGTAAATAAAAAAACAGTAAAGAACACAGTCAATTGTTTACCCAGTTCAGTGTGAAACAACACCTACTATGGGGGCTACCAAGCCAGGGAGGAAATCCATTATAAGAGATATTAATTCAGGAATAAAGCAACCAGTTTATCTCCTTCACTTAAGACCTACTCAATGCAACTTCAATCTAAGTTCAACTTAAACCTGAGTTCCTACTCACTCCCCCTCAATCACAACAGTGATACTAAACAATTGACTAATGAAATAATGAAGACACTCTTCAGAACATACACTTGATTATGCTTCACAGCTTTTAATCAAGTAACACAAACACTCGTTCTTCAAAGCTTTGAGTGATACATAAACCTAACTTGACCTTGCTTCAAAGCTTTAGTCAAGAGACACAAACACTCTTGCTTCAAAGCTTTGAGTGATACACAACCCTTACAATCAAAACCTACTCCAAGTCACTTATCACAATGATACTTGCTTGGATTATAGTAGTTAAAACTATACAGCCCCTAGTTGATCTTCTGTCAAAGAGTTAATTTCCAACCAGCTTTCCTGTTGAATATATATGCAGCTGTTTCTTCAGTTAAGGCTTCCACGAAAAGCTAGGGTTAATTAGGGTTAACCTCAAGACTTGGTCACAAGACTTTATCAACCAGATTAGGGTTGAGCTAGGTTAACCTAAAGTCCACGTGAGATTCTGTTCTGGAAGGTATGAACCAAATTCCTGAAAAATCTCAGAATTAACCAAACTGCATAACTGTTAGATCAGTACAGGATGTCTTAACATTGGTTATGACAACAGAAATCCTGTTTACTGATTTTGGTAGAAAGTAATAAATGTGATCATTGCAAAACACTCAGATACACACTCATAAATAGCAGCTACTGTATGCCATTCTTTTTCTGCATAAGGTACCTAATAACCCAGAATGTTATGACATCAGTCATGACATTCACACACCTGGTTTTACCAAAAATACATGCCAATAACTAAACACTTACAGGGTTGATCATTTTTTCAAAATCACATGTTGTGGCTAGATTAGGTTGTAAGTGGGAGTTCATGATTTTCCATAGTTCCAATATGGGCATGGCCTGTTTTTAGTGCTTTGCATGTTGTAGATGGTTGCTTCTTGCTTTGACATTATGTATGTGTAGAAGGAACCATTGAGAGGCTCAAGGAGTTGACATTGTGATTAAAGCATACTTTTCAAGAATGGCAATGGTGCCTCTATGCCAAAAATGGAAAGATCACTTGGACAATGTTTAAACCAAATGGACCATAGCTCAAAAGTTTGTGTAAGCATTAAATTATGGTGAGATTTAAAAGAAGGCCTGCAAGACAAGATTATGCAGCATAACATGTAGATTAGATTATGTGTTCTTCATCAAAATGACTTGTAATTCAAGAATGGATGCCCAACTTCATGCCTTTGAATCTCCTAGCTCAAGTATGATAAATTCATGCTCTTCGATGTTTTGGAAAGCCTGAAAAATTGTCTTCAACTTTCGTGTTGACCACTTTGGCTAAATAAAATTGGAACTTGATGAAAATTGGCCAAGAAGTTGGGACAAAAACCTGACCAAAACCTGTTAAAAATTTCTCTAAGTGTTGGATAAAAATGTCATGACTTCATGACCTTATATCTTCAAATATAAGCATTTTCTGGACATCAACCCTCTAAGGCAAAGTTGTAGGATTCATCAAGATCTACAACTTTCATGTTGAAAATTTCCTTTGAATCATCTTTTATCTTGGTGAAGAAATGTCATGAAGTAGTGAAATTATCAAGTTTAAAAACACTTGAAAATTTCTAAGTATTGAAAACTTTGCCTTTTGTTGGATTTCTTGATTTTGTTAATTCTTGATGATCAAGTTTTACATTTTTTAAAGTTTTGATGAATTTTGATATTTGAAATTAATGTTGACCAAAAAGTCTAAGTTTAAATTTTTGTGTATCAGTTGACTTTTCGTCAATTGATCCAAATTTCAACTATCAAACCTTTGGTCTTGAGAAATGATTCGAGCCATGAAATTAGGTCAACATGTTGTGTTTGAGTCCTTGAGACTATGCATCAAGCCATTAGGTCACAAGACAATGATCGATCATTCTCAATCAAAACCCTAATTTGGAGGCTCAGTGCTTTAGAGGTGAGCTTGTCTGATCAAACGCTTAAGCATTTGAGATTTTTGGTGAGAAATGTCTTGAGAAAGGAGAGGGAAAATTTTGAGGTACAACACAATCGTACTTGGTAACATGTGCCACCTAAGAGATTCAAATGCCACATTGACGAAATAGGTGAGACAGTTGCACTTAGCACAGGGAGGTGTTGGCCCCGGAGGCTCGCATTAGCACACACTAGGTTTTATTCTTCCTTTTTCACCTTTTATTGAAACATTGAGGACAATGTTAGATTTAAATGTGGGAGATGAAGTTTACTTTTTCGTGCTTTCTAGTTAGATTTATTTCTTTCTAATATAATTGTATAGGATTTCTTTTTCTAGTTCTAGTTTGTTATCGAGTCATTGGGTGTGTTGTCGAGTCTTTATGTGTGGTTTATGCAGTTTATCATATTTTCCTTTGAATATGCTAAATTTTTATTTGACCATGACCATATACTTTTGTAGTAATAAATCTTTAGTTTGGGAATCCCATGTGACCTTGGAGACCACTAAAAGGGAGTATATGTATAACATGACTTCTTTTGCCCCTATATCTAACGCTAAAGTGAGCCAACAAGGAAGGCTTCGTATTCATATTGGTTATTTATGGTGCAGAAGTCAAATCACAAAGATACTTTTATTATGATACCTTTATTGCTCTCTAGGATGAGGATGAATCCTTTTCCTATATTATTTTATGAATCGTATTTAAAGACGATTCATTTCATGCACAATTCAAATGTGATCAAAGTTAACTCTGCAATAAAATAATTTAAGACTTGGGATTTAAGGGCCTTTATAGGTTTTAAAAAGATATCAAACTCTAAAATATCAATAAACCACTTCGTCATCTTCCCATCCAAGTCTGACTTGAAGATTACATGCTTTAATGGTTTATCAGTATGAACAACCATTGAATATTCTAGAAAACAATGTCCTAATTTCCTTTAAGCAATTAAAATAGCAAGGGAAATATTCTTAATATTCTGATAACAGTATTCAAGACCTGTTAATTCCTTAGAAATAAAACATACTAGATTTTGGTTAGTACTTACCTCTCTCAGGAGGACAAAACTTATTGCTTCTATTGGTAGTGCTAGATATATAAACAACATCTCACCAACCACTGGCCTTGACAAGACCAGGGGTTTGGAGAGGGTGAGTTTTAATTGGGTAAGGTCTTGTTCACACTTCGGTGTACATTCAAATTATACTCCCTTCTTCACGAGTCTATAGAACAAAATGGTGTCCTAGGCATATATGGAATTAAACTTGTGGAGGGGGATGAGCATCCCATTCACCTTCATTAGCATCTCCTTTATGGCCTAATTTTTCATCTTTATGATGGTGCCACATTTTTTTTGAGATCGATGTAGTTATTGCACACATGCCACTTACCAGGTGCCTTAGTGACTAACACCGTGTTGGATAGCCACTCAATATAATTCAATTCTAAAATGAAAATTACTTAGACAAACCTATCAATGGTGTTTTTGGTAGCTTCATTTTTCTTTTGTGATTGGCATCGTCCTCTCTAGGCAACGCAGCACATCACGTTGGGATTGATGTTTGGAACCTCCTTAGGGGGAAATAATGAATAAGTTTAAATTTCCTTTGAGGTATATAATAAGTTTGTATTGCAACGAACTTGGGGGATTTTCCTCAATCTTCATAGTATGTGTTAGATTATAATCGAGTTGGACAAATACAAATTCGTCATCAAATACTGATTTTGGAATCTTATCATAGGGGATAAGTATCTCTGAACCAGTTAATTCTTGGATCATTGTGGCTTGAATGGCCTAAATTTTTCTTTGACACAACCAAATAGTTCTATAGTAATCGATAGTTGGCTTACACATGCCCCTTATCCTAGGAGACCACTAGTTGCAGTTTGTGTGACATGTAATTATAATTGATGTATCTTCAATCTCGGCCTCTTCCTCGCATGTCGCCTCATCATCTTCTCCTATAAACATTGTGTAAGAAGCTGTAGAGAAACAAAACAAAGTGAGTAATGATACTTAAAAGTATAAAATAAACAGAGGATAACAATTTAAAAAGTTAAATATATTTTTAATCCTTATAAAATTATTACATTTTGAACTTAGTCCCAATAAACATTTTATTTTATTTTAGTCCCTTAAGTTACCAATTTTTTTAAAAAATAATATTTAGTTTTGGCATTTATTCTTAATAAATGGGAAAAAAATTTGTAACTACAAGATGCTACCTAGAGGGTGGGTGAACTAAATTTTCTGAATTTTTCTTGTTCTAAGTAAAGATTATTCCCCTTTTATTTTTCCATAATTAAGTTATTAACCTTGAAAAGTAAAGTGCATAAAACTAAAAAGGCAAGAATGTAAAAGACACAAGGATTTATCCTAATTCTCCTTACAACCAAGGGTACTTCTAGTCCCTTCACATCTTGAAGGATTTTCCACTATATTAGATCTTTGTACAAGCCCCACACTAAGATCACCCTTACAATATTTTGACATATACAAGAAAGCACTCCATTTTATTTTTCACAACACTTATAGAAAGCACACTACTTTCTTCTACACTTGCTTGTGACCATACCATGGTGATCAAGTTACAACAATATGATACTTTTTTTGATCAAGAATAACTAATTGATCTTTCCTTTCAATATATAATTCATAATGTATAAAACTTAAATGTTTAAATGTTTGGTTGAAACTTTTCAATGGAATATGAAATTTGCAGAAAAAGTTTCAATAAAATTTGAGGATGAACACTTGGAATGAATTTGAATTGTTTAAAATTACATGTGAACAAGGTAATTTAAAAAATTAATGTATTTTGTCTTATATACACCCTAGGATACCTCTTGGATTGAATACAAATGAATGGGGAAGTTTCATGAAGAATTGCATTGTATTTGATACACAATGGTTCAGAATTTTCAATATTTTGCATGGAGTAATCGGTTACTCATTTGGTGTAATTGATTACCACCTTGAAAACGGTCAAAATAATTTTGGCATAATGGATATGTAATCGATTTTATATATATATATATATATATATATATATATATATATATATATATATATATATATATATATATATATATATATATATATATATATATATATATATATATATATATATATATATATATATATATATATATATATATATATATATATATATATATATAGTTTAATCATTTACACTAAGTTTAAATTTGATTTGTTGACTTTGAGAAGTTGTGGCTTGAATGTCTATGATGCATGAATGTTGAGAAATCTTTAAAAATGAATATATGAGCGAATTCTAAGCATCTAAAGTTTACACGAAATGAATTGACATTGTACCTTACTTCATGATCAATTAATTTTTAGGCATCCAAGGGCTTCTATATATTTGTTCCTTGTATTGGAAGCTTCTTGCATCTTGAACCATGAGAAAATTTCCTTCCTTGATACTCATTTGACTTCCTCAAAACTATACTCTAAGTTGAGCTTATATTCACATGTTTTACTCGGGCCTTATGATCTTTGACATTGTTGAGTACCAACAAGATACTTAATAAATGATATTTTTCTACCGTTCCAAACGATTAAGTTAATAGATGTTATGGTTGTGAAGTTTTAGAGTTTGGAATAATATGTACATGCGTATGAACAATTAGCTAGGCTTTAAATAAAGGGTTAGACTTTGGAGGCCCTATAACCTTCTCATAGATAATTTTCACTATAGACATGTGTCAAGAGATCCTTTAGGTTCTATCATCTAGTGGTCTACAAGGATCGATCATCCCTTATCTAATGTTTCTTAAAGGCATGTCTATTTGTTGATCTGCATTGCTGGTTATGACTTAGGGGACCCAATGTAATACAATTTTGTAGTGATCTGATTTTTCAAAGTGAGTGTTCATAATCATGAGTTGTTGAAGGTCTTGACGTCCCTAAATTTTCGAAATGATACAATAAAGCATGGTGTTAGTTTTACGGTCCTAAGTAATTTGTTTTGACTTCAAATTCCTTGTGACACACTTAAAGATATGTGATGTGGACATTATGTGTTATTTCTTGGAGTTTGAATATCATGTTAAACATTTCCATCATGCCTACTCTTATTGATCGTTAGAATTTGATCTTTCCCTATTTTGATATGAGAACCAAGCCAAAAATAGGGCCTGGCATAAAGCAAAAACACAAACCATGCATGAGAATAGATGAATAAGACATGTCAGGGCTAGATTTCATAAATCATGATGTTCTGACTAGTATAAGTAACTTTGCATCCTCTCCGGAAATTTTAGACCCTCATAAGGCCTCCTTCCCTACCTCTAAAGAGAATCTAAACCTAGAGAATCATACATTACCAACCTAATTTCTCCCAATAACATAGAAAAATCCACGAGAAACCTCCACCTCTACTTACTTAGAAAAGAAACATTAACAAATCTAAGATCTTTCACCTTAAACCACATTCCCTTTTGGCTCTACAATACTTAACCCACACAACCTTTGATCCTCCTTGAGAACCCCCCCCCCCCCCCCTAGAAAACGATTTTCCATAGCAACCAACTTCTTTCAAAACGAGGCAGACATGTTCATGAAAGATAAAAATAAAATAGATATTGACTTTAGCACCGAGTTCAGCAAGACCACCTTGTCCTCAAAACTCACAAATATATTATTCAAAGAAGCTAATATCTTAAAAACTAGATTTACAAAGTGATTCCAAGTCTCAACTTTCTTCAGGTTCACATCCACCGGGAGCTCTAAATACTTAAAAGTAATGGGATCCACTTTTTAGTGTAAAAAGTCCTCAACTGATCCATAAAAGTTCTACCCACATTAACTCCAAACAAACAACTCTTAATAAATTTCATTTTGAGTCCCAAGACAAACTTAAAATTTCAAAGAACAAATATCTCCCTCAACATAATAACTAGAAAAGATCACAATATATATATATATATATATATATATATATATATATATATATATATATATATATATATATATATATATATATATATATATATATAATACGGTGGGAGAACTGACTTGGTTGTTTTGCGTTTAATCGCAATTGTTGCGGATAGCAATAGTCACCACCAACTTTTCTTTTATCCAACAAAGGGAAGGGTGAAAAGAACAGGAATGACATTTAGAGATGTTTTCTTGAGTTCGGGGGGTAGGTTATGAAAAGGAAAGGTATTTACACCCTTTTCATCCGTAGTTATCCACAGGCTCTTAGTTGCTTGCTAGATCACTTGCTTTTGTTTGAAAATGTGCTTGTGGTGTGGGTTTGAAAATATTTTGAAAACATCTTTGTAATGATTATCGTCTCTATAAGAATCTGTACAAAGATCTTTGACTTTTGAAAATGTTTCACTTGAAAGTGTTAGTGTGAAAATGGTTTTTTTTGTGTGAGAAAGCAAGCAACTACGAGCGTCCTACCTACTCAAAAGGTCTAATATTCTTTTCCTCCTCCTTTAGAGGTAGCTATCTTACCATTGATTTGGTAAGAAGCCCCATCGTTGGATGTGAAGGGACGGGCGTGGTTCGTTTGTATAGTCATAGCAGGCAACCCATAAGACGTTTTAGAAATTTTGTTAGGGACTAGATTGTTTACTGAAGGCATCATTGAGGGACATCGAGGGACTATGATCTTTTATCGAGGGTCTTTGCTAAAACACCCATACTCGAGGGACATGACTATTTTCTGAGGAAACAAGTGAGACTACCCTAGAGGTGCATGTGTGCAAAGTGTGTTTAATTGCATGCATTAGTCTTTGATTAGGGTTGTCTACTTGTTGGTTTTATCTTTCCATACATCCTAATTACTAACATTTGTAGAAAGCAATAAAAATGCAGAAAATAAATATCCTACACTATTACAACCATATTGAATATCAAGAAAATATAAAGACAAAACAAAATAAAAGAAAAGAACATAAGTTTTTTGATCCTGGAATAATGCACCCTTCGATTATATTCTTCTTAGCTTCTTTCTATTAGGGCTGGGAATCAGTATTAGCATGCCCTTTAATTTTTCCTTTTTCTGCTTCTTTTGATTGGCCTGGAAGTCAGCGTGAGTGTACAATATTCGTTTTAAACTCCTTGCTGCCTCCATCCATTGTAGAGATGCAAAGCTCCCAAGTTTAGATTCGAAAGGCTTCAATGTTTAGCCAATCGAAGGATATAGAAAACCTGTCTAAAACTTGAAAATTAAACTAACAAATGTAACTTTCGAAAACTACAAGCAAGGGGTTAACACAAGATTATTGGGCACCAAAATCCAAAGTCTAACTAGTCAGGGTTATGATTTTCAACATACAGGCAGTGAGGGTCAAAAGCTAGGGCATGGTAAACTTTCTAGATGGGATATCTACATTTTCCTTTTATTCATATGTACAAATGATGTTTAAATGAAAAAAAAGGTTCCAAGTTTAGAGGAAACTTACCTCTTGAAGCGCTTTATCGAAGGAGCTGTAGGTGACTTCCTTGGTGGTGGATTGAGCTTCGCTGGAATCTTCCTAAAGCTAGTTCAGTTGCTGCTTTGTTTGGGCAGTCATTGAATCGAAGGAGGGTATGTGATAGTGGTGAGTGAATCGAACGTTATTATATAACAGTCCAGGGAGTGAATCAAAATACTATTATATTGTAGTTAGGGAATGAATTGAAGGATAGTTATCTGGCAGTTAGGGAGTGAATCGAAGTACTCACTAATGCATGAAAGGATATAAGAGTTTTAGAGTTTGAATATTTGAGAACGTTTGAGAATATTTGAGAATGTTTGAGAGTTTTGAGAATTTGATAATTTTCTCACAAGTGTTTTTTCAGCTCCCAAAGGCTCTCTAAGATGTGTGATAAAAGCTCTTATTTATAGATGAGTTTGGCTGAGGTTTGGGAGGGAAAACAAAAGAAATTTGAACAAATTGGATATGTTGTTCTTGTAGTCTTCGAGGTGCAGTTTTCATATGCCAATTTGGTGCAAGTATGGGAGTAGCGTGGCAGGACTGCTTTGTAGCAGTTTTGGAGTGTTGTGGCCAGTGCAGCAGGCTTGTACTTGGAAGCACATAGGACTTTTTCCAGCAAGCATCTTTGGATATTTCAACCTTTCATTTTGACTTCATAAGTCCAACCTGCGACCAGGTCCTTTCTTTAGACAAAAATATTTGTTTCCAAACAATATATATCTTTCTAATGGGCCCTTTTTGTGCATCCTTCGAAGGGGAAAAATGTATGCCCCTTGAATGGGCTACCAAAATATGTCCTTCGAATGGGGCATCCAAGTATGTCTTGCATGTCCTTCGAATGTGCCACCGTAGTGTAGAAACTATACATGTCGAAAAAAACTTTCCAAGAGAGATACTGCCCAGTCGAAGCTAGCGTGAAAATATTTAACGCTATATGGGCGCTAGCATAGGCGTTGCCCCTGTGAATTGAAGCTAGTTGAAGATAGGTGTTGCCCTGTTGAAGCTTGCAGCAAGTTGTTTCAAAGGGTGACTTTTCCCAGTCAGAGATAGCATGAAGATAGCCAATGCCCTGTGGATGTTAATTTGTATCCAGTGAATGCTAGACCTAGGGAAGCTTTTGCGTTGTGCACGCTAGCATGGGGGAGCCCTCTTGCTTTTTTAATTGAAGCATGCAAGAAAGATGCTATTTCTCAATCGAAGGCTGCATGTACATAGCCATTACTTTGTGAATCAAAGAAAGCATGTCAGGGACCAACGCTCAATCGAATAATGTATTTAGGAGACTAAATGCCCAATTGAAGCTTGTATGCAGGTGACCGTTGCATTGTGAATCAAGCAAACATGTAAGGCCAATGGTGCAATCGAATGATGTATGCAGGGAACCTAAATGCGCAATTAAAGCTTGCATGCAGATGACCATTGCATTGTGAATCAAGCAAACATGTAAGGCCAATGGTGCAATCGAAGTATGTATGTCGGGAACCTAAATGCCCAAACGAGTCTTGCATGTCGGAAGTCCCTACTTGGTGAATCGAAGAAAACCTTTAGAAGGCCATTGCCTTCTGAAACGAATGAAGTTTTCAGAAGGTCATTTCCTTCTGAATCGAAGGAAGCTAATAAAAGGTCATTTCCTTTTTAATCGAAGGAAACTGTTTTAAAGGGAAACCAAACCCATTCGAAGCTAACATGGAGGAGAAAGTTTAGTCGAAGCTAAGAATGAATCGAAGCAAGCTTATACTTCTTCAATCTTATCAAAAAAGTCAAATTTATCTGCTTTGCTCTTTCAATAGTTTCCTCCTAGACCCGATGCTTGGAAATCCAATATGATCCATGGCAAATTGAACTGATCAAGCCTTGTGAAGTTTTGGCCCAGTAGAAATCTTGTGAGGAAATTCTTGAAAAATTGAGAGGGCAAATTTTGGGGTACAACAGCTGCCCATGTTTAATCTTCCTAAACCTAAAGAGTTAGATTGGCGATTCCTCCATTCGTGACTTGAAGGTGGAAGATGATTAAACACTAGAGTGCCCAGAAATTTGCACTCAATGATGTGGTGGGTAATTGTGTAGGGAATGGGCTTAAAGATGCCATTTGGAAAGATGATGGAGAGTTGTCGGAGGTGGGCTTATAGATGCCACCCAAAGGTGATTGTTGACAGAAATTAGGCTAATCCTAAGTTTGATTGTATCTTGAAGATGCTTTTCAGGATTCTGTCTCTGAAGGGGAAATGCTTTTCAGAACGAAGCGCTGAAGGAGATGTTTTTCAGAATAAAACTTCTGAAGGAGATGCTTTTCTGATTGAAGTGCTGAAGGGGAAATGCGTTTCAGAGCTCCTCTGAAGGAAATGTTCGCCAGAACTAAATCTCTAGGGAAAATGCTTTTCAGGATTCCGTATTTGAAGGGGAAATGCCTTTTAGAATGAAGCGCTGAAGGAGATGTTTTTCAGAATAAAACTTCTGAAGGAGATACTTTTCAGAATGAAGTGCTGAAGGATAAATGCGTTTCAGAACTCCTCTGGAGGAAATGTTCACCATGTAGATAGTCGCCCTGTCTTGTTTCGGGAATTGATCTACAATTAACCATTCACTGATATTTTTCCCGTCTTGCTTCGGGTATTAATCTGGAACTTGTTTTTGTTGGTCATTGAGATAGTTGTCCTGTCTGGTTTCAAGTATTAATCTATGACCTCTTTTGAAAGAAAGATAGTTTCCACGGCTTGCTTCAGGTGTTAATATTCACTCAGTTCACGTAGATAGTTGTCTTGTCCGGTTTCAGGTATTAATCTATAATCAGTCGCTAATCGATAGTTTTCCTATGTGGTTTCAGGTATTAATCTGGAACCTTTTGAAAGTTGTTGATGACATTCACTTGTCGAACTTTCCTAAAAAGGTAAAGAATTAGCTGAGTGCAATATCATTATGCATGAAGTTCAAATGATGCTCTCAAAATAAATGAGATTGTGATATTTGCATTCATGTTGCATATGCTATGATACCTATAAAATGGTGTATGAATGGAATGTATGAATGCATCAGTCGTTCTACTGCAGTGTTGTTGAATTAGGGAAAATAAATCCCTGATTGTAGTTGGGTGTGAAGGATGTAGGTCTTCATATTTTGTTTGAAGTTGAAATGTCGAAGGAAGGATTTCCATTATTAGAGAAATAAACTCTGTCGGGGAAGGGAAACTCTGTGCATTTTTTGGGATTTTGTGAAATCCTGCTAGGGAATCCTGAGAAGCTTGGAGACTTCACTGGGGAATTTTTGGAGCAGTAATTGGAAATTTTGCTCTGCCGGGGATATGAGAGTCCCTGACACCATTAGGCTGCATACTGAGAATGTGGCAATGACCTTATAGCAGGATGTCTCTACCTCTGTTCCTGTTGGAGAAAGTACATGCGGGGATTTTGTGGATGGCCTTTAGACAATGTCATGTTTCTTAAAGCCATTAGTAATTGTATTTCTGTTTTTTATGCATGTTTTTGTAAACGGTAATCACATTCAAATGTATATGTTCAAAATAATCACTGGACGTTTTTGCAAACAAAACAGAAAAATAAAGAAACAAATGGTTTTGTACTTTCCAAGAGATAATTCTGTATTAATTTGAATAAGCATTTTTTTGTACAAGGAGACAAACATCCTAGTAAGAGAATGTCGTCGTAAGAATGAAAACTAATACAAAGAAAAACGGCTATGTGAAATAATCCCGTTGATTTCCCATTCTACTATTGCCTTTATGTCTTCAGTCGTCTCATCTCTTTGCTGCTTGTCCGAAGTTGACTGGATTGATTAGTACCACTTGAGCTTGATAGTTGCAACCGAAGATTGGCTGTAAGGTGATCCAACGGGACATAGTTATATGCTTTAAACCCATAACTTTTTCCTGGACCTCCCTTTCGGGTTTTCAGTCCACCGGGATACCCTTTTTTTCCCAAGCCGCCTTTTCGGGTTTTTGACTTACCGGGTGTACAGATTTTTTCGTGTATATCCCTAATTTTTTCCCGAAACCTTTTGGTTCGTCGGGATGCCCTAAATGTTTCCTAGGCCAGTCGACCTAGCGGGTCTTTTTTCATGCGTAGTATCTTTTAACTATGTCTGCGTTTACAGGGTGCGGAAGGTCGTCACTGTCCATAGTGGTTAAGATCATGGCTCCACCAGAAAATATGTTCTTGATCACAAATGTCCCTTTATACGTGGGAGTCCATTTTTCCCTGGGATCACCTTGTGATAGGATAAAGCGCTTGATTACTAGGTCACCAGCCTGATAAACCTGACGTCTGACCTTCTTGTTAAAAGCTTTAATGATACGTTTTTGGTACATCTGACCATGGTAGTCATCCGCAACCCTCTTCTCGTCAATCAGGTTTAATTGGTCAAGTCGAGTTTGAACCCATTCGTATTCATTCTAACCTGCATCCTTCAGGATTCTCAAGGAAGGGATCTGGACTTCTACGGGTAGGACAACTTCCATACCGTACACTAGAGAGAAAGTAGTTTCCCCTGTTAAGGTGCGCGCCGTGGTATGGTAACCATGAAGAGCAAATGGTAACATCTCATGTCAGTCCTTATAGGTCACTGTCATCTTCTGTATGATCTTTTTGATGTTTTTATTAGCGGCCTCCACAACGCCATTCATCTTTGGCCGATAAGGAGAAGAATTATGATGCTGAATTTTGAATTGCACGCATAGTCCGATGATCATAGTATTATTGAGATTGGTTCCATTATCCGTAATGATTCTTTCTGTAATACCATACAGACAGATTAAGGTTTTGTCTGATGAACCGGGTCACAAGGTTCTTGGTAACAGAAGAAAATGAAACCGCCTCGACCCATTTTGTGTAGTATTCGATGGCGACGAGGATGAAACAGTGTCCATTAGAAGTTGTGGGTCTGATTTCTCCAATCATATCGATGCCCCACACTGCGAATGGCCAGGGAGCAGTCAAGATGTTCAGAGGAGCCGGTGGCACATGTACTTTATCAGCATAGATATGGAATTTGTGACAAGTTCGTGAATGCTGATAACAGTCTGCTTCCATAGTGGACCAATAGTATCCTTTCCATAGGATCTTTTTATCCGTCGTATGCCCACTAGAATGTGTGCCAAAGGTACCTTCGTGTAAATCAGCCATAATCTTTTCTGCCTCACTCTTGTCTACGCACCGAAGCAAGGTAGAACCGTGGTTGCGTTTGTAGAGGATTCCATTATTGAGGAAGAACTTGGAAGAAAACCTTCTTAGAAACTTCTTATCATTGACTGAAGCTCCCTCAGGATATTCTTGGGCTTCGATATATCTTTTAACTTCATGGAACCAAGATTTCTCCACTACTTCTTCAGTATCAATCTCATGACAGTATGCTGGTTCATCCATCCTCTCAATAGTGATCTGAGGAGCCTCATTATCCCACCTGATTTTGAACATGGATGACATAGTATCTAGTGCATCCTCTAGTTGATTTTCCTCTCATGGAAAATGCTCGAAGGTAATTTCTTCAAAATTTGGAATCAATGTCAACACATGCTCTTTGTAAGGGATGAGATTAGGATGCTTCGTGTCCTATTATCCTTTAATTTGACTGATTACTAAGGCCGAGTCTCCAAATACACTTAAGGATTTGATCCCCAAATCTATAGCATCTTTGAGACCCATAATGCATGCTTCATATTCAGCGATATTGTTGGTACAATTGAAACACATCCTGGCAGTGAAATGAGTATGACAGCCTTCGGGAGATATGATCACAATGTTTATGCCATTACTGAGTGCGTTGGAAGTTCGGTCAAAAACCATAGTCCATCAGGATCCTCGTTCAGGTTCGTCATACGGTCTAAGTTCTTCACAATCATTCACTAACATGATATCCTCGTCTGGGAATTCAAAATTCATGGATTGATAGTCATCCACAGTCTGATGAGCCAAATGATCAGCTAGTACACTTCCTTTTATTGCTTTTTGAATAGTGTATTGAATGTTGTATCCGGTCAGGACCATTTTCCATCTTTCTATTCTTCCAGATAGAGTGGGCTTCTCGAATATCTATTTGATAGGATCTGTGATACGGTGGGAGAACTGACTTGAGTTTTGCGTTTGTTTTCGCAAATGTTTCGGTTGAGCAAGAGTCGCCACCGACTTTTTATTTTATCCTAAGGAAAGGTTAAAAAGCACAGCAAAAACCTTTTGAGATGTTTTCTTGGGTTCGGGGAGTAGATTATAGAAAGGGAAGGTATTAGCACCCTTTCTATCCATGGTTATCCATGGGCTCTTAGTTACTTGCTTAGATCACTTGCCTTTTGTTTTCAATTGTTTGAAATGGTGCTTATGTGTGGGTTTGAAAATGTTTTGAAAAGAAGTCAATGTGGTGGCAACCTTTGTAATGATCCATGTGGGGATGTATACAAAGATGTATGTCTTTTGAAAAGGTTTTCATTTTGTTTTTGAAAGTTTGTTTTGAAAGTGTTGTGAGGTGTGTTTTAGAAAATAGGCAAGTGTTTTGTTTTTGCAAGTTTGATTCAAGTAACTAAGAGGTTCTCTACTCCTAAATTTCTCAAAGTTTATTGCTATGTTTTAACCCTTTTAACAAGTTTGTTCCACCATTGTATTTGGTGGACAATCTCATGTTAGGATGTGAAAGGGACGGGCGCGGGTCATCGTTTAGACCATAATTGCAATGGTGCCAAGTATCTTTGGGCATTTTCTTTAAGGGATTTGATCATTTGTTTAGGCAACATTTTGAAAGTGTTATCGAGGGACTATGATCATTTGATTTGTTTGTTTTGCCCAAAGAGACCTAACATGCAATATGGCCCAATTTTGAAAGGCAACAAGTGGAATACCCTAGGGGGTGCAAGTGTGATTTGTGTGTCCATTTTCATGCTTGTTTATCTTGAAATTAGGTCAAAACTACTTTCGTTATTTTTCGCATACAAACCCTAATTCTAACATGGTATAATTAGAAAGCAATAAAGTGCGAAAATAAATTTACTAAGCTATTACAAAACCATATATGGGAAGGGGGGTACAAATGTTTGAATGGGGATTTTGACAAGGAAATTAAACCTAGCTATTACATAATTTTTTTGGATTATTTGCAACATAATTAAAGGCATAAATTAAATAAAAATAAAACAAATATGCAAGAATGCAAAAAGTTTTTTATATGTATGAAAAAAAGTATTATTTATGTCACATAAATAAAATAAAAATAAAAGTATTTTTTTTTGGAGTTTTCATGTTAGGGCAAAACCCTAATTCTATTAAATGAATGTATTATTCATTCAATATATACAATATTTATTATTTGTGTACAAAAATAAAATAAAGATGAAGTATATTTGTAAAAAAATGTATTTTTAGTATTAAATATTAATAAAATAAAAATATGTATATTTTTGGTATTTTATTCTAAGTATACTAATATATATGTATTTATATGTATTATTTACAAATTATTTTAAATATGCACAAAAATAATAACATTTAATTTTTTGTAAAAAAGGTATATTTCACATAAAATATTTTCAGAATATAAAATGAAATAAAATAAAAATAAAAATGTATTTACACCATTCTAACATTTTTTAAATAAAAGTATATTTATTTACTTATTTATGTTCAAATCACTAGTCTAACCAAATAAATATCTAATAAATAGGAAAATGGTACGAAAAATTATTTTTATATTTTTTATATGATGAGGAAAAATAAATAAGTCAATCTAAAAAAGAAAAAGTCAAAAAACATTAAAAATAAACCAAATGGGCTCAGGGGGTTCAGAAGCAATTGTATGGTGCAAATAAGAAAAATATTCCAGGCCCAGCCCAGAACCAGTCATCTTCAACCTCTGAACAACATTGTTCAAGCAAGCACGCGTTTTCCATCTCTTGATTCCTGGACTTTCAAGCAAAACTCATAACATGAAAAGTGTAGAGCATGAGAAGACGAATCCAACCATATGCAGAACTTGTCTTAACTCTCTAAGATGAGGGAGAATTTCTTCTCCCCCAAATCCTAACCTAGATTTTCCTCCATGTTCAGACGCAAAATTCTTGCAACACACGTAATATAAATAAAATCTAATTATATGGGCATGTTCAGGGCAATGATTGTGACATATTCTCTTCACAAACCTAAAGCTAACAATGCCTAATAAGAGAGATACGAATTCAAAAACTTACCTGTTCAGTTGAAGTTCTATCTGGCAATGGAGAAGCTTTCAATGCAAGGTGATGATTGGGATAGTTTCCTTGAGGTCCAGGAATGCTATTCCAAACTTTATTTTGCCTTGAAAGCTTTTGAATCGAGCTAGAGCACTTCACCTGCAAATCAGAAAAGTGAAAATGGTGGAACCAGTTAGAGGGATTACAGGTCGTGTTTTAGGCTTTGGTTAGCTTGCATAGATGGTATGGAAGGTGTGTGAACTGGTTTGGGCAAGAAAGCTTGAGAGGAATGAGAGATGGCACTCAAACTGCAGGCCCTGCCCTGTTCTTGCAGTTTGAAGGTGATTCTGAGAAGGGGAGTGTATGAGGGATGTTAGGGTCGTGTATTAGCTCAGTTGGTATCTCTTGAATGTGTTTTTGAAGTTTGCTTAAGTGTTTGTAAGCTGATATGAGAGTTGGTACATGTTATGCTATGTTTCTTCTTTCTTAAGCAACAAAAGGCAAGTTGATGTTCTAGACTAATGCAGGCCCCCATAACATGCTGCAACCCTTTGCCTTGATCAGTGCAATGTGTCTCATAACTTGTGCCTAGAAGATTTTGGCTGTACCACTTGGATTTGCAAAATGGACATAAAGTTCTACTTTTTCAAAATGGAAATAATGCTTTATCTATAAATGGATTAATCTTCTAGACAATGCTTGAATACACAAAACATGGTCTTGGCACAAAGGATTGGCATTAAATTATTGAGTGTCAAAGGGTTTTAGGACCTGTAATGTAGCACAAACTATGCTGACTTGAAAATGGCCTAAGTTATGAACATGTTCATGATCAATTCAAAAGTGAGTTTTGGCCATATTGTGAAGTTCGATTCTCTCAAGTTATGAGGTTGTTTGATGAGTTCTTGGACATTTTGGAAAGCTTGGAATGTGTACTACAATCCATCTTTGAAATGCAAATTGAAATTCCAAGTGGAAGTGTATGGAAGATGGCCTTGAAGTTAGGTAGAAAACCTTGCCAAAATAGGTCAAAATTTCACTAAGTTAAGAATGGTTTAGTACCCTAATTCAAAAAATTGTAACTTGAGATACAAGCTTCATTAGGGAAAACTTTGTGAATCAAAGTTGTAGATTATGCAACAAGCTACAACTTTCATGTTTTGACTTTTGTTTGAATCCAAATGAATCTTGGTGAGAAAGTGGGGCAAAGTTGGGAAAAAATTAGGGTTTTCCATAACTTAGAAAAATTCTAAGTTATGAAAAATTCCCATTTCAAACCCTAATTTGCAATTTTTGATTTCTTGATAAACAAGTTTCATGATTTGGCATGTTTTGATGAAAAATGAATCTTGACTTTTGATTTTGACCAAAAAGTCAAAGTTTGACTTTTCAGTATACAGTCAAAATTGATCAATTGACTGAGAAATTCAACTATCAATCTTGTGTATTTGGGATCTTTTGAACTTGTTGAGCATGTCAAGATAATTCCATGGGGTCCTTGAGTCCATATGTGAGCTTGGTTTGCCATTGGCTAGGTCAAACAGTCAAAAATTGCCCTTGTGCAGTCAAAACCCTAAAAATGACCATTTTGCCCTTTTGGTGATCTGATCAAATTTCTTGTGGAATTGTGATCCAAACTTGATCAAATGGTTCATGTGAGTTCATAATGTTGATGTGGGTCAATTTTCATGAGATTTGACTGTCAATTGGCCACAGTTGACTTTTTCCCCAATGCAGTTGATTTCTAGGTCAACTGTCCAATTGACTGGGCAAAACTTGGAATCAAGACTTGAAACTTGATATGGATAAACTTGGGAGTCCAACATGAAGCATGAAAGTCATCTTAGGCATTTTAGGTCAAAATCTCTTTGTGCAAACACAAACCCTAATTTGGGTCAACTGTGCAAGGAGAAGTCTTGAGCAGAGGAAACCCTAACTGGATCTTGATCTCCAAGGGTTTTGTGATGAGAAAATGTTGAGGAAATGGGAGGGAAAATTTTGGGGTACAACAGTTGCCCCTGTTCAATCTTCTTGAACCTGAAGAGTTAGATTGGCAAGTTTGCCTTTCGTGACTCGAGGGTAAAAGGAGATTGGACACTAGAGTGCCCGGAAATTTGCACTCGCATGTTGGAGTATCAGCAATGTGATGTCGGGAATGGGCTTATAGATGCCATTTGGATAGGTGGTGGATAGGGAGATGGGCTTATAGATGCCATCTGGAGATGTGACAGAACCTTGTCGGGAATGGGCTTATAGATGCCATTTGGAAGTGTTGATCGCATAAGAGATTCCTTAGCGAAAACTTGTGTATTTGAGAAAGACAGATGTTTTCCCGGCTTGTTACAGGTGTTTGATCTTCAATATCCTTATGCAGATATGCCCTGACTAGATACAGGTATCAGATCTACAATCGGTTTCTCACAGATGTGCCCTGGCTGGATACAGGAATCGAATCTTCGAACTCTTCAGACGTGCCCTGGCTAGATACAGGAATCGAGTCTGGAAATGTTGTAGTTGGTAGATGTGCCCTGGCTGGATACAGGAATCGAATCTTCGAACTCTTCAGACGTGCCCTGGCTAGATACAGGAATTGAGTCTGGAAATGTTGTAGTTGGTAGATGTGCCCTGGCTAGATACAGGAATCGAATCTTCGAACTCTTCAGACGTGCCCTGGCTAGATACAGGAATCGAGTCTGGGAATGTGGTCAACAGATATGCCCTGGCTGGATACATGAATCGAATCTGGAAATGCTGTAGTTGATAGATGTGCCCTGGCTGGATACAGGAATCGAATCTTCGAACTCTTCAGACGTGCCCTGGCTAGATACAGGTACCGAATCTGGAATCGTGACAGTTGAAGGCAGTTGTCTTTGGGATTGTCTTTTTCCCTGAAAAGGCAAAAACATAAATTGTGTGCAATGTCATGATGTATGATATGCAGGATGTCATGATGTTCAACATGAGATAGTGTTGTATGCATTTTCTCATGTATGTAAGCAAAAGGTATGAAAACGTGAAATGTTTATGAATGTATTTTCGTCTTTAGGAAAATAAATCCTTGACGATCGGCCGGGGAGTTGCTCTGTGGCCGAGATACTTTGCTGAAGTTTTGATGAGATGCCTGCTGAGGACTTCAATGATGGATTCCGCTGGGGGATAATGATGATAAACTCCGCTGGGGATACCAAAGATGAACTCCGCTGGGGATACCAAAGATAAACTCCGCTGGGGATTGAAAGAACTTTGCCGAGGGCGATCTTCCGTGGTAAATAGCTGAGGATAACCCAGTTATAAGCCCTTGTGAGGAATAACTCTGAATAAAGCTCGGAAGAGACGTCCATACTCTGCAGGGAACAGGCTTCCAGAATCTACTGGGGATAAGCTTTAAGACCTGCCGGGGAATGTTGTGCCTTTTCAGGATTGACGGGGAATCAACTCCGCTTGGGGAAAGTATTGATGAATCTTGTCTTATTCTGCGGGGCGTTAAGATGATTTGGTCACATTCTTCAGTCGAATCTACCTTGGTACCTTGGAGGACAAAGCAACCAGACTGCATCAGACAACTTCACATTGCCCCTGTCTCTGATGTCACCTGTAATTAATCTTTTGTTTCATATGCAAATATTTATGAATCAACAATTTAATGTCAAATGCATATATCAAAAATGAACATTGGACGTTCTTCGCAAGACAAAATAGAAAAAAGGAAAAACAATGGCAATTTGTATGGACAAGTGAATTTGTATTGATTTGGATTTTGCCTGTGAATAGGCTTTTTTTGTACAAGAGGCTGACATCCTAGTAAGAGGACGCCGCCGAATAATCATAGAACTTACAATTTTGAAAAGAAAACAAAACAGCTATGTGAACAATCCCACTGGGTTCCACCCCTGCTATCACCTTTATGTCTCCGAGCGTCTCATCGCTTTGCTGCCTAGTTGAAGATGAAGTTGATTGGTCGATGCCGAAATCTGAGCCAGATAGTTGATGCCGAATTCCGGATGCGAAGTGATCCAATGAGACATAGTGTTACGCTTTATCCCTAACTTTTGCCTGGACCGCCCTTTCGGGTTTTCAGTCCACCGGGATACCCATTTTTGCCCAAGCCGCCTTTTCAGGTTTTCGACTTGCCGGGTGTACAGATTTTTTCATTTTCATCCCTTATTTTTGCCCGAACCCTTTTGGTTCGCCGAGAAGCCCTTATTTTTTCCTAGGTATGTCAACCTAGCGGGTCTTTTATTCATGCGTAGTATCTTTTCACTATGTCTGCATTGGCGGGGTGAGGAAGGTCGTCACCATCCATGGTGGTTAGGATCATGGCTCCTATTGAGAACACATGTTTGACCACAAAAGGCCCTTCGTATGTAGGGGTCCATTTGCCCCGGGGATCACTTTGAGGAAGGATGATGTGTTTGATTACCAGGTCCCCAACTTGATACTCTTGTGGTCTGACTTTCTTGTTAAATGCCCTGATCATCCGTTTTTGATACGTCTGACCATGACAGATAGCAGTGAGTCTCTTCTCGTCAATCAGATTTAATTGATCAAGTCGAGTCTGGATCCAGTCATCTTCACTCAAGTCTGCATCCTTCATTATCCGGAGAGAGGGTATCTGGACTTCAATTGGCAAGACTGCCTCTATGCCATAGACCAAGGAGAAAGGAGTTGCCCCGGTTGATGTCCTTGCTGAGGTACGGTACCCATGAAGAGCGAACGGTAACATCTCGTGCCAATCTTTATAGGTCACCGTCATCTTCTGCACAATTTTCTTGATATTCTTAT
Source organism: Vicia faba (assembly GCA_948472305.1). Lineage (NCBI taxonomy): Eukaryota > Viridiplantae > Streptophyta > Magnoliopsida > Fabales > Fabaceae > Vicia > Vicia faba. The sequence continues at coordinate 1,329,607,283 of OX451741.1, read as the reverse complement.
TCGCTGCTTCTACAGCCCCATTCATCTTAGGCCGGTAGGGAGAAGAATTGTGGTGCTGTATCTTGAATTGTTCGCAGAGTTCAGTGATCATTTTGTTATTGAGATTGGTACCATTATCCGTAATGATTCTTTCCGGGACGCCGTACCGACAGATCAGATTATGCCGGATGAAACGTGCCACGACGCTCTTGGTTACTGTGGCGTAGGAAGCTGCCTCAACCCACTTTGTGAAGTAATCGATTGCTACCAAGATGAAGCGATGCCCGTTGGATGCCGTCGGTCGGATCTCTCCGATCATATCAATGCCCCACATTGCAAAAGGCCAAGGTGCCGTCAGGACGTTCAGAGGAACCAGAGGGATATGCACTTTGTCAGCATAGATCTGGCATTTGTGACAAGTTCGAGAGTGTTGGTAACAATCGGCTTCCATTGTGGACCATAAATATCCTGCCCGAAGGATTTTCTTTGCCATGGTGTGTCCACTGGAATGTGTTCCGAATGTACCTTCATGCAATTCTATCATGATCTTCTCTGCTTCAGCCTTATCCACACAACGCAGTAGAGTTGAATCATGATTTCGTTTGTAGAGAATGTCGTTGCTGAGGAAGAATTTTGCCGCAAACCTCCTCATGAACTTCTTGTCATTAACAGATGCACCTTCAGGGTATTCCTGAGCTTCCAGGTACCTCTTCACCTCATGATACCAGGGTTTTTCAGTCACTTTTTCGGCCTCAAGATCGCAGCAGTATGCCGGTTCGTCCAACTTCCAGATAATGATCCGGGGAGCCTCATTGTCCCATTTAACTTTGAACATTGAAGACATCGTAGCTAGTGCGTCCGCTAGCTGATTCTCCTCTCTTGGGAAGTGCTCAAAAGTTATCTCTTCAAAGTGGGAAAGCAAGGTTGACACATACTCCTTGTAAGGAATAAGATTCGGGTGTTTCGTATCCCACTCGCCCTTGATCTGATTGATCACGAGAGCGGAATCTCCGAAGACACTCAGAAATTTGATCCTTAAATCGATTGCAGCTTATAGACCCATGATACATGCCTCATATTTTGCCATGTTGTTGGTGCAGTTGAAACACAATCGGGCGGTGAGTGGAGTATGAGTTCCTTTGGGAGATATGATTACAGCGCCGACGCTGTTGCCCAAAGCATTGGAGGCTCCGTCAAAATGCATAGACCATCGGGATCCTTCCTCAGGTCCTTCATCCGGTCCAGGTACTTCACAGTCAGTTACCACCATGATGTCTTCGTCCGGAAAATCAAAGTTCAATGATTGGTAATCGTCCACAGGTTGGTGTGCCAAATAATCTGCCAGTACACTTCCTTTAATTACTTTCTGAGTTGTATACTGGATATCATATTCTGTTAAGATCATTTGCCATCTTGCTATTCTTCCAGACAGAGCAGGCTTTTCAAATATGTACTTGATAGGATCCATCTTTGAAATCAATAGAGTAGTGTGAGTCAGCATATACTGTCTCAGCCGGCGAGAAGCCCATACTAGAGCGTAGCAAGTTTTCTCAAGCAGTGAGTAACGAGACTCACAGTCGGTAAACTTTTTGCTTAAGTAATAAATAGCGTGCTCTTTTCGGCCAGACTCGTCATGCTGCCCCAGCACACACCCCATTGAATTGTCAAGTACTGTCAAGTAGAGTATCAGAGGTCTCCCTTCCACTGGTGGCATAAGAATGGGTGGCTGTTGGAGATATTCCTTTATCTTTTCAAAAGCAGCCTGACATTCATCGTTCCAAAGTACTACTTGATCTTTCTTTAGTAATTTGAAGATTGGCTCACAAGTAACAGTCAGATGTGAGATGAATCGGGCAATGTAATTCAGTCGTCCCAGGAAGCCTCTGACTTCTTTCTCTGTCTTTGGAGTTGGCATCTCTTGTATGGCTTTTACCTTGGCAGGGTCCACCTGAATACCTTTATCACTTACAATGAAACCTAGCAACTTTCCGGACCTTACCCCAAAGGTGCATTTGTTGGGATTCAATCTTAGCTTGTATAACTTGAGTCGGTCAAACAACTTCCTCAGATGGTCAAGATGCTCCTCCTCAGTTTGAGACCTTGCTATCATGTCATCAACATATACCTCAATCTCATGATGGATCATACCATGAAATAAAGCAACCATGGCGCGTTGGTAGGTTGCCCCAGCATTTTTCAACCCGAATGGCATGACCTTGTAACAGAAGGTGCCCCACTGAGTCACAAAGGTAGTATTTTCCATATCTTCCGGAGCCATCTTGATCTGATTATACCCTGAAAAACCATCCATGAAGGAGAACACCTTGTGTTGAGCAGTATTGTCAACGAGGACGTCAATGTGAGGTAGAGGAAAATCATCCTTGGGGCTGGCCCTGTTCAAATCCCTGTAGTCGACACACATTCTGACTTTACCGTCCTTCTTCGGTACTGGCACCACATTAGCAACCCACTGAGGGTAAGAAGTTACTGCTAGAAACCCAGCGTCGAACTGCTTCATGACCTCAGCCTTGATCTTTTCAGACATCTCTGGGCGCATACGGCGGACCTTTTGCTTTACCGGAGGGCAGTCTTCCTTGGTTGGCAGGTGATGAACTACGATGTCGGCATCCAAACCAGGCATGTCTTCATAGGACCAAGCAAATATCTCCATGTAATCATGCAGCATCTGGATCAATCGTTGCTTCACGCGGAGCTCTAGATTAGCCCCAATCTTGACCTCTTTCCTATCTGTCTCAGTACCCAGGTTAACTGTTTCTACCGGCTCTTCATGTGGTTGAATAGCCCTCTCTTCCTGGAGTAGCAGTCTTGCGAGTTCACCAGGCACTTCACAATCATCTTCACCTTCGTCTTCGGCCAAGTTGATCGGATTCTCGAAGTCATAACTGGCGGTAGCAGAGCTGTTACCAGTGAGATCCAGAGTGGATTGAAACCTGTATAAGTGATTGTGTGTAAATATAGCTGTTTTGCAATATATATAACACAGAAAGAAAAAAGAGCACAAGATTTGAAATGCAACAAACGTCCAATGTTTTGATTGATGATATATGAAAATGTCATACAAAAAGCCCTCACAAATGGAGCTACGATGCCCCAGGTAGGACACCGAGCCAATAAAAGTTTTAACATATTGTTTGTTACAAATTGGAAATTAAAAGAATTAATTACTGCGTGACAAATGTGATAGGTGTAAAATCCTTTGCCGTCCAGTTGCTTGGTCCGTTGCTGGTAGTCGGGTAGATCCAACTGTCAAATTCTGCTTCCTCTACATCCTCCTCGATAGCATTCACCCTTGGGTTGGAGATAAACACCGGAGCCTTTCTGATCTTTTCCTTGCGCGCAGCCCTCTGAGCCTCAGCAGTAAAGCCCAGCCCAAACTTGTCGTTCTTTTGAGTGAAGTCAGGAAGCTGACCCCAGTTTGTACAATTGCCTTTCTCGATTACAGCCCGGGCATCCTTCAAGGACGCCATCTTCAACGGAAAATCTTCTTTGACCACTTCCTCAGCTGATGCCAACACTGGAGGTACTTCCTCAAAATGCTGAAAGGGGGTTTCAATAAACTTCCTGTCCATCTCGATATACCGGAATGAATTTAAGTGGCTAACCATGTATTCCTCCTCACCCTGCACAGTAACAATCTTCCCTTTGACAGGGTATTTGAGCTTTTGGTGTAGAGTGGAGGTTACTGCCCCAGCCTTGTGAATCCAGGGTCGACCCAACAAGCAGGAGTAAGATGGACGAATATCCATCACATAGAACGTTGAGTCGAAAACCTGGGAGCCCACACGAATAGGAATGTCTACCTCACCGTGCACCATCCTCTTAGAACCGTCGAAGGCTCTAACAATGATGTTACTAAGTTTCAGCTCCAAACCCTCACAATCCAGACGATCCAATGCCTTCTTGGGCAAAACATTCAGGGAAGAACCGGTATCCACTAACACGTGTGCGAGAGTAGTGCCCCTGCATTCTATGGAAACATGCAGGGCATCATTGTGATTTTTCCCTTTGGCGGTAAGGTCAGCATCTGAGAACCCCAAGCCGTTGTCAGCCGTCAAATTAGCCACACAGTCGGTGAATTGATCCGCAGAGGTCTCTTGCGGCACATGGGCCGTTTTCAGAAATGAAATCAGGGCTTTTGCATGGGCCTCTGAGCATAGCAGCAATGATAGCATAGAGATTTTAGAGGGGGTATGCCCCAACTGTTCAACAACGTTAAAGTCACTCTTTTTGATAATTTTAAGGATTTCCTCCATTTCTTGTTGGGAGGCTTCTACATCAGTATTTTTTGGTGCCTACGTCATGGCAGGCGAATCGGTAGCAACTTCTTTGCCCCGAGTATCAGAGGACTCGGCGGCAGTAGTAGACACAGGAACTTGAATTGGAACATACACACTTGCGGGTGTGATGGTGAGAGGTTTTCGGATAACTGGCGGTGCAATGTCAGGCGAGAAGAGCCTGCCACTGTGGGTAATCTTGGCGGGACCGGTGATGCTACTGATACTGGTATTGGTGTTGAACTCCTGCTTCACCCCAAGCACATACACGTCGGCCCCATAATGCCATGGGACCGCCTTATCAGACTCGTAGGGGAGAGGTCCCGAAACAGTAATAGTAATGGGTGCAACAGACAAAATTTGGACTGGTTTCTTCACGGGAGCTTTGGCAGGATTGTAAATTGTGACAACAGATACTTCTCCAACGGAGACAAACAGAACAACAGTTTTCTTGAACAGAATTTCCTTGCTATCCATCAGGCTTTGGATGCCTGATTTCAGCAGTGGACAACCGGTAGGGATAACAGCACACGGGAGGCAACCCTTACTACAACCCGGAAATAAACCGGCTAGTAGTAAGTTCCTCTTAACAGTCAAAAGAGGGGTAGCAACATCATTCACCGAAACAGCATACAACTCTTCCTCAATGGCATTTACTCTATGCTGGGGCATAGGATCAGTTACAACATTCGGTCTCTCAGGCGCTTCAAACTGAATTTCCTTCGCGTCGATAAGATCTTGCACTTTGTTTCTCAAGGCCCAGCAATCATCAGTAGTGTGCCCGGGACTATCAGAATGATAAGCACACCGGGCATTTGGGTTATACTTAGGAGACGCAATGTTGACGACCTTAGGAGCTTCTTTGATGGTCACCAAGTTAGTTGATAACAGTTGTGGTAAGATTTGTGATAAGGTCATACTCAGCCTAGTATACTGCCTCTTGGGCCTTTCACCTCTTTGTTGATTGTACTGCTGAGGAGCAGCAACAGGCTTTGAAATGACCAAAGCATTGACGGCTTGGCGACTTTCTGGCTTGACTCGTCTTCTAGGACCGTAGACGGCACTTGCTTCTTTCTTGAACGGCCTCTTCTCAGTACTTGTGGAGGCAGCTTTTTGTATCTTTCCTGACCTGATGCCAGCTTCAATTCTTTCTCCCGTCAGAATCATATCCGTAAACCCAGCGGAGGAGTTACCAACCAAATGATTGAAAAATGGACCAGACAAAGTCCCTAGAAACATATCAACCAGCTCACGATCAGTCAATGGAGGCTCCACCCTGCCAGCCAAATCTCTCCATTTTTGTGCATATTCTTTGAACCCTTCACCCGTTTCTAGAGACATACCCTGAAGTTGGGTACGCGTAGGAGCGAGATCAGAATTGTATTGATATTGTCTGTAGAATGCGGTTGCCAAATCTTCCCAGTGTCGGATACTAGTTCCATCTAGTTGGTAGAACCACTCAAGCTGTGACCCCGAAAGGCTATCTTGGAAGAAGTGAATCCAAAGGTTCTTATCTGCCGTGTAAGGTTGGATCTTCCTTACGTACGACCTTAGATGCAGCTTTGGACAGGAAGCCCCGTCATATTTGGCGAAGGCAGGCGCCTTAAACTTGTGTGGAATTACTACCCCAGAAGATAACCCCAAATCTCCGAAATCCAGCCCCGACACATTCTGAATCTCCATGGCGCTCAAGCGGTCCTCCAATTGCTTGTATCTGTCAGTAGCAGGTGGGTATTGTTCGTCATTATAGTCCGTCTCGTTGTCGGAGACTGCGGGACTAGGAGCTCCTCCCCCTTGGGGACTGTTTTTCTCAGCAGAAGAAGTAGTTCGATCAGCTTCATTGTGGAGTGTGTTCCCAAATCTGCGTCTGGTGTTAAATAACGCAGTCCTCTTTTTCTTCTTCTTCTTCAGGAGTAGAGTCTTCAACTCTTGCTGACCTTGGGCCAGGCTCAGGACCATCTCTTGAAACTGGGCACTTTGGGCCTGAAGGGCCTTGATTGCTTGCTCACTGGAGGAGTCTGGATTCATGATGACTGTTCAAAATAAACAGCGAAGGAGATTAAGCAACCTGTGAAATAGGGTACCTGTTATGCATATGGTGCAATGAGATGCATATGTTTTATGTTTTCAAAGACAAACAAGATTCAACTTTGTAGACAAAAAGGGAAACACACTTCATTAGATTAAAATTTAAATTGTTCAACAACTTTCCCTTAGGCATTACAGGAATGAAAAATACTGGAAAGGAAATAAAAGCTATAAAAGGAAATATCCGAAGCCCATCAGTGCTCCCATGGCCTCCTTTTCTCAGTGTTGATGTAGTTATTCAGGACCCGCTCTTCCTCCAATTGCTTAGTCAGCCTTTGAATCATCCGCTCCTGCTCGTTGAACTTTTCCCGATAGAAATCCCGTTCTTCCTTTAGCTGCGCCCAAGATCTCTTCATTGTGTCAAAATTAGTAGGTATCTGAGGAGGGAGGACAGTTGGAGGAACCCCATCTTCATCAGGAGACTCAAGAATGATAGGTCTGACAGCTTCGTACGACATACCTAACCTCTGAGCACGGATGCGGACCCATTTGCAATAGGGTTCCAATGGTAGAGAGGTCTTTGGTCCCAACTCATGTGGGTCAGCTTTGTGAATTCTGTCCCAAGCTTTAATGAATCCATGGCGTAGTTTGTCACTGTCTGCCTGAAACTCAAAATGGAAGTGAGGAACCAACATTTCATGAGGCCCAACTCCTCTGGCTCTTCCAAACTGACGGAGAGCTAAGCATGGATTATAAGAGATTCCTCCTTGGATACCAATCAACGGAACATTAGGGTATTCTCCGTAGCCGTCAATAACAGCTACCTTATCCAAACCTCTGAGAGTCCAAGTGATGTCATTATCTGCGAGAGACATTAACCTCTGAGCCCAACCTTTTCCTTCTTCATTCTTCAGCACGAACTTAGGAAGGTGCGAAATAAACCACCTCACTAACAAAGGAGCACAACACCACGGAGTTCCCCGTTTTCGAGCAGTACGAGCATAGAGTTGTTGCAGGATATCACCCAAAAGAGTGGGTACAGGATTCCGAGACATGAAGATCCTTATGACGTGGATACTGATAAAGGTGTCAGGATTGGGAAACAATACCAGACCATAGATCAAAAGAGCCAGAATATCCTCGTACGCCTTGAAGTCCAAGTCATTCCAGAAATCATTAGCCTTGCCAACCAGAAATTTGACCAAAAAGCCCTTGACTCCACTTCTAGTTTCCCAGTTAGCCAACACCTCTTCTTTGGTCAAGGGGAGAACTGCAGCAACCTCTTCAGGCCTAGGAGTCTTTTCCAAACCAGTGAATGGAGTTTGTTCTAAGACAGGGATCCCAAGCAAGTAAGAGAATTCTTCCAGGGTAGGAACCAGCTGGAAGTCTTGAAAGGTGAAACAATGATACAGAGGGTCATAAAACTGGGTCAGAACACTTATCAGTTGTTGGTCCCATTTTGCAGTGATCAAGCCAAGGAGAGAACCATGTCTGTTGATGAAGGAAGAAGTGTTTGGAATCCTACCAACCAAATCCTTGAGCAAAGTTGGTGGTTGAACAAAGTTGAGCCGGATAGTATTCCTACGTACGGGCATCATGATGTCCTACAAAACAGAGCAAAGATGAAACTTTTTTGTCTTTGAAATGGGTTAGTCCTTTATACAGGATGCATGCAATGGTATGATGGCATGATGCTATGATGAAGCACACCACAAGTATCCACACAGGCAAACATGATAAGGCACACAAGTCACACAAGACACCCTTAGGTTTCAGGCCAGCATGAAGTTTAGGTGTTACCCTCTTTTAGTTTTGTTGGTTAAAAACCTGTCCTATCAAAAGTAACCAGGTTCTAAAGGATCTAAAATCATTGGCTACCCTCAATCGGTCATGACTCCAGCATCGCAATCTTTTCTTGCGGCCAGAACCATCTCGAGAGTTTAGCCTCAATGAGTGTAGCATACTGCTACTGTCCTAATGGCCAAGTTGGTCAATTTAGGGTTCTAAGGTTGGTTGGCGTTTAATGACTCCTTAGAAGACCTATATTCTCCCCGTTGCAACACAAGGGATATAGGTACAGACCAAGGTGCCACACCAACGTAGCCACTGCTTCACCCATGTCGGTCTACGCCGGACAGGTCCCTCACAGATTATGCTACCTAAAAGGGGTATTTTCCCAGATCCGGGTTAGGATCTATGAAACTCCGATGCAAAGCCCACAAATATAAAAGCAAACAAGGCAAACAATTGAAAACAAAGGTGATCTAAGCCCTAAGGTTACTCCACTTTTAAAAATGTCCCCAGCAGAGTCGCCAGTTATGTGATACGGTGGGAGAACTGACTTGAGTTTTGCGTTTGTTTTCGCAAATGTTTCGGTTGAGCAAGAGTCGCCACCGACTTTTTATTTTATCCTAAGGAAAGGTTAAAAAGCACAGCAAAAACCTTTTGAGATGTTTTCTTGGGTTTGGGGAGTAGATTATAGAAAGGGAAGGTATTAGCACCCTTTCTATCCATGGTTATCCATGGGCTCTTAGTTACTTGCTTAGATCACTTACCTTTTGTTTTCAATTGTTTGAAATGGTGCTTATGTGTGGGTTTGAAAATGTTTTGAAAAGAAGCCAATGTGGTGGCAACCTTTGTAATGATCCATGTGGGGATGTATACAAAGATGTATGTCTTTTGAAAAGGTTTTCATTTTGTTTTTGAAAGTTTGTTTTGAAAGTGTTGTGAGGTGTGTTTTAGAAAATAGGCAAGTGTTTTGTTTTTGCAAGTTTGATTCAAGTAACTAAGAGGTTATCTACTCCTAAATTTCTCAAAGTTTATTGCTATGTTTTAACCCTTTTAACAAGTTTTTTCCACCATTGTATTTGGTGGACAATCTCATGTTAGGATGTGAAATGGACGGGCGCGGGTCATCGTTTAGACCATAATTGCAATGGTGCCAAGTATCTTTGGGCATTTTCTTTAAGGGATTTGATCATTTGTTTAGGCAACATTTTGAAAGTGTTATCGAGGGACTATGATCATTTGATTTGTTTGTTTTTCCCAAAGAGACCTAACATGCAATATGGCCCAATTTTGAAAGGCAACAAGTGGAATACCCTAGGGGGTGCAAGTGTGATTTGTGTGTCCATTTTCATGCTTGTTTATCTTGAAATTAGGTCAAAACTACTTTCGTTATTTTTCGCATACAAAGCCTAATTCTAACATGGTATAATTAGAAAGAAATAAAGTGCGAAAATAAATTTACTAAGCTATTACAAAACCATATATGGGAAGGGGGGTACAAATGTTTGAATGGGGATTTTGACAAGGAAATTAAACCTAGCTATTACATCATTTTTTTGGATTATTTGCAACATAATTAAAGGCATAAATTAAATAAAAATAAAACAAATATGCAAGAATGCAAAAAGTTTTTTATATGTATGAAAAAAAGTATTATTTATGTCACATAAATAAAATAAAAATAAAAGTATTTTTTTTTGGAGTTTTCATGTTAGGGCAAAACCCTAATTTTATTAAATGAATGCATTATTCATTCAATATATACAATATTTATTATTTGTGTACAAAAATAAAATAAAGATGAAGTATATTTGTAAAAAAATGTATTTTTAGTATTAAATATTAATAAAATAAAAATATGTATATTTTTGGTATTTTATTCTAAGTATACTAATATATATGTATTTATATGTATTATTTACAAATTATTTTAAATATGCACAAAAATAATAATATTTAATTTTTTGTAAAAAAGGTATATTTCACATAAAATATTTTCAGAATATAAAATGAAATAAAATAAAAATAAAAATGTATTTACACCATTCTAACATTTTTTAAATAAAAGTATATTTATTTACTTATTTATGTTCAAATCACTAGTCTAACCAAATAAATATCTAATAAATAGAAAAATGGTACAAAAAATTATTTTTATATTTTTTATATGATGAGGAAAAATAAATAAGTCAATCTAAAAAATAAAAAGTCAAAAAACATTAAAAATAAACCAAATGGGCTCAGGGGGTTCAGAAGCAATTGTATGGTGCAAATAAGAAAAATATTCCAGGCCCAGCCCAGAACCAGTCATCTTCAACCTCTGAACAACATTGTTCAAGCAAGCACGCGTTTTCCATCTCTTGATTCCTGGACTTTCAAGCAAAACTCATAACATGAAAAGTGTAGAGCATGAGAAGACGAATCCAACCATATGCAGAACTTGTCTTAACTCTCTAAGATGAGGGAGAATTTCTTCTCCCCCAAATCCTAACCTAGATTTTCCTCCATGTTCAGACTCAAAATTCTTGCAACACACGTAATATAAATAAAATCTAATTATATGGGCATGTTCAGGGCAATGATTGTGACATATTCTCTTCACAAACCTAAAGCTAACAATGCCTAATAAGAGATATACGAATTCAAAAACTTACCTGTTCAGTTGAAGTTCTATCTGGCAATGGAGAAGCTTTCAATGCAAGGTGATGATTGGGATAGTTTCCTTGATGTTCAGGGATGCTATTCCAAACTTTATTTTGCCTTGAAAGCTTTTGAATCGAGCTAGAGCACTTCACCTGCAAATCAGAAAAGTGAAAATGGTGGAACCAGTTAGATGGATTACAGGTCGTGTTTTAGGCTTTGGTTAGCTTGCATAGATGGTATGGAAGGTGTGTGAACTGGTTTGGGCAAGAAAGCTTGAGAGGAATGAGAGATGGCACTCAAACTGCAGGCCCTGCCCTGTTCTTGCAGTTTGAAGGTGATTCTGAGAAGGGGAGTGTATGAGGGATGTTAGGGTCGTGTATTAGCTCAGTTGGTATCTCTTGAATGTGTTTTTGAAGTTTGCTTAAGTGTTTGTAAGCTGATATGAGAGTTGGTACATGTTATGCTATGTTTCTTCTTTCTTAAGCAACAAAAGGCAAGTTGATGTTCTAGACTGATGCAGGCCCCCATAACATGCTGCAACCCTTTGCCTTGATCAGTGCAATGTGTCTCATAACTTGTGCCTAGAAGATTTTGGTTGTACCACTTGGATTTGCAAAATGGACATAAAGTTCTACTTTTTCAAAATGGAAATAATGCTTTATCTATAAATGGATTAATCTTCTAGACAATGCTTGAATACACAAAACATGGTCTTGGCACAAAGGTTTGGCATTAAATTATTGAGTGTAAAAGGGTTTTAGGACCTGTAATGTAGCACAAACTATGCTGACTTGAAAATGGCCTAAGTTATGAACATGTTCATGATCAATTCAAAAGTGAGTTTTGGCCATATTGTGAAGTTCGATTCTCTCAAGTTATGAGGTTGTTTGATGAGTTCTTGGACATTTTGGAAAGCTTGGAATGTGTACTACAATCCATCTTTGAAATGCAAATTGAAATTCCAAGTGGAAGTGTATGGAAGATGGCCTTGAAGTTAGGTAGAAAACCTTGCCAAAATAGGTCAAAATTTCACTAAGTTAAGAATGGTTTAGTACCCTTATTCAAAAAATTGTAACTTGAGATACAAGCTTCATTTGGGAAAACTTTGTGAAACAAAGTTGTAGATTATGCAACAAGCTACAACTTTCATGTTTTGACTTTTGTTTGAATCCAAATGAATCTTGGTGAGAAAGTGGGGCAAAGTTGGGAAAAAATTAGGGTTTTCCATAACTTAGAAAAATTCTAAGTTATGAAAAATTCCCATTTCAAACCCTAATTTGCAATTTTTGATTTCTTGATAAACAAGTTTCATGATTTGGCATGTTTTGATGAAAAATGAATCTTGACTTTTGATTTTGACCAAAAAGTCAAAGTTTGACTTTTCAGTATACAGTCAAAATTGATCAATTGACTGAGAAATTCAACTATCAATCTTGTGTATTTGGGATCTTTTGAACTTGTTGAGCATGTAAAGATAATTCCATGGGGTCCTTGAGTCCATATGTGAGCTTGGTTTGCATTGGCTAGGTCAAACAGTCAAAAATTGCCCTTGTGCAGTCAAAACCCTAAAAATGACCATTTTGCCCTTTTGGTGATCTGATCAAATTTCTTGTGGAATTGTGATCCAAACTTGATCAAATGGTTCATGTGAGATCATAATGTTGATGTGGGTCAATTTTCATGAGATTTGACTGTCAATTGGCCACAGTTGACTTTTTCCCCAATGCAGTTGATTTCTAGGTCAACTGTCCAATTGACTGGGCAAAACTTGGAATCAAGACTTGAAACTTGATATGGATAAACTTGGGAGTCCAACATGAAGCATGAAAGTCATCTTAGGCATTTTAGGTCAAAATCTCTTTGTGCAAACACAAACCCTAATTTGGGTCAACTGTGCAAGGAGAAGTCTTGAGCAGAGGAAACCCTAACTGGATCTTGATCTCCAAGGGTTTTGTGATGAGAAAATGTTGAGGAAATGGGAGGGCAAATTTTGGGGTACAACAGGATCCATCTTAGATATCAATAAGGTGGTGTGAGTTAGCATATACTGTCTTAGCCGGCGAGCAGCCAATGCTAGAGCACAACAATTTTTCTCGAGCAATGAATATTTGGTTTTACAGTCGGTAAACTTTTTGCTCAGGTAGTATATTGTGTTCTATTTTCGACCAGACTCATCATGCTGCCCCAGCACACACCCCATTATATTTTCCAATACTGTTAAGTACATGATCAAAGGTCTTCCTTCAACTGGCAGCATCAAAATTGGAGGCTCTTAAAGGTACTCCTGTCAAAGGCAGCCTGGAAATTGTCATTCCACTTCACCATTTGATCTTTCTTCAGTAATTTAAAGATTGGCTCACAAGTAGGCGGTTAGATGGGAAATGAATCTGGCGATGTAGTTTAGACGTCCCAAGAATTCACTAACTTCCTTCTCAGTGCGAGGAGTGTGCATTTCTTGTATCACTTTTACCTTTGCAGGGTCTACTTCAATATCTTTTCCGCTGACAACGAATTCTAAGAGCTTACTGGATCTTACTCCAAAGGTGCATTTATTCGAGTTCAGCCTTAGTTTGTATTTCTTCAGTCTTTCAAGTAGATTCTGCAGGTGGTCAAGGTGTTACTCTTTAGTTTGAGACATGGCTATCATATCATCAATGTAGACCTCTATCTCGTGATGGATCATATCGTGAACCAAGGCTACCATGGCACGCTGATAGGTTGCTCCGGCGTTTTTTAACCCAAATGGCATAACTTTGTAGTAGAAAGTTCCCCACTGCATGACGAAAGTCATTTTCGCCATGTCCTCAGGTGCCATTTTTACCTGATTGTACATGGAGAAGCCATCCATGAAGGAGAATACCTTGTGGTGTGCAGTGTTGTCAACTAGAACGTCAATATGAGGGAGTGGAAAGTCATCCTTGGGGCTCGACCTATTTAGGTCTCTGTAATTCACAAACATTCGTACCTTACCATCCTTCTTAGGTACCGGAAAAAAATCAGCAACCCATTATGGATAAGATGTGACAGCTAAGGAACCGGCATTAAACTATTTCATGACTTCAGCCTTGATCTTTTTTGACATATCTGGCTGCATACGATGAACCTTCTGTTTCAGTAGACGACATTCTGCTTTTGTTGGCAGATGATGGACCACAATATCAGTGTTGAGCCCTGGCATGTCTTCGTATGACCAGGAAAAAACCTCAATATAGTCATGTAGCATCTGAACTAAATGCTCCTTGACATTATGCTCCAGATTGGCACCTATCTTAACTTCCTTCTTGTCATCTTCTGTACCCAAGTTTACTGCCTCAACTGGCCCTTCATGGGGTTGTATTGCCCTTTCTTCCTGTTGTAATAGTCTGGCAAGTTCCCCTGGTACTTCACATCTTCCCCACCTTTGCCCTCGGCTTGGTAGATCGGATTTTCAAAGTCATAATTGGCAATAGCAGAACCGTTACCAATGGGATCGAGAGTGGATGTGGATTTGCATTTTGATATGTGAGTGTGTGTAAGAGCATTGTTTTTTTGATAAAGTAAAAAAAAATAGAAAAGAAAGGCAAGGAGCGTAAAATTTGCTTGCAAAACGTCCAATGATTTATTTATGAGATATGAAGATGAAGTAATAACCCTCACAGGTAGGCCATTGTGTCTCGAGTAAGATACAAGGTTTTAGAGTTCCAATTGTTTAAATATTACATATCCAAAAATTAAAAGACAATTACTCTTGAATAAAATTAATAGGAACAAAATCTTTGACCTCCCAATTGTTGAGTCCACCGCTGATAGTTGGGAAGATCCACTTGTCCATGTCACAGTCGCTATCACTATCTTCCAATGCATTGAATCCATGGTTGCTGATGTGTAGTGGAGGTCCGCCTGCGTGAGCACGACGGATATCTCTTTGGGCTTCCGAAGTAAAACCCAAACCAAACTTGTCAGATTTGTAGGGAATATCCGGAAGTTTGGCCCAAATGGTACATCCACCTCCTTCAACCACCGCTTTAGCATCCTTCAGAGAAGACATCTTCAACGGAGTTCTGGTAATCTTTAGAACCTTAGTAGCAGTCTTGGTTACAACAAATGTCTGTGAAACCTCCTCGAAGTTCTAACAGGGGGTCTCAATGAACTCGACATCCATTTCAATATACCTGAATGAGTTCAGGTGGCTAACCATGTATTCCTCCTCCCCATGGACTTTGATAATCTTTCCACTGACTAGGTACTTCAACATCTGATGCAGGGTAGAAGTAACAGCACCAGCCCCATGGATCCAGGGCCGACCCAATTGTTGTACCCCAAAATTTTCCCTCTTATATTTCTCAAGACATTGCAAGAATAATCTCCAAGTGGCTCAAGATTGCTCAAGAGTTGGACAGTCAAAACATCTCCTAAGGCAGTCAATATCAAATTAGGGTTTTGTATTGCATCAAGGTCCTTACATCCAAATGACCTCAAGTGCTCCCCAATGTCCTAATATGTTCTCAAGATCATCCATGTCAAATTGCAAGCCTTGCAGAGGAAGTTTGGTCAGTCAATTGCTTAAGAGGTCCAAAAATCGACTGTGCTAGGGCAAAAGTCAACTGTGACCTACAAATGGTCAAATTCAAGATTTTTTGTCAACATTCTCAATTTGAAGGATATTTCATCATTTGATCAAGGGTTTATCATGATTCATCAAGGATTTCTCAAAATTCATCAAGACTCAAAAGTTGCTAAATTAGGGTTTTGTAGGAAAAGTCAACTCAACTTTGACCAAGCATAACGTTCTCATACTTTATGAGAAATGACCCATCCAAATCTCATTTCTAGAGGATGCAATTTCCTACAATCCATCTTCACACCCCAAGATCAAGAAATGCACTCACAAGAAGTTACAAAATTGGACATTATAGGTCATTTTTGAAAGTCAACAAAAACACCTTTTTTGCCAAAGCTTATAACTTGAGCATGGAATATCAAAATGAGATTAGACCAAAAGGGTTGGTTATAGGACATCGCAAGGTTTCTAAAAAGTCCAAGAACACTTCCAAAAGTTCAAAATTGAAGAAGTTATGCATTGTTGAAGTTAGGCATTTTTCCAAAATTGCCAAAAGCCAACTATCCCCAAAACTTCAAATTTTGTCAAATGGGCCCACTTTCTTCCACTTGATTTGATCTTGTCACACTACACACGTGTCCTATCTTCAGTCTTATGTCCATTCGATGATTTTTCTATTTTATTTGATTTTTATTGAATTAATTCATTTTAAATCAATTTAAATCCAAATAAAATCTAAATATTGATAACTTGGTATCTTTTGATTGATACAGGCCTTAATTGTCATCATGGACAAGATCAAACTCGTATAAGGCCATATCATGAACAAAATATTAGATTTGGAATCAAATTGGAAGCTTTTTAATGGAGGATCATATCATATCTCCAAGCATTGATATACCAAGATTCAGTCCACAAAACTTGACCTAATGCATTGCTTTATACATATACAAGCTAAAGAGGCACGAAAAAGAACATAGAGGCTGCAAAATCACAAGAACAAACTTGAAAAAAAAACTTGAAAAAGCTTGAAACTGAAATCCTTTCTGGAGGCCGATTCAAAGCAAAATCTCAACGCTATCCTTTTGCTGCACATCCACTGAGTCTGTAGCAATCAAAAGCAAGGCCATTCACCTCCTAAAACGCGTTGTAAGTCTCCCTGAAAGCCGCCCTGCATTTGAAATCGCAACCTCTCATTCTTGCATTTTTTTGATAAGTTATTGGCATAGTCATGATCCTTGTATGATTTCTCAACTTTCTGTAATATTTGATTGTGTTTTTATAGCCTGTAACGCCATACCCGAACCTAGGGTTTTGGAAGTTCGTTTTTGGGTGTTTTCTTTGCAGGGAAAATTGGAACAAATAATGGACATAGGCATGTTCAAAAGGAAGAGACGAGCATGACTATGGTCGTGGCTTGAGTTTTCATTGCCTAAAACGTTTTTTAGGATCGACCTAGGGATTTAGCTGCGGATAAAAATCTGCAGGGAAATAACCAGGGCTAGGCGAAGAAGATGACTACGTGCCCTCTCCCCATTCGCTGTTTCATATTTCGCGCGTTTTTATTTTTAATTCCAACATATTAATTGTTTTTTCTTTATAATAATTGTTATCTATCACATTAACAAATGATGCATAGTGGTGTGGTGGTAAGCGTGTTGGCTAGTGATCAGCAGGACCTGGGTTCGAATCCCAGGTCCCCAACATATATGTTGTATTTTTCTTGCAGATATTCCAGCGTACCTCATGCCTTGCAATGCACCATACTCCCCCAGATCTCCTAGCGCCAGATGGCCCCAGGCCAGATCTGGTGGCCCAAAGGTGATATCCACCAGACACCCAAGTCAACATGCGCGTGGAGAAACAGAAAAGTCAATTAGGCTGGCTTGTATTGGGCCACAAAAATTGCTGATCTCACATCCAAATCAGGCCCACACCCTCCTTGGTTATTTCTATTTATTTCTTTCTTTTTATTTTGTTTCTTTATTTTGTTTCTTTATTTTGTTTAATTTATTTCCATTATTATTTAAATCATTAACCAATTAATCTTTTTCTTAATAAAATCAAAAACATAAAAAAATATTTTATTTATTAAAATTAAATTCATCATTTTATTTTTGTAAATAAATACTAATTAATTAACTTAGTTTTAATTAGGTATAATTTCAATATCTTTTTGCAAATAATTAAAATTAATGTAGATAATTAGGTTTTTACTAACTTTGATCAAATTTAATTTATTTCTTTAAATATCCAAAAATCCAAAAATACTTTTTTAATTAATTAATTAATTAATTTAATAATTAACTTAGGTCTAATTTCTTTTCATTTCAAAATAACCAAAAAAAAACTTTTCTTTAATAATTAAAGGGTCAAAACCCTAGAATGCACCCGATTTAATTTTCCCGCACGCGATCCATTTATGATATTGATGTAATTGTTTCTCGGAATGTAATAGCTTTTAATTAGGACTTTATTTTATCGCTTTATTTTATTTTCCACATTTTAATTTCAAGGGTTGTCTTTGGCGATGTAAATACCCGACGCCTTGTAATAGTTTAGATTTAATTTCCGCAAATTTAATTTCCGCAAACTATACACTGTTAGATGTTTGGTAATAGGGAATGCATGACAAGATCGAATGTATGAACTCAAAATCAACATAGCTCACCCATGACATGTACAAAGATAAATATAACCGAAATAACACACTCGCACATGCGCACTCTTAGGGTACACCTCACTTGGTTGCCTTCGAACATGGTCATTGAGTATAGGAAGTTTTAGAGGTCGCCCTCTTGTCCGAAGATCATAGTTTCCTCGAAACGGTTGCCTCAGAAAAATGATCTAAGACATTAGGGTTACCGCTAAGGCATCCTAACATTGCTTTAGTGACCACATGTCCCTTAATCGAATTGACCCTTAAAACTCCAACGACGACGCTACCTACTCCTCAATAGTGGGATAGCATTGTCTAAAGGACATTTGTACAGATTAATTCCTTTTTCGAGTAGGTAGATGGTTCTTAAGTACTTTCTCCTTTCAAAACAAAAATAAAACTTCTCGCACTTACACTCTCTTCAAAACAAAAACTCCTTTCAAATCCACAAACACAAAGAAAAGCAATTTTGAAAACACTTTGAGAAAGTACCTAAGAGCCAGTGGATAACCACAGATAGAAAGGGTGCTAACACCTTCCCTTTCTATAATCTATCCCCCGGACCCGAGAAACATCTCAAAAAAGGAATTTTTCTGTGCTTTTTTCCTTTCCTTGTTGGATAAAATAAAAGATGGTGGCGACTCTTGCTTACCGCGACATTTTGCGAAAACAAATGCAAAACGCAAACCAGCATTCCAAAAACAGTCAGTTCTCTCCCACCGTATCACAGAACTGGCGACTCTGCTGGGGAATCTTAATAAGTGAGGTGTACCTTAGGATTAGATTATTGTGTTTTCAATTGTTTTCTTTGTATGCTTTATATTTGTGGGCTTGTATCGGAGTTACTATAGATCCTAACCCGGATCTGAGGGACACCCTTTAGGTAAGTAGCAATAAACTGTGAGGGAATTGTACGGCGTAGACCGATACGGTTGAAGCAGTAGCTACGTTGGTGTGGCACTTTAGATTGTACCGATATCCCTTGTGTTGGAACGAGGAGAATATGGGTCATCTAAGGGGTCATTAAGCACCAACTGACCTTAGAACCTTTAAATTGACCAACTTGGCCATAGAACAGTAGCAGTATGCTACACTCATTGAGACTAAACTCTCGCGATGATTCCGGCCGCAAGAAAAGGTTGCTAAACTGGAATTATGACCGATTGAGGGTAGTCAGTGATATTGAGATCCTCTAGAACTCGGTTACTATTTTTAGGACAAGTTTAAACCAACTGAATTGAAAGAGGGTAGTACATAAGCTCCTTGCCAGCCTGAAATCTAAGGGCTCTCTGTGTGACTTGTGTGCCTTTACCATGTTTGCTATTTGTGGATACTTGTGGTGTGCTTTTTATCATGACATCATGACATCATAACATTACATACATCTTGCATTGGACTAGCCTATTTCAAAGACAGGAGAGATTCATCTTTGCTCTGTTTTGTAGGTCATTATGATGCCCATGCGTAGGAATACCATCCGGATCAATTTTGTCCAAGTTCCCACCTTGCTTAAAGAGTTGATTGCAAAGATGCCTGATACTACTTCCTTCCTCAGGAGACATGGTTATCTTCTCAGTTTGGTCACCTCCAAATTGGACGAACAGATGATGAGTGTCCTAGTCCAGTTCTATGATCCATTGTACCATTGTTTTACTTTCCAGGACTACCAGCTGGTTCCCACCTTAGAAGAATTCTCTGATCTACTCGGTATCTCCATTCTGGAGCAGACCTCGTTTACTGGTTGGGAGAAGATTCTTAGGCCCGAAGAGGTTGCTGCAACCCTTCATTTGACAAAGGAGGAGGTAATGGCTAATTGGGAGACTAGAAGTGGAGAAAAGGGCTTTCTGACTAAGTTCTTGGTTGGTAAAGCTAACTATTTCTGGGATAGTCTGGACTTTAAGGCATTCGAGGATATTCTGGCTCTTCTAATATATGGCTTGGTATTGTTTCCGAACTCTGACTCCTTTGTTGATATAAATGCGGTAAAGATCTTCATCTCTCGCAATCTTGTACCCACTCTCTTGGGTGACATCCTTCATCAGCTTTATGCTTGTACGGCCCGAAAGCGGGGAACCTTGATGTGCTGTGCTCCTTTATTGGCGAGGTGGTTTATTTCACACCTTCCCAAATCAGTGTTGAAGAATAAAGAAGGCATGGGCTGGGCCTATAGGGTTATGTCTATCTCTCATAATGACATTATCTGGACTCTCAAGGGTATGGATGAGGAGGCTATCATTGATCGCTGAGGGGAGTATCCCAATGTTCCACTGTTAGGAACCCATGGAGGAATTTCTTACAATCCGTGCTTGGCTTTACGTCAGTTTGGGAGAGCCGGAAGAGAAGGACCACATGAGCTGTTAATGCCTAGTATCATCTTTGATTTTCAAGGGGATAGCGACGAGCAACGCCGCAGATTCATAAAGGCTTGGGATAGAGTTCACAGATCTGATCCACACGAGCTGGGTCCAAAGACTTCACTTCCGATGGAGCCATATCTCAGATGGGTCCATATCCGTGCCCAAAAGTTGGGTATGCCATATGAAGCTGTCCGGCCTATCATTGTTGAAGTTGCTAATGAGGAAGGGGTTCTTCCGACCATCCTCCATCCCTACATGCCCACTGACTTTAGGGCATTGAAAAGGTCTTGGATGCAACTGATGGAAGAACGGGATGCTTACCGAGAGAAGTTCAACGAGCAAGAGAAGAAGATCCAGAGATTGACTATGCAGCTGGAGAACGAGCGGATTCTCAAAGACTATGTCCGCACCGACAAGAAGAGGCCATGGGAGCACTGATTGACCTTTGATTGTTTCGTTTCCAATTTTTATTTACTTTTCAGTATTTCCATTCTTGTAAACGCCTTAATGGCATCAGTTGATAAATTTGAATTCCAAAGTTTATCTAATAAAATGTGTTTCATTTCTTGTTTACAAATTTGAATCTCCCGATTGTCTTTGAAATCATAATCATACGCATTTCATCCCATGACTCCATAACAGGTACCCATTACAGGTCTCTTATCTTCTTCGCTGTTTATTTCAGCACTCATCATGTCTGCTGAACCTTCAACTGAGCAAGCAATCAAGGCCCTCCAAGCCCAGAATGCCCAATTTCAAGAGTTGTTCATGAATCTAGCTAAGGGTCAGCAGGACCTGAAGAACTTGATTCTGAAAGAGAAGAAGAAGAAGAAAAAGAGGACAATCCTGTTTAACACAGGGCACAGGTTTGGAAACAGGTTACATAATGAAGTTGATTTGACTACCTCATCTGGAGGGAAAGATAGTCAGGAAGAAAGGAGGGCTCCTAGCACTGTGGTCTCCGACAACGAGACGAATTTTGATGAAGAACAGTATCCTCCGACCGAGGATAGATACAAGTAACTGGAAGACCGGTTGAGTGCTATGGAAGTTCAGAAAGTGCCTGGTCTGGACTTTGGTGATCTGGGTCTATCATCTAGGGTAGTGATTCCCCACAAATTCAAGGCGCCAGCCTTTGCTAAGTATGACGGAGTTTCTTGTCCAAAGTTGCACCTCCGGTCATACGTGGGGAAGATTCAGCCGTATACCGCTGATAAAAACCTATGGATCCATTTCTTTCAAGACAATCTCTCAGGGACTCAACTTGAGTGGTTCTATCAGTTGGATGGAGCCAGTATCCGCAGTTTGGAAGATTTGGCTACTGCTTTCTACAGGCAGTACCAGTACAACTCCGACCTCGCTCCCACGTGTACCCAACTCTAGGGTATGTCAATGGGAACGGGTGAAGGATTCAAAGATTATGCTCAGAAGTGGAGGGACCTCGCCGGAAGAGTACAACCACCCTTGGCTGATCGGGAGCTTGTGGACATGTTTCTGGGGACCTTGTCTGGTCCATTTTTCAACCACCTGATTGGAAGCTCTTCATCTAGGTTTACAGAGCTTATTATGACCGGCGAGAGGATTGAGGTTGGTATTAAGGCTGGGAAGATACAGAAGGGTGCCTCATCAAGCACCGAGAAGAAGACCTTTAAGAAAGAGTCCAGTGTTGTCTACAGTGCGAGAAGACAAAATAGACCACAACACCGCCAAGCTGTTAATGTGGTTGTTATTTCAAAATCTGCTGGTTCTCCACAACACAACACTCAACAGAAGGATGAGAGACCTCGAAGGCAATTCACTCGTCTCAGCATGACCTTATCTCAGATTCTGCCACAATTGCTGAAGACCAACCTGGTGATTCCAAAGGAAGCCCCGAAGAATCCAAATATAACATCACCGAAGTACAACCCTAATGCCCGCTGTGCTTTTCACTCTGATAGCCCGGGGCATAATACGGATGACTGTTGGGTTTTGAAGAACAAGGTACAAGACTTGATTGATGCAAAAGAGATCGAGTTCGGAGCACTAGAAAATCCTAAACAAGATGCAGGGGTGAATGCTATCAGAGATGACGACGATGAAGAGTTTGATATCGACAGTTGGATCTACCCGACTGCCAATGGTGGATTAAGCAACTGGACAGTGAAGGATTATATGCCCGTTTCAGTTATCACCCAGTAATGAAACTTTTTGTTTTGAATATGTAACAGACAATGTTTTAAACTTTATGGTCCGGTGTCTTACCCGGGGCACTGTGGCTTCATTTGTGAGGGCTTTATGTGTTTCATTTTCATATATCATTAATAAAAGCATTGGATGTTCTTGCATTTCAAATTTTGCGCTCCCTGTTTTTCTTTATTATATATTGCAAAACAGCTATTTTACACACACTCACATATACAGGTCCACATCCACTCTGGATCTCACTGGTAACGACTCTGCTACTGCCAGTTATGACTTTGAAAATCCGATCAACTTAGCCGAAGACGAAGGTGAAGATGATTGTGAAGTGCCTGGTGAACTTGCAAGACTGTTACTCCAAGAAGAGAGGGTTATTAAGCCGCACGAAGAGTCGGTGGAATCAATGAATCTGGGTACTGAGATAGACAAGAAAGAGGTCAAGGTTGGTACAAATATGGAGCTTAGTGTGAAGCAACGGTTGATTCAAATGTTGCGTGACTACGTTGAGATCTTTGCCTGGTCTTACAAAGATATGCCTAGTTTGGATACTGATATTGTGGTTCATCGCCTACCTACCAAGGAAGACTGTCCTCCCGTGAAACAGAAGGTCCGCCGAATGCGCCCAGAAATGTCTGAGAAAATCAAGGCTGAAGTTATGAAACAGTTTGACGCCGATTTTCTTGCAGTTACTTCTTACCCTTAGTGGGTGGCCAATGTGGTTCCTGTGCCGAAGAAGGATGGTAAGGTTCGAATATGTGTTGACTACAGGGATCTGAACAGGGCAAGCCCCAAGGACGACTTCCCTCTACCTCATATCGAGGTTCTGGTTGACAATACCGCTCAGCACAAAGTATTCTCTTTTATGGATGGTTTCTCCGTTATAATCAGATTAAGATGGCTCCCGAAGACATGGAGATGACAACCTTTGTTACTCAGTGGGGTACCTTTTGCTACAAGGTCAAGCCTTTTGGACTAAAGAATGCTGGGGCAACGTATCAGCGTGCCATGGTTGCTTTGTTTCATGACATGATCCATCATGAGATTAAAGTATACGTCGACGATATGATTGCAAGGTCCCAGACTGAGGAAGAACACTTTGACCATCTGCAGAAGCTGTTTGACAGGTTGAAGTTGTACAAGCTGATGTTAAACCCGAACAAGTGCACCTTCGGGGTGAGATCGGGTAAGCTGCTGGGTTTCGTCGTAAGTGACAAAGGTATTAAAGTGGATCCGGCGAAAGTGAAAGCTATACAGGAGATGCCAACTCCCAGAACAAAGAAAGAAGTCAGAGGCTTCCTGGGACGACTGAACTACATTTCCCGATTCATCTCGCACCTGCCTGCTACTTGTGAACCAATCTTCAAGCTACTGAAGAAAGATCAGGTAGTACGTTGGAACGATGAATTCCAGGCTGCTTTCGAAAGGATCAAAGAGTATCTCCAAGAGCCACCCATTCTGATTCCACCATTTGAAGGGAGACCTCTGATCTTATACTTGACAGTACTCGACAACTCAATGGGGTGTGTGCTGGGTCAACATGACGAGTCTGGCCGAAAAGAGCATGTTATTTATTACCTTAACAAAAAGTTTACCGACTGCGAGACCCGATACTCGTTGCTCGAGAAAACTTGCTGCGCTTTGGCATGGGCTGCTCGCCGACTGAGACAGTATATGTTGACTCACACTACTTTGTTGATATCAAAGATGGATCCAATCAAGTATATCTTCGAGAAGCCTGCCTTGTCCGGAAGAATATCAAGATGGCAGATGATCTTGACTAAATACGACATCCAGTATACGACATAAAAGGCAATTAAGGGAAGTTTATTGGCAGACCATTTGGCACATCAGGTAGTGGATGATTACCAATCTATGAACTTTGAATTCCCAGACGAGAATATCATGTTGGTAACTGATTGTGGGACACCTGGACCGGATGAAGGACATGAGGAAGGATCCTGATGGTCTATGTACTTTGATGGAGCTTCGAACGCTTTGGGTAATGGCATTGGCGCCGTGATCATATCTCCTAGAGGCTCTCATACTCCGTTTACCGCCCGACTATGTTTCAACTGCACCAACAACATGGCGGAGTATGAAGCATGCATCATGGGTCTTCGAGCAGCAATTGACCTAAGGATTAAGTTTCTAAGTGTCTTCGGAGATTCCGCTCTCGTGATCAGTCAGATCAATGGCGAGTGGGATACAAAACACCAAAATCTTATTCCTTACAAGGAGTAAGTGTTGACGTTGCTTCCCCATTTCAAGGAGATAACCCTTGAACACTTCCCTAGAGAGGAGAATCAGTTGGTGGACGCGCTAGCTACGATGTCTTCTATGTTCAAAGTCAATTGGGACAATGAGGCTCCCCGAATTATCATTGAAAGATTGGACGAACCTGCACATTGCTGTGATATTGAGACAGAAGAGGTAGCAGATAAACCCTGGTTTCATGAGGTGAAGAGGTATCTTGAAGCTCAGGAATACCCCGAGGGTGCATCTGTTAATGACAAGAAGTTTCTGAGGAGGTTCGCGACGAAGTTCTTCATCAATAATGGCCTTCTTTACAAGCGTAACCATGATTCAACCTTACTGCGATGTGTGGATAAGACTGAAGCAAAAAGGATCATGACAGAGTTACATGAAGGTACCTTCGGAACTCATTCCAGTGGACACACCATGGCAAAGAAGATCCTACGGGCAGGATATTATTGGTCCACAATGGATGCCGACTGTTATCAGCATGCTCGGACATGTCACAAATGCCAGGTCTATGCTGATAAGGTGCACATACCTCCAGTTCCACTGAATGTCTTGACGGCACCTTGGCCTTTTGCAATGTGGGGCATTGATATGATCGGAGAGATCAAACCTACGGCATCCAGCGGGCATCATTTCATCCTAGTAGCGATTTATTACTTTACGAAGTGGGTTGAAGCAGCTTCCTTTGCTACTGTAACAAAGAATGTCATGGCACGGTTGATTCGGCACAATCTGATCTGTCGATATGGTGTACCAGAGAGGGTCATTACGAACAATGGTACCAATCTCAACAACAAGATGATCAATGAACTCTGCGAGCAATTCAAGATACAGCATCACAACTCTTCTCCTTACCGGCTGAAGATGAATGGGGTTGTAGAAGCGGCTAATAAAAACATTAAGAAGATTGTGCAGAAGATGACAGTGACATACAAAGACTGGCACGAGATGTTACCATTTGCTCTTCATGGGTACCGTACCTCAGCACAGACGTCAACAGGGGCAACACCCTACTCCTTGGTTTATGGCATGGAGGAAGTCTTGCCCATTGAAGTTCAGATACCCTCTCTTCGGATCATGAAGGATGCAGGTTTGAGCAAAGATGAATGGATTCAGACCCGACTTGATCAGCTGAACCTAACCGACGAAAAGAGACTTACTACTATTTGTCATGGTCAGACGTACCAAAAGCGAATGATCAAGGCATTTAACAAGAAATTTAGACGACAAGAGCATCAAGTTGGGGATCTGGTTATCAAGCGCATCATATTACCTCAAGGTGATCCCAGGGGAAAATGGACCCCTACTTACGAAGGGCCATTTATGGTTAAGAACATTTTCTCAGGAGGAGCTATGATTCTAACCACCATGGATGGTGACGACCTTCCTCACCCTGTCAATGCAGACATAGTGAAAAGATACTACGCATAATCAAAGACCCTCTAGGTTGAATGGCCTAGGCAAAAATAAGGGCTTCCCGGCGAACCAAAAGGGTTCGGGCAAAAATAAGGGATGAAAATGAAAAAAATTTGTACACCCGCAAGTCGAAAACCTGAAAAGGCGGCTTGGGAAAAAAAGGGTATCCCAGTGGACTGAAAACCCGAAAGGGCGGTCCAGGAAAAAATTAGGGATCAAAGCGTAACACTATCTCTCATTGGATCACCTTGCATCCAGACTTCGGTATCAACTATCAGGCTCGGACGGCACTAATCAATATGATCTACCTTCAACCAAGTAGTAAAGTGACGAGATGCTCGAGGACATAAAGGCAATAGCAGAGTTGGAACCCAGTGGGATTATTCACATAACTGTTTTGTTTAGTTTTTCACAAATTGTGTAAATTATATTATTCGGCGACGTTCTCTTACTAGGACGTCAGCCTCTTGTACAAAAGCGCCTATTTACAGGCCAAACTTCAAAATCAATACAAATTCATTTTCAGACAAATTTCAAACTGTTTTTTATTTTACCTGTTTTGTTTTGCAAAGAACGTCCAATGTTCATTTTTGATATATGCATTTGACATTAATTGCTGCTTATGAATATTTACATGCGAAACAAAAGATGAATTACTGATAATATCAGAAATAAGGGTAATAAGAATCGTCCGAACTGTATAATTGATCTGTCCACCAGGTACAAGGTAGATTCAGCTGAAGAATATGGCTAAGATACCTTCACTCCCCGCAGAGTAAGGCAATAATGGTAGCTCTCCCCCAGCTAAGAATTGCAACTATGAACGAATCAACAATGCTTTCCCCAAGCAGAGTTCATCTACCATTAGCACCAAAAAGGCTTGATATCCCCGACAGTCTTAATATTCCCCAACGGAGTATAAGAGTGTTCCCCGACAGAATACAAGATACCCCCAGTGGAGTCAATATTCTCCCAGCACAGCCTGAAAAAGCTTCCCCAACGGAGTTGAATCATCATCCTCAGTAGACTCTAGAAGTTTATCCCCAGCGGAGTACAAACAAAAAATCTCCCCAACCAAGTTCAAAGGATCATTCCCAACAGAACGCAAAGGATTATCCCCATAAAAGTCTAACAGGATTATCCCCAGCAAGTTGCAACTGAAAGATCATCCCCAGCGAAGTTCTTTCCTTTCACAAACGGGAATTCAATCCTCAACAGATTCGGTATCACCAGCAATGGTAATCCATCCCCAACGGAGTTTATCAGTGGAATCTTCAGCAGAGCATCTCTTCCCCACAGAATAATCTCTTCATTAGTTTATTTCCCAACAGAGTTCTCTTCTCCTGCAGGTTTATTACCTTCGTTCATCATCCCCAGCAGAAACGAAGAATTCAACTCTATTCTCCAGCGGCTATCCGGGATTTATTTTCCCCAGCTAAAGCATTACATTTCCATGATACATGCATATACGCATCATACCATACAATCTCATTATGTTGAGAACATCATTGCTTGATCCATTTCATGCATTGCATATGAATGACCTTTACTTTTCAAGAAAGATGCAGTTAAATTCTCAACTATGTGTAAGACCATGGCTGGTCCAGTTAAATCGATTCCTAAAGATTTTTCTGATGCCGATCCAGTCAAAGACCTCCTCTGGTCCAGCTAAATCGATTCTTAAAGATTTTGCTGATGCCGATCCAGTTGAAGTTATTCCAAGACCTTGTCTGGTCCAGTTAAATCGATTCCTAAAGATTTCTCTGATGTCGATCTAGTCAAAGGCCTCCTCTGGTCCAGTTAAATCGATTCCTAAAGATTTTTCTGATGCCAATCCAGTCAAAGAAGACAAGACCTCCTCTGGTCTAGCTAAATCGATTCCTAAAGATTTTGCTGATGCCGATCCAATTGAAGTTATTCCAAGACCTTGCCTGGTCCAGTTAAATTGATTCCTAAAGATTTTTCTGAGGTTGATCCAGTCAAAGGCCTTCTCTGGTCCAGTTAAATCGATTCCTAAAGATTTTTCTGATGCCAATTCAGTCAAATAAGACAAGACCTTCTCTGGTCCAGTAAAGTCGATTCCTAAAGATTTTCCTGATACCGATCCAGTTGAAGTTATTCCAAGACCTTGTCTGGTCCAGTTAAATCGATTCCTAAAGATTTCTCTGATGCCGATCCAGTCAAAGGCCTTCTCTGGTCCAGTCAAATCGATTCCTATAGATTTTTCTAATGCCAATCCAGTCAAAGAAGACAAAACCTCCTTTGGTCTAGTTAAATCGATTCCTAAAGATTTTTCTGATGCCAATCCAGTCAAAGAAGACAAGACCTTCTCTGGTCCAGTCAAATCGATTCCTAAAGATTTTTCTGATGCCAATCCAGTAAAAGAAGACAAAACCTCCTATGGTCCAGTTAATTCGATTCCTAAAGATTTTTCTGATGCCAATCCAGTCAAAGAAGACAAAACCTCCTCTGGTCCAGTTAAATTGATTCCTAAAGATTTTTTTGATGCCAATCCAATCAAAGAAGACAAAACCTCCTCTGGTCTAGTTAAATTGATTCCTAAATATTTTTCTGAGGTCAATCCAGTCAAAGAAGACAAGACCTTGTCTGGTCCAGTTAAATCGACTCCTAAAGATTTTCCTGATGTCGATCCAGTCAAAGTCAAATCCAAGACCTCCTCTTGTTCAGTCAGATCGCCGATAAGATCTCCCTGATTCGTATTCCAGTTGAAGTTCAAACCACCTACCAACAGGCTCCAAATGGCATCTGTAAGCCTATTCCCGACATCACAATGTTGATACCACTTCATGCGAGTGCAAATTTCTGGGCACTCTAGTGTTCAATCATCTTCCACCTTTGGATCACGAAAGGCCCGAAAGCCAATCTATATCCTCAGGTTTAAGAAAATTGAACAGGGGAAACTGTTGTACCCCAAAATTTTCCCTCTCATATTTCTCAAGACATTGCAAGAATAATCTCCAAGTGGCTCAAGATTGCTCAAGAGTTGGACAATCAAAACATCTCCTAAGGCAGTTAATCTCAAATTAGGGTTTTGTATTGCATCAAGGTCCTTACATCCAAATGACCTCAAGTGATCCCCAATATCCTAATATGTTCTCAAGATCATCCATGTCAAATTGCAAGCCTTGCAGAGGAAGTTTGGTCAGTCAATTGCTCAAGAGGTCCAAAAATTGACTGTGCTAGGGCAAAAGTCAACTGTGACCTACAAATGGTCAAACTTCAAGATTTTTTGTCAACATTCTCATTTTGAAGGATATTTCATCATTTGATCAAGGGTTGATCATTATTCATCAAGGATTGCTCAAAATTTATTAAGACTCAAAAGTTGCTAAATTAGGGTTTTGTAGGAAAAGTCAACTAAACTTTGACCAAGCATAACTTTCTCATACTTTATGCGAAATGACCCATCCAAAACTCATTTTGAAGAGGATGCAATTTCATACAATCCATATTCACACCCCAAGATCAAGAAATGCATTCACAAGAAGTTACAAAATTGGACATTATAGGTCATTTTTGAAAGTCAACAAAAACACCTTTTTTGCCAAAGCTTATAACTTGATAATGAAATATCAAAATGAGATGAGACCAAAAGGTTTGGTTAGAGGACATCTCAAGGTTTCTAAAAATTCTAATAACACTTCCAAAAGTTCAAAATTGAAGAAGTTATGCATTGTTGAAGTTGGGCATTTTTCCAAAATTGCCAAAAGTCAACTATCCCCAAAACATCAAATTTTGTCAAATGGGCCCACTTTATTCCACTTGATTTGATCTTGTCACACTACACACGTGTCCTATCTTCAGTATTATGTCCATTCATTGATTTTTCTATTTTATTTGATTTTTATTGAATTAATTCATTTTAAATCAATTTAAATCCAAATAAAATCTTAATATTGATAACTTGGTATCTTTTTGATTGATACAAGCCTTAATTGTCATCATGGACAAGATCAAACTTGGATCAAGCCATATCATGAACAAAATATTGGATTTGGAATCAAATTGGAAGCTTTTTAATGGAGGATCATATCATATCTCCAAGCATTGATATACCAAGATTCAGTCCATAAAACTTGACCTAATGCATTGCCTTATACATATCAAGCTAAAGAGGCACGAAAAAGAACCTAGAGGCTGCAAAATCACAAGAACAAACTTGAAAAAAAAACTTGAAAAAGCTTGAAACTGAAATCCTTTCTAGAGGCCGATTCAAAGCAAAATCTCAACGCTATCCTCTTGCTGGACATCCACTGAGTCTGTAGCAATCAAAATCAAGGCCATTCACCTCCTAAAACGCGTTGTAAGTCTCCCTGAAAGCCGCCCTGCATTTGAAATCGCAACCTATCATTCTTGCATTTTTTGACAAGTTATTGGCATAGTCATGATCCTTGTATGATTTCTCAACTTTCTGCAATATTTGATTGTGTTTTTATAGCCTGTAACGCCATACCCGAACCTAGGGTTTTGGAAGTTTGTTTTTGGGTGTTTTCTTTACAGGGAAAATTGGAACAAATAATGGACATAGGCAAGTTCAGGAGGAAGAGACGAGCATGATTATGGTCGTGGCTTGAGTTTTCATGGCCTAGAACATTTTTTAGGATCGACCTAGGGATTTAGCTGCGGATAAAAATCCGCAGGTAAATAACCAGGGCTGGGCGAAGAAGATGACTATGTGCCCTCTCCCCATTCGTTGTTTCATATTTCGCGCGTTTTTGTTTTTAATTCCAGCATATTAATTGTTTTTTCTTTATAATAATTGTTATCTATCACATTAACAAATGATGCATAGTGGTGTGGTGGTAAGCGCGTTGGCTAGTGATCAGCAAGCCCTGGGTTCGAATCCCAGGTCCCCAACATATTTGTTGTATTTTTCTTGCGGATATTCCAGCGTACCTCATACCTTGTAATGCACCATACTCCCCCAGATCTCCAAGCGCCAGATGGCCCCAGGCCAGATCTGGTGGCCCAAAGGTGAGTCAATCAGGTTGGCTTGTATTGGGCCACAAAAATTGTTGATCTCACATCCAAATCAGGCCCACACCCTCCTTGGTTATTTCTATTTATTTCTTTCTTTTTATTTTGTTTCTTTATTTTGTTTAATTTATTTCCATTATTATTTAAATTATTAACCAATTAATCTTTTTCTTAATAAAATCAAAAACACAAAAATATATTTTATTTATTAAAATTAAATTCATCATTTTATTTTTGTAAATAAATACTAATTAATTAACTTAGTTTTAATTAGGTATAATTTCAATATCTTTTTGCAAATAATTAAAATTAATGTAGATAATTAGGTTTTTACTAACTTTGATCAAATTTAATTTATTTCTTTAAATATCCAAAAACCCAAAAATACTTTTTTATTTAATTAATTAATTAATTTAATAATTAACTTAGGTCTAATTTATTTTCAATTCAAAATAACCAAAAAAAATCTTTTCTTTAATAATTAAAGGGTCAAAACCCTAGAATGCGCCCGATTTAATTTTCCCGCACGCGATCCATTTATGATATTGATGTAATTGTTTCCCGGAATGTAATCGCTTTTAATTAGGACTTTATTTTATCGCTTTATTTTATTTTCCGCATTTTAATTTCAAGGGTTGTCTTTGGCGATGTAAATACCCGACGCCTTGTAATAGTTTAGATTTAATTTCCGCAAATTTAATTTCCGCAAACTATACATTGTTAGATGTTTGGTAATAGGGAATGCATGACAGGATCGAATGTATGAACTCAAAATCAACATAGCTCACCCATGACATGTACAAAGATATAATTAACCGAAATAACACACTCGCACATGCGCACTCTTAGGGTACACCTCACTTGGTTGCCTTCGAACATGGTCATTGAGTATAGGAAGTTTTAGAGGTCGCCCTCTTATCCGAAGATCATAGTTTCCTCGAAACGGTTGCCTCGGAAAAATGATCTAAGACATTAGGGTTACCGTTAAGGCATCCTAACATTGCTTTAGTGACCACATGTCCCTTAATCGAATTGACCCTTAAAACTGCAACGACGACGCTACCTACTCTTCAATAGTGGGATAGCATTTTCTAAAGGACATTTGTACAGATTAATTCCTTTTTAGAGTAGGTAGATGGTTCTTAAGTACTCGCTCCTTTCAAAACAAAAATAAAACTTTTCGCACTTACACTCTCTTCAAAACAAAAACTCCTTTCAAATCCACAAACACAAAGAAAAGCAATTTTGAAAACACTTTGAGCAAGTACCTAAGAGCCCGTGGATAACCACTGATAGAAAGGGTGCTAACACCTTCCCTTTCTATAATCTACCCCCCGGACCCGAGAAACATCTCGAAAAAGGAATTTTTCTGTGCTTTTTTCCTTTCCTTGTTGAATAAAATAAAAGACGGTGGCGACTCTTGCTTACCGCGACATTTTGCAAAAACAAATGCAAAACGCGAACCAGCATTCCAAAAATAGTCAGTTCTTTCCCACCGCATCACACCAATAAATAGGAATAAGACGGGCGGATGTCCATCACATAGAATGTTGAGTCAAAAGTCTAAGTACCAACTTTGACAGGGATGTCCACCTCTCTGTGCACCATTCTTTTAGAACCATCGAAGGCTGTCACCACAATGTTGTTGGGCTTCAATGTGAGTCCTTCGTAATCTAACTTGTCCAGAGCATTCTTGGGTAAGACATTCAGCAACGAACCTGTATCCACCAGAACATGGGCTAATGTAGTGCCCTTGAACTCAATGGAGAAATTCAGGGCATCATTGTGTTTCCTTCCCTTGGGAGTTAAATCACCGTCAGAAAAACCCAGTCCATTATCAGCAGTTAAACTGGCAACACAGTTCTTGAATTGATCAGCGGAGGTCTCTTGAGGCACGTGGGCAGACTTCGGGAATTTTACTAAAGCCTTAGCATGGGCCTTAGAGCACAAAAGTAAGGCTAGCATTGATATTTTTGAAGGGGTCTTCCCCAACTGCTTCACGACGTTATAATCACTTTTCTTTATTATCTTCAGTATCTCTTCCATTTCTTTTTTAGAAGCCCCGGGATTAACTTCTTTGTGCACCTTTGTCTGGACAGGCTCAACAAATACCTCTTTGCCCTGAGTCTCAGCCGACTCAGTAGCAGGGATAATAGTAGGAGTAGTAATGAGAGCACTAACGGGAATAACAACAAGAATAGTCACAGGAGTAGCAACAGTTTTTGGAGAGATTTCGGGAGAGAAAACCCTTCCGCTCCTCGTAATTTTACTGGTCCCGGTGATGTTATCGACGTTAGGATCAGTATCTTTGGCCATTTTATCTTCAACAACCAACAAGTCTTGCTTGACGCCATCGTAGTAGACGTCAACCCCATAATTCCAAGGAAAAACTTTATTAAAGGAATATGGTATCGGCCCAGGAAGAGTGATAATCAGAGGAGCAAACTTGGGAACGAGTGTAATCCTGACGGGTCTTTTAGTGGAGACCCTGGGAGGATTGTCGGAAATGGTAATTATTGAGACATCTTCACACAAATTTCTTGCAAGGGGAACCTTCTCAAACCGAATTTCCTTATTAATCATCAGGTGTTTGACACCCATTTTTAACGACAAACAACCATCTGGTAGGGACATACATAAGTGGCAACCTTCACCACACCTCGGAAATAAACCGGGTCGCAACAAATTTTCTTTACCGATCAAAAGAGGAGTGGCTAATTCATCCACAGATGAAACAAATAGGTCATCTTAAACGACATTGATACCCTGGCCATGTTTGGGCATTGGTGCAGTTATTACATTAGGTGTCTCTGGAAGGTCAAACTCAAGCTCCTTCGCCTCGATAAGATATTGCACCTTATTTTTTAGAGGCCAACAATCGTTTGTATCGTGCTCGGGCTCTCGAAATGATAGGCACATCGAGTGTTTGGGTTGTAGCAGGGAGATGCAATATTGGGATTCTTGGGAGCTTCCTTTTGAGTCACCAGATTGGACTTCAACAGGTGTGGAAATACCTGGGATAAGGTAATTTTGATCCAGGTCAACTGTCTTTTGGGAACATCTGGCATGCGTTGAATGTTTCGTTATTGATTTGATACAGGATTCGAGATCATAACAACCCCTACTGTCAGACGATGTTCAGTTTTGTTTTGATATCTCTGGCCATAAGCAGCACTGACTTCCTTCTTTCCAGTGAAGGGTTTCTTCGACGTACTTAAGGATGCATCCCTCTGAATCTTGCCACTCTTAATATCGGCTTCTACCTGCTGACTAGTTAAGATTAGCTCAGTAAACCCAGATAAATAGCTTCCAATCAGATGGTTGAAGAATGGACCAGACAAAGTGCCCAAGAACATATCCACCATCTCTCTATCAGATAGAGGGGGATGGACTCTTCCCGCGAGATCCCTCTATTTTTTGGCATAATTTTTGAAACCTTCTCCAGAACCCATAGCCATACTTTGCAGTTGTGTACGAGTTAGAGCGAGATCAGCATTATACTGGTATTGCTTATAAAAAGCAGCAGCCAGATCTTCCCAATTGCTAATATTAATTCCTTCCAACTGGTATAACCATTCTAACTGCGTCGCCGACAAACTTTCCTGGAAGAAATGTACCCACAGATTCCTATTAGTAGTGTGGGCTTGAATCTTCCTGACATATGACCTTAAATGCAGCTTAGGACAAGAGCCACTTTCGTACTTAGCAAATGTGGGGACCTTGAATTTCTGCGGGATGATCACCCCTGAGACCAGTCCTAGATCTTCAAAATCCATCCCGGGTACCCTCTGGATCTCCATAGCATTGAGGCGATCCTCCACCTATTTGTATTTATCATCAGCAGGAGGATATTGTTCTTCAGAGTAGTCAGCTTCATCTTTCCCAGACTCTGGGTTGTCATTTCCTTCCTTATTCTTTTCTTCTTGATTATCTCCTTCACTCGACGAGGTTGAGAAATCTAGAGCCCGCTTGGCCGGTCCTCTGAACCTTCTTCCCAAATTCAAAACATCGACTGGTTTCTTCGCCTTATTCTTCTTATCTTTGATCATGAGAGCCTTCAGGTCCTCTTGTCCTTTAGCCAGAGCCAGGAACATCTGTTGGAATTGAGCATTTTGCGCTTGAAGATCCTTTACTGTCTGTTCAATATCCATCTCACTGAAATAAAAAGTAGAAAGATAAGGTAACCTGTTATGAAAAAAACCTGTTTGTGTTATGATGAATGAAAATGCATATGCAAATGATTTCAAGGAAACTAGGAGATTTAAATTTGCTTAGACAAAAGGAAACACACATTGTATTAATAAATCTAAGTTGATTACATCATGCCTCTTAAGACTTACAATTGAGGAAATAAATACAAAAATAAACTCCTAAGACAAAAAGGTCGAACACATCCTCTTTGGCGCAATATAGGTGTTCAAATTTCGCTCTTCATGAAGTTGCTTTGTGAGCTCCAGAACCTTCTTCTCACTGGCATAGAATTGGTTCTCAAAGGTGTCTCGTTCTTTCTTGAGATGGATCCCAAGACTTTTTCAATTCTTCGAAGTTTGATGGCATACCAAGATGAAAAATGATGTGAGACTCTTCCTTTTGAACAACAGATTATGAAATTATTGGCAAGATAGCAGCGTATGGCATCATAAGACTTTGAGCACGAGCTCACACCCATCCGAGGTAAGGCTCCAAAGGGATGGAGCTCTTGTGTTCCAAGGTGCTGTTATCAGTCTTCTTCACCATGCCCCAAGCACGGATGAACCTCTGGTGATAACCTTGCAGATCATTTGAATAATCAAACACAATACCCTGGATGAGCATATCGTGGGGACCATCCCTCCGGGCATAACCAAACTGACCCATGGCCAAAGAAGGGTTGTACGTGATGCCTCGTCTAATGCCAAGGAGTGGTACATTAGGGAGTTCTCCACAGCGATTGTTGTACCCCAAAATTTGCCCACCCATTTCTCATTGATTTCTCCTCACAAAGCTCTTGAAGCTCAAGATCCAGTTAGGGTTTCATCTGCTCAAGACTCCTCCTTGCACTGCTAACCCCAAGTTAGGGTTTGTGTTTGCACAAAGATGTTTTGATCTAAAGTGCCCAAGATGACTTTCTTGCTTCATATTGACCTCCTAAGTTTACCCATACCAAGTTTCAAGTCCTGATTCCAAATTTTGCCCAGTCAATTGGACAGTTGACCTAGAAATCAACTGTGTTGGGGAAAAAGTCAACTGTGGCCAATTGACAGTCAAATCTCATGAAATTTGATCCACATCAACATTATGAACTCATATGAACCATTTGACCAAGTTTGGATCACAATCCCACAAGAAATTTGATCAGATCACTAAAAGGGCAAAATGGTCATTTTTAGGGTTTTGACTGTACAGAGGCAATTTTTGACTGTTTGACCTAGCCAATGGCAAACCAAGCTCACATATGTACTCAAGGACCCCATGGAATTATCTTGACATGCTCAACAAGTTCAAAAGATCCCAAGTACACAAGATTGAGAGTTGAGTTTCCCAGTCAATTGATCAGTTTTGACTGTATACTGAAAAGTCAAACTTTGACTTTTTGGTCAAAATCAAAGGTCAAGATTCATTTTTCATCAAAATATGCCAAATCATGAAACTTGTTCACCAAGAAATCACAAATTGCAAATTAGGGTTAGAAAATGGAATTTTTCATAACTTAGAATTTTTCTAAGTTAAGAAAAACCCTAATTTTTTCCCAACTTTGCCCCACCTTTTCACCAAGATCCATTTGGATTCAAACAAAAGTCAAAACATGAAAGTTGTAGCTTGTTGCATAATCTACAAATTTGATTCACAAAGTTTTCTCATTTGAAGCTTGTATCTCAAGTTACAATTTTTTGAATAAGGGCACTAAACCATTTTTAACTTAGTAAAATTTTAACCTATTTTGACAAGGTTTTCTACCCCACTTCAAGGCCATTTTTCATACCCTTCCACTTGGAATTTCAATTTGCATTTCAAAGATGGATTGTAGTACACATTCCAAGCTTTCCAAAATGTCCAAGAACTTCTCAAACAACCTCATGGTTAGAGAGAATCGAATTTCACAATATAGCAAAAAACCACTTTGTTCATGACCAAGTTCCATGTCCATAACTTTGCAAATTTGAACTCAGCATGCTTTAGGCTAGATTACAGGTCCTTAAACCAAGTTACACTCCATAATTTAATGCTTGTTCATTGTGCCAAGGTGTTGTTCCATGAGTTCAAGCATTGTACACAAGATTGATCCATTTTTAGATAAAGTGAACTTTCCATTTTTGAAAAGATTAGCTTTATGTCCAATTGCAAATCAAAGAAGTACATTGCAAATCTGAATGGCACAAGTTTATGAGCATAACACTCTGATCAATGAGGGATTATGCAGCACATTAGGAGGCCCCCTACATGCCTAGGAAGCCAAGTTGCATTTTGTTGCTTAAGAAAGAAGAAAAGTCCCATAACTTGTAACATTTTCCATCTCAGCTTGGACACACAAGAAAGAACTTATCAAACACCTTCCAAAGAACATAACCAAGCTGTGACACGAGCCATTTGCCTCTCAAACACCCTCCATCTCAGAATCATCCTCAAACTGCAAAAACAGAGTTGCCTCTGCAGTTTGAGTGCCAACTCCCATTTCCCTCGAGCATTCTTACCAAAATCAATTCACACACATTCCCTAGCATGTATGCAAGCTAACCATGACCTAAAACCTGACCTGTAATCCCCCTAACAGCTTCCACCATTTTCATTTTTTCCTTTTGCAGTTGAAGTTCCATAGCTTGATTTAGAAGCTTTCAAGACAAAGTAAACATTGGAATAGCATCCTTGGACCTCAAGGAAGCTTTTCCAATCATCACCTTGCACTGAAAGTTCCTCATTCTCTAGATAGAAGTTCAACTGAATAGGTAAAATTTTGAACTCGTATCTCTCTTATTAAGCATCTTTAGTCTTAAGTTTGTGAAGAAACAAGGTTCTACTCATAGCCCTGAGCATGTACATATCTTTACATTTCATTTCTTTTGCCTGAGTTGAGAGAATTTAAGCTTTGAAAATGGCAGAAAGTTTAGGTCAAGATTTGGGATTGATAAAATTATCTCTCATTTCTGAGAGTTAGGATGAGTTTTTTATATATTTGGAATCGTGATTCAATGCTTGACATGTTTTGTGTTGAAAGTTTGTGCAAAATCTCAAAGAATCAGGATGTTTGAATCTCTGTAACAAGGCGCGCGTTTTGGCCAAAGGTTGAAGAAGAAGTGGACTGGGCTGGGCCTGGAACTATTTTCTTTTCACACCCTGTTTCCATGTTCATACCCACCAAGCCCATTTGCTTTATTCTTAATGATTTTTGACATTTTCTTTTTTTATTTGATTCATTTATTTTTTCTCAGCATATTAAAATTTTGAAAATATTTTTCTCATCATTTTTTGATTTTATTTAGTATTTATTTGATTTTCTTTTGATTTATACATAAGTGAATATATATTATTATTTGGAATAAATAGGAAAAATAATGTAAATACATGCTCATTTTCATTTTTATTTTATTTTACCCTCTGAAAATATTTTATATAAAAAATGCTATTTTCTAAAAAATTTAATTATTATTATTATTTATATATATAGTACATAATTGAAATAATATAAATATACATATATATATATTAATATACTTAGAGTAAAAATACCAAAATATACATATTTTACTTTTTTAATATATAATACTAAAAAATGCCATTTTTACAAATATACTATATTTTATTTTATTTTTGTATGTAAATGATAAATATTATATGAATTAAGTAATTAATATCCATTTTGATTAAAATTAGGGTTTTTGCCCTAAATATGAAAATACTCAAAAATAATACCTTTTTATTTTCTTATTTTATTTTACATAAACAACATTTTTTCATACATATATAAAAACTTTCTTTTTGCATTTTGCATATTTATTTAATTTCTATTTAATTATGCAATTTATTTACCTTGCAAATATTCAAAAATGATGTAATAATTTAGATTTAAATTCTTGTCTAAATATCCCCCATTTGTAAATTTGTACCCCCTCCCTATATTATTATGTTGTAATAGCGTAGGAATTTAAATTTCGCACTTTATACGCTTTCTAATTATGCCATGTTAGAATTAGGGTTTGCATGCGAAAAACGATAAAAAATAGTTTGACCTAATACAAGATAAATGAGCATGAAAATAAACAACACATCTCACACTCGCACCCCCTAGGGTATTCCACTTTGTTGCCTTCAAATAAATGGGCCATATTGCATGTTGAACTTCTTTGGGCAAAACAAACAAATTGAATGATCATAGTCCCTCGATAAAACTTTTCAAAACAAACAAAAACAAATGATCAAGTCCCTTAAAGAAAATTGCCCAAAGACCTTTAACACTATTGCAATTATGGTCCAAACGATGACCCGCGCCCGTCCCTTTCATCTCCTAAGACAAGATTGTCCACCAAATACAATGGTGGAACAAAATTGTCAAAAGGTTTAAAACATGACAAAACCTTTGAGAAAACTTTAGGGTAGATAAACTCTTAAGTACTTGTCAATTTGCAAAGAAAACACTTGCCTAATTTCAAAACCCACTTCACAAACACTTTCAAAATCAACTTTTCAAACCCTTGAAACATCCTTTTAAAAAAAAAGATAAAACACCTTTTGTAAAACATTCGAGTAAAGAATTGTTACAAGGTTAGCCTAACACAAGGCATCTTTTCAAAACATTTTCAAAACCATACACAAAGCACCATTTCAAACAATTGAAAAATAAGGCAAGTTGATCTAAGCAAGTACCTAAGAGCCCATGGATAACCATGGATAAAAGGGGTGCTAATACCTTCCCCTTCTATAATCTACTCCCCGAACCCAAGAAAAATCTCAAAGGTTTTTGCTGTGCTTTTTAAACCTTTCCTTAGGATAAAATAAAAAGTCGGTGGCGACTCTTGCTCAACCGAAACATTTGCGAAAACAAACGCAAAACCCTAGTCAGTTCTCCCACCGTATCACAGAACTGGCGACTCTGCTGGGGAATTATTTAAAAGTGGAGTAACCTTAGGGCTTAGATCACCCTCTTGCATGACTAATTGTTTGATTTGCTTGCTTTATACTTTGGCTCTATTGTTTGGGTTTACAATCCTCCACCCGGATTGTGGGAAACATTCATAGATAGCAATACGTTGTGGAAACTGTGCGGGGTATACCGACACGGTCTAAGCAATAGCTATATTAGTGCGACATATTTGTGAGTACCGGTAACCCTTGAGTTCAATCAAGGAGAGTACGGGGCCGCTGAGTGATGTCACTAAGCACTAATGACCTAGAACCTTACTTGACCATCTTGGCCTTTTATTAGGGGTAGTGAGATGACCGGCTTTGGTGCAGTCCGAAGTTGGTAGATACTCGATACTACACTCATTGAGGGTTGTTTTCTTGGAATATTTTGGTCGCTAGTTAAGTGGCTAAACCAAAACAATGAACAATGAAAACAATCCAGTGATATTGAGCTCCTTAGAACCCGGTTAACTATTTATAGGACAGGTTTTTAAGCCAACTACACTCAAGAGGGTACTTACCTATGAAACCCCATGCAAGCCTGAAACTAGGGTTTGGTGTGATTTGCTTGTACATATGTCTTGTGCATACATCATAAACATCATAAAGCATCATATGCATTTACTAACCATTTCAAGGGTTGGGATCTTCATCATTGTTTTTGTTTTGTAGGTCATGGAAATGCCTCGCAGAAATACCCTTCAAGTCAACCTTGTGAGAATCTCCCCTCAACTCAAGGAGCTCACCTCAAGAATTCCGGAAAATTCATCCTTCAGTGAAAGACATGGTAGACTGCTCAGCCTAGTCAACACCAACATTGAAGAAGACATGATGAAAGTGCTATTCCAGTTCTTTTACCCCCTTCACCATTGCTTCACTTTCCCTGATTATCAGCTGGTTCCCACTTTGGAGGAGTTTTCTCAACTCCTAAGAATCCCTATCCTTAATCAACTACCCTTCAACGGTACGGAGAAGGAACCAAAGCCTGAAGATGTTGCTCGAGCACTACATCTACAACCATCTGAAATCAAGGGGCATTGGGAAACCAGAAGCGGCGTCAAAGGATTCTTAGCAAAATTCTTGTTTGAGAAGGCACAAGAATGTTGGAACTCATTGGACCTACAAGCTTTTGAAGAGATTGTGGCACTCCTTATCTATGGGTTGGTCTTGTTCCCAAATCCTGACCAATTGGTAGATGTCAACGCTGTCAAAATCTTCTTGTCCAGAAATCCAATACCAACATTGCTTGGGGACATCCTTCACTCATTTTACACACGAACAATGAGAAAGAGGGGTGTTCTCATGTGCTGTACTCCTATCCTCGAAAGGTGGTTTATTTCGCACCTTCCACAATCTGTCTTGAAGAATGACCAAAGTACAAGGTGGTCCCAACGATTGATGACTCTTACTCATTCTGATGTGCATTGGTGTTCTCGGTCCGGAGAAAATGTCATCATCGTCGATCGTTGCGGGGAGTTTCCTAATGTTCCTTTACTTGGAATCAGGGGAGGTATCACCTACAACCCTTGCCTAGCTTTGAGGCAATTTGGATATGCACGGAGGGATGGCCCTCATGACATGTTGATTCCTAGCCTAGTTTTTGACTTCGACAACGATGCGCAAGGACTTCGCCAGAGATTCATCAGAGCTTGGGGAAGACTCAATAAGGTTGATAGCAAGACTCTGGGACACAAGAACTCCATCCCTCATGAGCCCTATCTCAAATGGGTACGAGCCCGAGCCCAAAGTCTAATGATGCCTTATCCTCATGTACTCCCAGTGATTAAAGAGCCTGTTAATGAAGGAGAGGTTCCCTACACCATCCTGCATCCAGACATGCCTACATCGTGGGAGGAAATGCAGAAAATTTGGATTCAGCTCAAGGAGGAACGGAACACTTTTGAAGCTAGCTACTACGCCAGTGAAAAGAAGGTTCTAGAGCTTACCCGACGACTCCACGAGCAAGAGGCCCTCAACACCTACATCGCGCCAAAGAGGATGCGCAATGTCTTTCTGCCTTGAGAAGTTTATGTTGTAATGTTTGGCCCATGGGGCATTTATGTACTAACAGATTTCTTCTTATTAATATGACGTGCGTTCTTCTTTGTCTGAAACAATTTTGAATATCCTAAATCCTTGAATGCATTGCATACATCAGCATACCATTCATCATGTGCATAAGCAGGTCTCACTCCAGGTTTCCTTATCTATCTGATGTTTATTTCAGTAGGATGGATCTCGAGCAAACAGTTAAAGACCTACAAGCCCAGAATGCACAGTTCCAGCAACTCTTGATGACCTTGGTCAAGAGTCAAGAGGATATCAAGGCTCATCTGGAGAACAAGGACCCAGTGAAGAAGAAAAAGAGGGTCGGAGTGGCTACTTTGGGGAGAAGATTTGACAGAGAAGCTCGGAGGGTGCTTGAATTTCCTCCCACTTCTGATGAAGGGACTAGTAAAAGAGATCGAGTTGCGGTGCCTTCCGAGTCTGATGCAGAGGAGGAAGAGGTTGAAGAGGATGAAGATTATTCTGACCAGCAGTATCCTCCAACTGATGATAAGTACAAGGGTTTAGAAGACAGATTGGCTGCCATGGAATTGCAAAGGGTACCGAGTCTGGATTTTGAAGACATGGGCTTGGTTGCCGGAATTGTGATTCCCCCAAAATTCAAGGTGCCGGTGTTTGTGAGGTACGACGGACTATCCTGTCCCAAAATGCATCTCAGGTCCTATGTGAGAAAGATTCAACCCTATACGGCAGATAAAAATCTCTGGATTCATTTCTTTCAAGACAGCCTGTCGGGAGCTCAGTT
This sequence comes from Vicia faba, assembly GCA_948472305.1. Lineage (NCBI taxonomy): Eukaryota > Viridiplantae > Streptophyta > Magnoliopsida > Fabales > Fabaceae > Vicia > Vicia faba. The sequence goes on along the minus strand of OX451741.1, from coordinate 1,329,564,229 downwards.
GGAATGGTTTTATCAGTTAGAAGGAACCAGTGTCAGAAATTGGGAAGATTTGGCCACCGCTTTCTATAAACAATACCAGTATAATTCTGATCTTGCTCCTACTCGTACCCAACTTCAGGGTATGTCACTAGGAACAAGTGAGGGATTCAAGGAATATGCACAAAAATGGAGGGATTTGGCTGGCAGGGTGCAGCCTCCTTTAACCGATCGTGAGCTCGTTGATATGTTTCTTGGGACCCTATCTGGGCCATTTTTCAATCATCTAATTGGTAACTCTTCCGCGGGGTTTACCGATTTGATCTTAACAGGCGAAAGAATAGAAGCTGGCATCAAGTCAGGATAGATTCAGAAGGGTGTCGCTGCAAGTGTTGAGAAGAAGCCGTTTAAGAAGGAGACAGCTATGGTATATTCTCAAAGAAGAGCAGGGAAGATGGAACGTCGGCCAACTGTGGGGGCCGTAATGATTCAAAACACTCCGAGTGAGCAGCCTCGCTACAACCAATCCAGACCAAATCAGCAACGGGTGGAAAGGCCACAACGGCAGTTCACCCGTATTAATATGACTCCAGCGCAGGTGCTTCCCCATCTATTGAAGTTGAATCTTGCCACCATCAAGGAGGCGCCAAAGAATGTAAATACATCCTCTCCACATTATCATGCCAATGCTAAATGCGCCTATCATTCAGACAGTGTTGGACACGACACCAATGATTGTTGGGCACTCAAGCATAAGATCCAGGATCTGATAGAGGCTAAGGAGGTAGAGTTTGACGCTCCAGAAAAACCCAATGTGATATCTGCACCTATGCCGAAGCACGGTCGGAATGTCAATGCCATTGAAGAGGATCTGTATGTTGCTGACGTTAGTGATCTGACTACTCCACTGCTAACCATTAAGTTAAATTTGTTAAGGGCCGGGATCTTCCCGGGATGTAAAGAAGACTGCTACTGTTGCCACTCTCTGCCGTTTGATTGTCCGCTATTGAAGAAAGGCATCCAAGGCCTCATGGATAGCCGACAAATTTTGTTCGAAAAAGTTTCCGTTGTTCCAGTTCAAGTTGAAAATGTCTCAATCATAACCATTCACGCCAATCTTTCCGAGGCCGTCAAAAAGCCAGTTAAGATTACACCAGCTGCAAAGTCTATACCTTTGAAGATAACAATGCCATGGCCTATTCCCTTTATTTCTGAGAAGTCGATACCTTGGAACTATGGTGGTGACATCTATTACCATGGTATCAAGCAAGTTGAAATAATTGAAGAAAATTCAGATGATGAAAAAGCCAGCATTAGCAACATTGCGGGCACCAGCAAAATCACCAGGAGCGGGAGAATATTTTCTCCAGAGATTGCCCCTCCAAGAGCAGTCTTTGGACCCTCATCAGCTAAAAAAGTCATCCCTGCACCAGTAAAACTCTCCGCTAGAACTCCTTTGATTGAAGAAATTTTCGTTCCTAGTGCTGTCTCTCCTACCATTGCTGATAAAGGAAAGGGAATACAAGATGAGCCCGTCATGACGAGGGCTCAACCTTTGGCGATTCCGGAAGCCTCCAAGAAAGAAATGGACGAGATTTTGAGGATAATCAAGAGAAGTGATTACGATGTGGTGGAACAGTTGGGGCAAACCCCCTCCAAAATCTCCATGCTGGCACTGTTGCTTTGCTCAGAAGCGCACGCTCAAGCTTTGATTAAGTTTCTAAAGGCAGCTCATGTGCCCCAGGAAACCTCTGCAGATCAATTTCAACATTGCGTGGCTAGTCTGACTGCAGACAATGGACTAGGTTTTTCTGATGCCGACCTAACCCCTAAAGGCCGAAATCACAATGATGCGTTGCATATTTCAATCGAGTGTCGCGGAACCACCCTTGCACATGTTTTGGTTGATACCGGTTCATCGCTGAATGTTTTGCCTAAGAAGGCCTTGGACCGGCTAGATTGCGAAGGGTTGGAATTGAAGCCGAGTGATATTATCGTCAGAGCTTTCGATGGGTCGAAAAGAATGGTCCATGGAGAAGTTGAAATTCCTGTCAAGATAGGTACTGAGGTGTTTAAATCCACTTTCTATGTAATGGACATCCGTCCATCATACTCCTGCCTGCTGGGTAGACCTTGGATACACCATGCTGGGGCAGTCACCTCCTCCTTGCATCAGATGCTGAAGTATCCTGTAAAGGGAAAGATCATTACTGTCCACGGCGAAGAAGAGTACATGATTAGCCATTTAAATTCTTTCCGGTATGTGGAGGTTGAAGGAGAGTTCATCGAGACACCGTTTCAACATTTCGAAGAAGTACTTCCTGAGATAGCAGTGGAGAAGTTGGCAACTGAGACACCAAGGCAGATGGCCAGGATGGCGTCTCTGGAGGATGCAAGGGCTGCAGTTAAAGAAGGGAAGAATTCAGCGTGGGGGCAGTTACCCGATTTTCCGCATAAAGCTGATAAGTTTGGATTAGGTTTCACCGCCGCTGGCCAGAAGGCCATGCGCCAGTCAAAGATTGAAAGAGCGCCGATCAAAATTTCTCCTTACCAAATCAACGCCCTTGAAGATGAAGACAAGGAAAGCAGCATTGAAGGGTGGATTTATCCAACTGTCAGAGGAGGGTTGAACAATTGGGAGGCTAAAGACTTTGTCCCCATCACTTTTATTCATCAGTAATTTATCTATTAAACATTTCCTATTTGGCCTGTAATATTTTACTTTCAAACAATCCGTGCACTATCTTTTCACCTCCTGCCTTGCCCGGGGCATGTAGGTCCACTTGTAAGGGTTTGACTATTTTTCATATTCATATGCCATGTTTAATGATTCATTGGACGTTTTTCATTTGATAAACTGCTTATGTTCATTTTCTTTCCTTTTTGCATTTTTTGTTTAAGGATGGCTATCCCTTACACACACCCACACTCACCAATGCAGGTACCCATCCACTCCGGATTCCATGGGTGACTATTCTGCTGTATCTTTCAATAACTCTGAGGACCTGGTCAATCTAGCCGAGTATGAAGAGGACGAAGGTTGTGAAGTACCCGGGGAACTAGCCAGACTCCTGCAGCAAGAGGAAAGGGCCATCTTACCGCATGAAGAGCCATTGGAAGTTGTCAACTTGGGAACCGAGGAGAATCAGAAGGAGGTGCAAGTGGGTGCCAACCTGGAACCAGAAGTCAAGGAGCGCCTAGTACAGTTGTTGAATGAGTATGTTGAGATCTTCGCTTGGTCCTATGAAGACATGCCGGGTCTAGACACAGACATCATGGTTCACCGTCTCCCCACAAGAGAAGACTGTCCACCGATCAAGCAAAAAGTTCGTCGAATGAGGCCTGACATGTCCGAAAAAATCAAAGCAGAAGTAATGAAGCAGTTCAATGCTGGATTTCTGGCTGTTACGTCCTATCCTCAATGGGTCGCTAACATTGTACCAGTGCCTAAGAAGGATGGCAAAGTCAGAATGTGTGTGGACTACCGGGATTTGAATAGGGCCATCCCTAAGGATGATTTCCCGCTACCTCATATTGACATCTTGATCGACAATACAGCTTAGCATAAGGTGTTTTCCTTCATGGACGGATTCTCGGGCTACAATCAAATCAAAATGGCCCCCGAGGATATGGAGAAAACAACTTTTGTCACACAATGGGGCACTTTCTGTTATAAGGTGATGCCGTTCGGGCTGAAGAACGCAGGGGCAACTTATCAACGCGCCATGGTAGCTTTATTTCATGACATGATACATCATGAGATTGAAGTTTACGTAGACGATATGATAGCTCGGTCACAAACAGAGGAAGAGCACCTTGAACATCTGGAAAAGCTGTTTGCCAGATTGAAAGAATACAAGTTAAGGCTGAATCCAAGCAAATGCACTTTTGGAGTTAGGTCTGGTAAACTCCTGGGATTCATTGTAAGCAACAAAGGCATTGAAGTCGATCCGGAAAAAGTGAAAGCAATACAAGAGATGCCTGCTCCCCGCACTGAAAAGGAGGTTAGAGGATTCTTGGGGCGCATAAACTATATTGCCAGATTCATCTCACATCTGACTTCTACCTGTGAGCCAATTTTCAAACTCTTGAAGAAAGATCAGGTAGTTGAATGGAACAACGACTGCCAAGCTGATTTTGATAGAATCAAGGAATATTTACTAGAACCTCCCATTCTGATGCCACCAGTCGAAGGAAGACCATTGATCATGTATTTGACCGTCTTGGATAACTCAATGGGGTGTGTTTTGGGCCAGCATGACGAGTCTGGTCGAAAAGAGCATGTTATTTATTACCTTAGCAAAAAGTTTACCGACTGTGAGACTCGCTACTCATTGCTCGAGAAAACTTGCTGCGCTTTGGTATGGGCTGCTCGCCGACTAAGACAGTATATGCTGACTCATACTACCTTGTTGATATCCAAAATGGACCCTATCAAATATATCTTCGAAAAGCCCGCTTTATCTGGAAGGATAGCCAGATGGCAAATGATCTTGACCGAGTATGACATCCAGTACACCACCCAAAAAGCTATAAAAGGGAGTGTATTAGCTGACCATCTGGCTCATCAGGCTATCGAAGACTATCAACCCATGAGATTTGACTTCCCGGACGAGGACATCATGAGTTTGGACAACATTAAAGGTGACAGACCCGAAAAGGGATCCCGATGGACCCTGTACTTTGATGGTGCTTCAAATGCACTTGGAAATGGCATTGGCGCAGTACTCATTTCTCCGGAAGGATGCCACACTCCTTTCACGGCCCGACTTTGCTTCAGCTGCACAAACAATATGGCTGAGTATGAAGCCTGCATCTTTGGTCTCAAGGCTGCTATAGACTTGAGGATCAAATCTTTGATCGTATTCGGGGACTCGGCTTTGGTCATCAGCCAAATCAAAGGAGATTGGGATACCAAGCATCCTAATCTTATCCCATACAAAGAGCATGTTCTGACATTGTTGCCTCACTTCGAGCAAATTACCTTCGAGCACTTTTCGCGAGAAGAGAATCAGCTAGCAGATGCTCTAGCCACAATGTCCTCCATGTTTAAACTCAATTGGGATAACGAGGCTCCCCAAATCACCATCGAGCGAATGGATGAACCCGCGCATTGTCACGAGATTAATACCGAAGAAGTAGTGGAACAACCTTGGTTCCATGAAATCAAAAGGTATCTCGAGACCCAAGATTATCCTGAAGGAGCTTCTGTGAATGACAAGAAGTTCTTAAGGAAATTCGCTGCTAAGTTCTTCCTGAGCAACGACATCCTTTACAAACGAAGCCATGATTGTGTATTACTCCGACGTGTGGATAAGGCTGAAGCAGAGTTGATCATGACTGATGTACACAGCGGCCCATTTGGCACTCACTTGAGCGGGCATACAATGGCTAAGAAGATCCTAAGGGCAGGCTATTACTGGTCTACCATGGAGACTGATTGCCATCAACATTCCCGTACTTGTCACAAGTGTCAAGTCTATGCTGACAAAGTTCTTATCCCTCCGGTTCCCCTCAACGTCCTGACTGCTCCATGGCCCTTTGCAATGTGGGGCATTGATATGATTGGAGAGATCAAGCCCACGGCTTCCAACGGACACCGCTTCATCCTGGTTGCCATTGACTACTTCACTAAATGGGTCGAAGCAGCTTCCTTCGCCTCTGTCACCAAAAATGTGGTTGCCCGCTTTATCAAGCAAAATCTCATATGTCGGTACGGTGTTCCAGACAGGATTATCACAGACAACGGTACAAATCTGAATAACACAATGATCACTGCATTATGCGAACAGTTCAAGATTTATCATCACAATTCATCTCCCTATCGGCCGAAGATGAACGGTGCTGTTGAAGCTGCGAACAAAAATATTAAGAAGATTATTCAGAAAATGACAGTCACTTACAAAGACTGGCATGAGATGTTACCGTTTGCGCTGCATGGATACCGTACGACGATACGTACTTCAACTGGGGCAACCCCATTTTCTTTGGTTTATGGCATGGAAGCTGTTTTGCCTATGGAAGTTCAGATCCCGTCTCTAAGGATTATGAAGGATGCAGGTTTGAATGAAGATGATTGGATGCAGACCCGACTTGATCAACTCAATCTGATCGACGAAAAGCGACTTGCGGCTATATGCCATTGTCAGACGTATCAAAAACGGATGATCAAGGCCTTCAATAAGAAAGTCAGACGCCAAGTGTATCAAGTCGGAGATCTAGTAGTCAAGCGGATTATCTTGCCGCAAAGTGATCCCAGGGGCAAATGGACTCCTACATATGAAGGACCATTTGTGATCAAGAGCATATTTTCTGGTGGTGCAATGATTCTGACCACCATGGACGGCGACGATTTGCCGCACCCTGCGAACACAGACATAGTCAAAAGATACTACGCATAAAATAACCCGACAAGTCGAAAACCCGAAAGGGCGGCTTGGGCAAAAATGGGCATCCCGGTGAACCGAAAACCCGAAAGGGCGGTTCAGGCAAAAATTAGGGATAAAAACAAAAAAATATGTACACCCGGCAAGTTGAAAACCCGAAAGGGCGGCTTGGGCAAAAAGGGGTTTCCCGGTGGATCGAAAACCCGAAAGGGCGATTCAGGTAAAAGTTAGGGAATTAGAGCGTATGACTATGTCTCGTCGGATCACTTCAAAGACAGTCTCTTCATCAACCGGTTCCAGGTTTCTGATCAATCCAGCCATCGTCAAACGAAGCATCGAATGGACAGATGTTCGGAGTTGCGAAAGCTACAGCAGAATGGAATCCCATGGAATTATTTCACATAGCCATCTTTATTTTGTATAAATTTTTCAAATATTTACGACAAGATCCTCTTACTAGGATGATTGTCTCCTTTGTACAAATATACCCAAAGAAAATCAATACAAATACTCTTCCCAAAATTTGTGTCATTTCCCTTTTTCTTTTTCTCTTGCACTATTTGTTTTATTTTGAGAAACGTCCAATGTTTTGTTAGATAGGCATATGCATTTGAAACATGATCACTTCCTATTTGAACCTAAGAAAGAGAGTTACTGATAGGATGAAAGTACAAACAGATATTTTGACACCCTTTCAAAGGAAATCCCTCGAGATTTGTAATCCACATCCCTGGCAAACCCTGAGGTCTACCTCCAGCAGACCCCCGAAGCTTATCCCCAGTAAGGTTCTGAAAGGTATTCCCCGCAGAGTACGGACGTCCCTCCCGAGTCTTATTCAAAGTTATTCCTCACAAAGGCTTATAACTGGGTTATCCTCAACTAACAACCAGGGGAGATCGCGCTCGCCAAAGTTCTTCCCATCCCCAGCGGAGTTCCTCAAATTCCCCAGCGGAGTTCCTCAAAATTCCCCAACAATAACTTATCAAATACAATCCCCGGAGGAGTTTTATCTTTGCAAAATCCCCAGCCAGAGAATCTTCCGGAAATCATTTTCCCTCAGAGTTTAAGCTTCAGTATCCCCAGCAGATCAAAGGCTTCAAATGGACAATCCCCAGCGGAGTCAGACTTTTAAAACTTTCTCCCCACAGAGTTTTTAGGAAGAAAAATCCTGAGTTCCCCAGTAAAATCTCCAGAGATACTTCTCTCCAAGCTGAAGATTCTCAATCTGGCCTCCCCAGCATTAAGTCTACTGGTTTGGTACTCCCCAGTAGAAGACTTCAGGAATTCCCCAGAAGATTGGTATACAACCCAAGCTCCAGGTTCCCCAGCAACGACCCAGGACTTATTTTCCCCGGCAGCAGCCAAGATTCTTTTATCTTCCGCTATCCCGGATTCATTTATCCTGTGCAAGACAGCTCTCCAGCTTACATGCGCATCCATTTACATTCATAGCACATAATATACATGCATCATAACATTGCATACAACTAACTCTTTGCCTTTTCAGGTAAGATCAGTCGACAGATTAAAATCATTCAAATCTCAAGATTTCTGAAAACAGTTCACGGGTTCTCCAAGTAAACGGATGTTAACCTATCACTTGTTCAGAGTCTTCTCAAGACTTCTGAAAACAGTTCATGGATTCTTCCCAACAACGGATGTTGATCTATCAGCTTGTTCAGATGCACCTTTGAATTTAGTTTACGGAAGCTTCCCAACAACGGATGCTGCTCTATTGCTTATTCAACTTCAAGATTTCTGAAAATAGTTCACGGGTTCTCCAAGTAAACGGATGTTAACCTATCACTTGTTCAGATTCTTCTCAAGACTTCTGAAAACAGTTCATGGATTCTTCCCAAGTAACGGATGTTAATCTATCAACTTGTTCAGATGCAACTTTTTGAAGACAGTTTACGGAAGCTTCCCAACAACGGATGCTGCTCTATTGCTTATTCAACTTCAAGATTTCTGAAAATAGTTCACGGGTTCTCCAAGTAAACGGATGTTAACCTATCACTTGTTCAGATTATTCTCAAGACTTCTGAAAACAGTTCATGGATTCTTCCCAAGTAACGGATGTTAATCTATCAACTTGTTCAGATGCAACTTCCTGAAAACAGCTTACAGTTTCCTCCCAACAACGGATGTCAACCTATTGCTTGTTCAGACCCCCAATTCAGAAATGGTCCAAAGCTTGGACACTTTCCTGATATTCCCTTCCAGATGGCATCTTTAAGCCCATCCCCGACAAGTTTTTGTCACTACTCCGATGGCATCATTAAGCCCATCTCCAAATGGCATCTTTAAGCCCATTCCCGCATCCAATGCTTTGATGAGTGCAAATTTCCGGGCACTCTAGTGTCCAATCTCCTTTTACCCTCGAGTCACGAAAGGCAAGCTTGTCAATCTAACTCTTCGGGTTCAAGAAGATTGAACAGGGGCAACTGTTGTACCCCAAAATTTGCCCTCCCATTTCTCATTGATTTCTCCTCACAAAGCTCTTGAAGCTCAAGATCCAGTTAGGGTTTCATCTGCTCAAGACTCCTCCTTGCACTGCTAACCCCAAGTTAGGGTTTGTGTTTGCACAAAGATGTTTTGACCTAAAGTGCCCAAGATGACTTTCTTGCTTCATATTGACCTCCTAAGTTTACCCATACCAAGTTTCAAGTCCTGATTCCAAATTTTGCCCAGTCAATTGGACAGTTGACCTAGAAATCAACTGTGTTGGGGAAAAAGTCAACTGTGGCCAATTGACAGTCAAATCTCATGAAATTTGATCCACATCAACATTATGAACTCATATGAACCATTTGACCAAGTTTGGATCACAATCCCACAAGAAATTTGATCAGATCACTAAAAGGGCAAAATGGTCATTTTTAGGGTTTTGACTGTACAGAGGCAATTTTTGACTGTTTGACCTAGCCAATGGCAAACCAAGCTCACATATGGACTCAAGGACCCCATGGAATTATCTTGACATGCTCAACAAGTTCAAAAGATCCCAAGTACACAAGATTGACAGTTGAGTTTCCCAGTCAATTGATCAGTTTTGACTGTATACTGAAAAGTCAAACTTTGACTTTTTGGTCAAAATCAAAGGTCAAGATTCATTTTTCATCAAAATATGCCAAATCATGAAACTTGTTCACCAAGAAATCACAAATTGCAAATTAGGGTTAGAAAATGGAATTTTTCATAACTTAGAATTTTTCTAAGTTATGAAAAACCCTAATTTTTTCCCAACTTTGCCCCACCTTTTCACCAAGATCCATTTGGATTCAAACAAAAGTCAAAACATGAAAGTTGTAGCTTGTTGCATAATCTACAACTTTGATTCACAAAGTTTTCTCATTTGAAGCTTGTATCTCAAGTTACAATTTTTTGAATAAGGGCACTAAACCATTTTTAACTTAGTAAAATTTTAACCTATTTTGACAAGGTTTTCTACCCCACTTCAAGGCCATTTTTCATACCCTTCCACTTGGAATTTCAATTTGCATTTCAAAGATGGATTGTAGTACACATTCCAAGCTTTCCAAAATGTCCAAGAACTTCTCAAACAACCTCATGGTTAGAGAGAATCGAATTTCACAATATAGCAAAAAACCACTTTGTTCATGACCAAGTTCCATGTCCATAACTTTGCAAATTTGAACTCAGCATGCTTTAGGCTAGATTACAGGTCCTTAAACCAAGTTACACTCCATAATTTAATGCTTGTTCATTGTGCCAAGGTGTTGTTCCATGAGTTCAAGCATTGTACACAAGATTGATCCATTTTTAGATAAAGTGAACTTTCCATTTTTGAAAAGATTAGCTTTATGTCCAATTGCAAATCAAAGAAGTACATTGCAAATCTGAATGGCACAAGTTTATGAGCATAACACTCTGATCAATGAGGGATTATGCAGCACATTAGGAGGCCCCCTACATGCCTAGGAAGCCAAGTTGCATTTTGTTGCTTAAGAAAGAAGAAAAGTCCCATAACTTGTAACATTTTCCATCTCAGCTTGGACACACAAGAAAGAACTTATCAAACACCTTCCAAAGAACATAACCAAGCTGTGACACGAGCCATTTTCCTCTCAAACACCCTCCATCTCAGAATCATCCTCAAACTGCAAAAACAGAGTTGCCTCTGCAGTTTGAGTGCCAACTCCCATTTCCCTCGAGCATTCTTACCAAATCAATTCACACACATTCCCTAGCATGTATGCAAGCTAACCATGACCTAAAACCTGACCTGTAATCCCCCTAACAGCTTCCACCATTTTCATTTTTTCCTTTTGCAGTTGAAGTTCCATAGCTTGATTCAGAAGCTTTCAAGACAAAGTAAACATTGGAATAGCATCCTTGGACCTCAAGGAAGCTTTTCCAATCATCACCTTGCACTGAAAGTTCCTCATTCTCCAGATAGAAGTTCAACTGAATAGGTAAAATTTTGAACTCGTATCTCTCTTATTAAGCATCTTTAGTCTTAAGTTTGTGAAGAAACAAGGTTCTACTCATAGCCCTGAGCATGTACATATCTTTACATTTCATTTCTTTTGCCTGAGTTGAGAGAATTTAAGCTTTGAAAATGGCAGAAAGTTTAGGTCAAGATTTGGGATTGATAAAATTATCTCTCATTTCTGAGAGTTAGGATGAGTTTTTTATATATTTGGAATCGTGATTCAATGCTTGACATGTTTTGTGTTGAAAGTTTGTGCAAAATCTCAAAGAATCAGGATGTTTGAATCTCTGTAACAAGGCGCGCGTTTTGGCCAAAGGTTGAAGAAGAAGTGGACTGGGCTGGGCCTGGAACTATTTTCTTTTCACACCCTGTTTCCATGTTCATACCCACCAAGCCCATTTGCTTTATTCTTAATGATTTTTGACATTTTCTTTTTTTATTTGATTCATTTATTTTTTCTCAGCATATTAAAATTTTGAAAATATTTTTCTCATCATTTTTTGATTTTATTTAGTATTTATTTGATTTTCTTTTGATTTATACATAAGTGAATATATATTATTATTTGGAATAAATAGGAAAAATAATGTAAATACATGCTCATTTTCATTTTTATTTTATTTTACCCTCTGAAAATATTTTATATAAAAAATGCTATTTTCTAAAAAATTTAATTATTATTATTATTTATATATATAGTACATAATTGAAATAATATAAATATACATATATATATATTAATATACTTAGAGTAAAAATACCAAAATATACATATTTTACTTTTTTAATATATAATACTAAAAAATGCCATTTTTACAAATATACTATATTTTATTTTATTTTTGTATGTAAATGATAAATATTATATGAATTAAGTAATTAATATCCATTTTGATTAAAATTAGGGTTTTTGCCCTAAATATGAAAATACTCAAAAATAATACCTTTTTATTTTCTTATTTTATTTTACATAAACAACATTTTTTCATACATATATAAAAACTTTCTTTTTGCATTTTGCATATTTATTTAATTTCTATTTAATTATGCAATTTATTTACCTTGCAAATATTCAAAAATGATGTAATAATTTAGATTTAAATTCTTGTCTAAATATCCCCCATTTGTAAATTTGTACCCCCTCCCTATATTATTATGTTGTAATAGCGTAGGAATTTAAATTTCGCACTTTATACGCTTTCTAATTATGCCATGTTAGAATTAGGGTTTGCATGCGAAAAACGATAAAAAATAGTTTGACCTAATACAAGATAAATGAGCATGAAAATAAACAACACATCTCACACTCGCACCCCCTAGGGTATTCCACTTTGTTGCCTTCAAATAAATGGGCCATATTGCATGTTGAACTTCTTTGGGCAAAACAAACAAATTGAATGATCATAGTCCCTCGATAAAACTTTTCAAAACAAACAAAAACAAATGATCAAGTCCCTTAAAGAAAATTGCCCAAAGACCTTTAACACTATTGCAATTATGGTCCAAACGATGACCCGCGCCCGTCCCTTTCATCTCCTAAGACAAGATTGTCCACCAAATACAATGGTGGAACAAAATTGTCAAAAGGTTTAAAACATGACAAAACCTTTGAGAAAACTTTAGGGTAGATAAACTCTTAAGTACTTGTCAATTTGCAAAGAAAACACTTGCCTAATTTCAAAACCCACTTCACAAACACTTTCAAAATCAACTTTTCAAACCCTTGAAACATCCTTTTAAAAAAAAAGATAAAACACCTTTTGTAAAACATTCGAGTAAAGAATTGTTACAAGGTTAGCCTAACACAAGGCATCTTTTCAAAACATTTTCAAAACCATACACAAAGCACCATTTCAAACAATTGAAAAATAAGGCAAGTTGATCTAAGCAAGTACCTAAGAGCCCATGGATAACCATGGATAAAAGGGGTGCTAATACCTTCCCCTTCTATAATCTACTCCCCGAACCCAAGAAAAATCTCAAAGGTTTTTGCTGTGCTTTTTAAACCTTTCCTTAGGATAAAATAAAAAGTCGGTGGCGACTCTTGCTCAACCGAAACATTTGCGAAAACAAACGCAAAACCCTAGTCAGTTCTCCCACCGTATCACAGAACTGGCGACTCTGCTGGGGAATTATTTAAAAGTGGAGTAACCTTAGGGCTTAGATCACCCTCTTGCATGACTAATTGTTTGATTTGCTTGCTTTATACTTTGGCTCTATTGTTTGGGTTTACAATCCTCCACCCGGATTGTGGGAAACATTCATAGATAGCAATACGTTGTGGAAACTGTGCGGGGTATACCGACACGGTCTAAGCAATAGCTATATTAGTGCGACATATTTGTGAGTACCGGTAACCCTTGAGTTTAATCAAGGAGAGTACGGGGCCGCTGAGTGATGTCACTAAGCACTAATGACCTAGAACCTTACTTGACCATCTTGGCCTTTTATTAGGGGTAGTGAGATGACCGGCTTTGGTGCAGTCCGAAGTTGGTAGATACTCGATACTACACTCATTGAGGGTTGTTTTCTTGGAATATTTTGGTCGCTAGTTAAGTGGCTAAACCAAAACAATGAACAATGAAAACAATCCAGTGATATTGAGCTCCTTAGAACCCGGTTAACTATTTATAGGACAGGTTTTTAAGCCAACTACACTCAAGAGGGTACTTACCTATGAAACCCCATGCAAGCCTGAAACTAGGGTTTGGTGTGATTTGCTTGTACATATGTCTTGTGCATACATCATAAACATCATAAAGCATCATATGCATTTACTAACCATTTCAAGGGTTGGGATCTTCATCATTGTTTTTGTTTTGTAGGTCATGGAAATGCCTCGCAGAAATACCCTTCAAGTCAACCTTGTGAGAATCTCCCCTCAACTCAAGGAGCTCACCTCAAGAATTCCGGAAAATTCATCCTTCAGTGAAAGACATGGTAGACTGCTCAGCCTAGTCAACACCAACATTGAAGAAGACATGATGAAAGTGCTATTCCAGTTCTTTGACCCCCTTCACCATTGCTTCACTTTCCCTGATTATCAGCTGGTTCCCACTTTGGAGGAGTTTTCTCAACTCCTAAGAATCCCTATCCTTAATCAACTACCCTTCAACGGTACGGAGAAGGAACCAAAGCCTGAAGATGTTGCTCGAGCACTACATCTACAACCATCTGAAATCAAGGGGCATTGGGAAACCAGAAGCGGCGTCAAAGGATTCTTAGCAAAATTCTTGTTTTAGAAGGCACAAGAATGTTGGAACTCATTGGACCTACAAGCTTTTGAAGAGATTGTGGCACTCCTTATCTATGGGTTGGTCTTGTTCCCAAATCCTGACCAATTGGTAGATGTCAACGCTGTCAAAATCTTCTTGTCCAGAAATCCAATACCAACATTGCTTGGGGACATCCTTCACTCATTTTACACACGAACAATGAGAAAGAGGGGTGTTCTCATGTGCTGTACTCCTATCCTTGCAAGGTGGTTTATTTCGCACCTTCCACAATCTGTCTTGAAGAATGACCAAAGTACAAGGTGGTCCCAACGATTGATGACTCTTACTCATTCTGATGTGCATTGGTGTTCTCGGTCCGGAGAAAATGTCATCATCGTCGATCGTTGCGGGGAGTTTCCTAATGTTCCTTTACTTGTAATCAGGGGAGGTATCACCTACAACCCTTGCCTAGCTTTGAGGCAATTTGGATATGCACGGAGGGATGGCCCTCATGACATGTTGATTCCTAGCCTAGTTTTTGACTTCGACAACGATGCGCAAGGACTTCTCCAGAGATTCATCAGAGCTTGGGGAAGACTCAATAAGGTTGATAGCAAGACTCTGGGACACAAGAACTCCATCCCTCATGAGCCCTATCTCAAATGGGTACGAGCCCGAGCCCAAAGTCTAATGATGCCTTATCCTCATGTACTCCCAGTGATTAAAGAGCCTGTTAATGAAGGAGAGGTTCCCTACACCATCCTGCATCCAGACATGCCTACATCGTGGGAGGAAATGCAGAAAAGTTGGATTCAGCTCAAGGAGGAACGAAACACTTTTGAAGCTAGCTACTACGCCAGTGAAAAGAAGGTTCTAGAGCTTACCCGACGACTCCACGAGCAAGAGGCCCTCAACACCTACATCGCGCCAAAGAGGATGCACAATGTCTTTCTGCCTTGAGAAGTTTATGTTGTAATGTTTGGCCCATGGGGCATTTATGTACTAACAGATTTCTTCTTATTAATATGACGTGCGTTCTTCTTTGTCTGAAACAATTTTGAATATCCTAAATCCTTGAATGCATTGCATACATCAGCATACCATTAATCATGTGCATAAGCAGGTCTCACTCCAGGTTTCCTTATCTATCTGACGTTTATTTCAGTAGGATGGATCTCGAGCAAACAGTTAAAGACCTACAAGCCCAGAATGCACAGTTCCAGCAACTCTTGATGACCTTGGTCAAGAGTCAAGAGGATATCAAGGCTCATCTGGAGAACAAGGACCCAGTGAAGAAGAAAAAGAGGGTCGGAGTGGCTACTTTGGGGAGAAGATTTGACAGAGAAGCTCGGAGGGTGCTTGAATTTCCTCCCACTTCTGATGAAGGGACTAGTAAAAGAGATCGAGTTGCGGTGCCTTCCGAGTCTGATGCAGAGGAGGAAGAGGTTGAAGAGGATGAAGATTATTCTGACCAGCAGTATCCTCCAGCTGATGATAAGTACAAGGGTTTAGAAGACAGATTGGCTGCCATGGAATTGCAAAGGGTACCGAGTCTGGATTTTGAAGACATGGGCTTGGTTGCCGGAATTGTGATTCCCCCAAAATTCAAGGTGCCAGTGTTTGTGAGGTACGACGGACTATCCTGTCCCAAAATGCATCTCAGGTCCTATGTGAGAAAGATTCAACCCTATACGGCAGATAAAAATCTCTGGATTCATTTCTTTCAAGACAGCCTGTCGGGAGCTCAGTTGGAATGGTTTTATCAGTTAGAAGGAACCAGTGTCAGAAATTGGGAAGATTTGGCCACCGCTTTCTATAAACAATACCAGTATAATTCTGATCTTGCTCCTACTCGTACCCAACTTCAGGGTATGTCACTAGGAACAAGTGAGGGATTCAAGGAATATGCACAAAAATGGAGGGATTTGGCTGGCAGGGTGCAGCCTCCTTTAACCGATCGTGAGCTCGTTGATATGTTTCTTGGGACCCTATCTGGGCCATTTTTCAATCATCTAATTGGTAACTCTTCCGCGGGGTTTACCGATTTGATCTTAACAGGTGAAAGAATAGAAGCTGGCATCAAGTCAGGATAGATTCAGAAGGGTGTCGCTGCAAGTGTTGAGAAGAAGCCGTTTAAGAAGGAGACATCTATGGTATATTCTCAAAGAAGAGCAGGGAAGATGGAACGTCGGCCAACTGTGGGGGCCGTAATGATTCAAAACACTCCGAGTGAGCAGCCTCGCTACAACCAATCCAGACCAAATCAGCAACGGGTGGAAAGGCCACAACGGCAGTTCACCCGTATTAATATGACTCCAGCGCAGGTGCTTCCCCATCTATTGAAGTTGAATCTTGCCACCATCAAGGAGGCGCCAAAGAATGTAAATACATCCTCTCCACATTATCATGCCAATGCTAAATGCGCCTATCATTCAGACAGTGTTGGACACGACACCAATGATTGTTGGGCACTCAAGCATAAGATCCAGGATCTGATAGAGGCTAAGGAGGTAGAGTTTGACGCTCCAGAAAAACCCAATGTGATATCTGCACCTATGCCGAAGCACGGTCGGAATGTCAATGCCATTGAAGAGGATCTGTATGTTGCTGACGTTAGTGATCTGACTACTCCACTGCTAACCATTAAGTTAAATTTGTTAAGGGCCGGGATCTTCCCGGGATGTAAAGAAGACTGCTACTGTTGCCACTCTCTGCCGTTTGATTGTCCGCTATTGAAGAAAGGCATCCAAGGCCTCATGGATAGCCGACAAATTTTGTTCGAAAAAGTTTCCGTTGTTCCAGTTCAAGTTGAAAATGTCTCAATCATAACCATTCACGCCAATCTTTCCGAGGCCGTCAAAAAGCCAGTTAAGATTACACCAGCTGCAAAGTCTATACCTTTGAAGATAACAATGCCAGGGCCTATTCCCTTTATTTCTGAGAAGTCGATACCTTGGAACTATGGTGGTGACATCTATTACCATGGTATCAAGCAAGTTGAAATAATTGAAGAAAATTCAGATGATGAAAAAGCCAGCATTAGCAACATTGCGGGCACCAGCAAAATCACCAGGAGCGGGAGAATATTTTCTCCAGAGATTGCCCCTCCAAGAGCAGTCTTTGGACCCTCATCAGCTAAAAAAGTCATCCCTGCACCAGTAAAACTCTCCGCTAGAACTCCTTTGATTGAACAAATTTTCGTTCCTAGTGCTGTCTCTCCTACCATTGCTGATAAAGGAAAGGGAATACAAGATGAGCCCGTCATGACGAGGGCTCAACCTTTGGCGATTCCGGAAGCCTCCAAGAAAGAAATGGACGAGATTTTGAGGATAATCAAGAGAAGTGATTACGATGTGGTGGAACAGTTGGGGCAAACCCCCTCCAAAATCTCCATGCTGGCACTGTTGCTTTGCTCAGAAGCGCACGCTCAAGCTTTGATTAAGTTTCTAAAGGCAGCTCATGTGCCCCAGGAAACCTCTGCAGATCAATTTCAACATTGCGTGGCTAGTCTGACTGCAGACAATGGACTAGGTTTTTCTGATGCCGACCTAACCCCTAAAGGCCGAAATCACAATGATGCGTTGCATATTTCAATCGAGTGTCGCGGAACCACCCTTGCACATGTTTTGGTTGATACCGGTTCATCGCTGAATGTTTTGCCTAAGAAGGCCTTGGACCGGCTAGATTGCGAAGGGTTGGAATTGAAGCCGAGTGATATTATCGTCAGAGCTTTCGATGGGTCGAAAAGAATGGTCCATGGAGAAGTTGAAATTCCTGTCAAGATAGGTACTGAGGTGTTTAAATCCACTTTCTATGTAATGGACATCCGTCCATCATACTCCTGCCTGCTGGGTAGACCTTGGATACACCATGCTGGGGCAGTCACCTCCTCCTTGCATCAGATGCTGAAGTATCCTGTAAAGGGAAAGATCATTACTGTCCACGGCGAAGAAGAGTACATGATTAGCCATTTAAATTCTTTCCGGTATGTGGAGGTTGAAGGAGAGTTCATCGAGACACCGTTTCAACATTTCGAAGAAGTACTTCCTGAGATAGCAGTGGCGAAGTTGGCAACTGAGACACCAAGGCAGATGGCCAGGATGGCGTCTCTGGAGGATGCAAGGGCTGCAGTTAAAGAAGGGAAGAATTCAGCGTGGGGGCAGTTACCCGATTTTCCGCATAAAGCTGATAAGTTTGGATTAGGTTTCACCGCCGCTGGCCAGAAGGCCATGCGCCAGTCAAAGATTGAAAGAGCGCCGATCAAAATTTCTCCTTACCAAATCAACGCCCTTGAAGATGAAGACAAGGAAAGCAGCATTGAAGGGTGGATTTATCCAACTGTCAGAGGAGGGTTGAACAATTGGGAGGCTAAAGACTTTGTCCCCATCACTTTTATTCATCAGTAATTTATCTATTAAACATTTCCTATTTGTTCTGTAATATTTTACTTTCAAACAATCCGTGCACTATCTTTTCACCTCCTGCCTTGCCCGGGGCATGTAGGTCCACTTGTAAGGGTTTGACTATTTTTCATATTCATATGCCATGTTTAATGATTCATTGGACGTTTTTCATTTGATAAACTGCTTATGTTCATTTTCTTTCCTTTTTGCATTTTTTGTTTAAGGATGGCTATCCCTTACACACACCCACACTCACCAATGCAGGTACCCATCCACTCCGGATTCCATGGGTGACTATTCTGCTGTATCTTTCAATAACTCTGAGGACCTGGTCAATCTAGCCGAGTATGAAGAGGACGAAGGTTGTGAAGTACCCGGGGAACTAGCCAGACTCCTGCAGCAAGAGGAAAGGGCCATCTTACCGCATGAAGAGCCATTGGAAGTTGTCAACTTGGGAACCGAGGAGAATCAGAAGGAGGTGCAAGTGGGTGCCAACCTGGAACCAGAAGTCAAGGAGCGCCTAGTACAGTTGTTGAATGAGTATGTTGAGATCTTCGCTTGGTCCTATGAAGACATGCCGGGTCTAGACACAGACATCATGGTTCACCGTCTCCCCACAAGAGAAGACTGTCCACCGATCAAGCAAAAAGTTCGCCGAATGAGGCCTGACATGTCCGAAAAAATCAAAGCAGAAGTAATGAAGCAGTTCAATGCTGGATTTCTGGCTGTTACGTCCTATCCTCAATGGGTCGCTAACATTGTACCAGTGCCTAAGAAGGATGGCAAAGTCAGAATGTGTGTGGACTACCGGGATTTGAATAGGGCCAGCCCTAAGGATGATTTCCCGCTACCTCATATTGACATCTTGATCGACAATACAGCTTAGCATAAGGTGTTTTCCTTCATGGACGGATTCTCGGGCTACAATCAAATCAAAATGGCCCCCGAGGATATGGAGAAAACAACTTTTGTCACACAATGGGGCACTTTCTGTTATAAGGTGATGCCGTTCGGGCTGAAGAACGCAGGGGCAACTTATCAACGCGCCATGGTAGCTTTATTTCATGACATGATACATCATGAGATTGAAGTTTACGTAGACGATATGATAGCTCGGTCACAAACAGAGGAAGAGCACCTTGAACATCTGGAAAAGCTGTTTTCCAGATTGAAAGAATACAAGTTAAGGCTGAATCCAAGCAAATGCACTTTTGGAGTTAGGTCTGGTAAACTCCTGGGATTCATTGTAAGCAACAAAGGCATTGAAGTCGATCCGGAAAAAGTGAAAGAAATACAAGAGATGCCTGCTCCCCGCACTGAAAAGGAGGTTAGAGGATTCTTGGGGCGCATAAACTATATTGCCAGATTCATCTCACATCTGACTTCTACCTGTGAGCCAATTTTCAAACTCTTGAAGAAAGATCAGGTAGTTGAATAGAACGACGACTGCCAAGCTGCTTTTGATAGAATCAAGGAATATTTACTAGAACCTCCCATTCTGATGCCACCAGTCGAAGGAAGACCATTGATCATGTATTTGACCGTCTTGGATAACTCAATGGGGTGTGTTTTGGGCCAGCATGACGAGTCTGGTCGAAAAGAGCATGTTATTTATTACCTTAGCAAAAAGTTTACCGACTGTGAGACTCGCTACTCATTGCTCGAGAAAACTTGCTGCGCTTTGGTATGGGCTGCTCGCCGACTAAGACAGTATATGCTGACTCATACTACCTTGTTGATATCCAAAATGGACCCTATCAAATATATCTTCGAAAAGCCCGCTTTATCTGGAAGGATAGCCAGATGGCAAATGATCTTGACCGAGTATGACATCCAGTACACCACCCAAAAAGCTATAAAAGGGAGTGTATTAGCTGACCATCTGGCTCATCAGGCTATCGAAGACTATCAACCCATGAGATTTGACTTCCCGGACGAGGACATCATGAGTTTGGACAACATTAAAGGTGACGGACCCGAAAAGGGATCCCGATGGACCCTGTACTTTGATGGTGCTTCAAATGCACTTGGAAATGGCATTGGCGCAGTACTCATTTCTCCGGAAGGATGCCACACTCCTTTCAC
Source organism: Vicia faba (assembly GCA_948472305.1). Classification (NCBI taxonomy): domain Eukaryota; kingdom Viridiplantae; phylum Streptophyta; class Magnoliopsida; order Fabales; family Fabaceae; genus Vicia; species Vicia faba. Next base: position 1,329,543,708 of record OX451741.1, on the reverse strand, counting down.
GGCCCGACTTTGTTTCAGCTGCACAAACAATATGGCTGAGTATGAAGCCTGCATCTTTGGTCTCAAGGCTGCTATAGACTTGGGGATCAAATCTTTGATCGTATTCGGGGACTCGGCTTTGGTCATCAGCCAGATCAAAGGAGATTGGGATACCAAGCATCCTAATCTTATCCCATACAAAGAGCATGTTCTGACATTGTTGCCTCACTTCGAGCAAATTACCTTCGAGCACTTTTCGCGAGAAGAGAATCAGCTAGCAGATGCTCTAGCCACAATGTCCTCCATGTTTAAACTCAATTGGGATAACGAGGCTCCCCAAATCACCATCGAGCGAATGGATGAACCCGCGCATTGTCACGAGATTAATACCGAAGAAGTAGTGGAACAACCTTGGTTCCATGAAATCAAAAGGTATCTCGAGACCCAAGATTATCCTGAAGGAGCTTCTGTGAATGACAAGAAGTTCTTAAGGAAATTCGCTGCTAAGTTCTTCCTGAGCAACGGCATCCTTTACAAACGAAGCCATGATTGTGTATTACTCCGATGTGTGGATAAGGCTGAAGCAGAGTTGATCATGACTGATGTACACAGCGGCCCATTTGGCACTCACTTGAGCGGGCATACAATGGCTAAGAAGATCCTAAGGGCAGGCTATTACTGGTCTACCATGGAGACTGATTTCCATCAACATTCCCGTACTTGTCACAAGTGTCAAGTCTATGCTGACAAAGTTCATATCCCTTCGGTTCCCCTCAACGTCCTGACTGCTCCATGGCCCTTTGCAATGTGGGGCATTGATATGATTGGAGAGATCAAGCCCACGGCTTCCAACGGACACCGCTTCATCCTGGTTGCCATTGACTACTTCACTAAATGGGTCGAAGCAGCTTCCTTCGCCTCTGTCACCAAAAATGTGGTTGCCCGCTTTATCAAGCAAAATCTCATATGTCGGTACGGTGTTCCAGACAGGATTATCACAGACAACGGTACAAATCTGATTAACACAATGATCACTGCATTATGCGAACAGTTCAAGATTTATCATCACAATTCATCTCCCTATCGGCCGAAGATGAACGGTGCTGTTGAAGCTGCGAACAAAAATATTAAGAAGATTATTCAGAAAATGACAGTCACTTACAAAGACTGGCATGAGATGTTACCGTTTGCGCTGCATGGATACCGTACGACGATACGTACTTCAACTGGGGCAACCCCATTTTCTTTGGTTTATGGCATGGAAGCTGTTTTGCCTATGGAAGATCAGATCCCGTCTCTAAGGATTATGAAGGATGCAGGTTTGAATGAAGATGATTGGATGCAGACCCGACTTGATCAACTCAATCTGATCGACGAAAAGCGACTTGCGGCTATATGCCATTGTCAGACGTATCAAAAACGGATGATCAAGGCCTTCAATAAGAAAGTCAGACGCCAAGTGTATCAAGTCGGAGATCTAGTAGTCAAGCGGATTATCTTGCCGCAAAGTGATCCCAGGGGCAAATGGACTCCTACATATGAAGGACCATTTGTGATCAAGAGCATATTTTCTGGTGGTGCAATGATTCTGACCACCATGGACGGCGACGATTTGCCGCACCCTGCGAACGCAGACATAGTCAAAAGATACTACGCATAAAATAACCCGACAAGTCGAAAACCCGAAAGGGCGGCTTGGGCAAAAATGGGCATCCCGGTGAACCGAAAACCCGAAAGGGCGGTTCAGGCAAAAATTAGGGATAAAAACAAAAAAATATGTACACCCGGCAAGTTGAAAACCCGAAAGGGCGGCTTGGGCAAAAAGGGGTTTCCCGGTGGATCGAAAACCCGAAAGGGCGATTCAGGTAAAAGTTAGGGAATTAGAGCGTATGACTATGTCTCGTCGGATCACTTCAAAGACAGTCTCTTCATCAACCGGTTCCAGGTTTCTGATCAATCCAGCCATCGTCAAACGAAGCATTGAATGGACAGATGTTCGGAGTTGCGAAAGCTACAGCAGAATGGAATCCCATGGAATTATTTCACATAGCCATCTTTATTTTGTATAAATTTTTCAAATATTTACGACAAGATCCTCTTACTAGGATGATTGTCTCCTTTGTACAAATATACCCAAAGAAAATCAATACAAATACTCTTCCCAAAATTTGTGTCATTTCCCTTTTTCTTTTTCTCTTGCACTATTTGTTTTATTTTGAGAAACGTCCAATGTTTTGTTAGATAGGCATATGCATTTGAAACATGATCACTTCCTATTTGAACCTAAGAAAGAGAGTTACTGATAGGATGAAAGTACAAACAGATATTTTGACACCCTTTCAAAGGAAATCCCTCGAGATTTGTAATCCACATCCCTGGCAAACCCTGAGGTCTACCTCCAGCAGACCCCCGAAGCTTATCCCCAGTAAGGTTCTGAAAGGTATTCCCCGCAGAGTACGGACGTCCCTCCCGAGTCTTATTCAAAGTTATTCCTCACAAAGGCTTATAACTGGGTTATCCTCAACTAACAACCAGGGGAGATCGCGCTCGCCAAAGTTCTTCCCATCCCCAGCGGAGTTCCTCAAATTCCCCAGCGGAGTTCCTCAAAATTCCCCAACAATAACTTATCAAATACAATCCCCGGAGGAGTTTTATCTTTGCAAAATCCCCAGCCAGAGAATCTTCCGGAAATCATTTTCCCTCAGAGTTTAAGCTTCAGTATCCCCAGCAGATCAAAGGCTTCAAATGGACAATCCCCAGCGGAGTCAGACTTTTAAAACTTTCTCCCCACAGAGTTTTTAGGAAGAAAAATCCTGAGTTCCCCAGTAAAATCTCCAGAGATACTTCTCTCCAAGCTGAAGATTCTCAATCTGGCCTCCCCAGCATTAAGTCTACTGGTTTGGTACTCCCCAGTAGAAGACTTCAGGAATTCCCCAGAAGATTGGTATACAACCCAAGCTCCAGGTTCCCCAGCAACGACCCAGGACTTATTTTCCCCGGCAGCAGCCAAGATTCTTTTATCTTCCGCTATCCCGGATTCATTTATCCTGTGCAAGACAGCTCTCCAGCTTACATGCGCATCCATTTACATTCATAGCACATAATATACATGCATCATAACATTGCATACAACTAACTCTTTGCCTTTTCAGGTAAGATCAGTCGACAGATTAAAATCATTCAAATCTCAAGATTTCTGAAAACAGTTCACGGGTTCTCCAAGTAAACGGATGTTAACCTATCACTTGTTCAGAGTCTTCTCAAGACTTCTGAAAACAGTTCATGGATTCTTCCCAACAACGGATGTTAATCTATCAGCTTGTTCAGATGCACCTTTGAATTTAGTTTACGGAAGCTTCCCAACAACGGATGCTGCTCTATTGCTTATTCAACTTCAAGATTTCTGAAAATAGTTCACGGGTTCTCCAAGTAAACGGATGTTAACCTATCACTTGTTCAGATTCTTCTCAAGACTTCTGAAAACAGTTCATGGATTCTTCCCAAGTAACGGATGTTAATCTATCAACTTGTTCAGATGCAACTTTTTGAAGACAGTTTACGGAAGCTTCCCAACAACGGATGCTGCTCTATTGCTTATTCAACTTCAAGATTTCTGAAAATAGTTCACGGGTTCTCCAAGTAAACGGATGTTAACCTATCACTTGTTCAGATTCTTCTCAAGACTTCTGAAAACAGTTCATGGATTCTTCCCAAGTAACGGATGTTAATCTATCAACTTGTTCAGATGCAACTTCCTGAAAACAGCTTACAGTTTCCTCCCAACAACGGATGTCAACCTATTGCTTGTTCAGACCCCCAATTCAGAAATGGTCCAAAGCTTGGACACTTTCCTGATATTCCCTTCCAGATGGCATCTTTAAGCCCATCCCCGACAAGTTTTTTTCACTACTCCGATGGCATAATTAAGCCCATCTCCAAATGGCATCTTTAAGCCCATTCCCGCATCCAATGCTTTGATGAGTGTAAATTTCCGGGCACTCTAGTGTCCAATCTCCTTTTACCCTCGAGTCACGAAAGGCAAGCTTGCCAATCTAACTCTTCGGGTTCAAGAAGATTGAACAGGGGCAACTGTTGTACCCCAAAATTTGCCCTCCCATTTCTCATTGATTTCTCCTCACAAAGCTCTTGAAGCTCAAGATCCAGTTAGGGTTTCATCTGCTCAAGACTCCTCCTTGCACTGCTAACCCCAAGTTAGGGTTTGTGTTTGCACAAAGATGTTTTGACCTAAAGTGCCCAAGATGACTTTCTTGCTTCATATTGACCTCCTAAGTTTACCCATACCAAGTTTCAAGTCCTGATTCCAAATTTTGCCCAGTCAATTGGACAGTTGACCTAGAAATCAACTGTGTTGGGGAAAAAGTCAACTGTGGCCAATTGACAGTCAAATCTCATGAAATTTGATCCACATCAACATTATGAACTCATATGAACCATTTGACCAAGTTTGGATCACAATCCCACAAGAAATTTGATCAGATCACTAAAAGGGCAAAATGGTCATTTTTAGGGTTTTGACTGTACAGAGGCAATTTTTGACTGTTTGACCTAGCCAATGGCAAACCAAGCTCACATATGTACTCAAGGACCCCATGGAATTATCTTGACATGCTCAACAAGTTCAAAAGATCCCAAGTACACAAGATTGACAGTTGAGTTTCCCAGTCAATTGATCAGTTTTGACTGTATACTGAAAAGTCAAACTTTGACTTTTTGGTCAAAATCAAAGGTCAAGATTCATTTTTCATCAAAATATGCCAAATCATGAAACTTGTTCACCAAGAAATCACAAATTGCAAATTAGGGTTAGAAAATGGAATTTTTCATAACTTAGAATTTTTCTAAGTTATGAAAAACCCTAATTTTTTCCCAACTTTGCCCCACCTTTTCACCAAGATCCATTTGGATTCAAACAAAAGTCAAAACATGAAAGTTGTAGCTTGTTGCATAATCTACAACTTTGATTCACAAAGTTTTCTCATTTGAAGCTTGTATCTCAAGTTACAATTTTTTGAATAAGGGCACTAAACCATTTTTAACTTAGTAAAATTTTAACCTATTTTGACAAGGTTTTCTACCCCACTTCAAGGCCATTTTTCATACCCTTCCACTTGGAATTTCAATTTGCATTTCAAAGATGGATTGTAGTACACATTCCAAGCTTTCCAAAATGTCCAAGAACTTCTCAAACAACATCATGGTTAGAGAGAATCGAATTTCACAATATAGCAAAAAACCACTTTGTTCATGACCAAGTTCCATGTCCATAACTTTGCAAATTTGAACTCAGCATGCTTTAGGCTAGATTACAGGTCCTTAAACCAAGTTACACTCCATAATTTAATGCTTGTTCATTGTGCCAAGGTGTTGTTCCATGAGTTCAAGCATTGTACACAAGATTGATCCATTTTTAGATAAAGTGAACTTTCCATTTTTGAAAAGATTAGCTTTATGTCCAATTGCAAATCAAAGAAGTACATTGCAAATCTTAATGGCACAAGTTTATGAGCATAACACTCTGATCAATGAGGGATTATGCAGCACATTAGGAGGCCCCCTACATGCCTAGGAAGCCAAGTTGCATTTTGTTGCTTAAGAAAGAAGAAAAGTCCCATAACTTGTAACATTTTCCATCTCAGCTTGGACACACAAGAAAGAACTTATCAAACACCTTCCAAAGAACATAACCAAGCTGTGACACGAGCCATTTTCCTCTCAAACACCCTCCATCTCAGAATCATCCTCAAACTGCAAAAACAGAGTTGCCTCTGCAGTTTGAGTGCCAACTCCCATTTCCCTCGAGCATTCTTACCAAAATCAATTCACACACATTCCCTAGCGTGTATGCAAGCTAACCATGACCTAAAACCTGACCTGTAATCCCCCTAACAGCTTCCACCATTTTCATTTTTTCCTTTTGCAGTTGAAGTTCCATAGCTTGATTCAGAAGCTTTCAAGACAAAGTAAACATTGGAATAGCATCCTTGGACCTCAAGGAAGCTTTTCCAATCATCACCTTGCACTGAAAGTTCCTCATTCTCCAGATAGAAGTTCAACTGAATAGGTAAAATTTTGAACTCGTATCTCTCTTATTAAGCATCTTTAGTCTTAAGTTTGTGAAGAAACAAGGTTCTACTCATAGCCCTGAGCATGTACATATCTTTACATTTCATTTCTTTTGCCTGAGTTGAGAGAATTTAAGCTTTGAAAATGGCAGAAAGTTTAGGTCAAGATTTGGGATTGATAAAATTCTCTCTCATTTCTGAGAGTTAGGATGAGTTTTTTATATATTTGGAATCGTGATTCAATGCTTGACATGTTTTGTGTTGAAAGTTTGTGCAAAATCTCAAAGAATCAGGATGTTTGAATCTCTGTAACAAGGCGCGCGTTTTGGCCAAAGGTTGAAGAAGAAGTGGACTGGGTTGGGCCTGGAACTATTTTCTTTTCACACCATGTTTCCATGTTCATACCCCCCAAGCCCATTTGCTTTATTCTTAATGATTTTTGACATTTTCTTTTTTTATTTGATTCATTTATTTTTTTCTCAGCATATTAAAATTTTGAAAATATTTTTCTCATCATTTTTTGATTTTATTTAGTATTTATTTGATTTTCTTTTGATTTATACATAAGTGAATATATATTATTATTTGGAATAAATAGGAAAAATAATGTAAATACATGCTCATTTTCATTTTTATTTTATTTTACCCTCTGAAAATATTTTATATAAAAAATGCTATTTTCTAAAAAATTTAATTATTATTATTATTTATATATATAGAACATAATTGAAATAATATAAATATACATATATATATATATATTAATATACTTAGAGTAAAAATACCAAAATATACATATTTTACTTTTTTAATATTTAATACTAAAAAATGCCATTTTTACAAATATACTATATTTTATTTTATTTTTGTATGTAAATGATAAATATTATATGAATTAAGTAATTAATATCCATTTTGATTAAAATTAGGGTTTTTGCCCTAAATATGAAAATACTCAAAAATAATACCTTTTTATTTTCTTATTTTATTTTACATAAACAACATTTTTTCATACATATATAAAAACTTTCTTTTTGCATTTTGCATATTTATTTAATTTCTATTTAATTATGCAATTTATTTACCTTGCAAATATTCAAAAATGATGTAATAATTTAGATTTAAATTCTTGTCTAAATATCCCCCATTTGTAAATTTGTACCCCCCTCCCTATATTATTATGTTGTAATAGCGTAGGAATTTAAATTTCGCACTTTATACGCTTTCTAATTATGCCATGTTAGAATTAGGGTTTGCATGCGAAAAACGATAAAAAATAGTTTGACCTAATACAAGATAAATGAGCATGAAAATAAACAACATATCTCACACTCGCACCCCCTAGGGTATTCCACTTTGTTGCCTTCAAATAAATGGGCCATATTGCATGTTGAACTTCTTTGGGCAAAACAAACAAATTGAATGATCATAGTCCCTCGATAAAACTTTTCAAAACAAACAAAAACAAATGATCAAGTCCCTTAAAGAAAATTGCCCAAAGACCTTTAACACTATTGCAATTATGGTCCAAACGATGACCCGCGCCCGTCCCTTTCATCTCCTAAGACAAGATTGTCCACCAAATACAATGGTGGAACAAAATTGTCAAAAGGTTTAAAACATGACAAAACCTTTGAGAAAACTTTAGGGTAGATAAACTCTTAAGTACTTGTCAATTTGCAAAGAAAACACTTGCCTAATTTCAAAACCCACTTCACAAACACTTTCAAAATCAACTTTTCAAACCCTTGAAACATCCTTTTAAAAAAAAAGATAAAACACCTTTTGTAAAACATTCGAGTAAAGAATTGTTACAAGGTTAGCCTAACACAAGGCATCTTTTCAAAACATTTTCAAAACCATACACAAAGCACCATTTCAAACAATTGAAAAATAAGGCAAGTTGATCTAAGCAAGTACCTAAGAGCCCATGGATAACCATGGATAAAAGGGGTGCTAATACCTTCCCCTTCTATAATCTACTCCCCGAACCCAAGAAAAATCTCAAAGGTTTTTGCTGTGCTTTTTAAACCTTTCCTTAGGATAAAATAAAAAGTCGGTGGCGACTCTTGCTCAACCGAAACATTTGCGAAAACAAACGCAAAACCCTAGTCAGTTCTCCCACCGTATCACAGCGATCAATAAAAGAGATATCTTTTTGAGAGTGATAGCAACAATACATATAAGAGTGAGAAAGAGACATTAACTTTTGATTCCACCTTAAGCCTAACTCATTATTTATTACCGAATCGAGGAAGGTGCTAAATAAACAACTGATAGAGCAAAGGCGTACAACACATAAGAGTCCCTCGTTTCTTTGTAGTACGAGTGTGGAGTGAATGCGGCATATCTCCGAGAAATGTAGAAAATGGATTGCGATCAAGGAAGATGTTGATGGCACTAACATCTATAAACTGGTCTAAATTGGGGAACATAACCAATCCATAGATTAAGAGAGCTAAGACATCTTAAAAGGCATGGTAACTCATAGCATCTAAGAATATCTGAGCTTTCTTCATTAGAAAATTTGCATGGAGACCCTTAACCCCACTCCTTCTTTCCCAATTGGACTCAATGTCAGATGGTTTCAAGTGCAAATCTATGACAACACTTTCAAAAACTGGATCTTGTTCTAAACCAGTGAAAGGTACTTGTTCCAATATAGGTGAACCAAGTATTTTGGAGAATTCTTCCAACGTAGGCACCAACTAATAGTCTGGAAATGTGAAGCAATGGTGTTTAGGGTCGAAGAACTGGAACAGGACACTCATCTGACCTTCGTAAAATCCGATAGTAACCAAACCGAGCAAGTGACCATATCTCTTGTTGAATGATGAGCTCTCAGGAACTCTTAGGACCAATTCCTTGAGCTTGGGAGGGACCTCTACAAAATTTATTCGGATGGTCTTTCTGCAAATTGAATCCATGCTCTACAAAACAAAATAAAAGATAAATCCCCAGGCCCTTGAAATGGTTAGCATGCATGTTATGATGTTTATGATGTTATGGTTATGCTTTAAAATCACAGCTATATCAAGAAAGTCATACAAAGACCCTAGGTTTAATGGCTTGCGTGATTTTTTTAAAGGTAAGTACCCTCTTGATGTTTAGTTGGCTCAACCTATCCTATTAATAGTAACCGGGTTCTAAGGAGTCTCATATCACTGAACTTTCTTTTAGGCATTGTTCTAGCTCAAGCACCAAAGTATTGCGGTCAGAATATCCCAAAAAAGTCCAATCTCAATGAGTGTAGCATCGAGTATCAATCAAACTTTGGTCGGAACCAAAGTCGGCCATCTCACTACTTTCTAATGGCTTACGATGAGTCAATTAAAGGTTCTAAAGGTCAGTTAGTGCTTAATGACACTATAAGGAAGCCTAATGTTATCCTTGACTGACTCAAGGAACATTAGTACAAGCCAGAGTATCACGATAATGTAGCTATCACTTTGTCCATATCGATCTACGTCATATAGCCTCCATGATTTATTTCTACTTACCTAGAAAGGTTCCCCAGATCCGGGTGTAGGATCTTTAACAATAGCCCAAGCAAAGACCCAAAAATGTAAAGCAAACAAGTCAAACAAGGAAAGCAAGTAAAGGTGATCTAGCCATAAGGTAACCCCACTTTTAAGTATATTCCCTAGCAGAGTCGCCAGTTCTATAATACGATTGGAGAATTGACTTGGTTGTTTTGTGTTTGATCGCAATTGTTACGGATAGCAAGAGTCGCCAGCGACTTTTCTTATATCCAACAAAGGAAAGGTTTAAAAGAACTGGAAAGACCTTTAGAGATGTTTTCTTGAGTTCGGGGAGTAGGTTATGAAAAGGGAAGGTATTAGCACCCTTTTCATTCATAGTTATCTACGGGCTCTTAGTTGCTTTCTAGATCACTTGCTTTTGTTTGAAAATGTGCTTGTGGTGTGGGTTTGAAAATGTCTTTGTAATGATTCTCATCTCTGTAAGAATGCGTACAGAGAGCTTTGAATTTTGAAAATGTTTCAATTGAAAGTGTTGGTGTGAAAATGGTTTTCTGTTGTGAGCAAGCAACTACGAGTGTCCTACCTACTTAAATGGTCTAATGTTCTTTTCCTCCTCCTTTAGACGTTGCTATATTACCATTGATTTAGTAAGAAGCCCCATCGTTGGATGTGAAGGGACGGGCGTGGGTCGTTTGTATAGTCATAGCAGGAAACCTATGAGACGTTCTAGCAATTTCGTTAGGGACTAGATTATTTACCGAAGGCAACATTGAGGGACATTGAGGAACTATGATCTTTTATCGAGGGTCTTTGCTAAAACACCCATACTCGATGGACATGACTATTTTCCGAGGCAACAAGTGAGATTACCCTAGAGGTACATGTGTGCAAAGTGTGTTTAATTGCATGCATTTTGTCTTTGATTAGGGTTATCTACTTGATGGTTTTATCTTGCCATACATCCTAATTACTAACATTTGTATAAAGCAATAAAAATGCAGAAAATAAATATCCTACACTATTACAACCATATTGAATATCAAGAAAATATAAAGACAAAACAAAATAAAAGAAAGGAACATAAGGTTTCCGATCCTGGAACAATGCACCCTTCGATTCTGGTCTTCTTAGCTTCTTTCGATTGGAGATGGGAATCAGTATTAGCATGCCCTTCGATTACATCCTTTTTATGCTTCTTTCGATTGGCCTGGAAGTCAACGTGAGTGTACACTCTTCGTTTCAAACTCCTTGCTGCCTCCTTCGATTGCAGGGATGCAAAGCTCCCAAGTTGAGATTCAAAAGGCTTCAATGTTTAGCCAATCAAAAGATATAGTAAACCTGTCTAAAACTTGAAAATGAAACTAACAAATGTAACTTTCAAAAGCTACAAGCCAGGGGTTAGCACAAGATTATTGGACACCAAAATCCAAAGTCTAACTAGTCATGGTTAAGATTTTCAACATACAGGCAGTGAGGATCGAAAGTTACGGCATGGTAAACTTCCTAGATGGGATATATACATTTTCCTTTTATTCATATGTACAAATTAAGTTTAAATGAAAAAAGGTTCCAAGTTTAGAGGAAACTTACCTCTTATAGCGCTTAATCGAAGGAGCTGTAGGTGACTTCCTTGATGGTGGATGAAGCATCGCTGGAATCTTCCTGAAGTTAGTTCAGTTGCTGCTTTGTTTGGGCAGTCACTGAATCGAAGGAGGGTATGTGATAGTGGTGAGTGAATCAAAAGTTATTATATAACAGTTCAGGGAGTGAATCAAAAGACTATTATATTGTAGTTAAGGAATGATTCGAATGTTAGTTATCTTGAAATTGGGGAGTGAATCAAAGGATTCACTAATGCATGAAAGGATCTAAGATTTTTAGAGTTTGAGTGTTTGAGAACGTTTGAGAATGTTTGAGAATTTTGAGAATTTGATAATTTTCTCACAAGAGATTTTTCAGCTCCCAAAGGCTCTCTAAGATGTGTGATGGAAGATCTTATTTATAGATGAGTTTGGCTGAGGTTTGGGAAGGAAAACAAAAGAAATTTAAGCAATTTGGGTATCATGTTCTTGTAGTCTTTGAGGAGCAGTTTTTATATGCCAATTTGGTGTAAGTATGGGAGCAGTGTGGCAGGACTGCTTTGTAGCAGTTTTGGAGTGTTGTGGCCAGTGTAGCAGGCTTGTACTTGGCAGCACATAGGACTCTGGCCAGCAAGCATCTTTGGATATTTCAACCTTTCATTTTGACTTTATAAGTCCAACCTTCGACCAGGTGCTCTCTTTAGACAACAATATTTGTTTCCAAACAGTATGTGTCTTTCGAATGGGCCCTTTTTGTGCATCCTTCGAATAGGCCAAATGTATGCCCCTTGAATGGGCCACCAAAATATGTCCTTCGAATGGGGCATCCAGGTATGTCTTGCATGTCCTTCTAATGTGCCACTATAGTGTAGAAACTATGCGTGTCGAAACAAACTTTCCAAGGGAGATACTGCCCAGTCGAAGCTAGCATGAAAATAGTTAATGCTTTATGGGCGCTAGCATAGGCGTTGCCCCTGTGAATCGAAGCTAGTTGAAGATAGGCGTTTCCCTATTGAAGCTTGCAGCAAGTTGTTTCAAAGGGAGACTTTGCCCAATCAGAGCTAGCATGAAGATAGCCAATGCCCCATGGATATTAATATGAATCCAGTGAATGCTATCCCTAGGGAAGCTTTTTCCTTATGCACGCTAGCATGGGGGGATCCCTCTTGCTTTGTGAATCGAAGCATGCAAGAAAGAAGCCATTGCTCAATCGAAGGTTGCATGCAGATTTCCATTACTTTGTGAATCAAAGCAAGCATGTAAGGGACCAACGCTCAATCAAAGGATGTATTTAGGAGACTAAATTCCCAATCGAAGCTTGCATGCAGGTGACCATTACATTGTGAATCAAGCAAACATGTAAGGCCAATGGTGCAATCAAAGGATGTATGCAAGGAACCTAAATGCGCAATCAAAGCTTGCATGTAGGTGACCATTGCATTGTGAATAAAGCAAACATGTAAGGCCAATGGTGCAAACGAAGGATGTGTGTAGGGAACCTAAATTCCTAAACGAGGCTTACATGCAGGAAGTCCCTACTTGGTGAATCGATGAAAACCTTCAAAAGGCCATTGCCTTCTGAATCGAATGATGTTTTCAAAATGTCATTTCCTTCAGAATCGAAGGAAGCTAATAAAAGGTCATTTCCTTTTGAATCGAAGGAAACTGTTTTAAAGGGAAACCAAACCTAGTCAAAGCTAACATGGAGGATAAAGTTCAGTTGAAGCTATGCATGAATCGAAGCAAGCTTATTTTTCTTCAATTTTGTCAAAAAAGTCAAATTTATCTGCTTTGCTCTCTCAATAGTTTCCTCCTCGACCTGATTCTTGGTAATCCAATATGATCCATGGCAACTTGAGCTGATCAAGCCTTGTGCAGTTTTGGCCCAGTAGAAATCTTGTGAGGAAATTCTTGAAAAATTTATAGGGAAAATTTTGGGGTACAACAATATATATATATATATATATATATATATATATATATATATATATATATATATATATATATATATATATATATATATATATATATATATATATAATAAAATCAATATTAGAATCAAAAGATAAAGGTGGGGAGGGATCAATCCCACAAAGATCCCTAAAATAAGAAATAAAAAATGGGAGATTTGAAGTTAGGGATCCCTAAATTTTTCATCACTAGGTCCTTTCTAATAGATACAAGAGGAGTGTGCCACCAAATTAGATTATCGTGATTGAGACCAATGTTGACAAGGTTGTCAGCACACCTTTTTCCTCCCATAAGGACATGAGAAATCATAAAATTCATAGTCTTTGAAATTGTAATACAATTGACCACCTATTATAAAGGCTTCAAGGAACAATGGCAGTGTTAAATCCATGGGTTTAGGTTTGGCATAAATTTTACTAAAACATGGTTCTGGACTGATGTTGAACAAGATGGCATAACATCTTGAACAACTATAATGACAGGTTATGCTGTCATGCTTATCAGACAAATGTTGAGCCAAATGTCTTGATATCTTTCATGTTATGCAACAGGTGTTGTTGTTTCATCTCTTGGCATATTTGATTTTTTTAGAGATCCTTTTGGATATATTTCATTTTTATTCACAGGTCAATGTGATTAATTAAGAACAAGTGCGTATTTGATTTGGTTTTATTAAAAAGGATCTTGGAGACTTTTTAGGAAACTTTAAGAGATTTGTTCCTATTTTTAAGTGAAGATCTTGCAGTTGATTTAAAAAGTGAAGATTGGATTTGATTTTAAAAGTTCAAGCCCGTACTACAAGAGTCTATAAATAAGGACTTGCTAAACCTAAAATAACAAGCATTTACATTGAAGAAACTGTGGGTGCAACATAAGGATTAGGGTTTTGAGAGTCTCTTAAGGTCTTTGTGTTTTTGTTCTTTGTATGTTGCGCATGTATCTTTTAATACATTGAGGTTGACTTGTTGTTACTTGATAGTTTATCAAGTTATTTGTCTGACTCATTAGCTTTTAAGTAAAGAGTTGAGTATTGTTCTTAGTTGAAGCTTTTAAGAAAAACTAAGTATTGTTTATTTGAAGTGTAATGTTCTATTTGGTTTTTGGTCTATTCACAAGGTTTATGATTGTAGGTATCACTATGGTGATTGAAAGTTAGAGGGGGATCTCATATCTAGCGGTCTCTAGGTATAAGTTGCACAAGGTAGTGATTAGGCGAGAAGTTGTAAACTAGGGTTAGTTTAGATTTGAACTAGTACTATCATAGTGTATTTCCTTCCTAGCTTGGTATCCTCAAGCATAGGTAACGTTGCTCCGAATTGGGTTAACAATTGATTGTGTTGTTTAAATTTATACAATTTTTTTTCGACACAATCTCCGGTTTTAGCAAGTGTTCTGTCAACAAATGTTCTAACATCTATCTTGAAATTGTATGGTGTTGGGACATCAGTCTTAAACATTTATTTTGCAAGTGCTAGAATTTCAATTGGCATCAGAACATGCACCATGTTCTATTTATTGGGTGAGCCTGAAGGAGTATATTTTCTAGTACTATGGATTCTGAGGAAAGATTGTCATACACTATTGTGTTACTTGGAAGTCTATTCAGTAATGTCTTGAAGAGAATAAAAAGGGTGGAAAGAAGGAAAGATCAAATGTCAAGAACATCTTATCTGACATCAATAATCATGATTTCCAGAATACACTATGATAATCAAGTGTCTTTAGTGTGAGTGCTTTGGAAACATTAGAATAAAATTTCCTACTTTTCTCGAGAGTCAACCTAAGGGATTGATTGATTCTTGGTCATATGGGGAATCTATTAAGGAAGAATCTTCTAGGATAGTGACTACCTTAACAAGAAGATGGGATTCTAAAGAAATATATCATGGTGAATTGACTATGTCTTATAAAGAGCGGTGCAACAAAAGTGAGAAAGTCTATCAAATAGGAGTAAAACGGAAAATGATAATAGCTAAATTCAGGCTCAAAAGGAAGAATACCTTACTGATAATTCTGAACTCTAAAATAAAGTGTTCTTGTTAACATCAAAGCTTCATAATTTGATCAAAGGTGTTAGGATGTTGAACAATGGATATGGTATGCAAGATGATATTCTTCAAGATGTAGAAGGAGGGAAAATACTTACTAGAATTGGGTTTAACTATCAAAACTTGAAAAATAAAAATAAAACCTATGAGATAAAGTTTGTCCTTGTTAAAATGTAGGATAAGAGAAATATGTCTGGCCAGATGTCACAACATCCTGTCAGGTCACAGGAAACTCAGACGAAAACATAAATCTCAACCTAGTGCAAATTCTTTTATAACCAGGATTAAAAAGGAATGAAAAGTGAGAGATACTGTCAAAAATCTCATTGCTCATACATCTCTTAAAGTCTCATCCAATGAAGAGTTGTATTTTGACAGTGGGTGTTCTAGACATATGACATGTGTGGAGAACTTATTAGAAGATCTGAAAACTTATACAACTAGCTATTTTCCTTTTGGAGATGGTTCCAAGGGAGTTTTTAAGTGTGTTACAAGACTAGCTTGTGAAGGCTCTCCTAAGCTTGATAGAGTACTGCTTGTGAAAGGTATAACTGCTAACCTGATAAGTATTAGTCAGCTATGTGATCAAGGTTTTAAGGTGAACTTTACTAAATCTGAATCTATGGTCACTAATAAGAATAATGAAGTACTAATGAAAAGAAACATGTCTAAGGATAATTGATACTTGTGGACACCTCAAGGAATCAATAATACCTACACCTGCATGTTGTCCAAGGAAGATGAAGTCAATTTGTGGCATCAAAAACTTGGCCATCTACATTTGAAGGGTATAAAGAATATTGTGTCTAAAGAAGCTATTAGAGGCATTCCTAAAATCAAAATTAAGGAAGGAAGAACCTATAGAGAATGTCAAGTTCGAAAGCAAACTAAGATGTCACACGAAAAGCTTTAACATTAGACCACCTCAAAAGTTCTGGAACTTCTTCATATGGACTTAATGGGACCTATACAAGTTGAAAGTCTTGGCGGAAAAAAGTATGCTTATGTTGTTTTTGATGATTTTTCAAGATTTACTTGTGTAAATTTCATTAGAGAAAAATCAAAAGTTTTTGAGGTCTTAAAGAAATTGTGCCAAAAGCTTCAAAGAGAGAAGGAAAACAATAAGTTTGCTGAGTTTACTATTTCTGAAGGTATTAGTCATGAATTTTCCTATCCTATTACTCCTCAATAGAATGGAGTGATTGAAAGAAAGAATAGAACTCAATAAGAATCAGTAAGAGTCGTGCTTCATGCAAAGAAGTTTGCATATAATTTTTGGGAAGAAGCTATAAATACTGCTTGTTATATCCACAATAGAGTCACCTTAAGGACTTGAACAACAAATACTAAATATGAGTTATGGAAATGAAGGAAACCTACAATCAAATACTTTCATAATTTCGGAAGTAAGTGTTACATCTTTGCTGATTGTGAACCAAGAAGAAAAATGGACCCCAAGAGTGATGAAGCAATATTTCTTGGTTACTCTATAAATAGTAGAGCCTGTAGATTTTTTAACTCTAGAACTCAGGTCATGATGGAGTCTATAAATATTGTGGTTGATGAATCAGGAACATACATTAATCATAATGATGAAGACAATGTTAGAACATCTTTCCAGATGGATGATACACCAATGTTGATAATGTTGATGCTGAACATAAGGACATTCAAGTAAATAAGGGTCCTTAAATTAGAATTCAGAAAGATCATTCTAAAGACCTCTTTATAGGATATATTAACCAAGGGATTACCACTAGATCAAGGGAGGTTGTTTCTAACTCTTGCTTTGTTTCTAAGATTGAACCCAAGAATGTTAAGGAATTCTTAACTGATGAATTCTAGATCAATTCCATGCAAGAAGAACTTAGTCAGTTCAAGAGGAGTGAAGTTTGGGACTTAGTTCCTACGCCTAATGGAACTAATGTCATTTGAACTAGATGGGTGTACAAGAACAAAACTGATGAAAGTGGAGTTGTCACCAAAAATAAGGCCAAACTTGTGGCACAAGGCTACACTCAGATTGATGGAATAGATTTTAATGAGACTTTTGTTCCAGTTTCTAGACTTGAAGCCATAAAAAATTTATTAGGAGTGGCATGTTTATTGAAATTTAAACTGTTTCAAATGGATGTGAAAAGTTCCTTTATGAATGGATACTTACATGAAGAGGTTTTTGTTGAACAAACAAAGGTATTAATTAATCCTACTTACCCAGATCATGTGTTTAAACTAAATAAAGTTCCCTATGGATTGCAGCAAGATCCTAGAGCTTGGTATGAGAGGTTGACAGAATTTCTTGTCAACAATGGCTACAGGAAATGAGGAATAGATAAGACATTGTTTATGAAGGAGAAAGATGGAAAACATATGATTGCTCAAATATATGTTGATGACATAGTTTTTGGAGGAATGGTAGACCATATGGTGGAACATTTTGTCAAACAAATGCAATCAGAATTTGAGATGAGTCTTGTTGGTGAATTGCCATATTTCTTGGACTTCAAGTGAAATAGATGGATGACTCTATCTTCATCTCTCAAAGTAAATATACCAATAACATAGTAAATAAGTTTGGTATGGAAAATACAAGTCACAAGAGGACACTTGCTCCTACTTATTTGAAACTATCAAAAGATGAAAAGGTGTTGTTGTTGATCAAAGCTTGTACAGAAGTATGATTGGTAGTCTGTTGTATGTTATATCTAGAAGACCTGATATTACACTTGTTGTGGGTGTGGGTGCAAGATATCAAGTTGAGCCAAAAACTAGTCACATCAATAGTGTAAAAAGGATTTTTAAGTACATCAATGGTACTAGTGATTATGGTATGTTATACTCTTATGGTTCAGATTCCATGTTGGTGGGGTATTGTGGTGCAGATTGGGCTGGTAGTGGTGATGACAGAGAAAGCACCTCTGGTGGATGTTTCTTTTTGGTAAATAATCTTGTTTCCTGGTTTAGTAAGAAACAAAAACGTGTTTCTTTGTCTACTGTCAAAGCTGGATACATTGCAGCTGGAAGTAGTTGTTCACAACTGATGCGGATGAAACAAATGTTGAAGGAATATAATGTCCAACAAGATGTCATGACATTATACTGTGAAAATCTGAGTGCTATAAATATTTCAAAGAATCCTATTCAACATAGCAGGACCAAGCACATTGTCATTTATCATCATTTTATCAAAGATCTTTGTTGAAGATAAGGTGATTGCTCTAGAGCATTAAGCCACTGAGAAACAACAGGATGACATTTTTACCAAAGCTTTGGATGCAAATTAGTTTGAAAAGATCAGGGGTGATATGGGAATATGCATTATTGAGTAGTTATAACAATTACAGATATGGAGGTGTTCAACTGATACTACATCTTTCCTCTATGTTGTGATGCTTAGGAAGCCTGAGCAAGTTGCTATTAGGAGGATCTTTGACAAGGGCAAGAGGTGGATGACCACTTGAGGTAGTTTAAGTTTGTGTGTTTCCATATGCTATTGGGTACTTCCATTTTGTTTACATTTACTCTATTTTTTGTCAATTTTTGGCTAAAAAGGGGGAGTAAAGTGTTCATGTTTTTGTGTATCATATTGTTATGAAACGTGTCTTGGCATGTTGATTAGCATGCTGGTAGGATTGTGCTACTGCTAAGGAGAAGGTAGTTATTATTGTTGCTTGTTGGATGCAACTATTTAGGGAGAGCATGATAGTCTGTCATGTTTGGTTTGTGGTACTGTTGTTGCTATTGTTGATGTGGTTGTGTACAAGATGTCTTACCAGATGTTCTAACTTCCTGCATGTTGGAGCTGTATGAAAATCCTGATGTGAGGTTGTTTTTATATTTTGTTTCTATGTCTTATGTATGAACTTGGGTAGTTCATATTTGGTATTTTGGATTTTCTGGTGTTTTGGGTCTACCATTTGAGGGGGAGTCTTCATCGTAGGTGACAGAAGGAGTAATGGACATGTCTGATCTGTCTAAGCTCATGTGCTATGTTGGAGTTATTCTATGTGATGTGAGACCACATGTCTGGACATCTGTCTTCTAGAGTATCGAAGATGGTGATCGTTTAATGCAGTGTAGTCTCTGATACATTTTCTATTGCAGTTTTAACAAAGTTTACATGTTTGCATGTAGCTTGTGTTGTGGTTTTATTCCTCTCTCCAAGGTTATTGTGCATTGGTTATTTTAGCCCAAATTTTCCAAAGGGGGAGATTGTTAAATCCATGGTTTTATCTTTGGTATAAATTTTTCTAAATCATGGTTTTGGATTGATGTTGAACAAGATGTCATAACATCTTGAACAACTATCATGATAGGTTCTGCTGTCATGCTTATCAAACATATGTCTTGACATCTTGGGCTATTATCCAGCAAGCGCTATTGTTTTATCTTTTGATTAATTTGATTTGATTTTGAGAGATCCTTTTGGATATATCTCATTATTATTCATAGGTCAAGGAGATTTATTAGGAACAAATGCATATTTGATTTGGTTTCATTAAAAAGGATCTTGGAGACTTTTTAGGAAACTTTGAAAGATTTGTTCCTATTTTCATGTGAAGATCTTGTAGCTGATTTAAAAATTGAAGATTAGATTTGATTTGAAGAGTCCATGCCCATACTATAAGAGTCTATAAACAAGGACTTGCTAAACCTAAAATATAAAGCATTCACATTGAAGAAATCATGGGTGCAACATAAGGATTTGGGTTTCGAGATTTTTTTAAGGTCATTGTGTTTTTGTCCTTTGTATATCACTCATGAATATTTTGATTCATTGAGGTTGACTGATTGTTACTTGATATTTTATCAAGTTATTATTCTCGCTAATGAGATTTTAAGCAAATAGTTGAGTATTGTTGTTAGTTGAATTTTTTAAGCAAAAATGAGTATTGATTATTTAAAGTGTAATCTTCTATTTTGTTTTTGGTCTAGTCACAAGGTTTGTCACTGTAGGTAGAACTCCGGTGATTGGAAGTGAGAGTGGGGTCTCATATCTAGTGGTCTCTAGGTAGAAGTTGCACCACATAGTGATTAGGAGAGAAGTTGTAAACTAAGGTTGGTTTAGCTTTGAACTAATATTATCATAGTGAATTTCCTTCCTGGCTTGGTAGCCCCTAGAGTAGGTGATGTTGCATCGATCTGGGTTAACAATTGATTGTGTTGTTTAAATTTTTGCGATTTATTTTTCTGCACAATTCCAATTTTAGCAAGTGTTATGTCAACAGATGTTCTAACATATGTCTTGGCATTGGGTGGTGTTGGGACATCAGTCTTAAACATATGTTTTGCAAGGGCTATAATTCCAAGTAGGATTCTTAAAGGCTAAGGTAGCATTCATATAATCAGTCTCAAGATCCTCGTAAGCTCAGCATTAAAGGAGTTATGGATGCCAAGATTGGTTCCAAAATAGCCAATACAACCTGCTATGAATTTTCTAAATAGGCCAACACAAGAAGCCATTTTTGGATTGCCCAAAGTTAAGCCATATGTGTTTCGTTTGGTCCAAGAGATTATAAGAGGGAGCCATATAACTATCTTAATTATAGGCGCTTTTAGATGATGAGTTTGACCATGGAAAGCCTTGAGAGTTGTGAAGTCTAAGATTGCAGGCCCTGTAGAAAGAGAGTAGATATTTATTGTGAAGGAAATTGTGGCAATAATGTTAGATATGATTCCATTGAAGGAGAGTTTAACATTGTTGAACCGAGCCTAGTTCTTGTTGTGCCAAATTTCTTTGAAAATTTCCATGATAGTAGAAGTGATACCTAAGTGACATGGTTGGCTCCAACCTCTTTTGAAAACATTAAAAGTGGAGAGAAATGACTTTAAGTTTATGGAATTCCTAATGATGCATTGAAACCAATTCCACAAATTTAGAGCAAAGAGGCAGGAAAGGAAAATATGAGCATCACTTTCATTACAACCTCTACAAAGATTTCACATAGAAGGCATGTAACATCCTCCAGCTGCCAAACAATCATCAGTAGGAATCTTTTTGTGAAGAATACGCCACAACAAAGGAGATTTTGAAGGAGGAATAACTTGATTTATTATGACTTTGGTCCAAGGAACTAAATGATACATGCCAGTAGTGGTAAAAGTGTATGCATCTGGCAGAGATAGAAAACCAATTATAGAATAGTTCCAAACTAGTCTGTCTTCTTTAGGCTGTAAAGAGGTATCACAATTTTGCTTAGTTGATCTTGAAAAGATGGAAACTGTACATCCTGGAAATCACAAGTCGAGCGGGTATTGTAATCTGCAAGGAGAAAGGATAAAGCAGTATTCATCTCAGTGTGAAGGTACCTAGGGTGTAACTCGTCTATGGGAGTTTCCGATGACCCATGGACCCGGGTAGCAACTCGCAGTCACCATCAACCTAGATAGGGTAGGTAGTTGGGAGGCACCTTCCCATAACCGATCATAATCTCGGCTCATTAAAGCAAGTAATTACCGACGGTGCATTTATTACTATGTTACACAGCACTAACCATCTTCATTCATAGAGACGGCGGGGGTTACGTAGTTGTGGAACTCAAGAGTCACTCATTAACTGAGGCTCTTGATGAAGCGAAGATACTCACTATATAAAGGGGATCCCGACAGAAGGATAAGCAAGACAATCATCTTGGGATGCACGCATCATTGTTGTAGCTCCCAAATCCTCCAATCTTCTCATAAACTCACTCCAGTAGGCTCTCCCTAGAAACCTCCTGGGAAGTCAGCCATATATTTGTTCCATACTAGAACATTGGTGCCCACCATGGGGCCTTGGTAAAATTATTCCTAGGCCACACCTCAGTTCACCTCCTACAAAATGTCATCACCTGGAGACCCCCCAGACATGGCATAACTACTAGCCATGGTGGAGGCCCTCGGGAAGCAGAATGAAACTCTACAGGACAGTGTCACAAATCTACAACAAAGAAGAATAGGGGTCGACGGTTCAGAAGAGGAGCTTCTAAAACCTCAACCTCTATCCCAAGCTATATGGACGATCAAGTCCCAGAGAACTTCAAATCACCATCATTGACGGTGTATGACATAAAAATGACCCTCAGGAGCACGTTATCTCCATCAACAACCAAATGGAAATAATTGGCTCCATCAAATAATTGTAATGTAAACTGATGGCCGACACCTTTAAGGACGTGGCTCTGCGGTGGTACATGAGCCTACCACGACTATTCATGGAAAGCTACACAAACTTGATGAAAAAATTAATCCAACACTTCTTCGCTAACAAGCACCGCAAAGTGTCCACGACTTCCTTGTTCAACGTCCGACAAGGTCAAGCGGAGTCTCTCTGGGAATACCTGCCCCGGTTCAACAAAGAGACCATCAAAGTATCTCACTAAAAACAAGAACTATTTGTTGGGGCATTTCAACACGGCCTCCGAGCAAGACAGTTTAATAAATCCTTAGCCCAGAAGCATGCATCCGACATGAACGAGATCATCACCATGGAGGACTGCTATATAAAAGGCAAGGAGAGTAACCTGGAAAAAAGGACCAGGGATGCCCCTGAGAGAAACAAGACCAAATAAGAAGGATCAGGAAGGAAACATGAGTCCTCCCGGGTGAAATCAAGAGATATACCCTGGGAATGCACAACTCAAAGACCTAATTGATGTCCCTTTGATTCAGGTGACACAGAGACACCTTTGAACACAAGGAGAGGCGATATCCTGCAGGAGGTGTTGTACCCTAATTTCCCCCCCCCCCCCCCCCCCCTAAGATTCCTCTATCATATCATATCAATTCAATCACAATAAGATCACTAAACACCTTGACTTGTATTTTGTGATCATCTATGTTTTGTATTGATTAACTTTTACTAATAAGTACAATGAATATTTTCTCTAATTGTTGGTATCAAGGTGAAAGAACAATACATTCTATTAAGTTGATCCATAGGTTTATGAGTTTATTTCCATGCCTTCTTCAACAAAACCTCATTGAGATTCAAGCTTCATTATTGAAGATATTTTGAAATAATATCACGAAAAAGTCTATTATTATTCATCATGCCTCAAGTTGTCAAAAAATAGTTTAAAGGTACAAGGGTTTATTAAAGAAGTTTGACCTAGTTGGACAAGTCTTTGGTTTCATTAATCACAAGTGCATATCTCCATCAATTATGAAGATTTGTAAGTCCTTATCATTCTCAACAACTTCTATTTACCTGAAAAAAGTATTTGTACAAGGATGTTTGTCAAAATTGCAAAGGTTTCCCAAGGCATTTTGTTACTCTAGGAGCTAGGGTTTTGAACTTCAAAGGGGTATAGCTTGCTTATCTTTTTTTTACTTTTGTGTGATTCTAAAGACATCCTTTTATTAAAAGGGTTATCAACAAATCACTTCATAAGTTTCAAGGAAATTTTATGAGGAAGATACCTAATGATGAAGAAAGATTACAAGTCCTTTAAACCAACCATCAAATTCCCATATGTGACTTCAAAAGATCATAACTTGGTCAATGTTTATCACCTTGATCCCATTCTTTTTACATATTGATCTTAAAAATGTGAACTTCAACTCTTAAAAGTGTGAAAATGAATGGAATATGCCATAAGGATGCAAAATATTATAGGTCATTTTATGAATTTTTTCCAATTTCAACAAGTCATAACTTTCTCATTTTTTGGAGATTTTAAATGGTTCAAGTCTCAAAATGTCATTCAAGAGATCTACTTCATGCCATATTTTTTGGTCAAGATAAAATTTCAAATGGAAGTCCATTTTTGGATGCAAGACAATATAAGTCATTTTTGAAGAAAAAACTTAGAATTTTTTTAAGTACAAAAGTCAACCTCTTTTTCTCAACTTCGACTCATCGCAATTTTCAGACCAAGCATCCATTTGATTTAATTCTTTGCACATTGTAAAGCTTATGATCTCATCTTTCTAAAGCCTCAAGAATCATGTCCTAATACTCCTTGAGATAAGAATGCCATTGATTTGAACTTGGTAACTTGAAAATGAAGTTTCTTCTAAAGTCAGAATTTGAAATCCTTGATTTAGCTCCTAAACACATTTTTTCTGTGCGCTTTTGCTTCTAAACATGTTTAGTGAACCTCCAGAAGTGATTATCATATTAAAACGCAAGGTTTAGATGAGTTTTGATCAAATTAGAAGTCACACTTTTCTTGTTTTGCAACTTCACACGATTTCCCTCCAAACTTCATTATTTCACACACTTGAGCATTCAATCAACTTACCTATAAATAGAGGATCATACCTCATTCATTTTATCAAGCTTAGAGAGCCAGAATCACCCTGCCAAACTTCCTCTTGAACTCAATTTTCTGCAACTTCGAATTTGCTCTTACAGCCTTTCTCAATCATTTTTCTTTGTCAATTCATCTTTCTTGAACCTCACTGATGCTAACAGAAGAAGAATTAAGCTATAATACTTCCTAAATCATTAGCCAAGTCCAGTTTCAGAGCTCTCCAACTTAACTTCAATAGGTAGATTATTTCACAAATTCGCTCAAACTTTGATACTGTTATGAAGCTCTCATCATCCTGATTCTAGTTGCAACACTTGTTTTCAACTGGAAGTACGTTTTGGCCATGAAATTTCAAATCCCTTTTCAGAATTTCTTTTCAAAAATGACTGAGCTAAAGTTTATATAGATTTTTCGCCTATTTTTCACAATTTTTGGTTTTTTTTTGCCTATTTCTTTTAATTTTAAAAATAGTTTCTGATTTTAAAATATTACCAAAAATTTTATAAAAATATTTAAGCTCATTTCTGATTTTTCGATGGTCTTGTTTGATTTTTCTTGGATGTTTTGTATATAGTTGCTATTTTCTACTTTTATTCCTATTTTTAAAACTTTTTTAAAAATATTTTTCTTTATTTTTTAAATATATTTTATCTTGTATATATTTTGGCTGATCTTGGACTATGAGATATTGATCATGAGCTTTATTAACATCATTGGATACATGGTGTTGAACTCCACAAAAAATGGATGAATGATTTTAATAATAGCTTGACTAAATTTTTGGTTCAAATATGGTTTAATTCTTACATCAACCCTCTTCATATTATCCCCTTCTTATTGTACTAAATATTAGTTGAGAATGATTTCCATATCATTTCTTAAAACATATGGTACGTAGATTTCTATTGACCGACCTCAAAATAGGTGAGACTTCTATATAAGTCCACTTCCGATTGCTTAACATATCACTAAATTTTGTTCCGATTTGAGAAAATGATCATTCGTGGCCCAAACCCATATTTGTAAGCCCAAGTAAGTTAATTTGAACCCTTTGATCCAATAACCTTGAAATTCATTGTTAGGAGGCTTTGGTCCTATCAAATCTCTAATGAATTTTCATCAACTTTGGTCAGATTGGATCACTTAAACATCATTGATCATTTATTATTGTCTTGAGATTTTGAAATGAATGATATACTTGACAAAAAGCAAATGAAACTTATTGTTGAGAGGCCTTGATTTTATCAATCTTCTAATGAGTTTTCAAATGCAAGTTTCAAGATGGTCATTCAACTAACCTCTAATTTCTAACTCATTAACAAATGAATTTATTTTATGCTTTTATTTTATGCTTTTACTTTAAGCACATTTATGTTGGCATTTACATTTCATGCTATTTTTATCTTTGCTCATTTGAGCATTTACTTTTATGTCATTTTTATTTTTCTCATTTGAGCTTTCATTTTCTTTTTTAAGATACCTAATAATAAACTCGAACCATAAAAAACTTTAATGTTACTTGGACTAGTTGGTTACTATCCTTGGCATTATGGAGATTATAGACTTCTTGGACTTAGGGTTAGAAGCTATGACCTACTTTGAGACCTCGTGACCTCAACTGTTATTTTGTCTGGAGTTCTTGGGGTTTACCCCAAGACATTTGATTATTTGTTTGCTTTCTTTGTGTGCAGGTTATTATGATTACATGCTTTGTCTGTGATCAGGAATTCATCTGTATACAACCGTTACTCTGCCCAATTTTGTGAAGACTTAATGGAATTGAAGCTTGGTTTTCTTAAGAGGTTTATTATCTTTGCTTGTTTGGTTTCAAATCCAAAGGATGAGAATTCTACATTGACTCATTGTGTCAAGTGTTGGCTTCTTGTTTGTTAGATGGTTATTTTCCCTAGCTTTTACCTTATTCTTTAGGATAGTCCCTTCATCTCCTCCTATCTTCTTTAATTTAAAAAATCTTCTCCCTCCTTTTGAAATCTCTTCTTGTTTCAAAACTTGAACCACTTTCATAATAAATTTGGACTTATGTCCATGCATTTTCAAAATATTTTCTTAATCAAACTTTAATCAATTTAATAATACGTTGACATTTTTTTGTGAGAAGATTAAAAGTCAATCAATCTCATTCAAACCATTTTTCCATTTTGGCTTTTTACCTTAAAATTTTCTCAAAAAGATTAGACTCTTGTCAATCTTTATAGTGATGCAAACAATTATACTCTTATGTAGTGAAGGGAGATATTTTCCATTTGGGTGTTGAGTGAGGCTTTGTTAATTTTAAAATCCAAACCATATCCTCCACTTTGAGATGATTCAAATTCTCCTTTCTCATAATTGTGGGTAGTAAGAATGTTTTCCACTCGGATAATGACGATGACGTCTCGTCTCTTAAAATTTAACCAACACACTTATGTTTTAAAATTTTTAAAAGATGAACTATGAGTACCGTGATCCCCTACTGCACGGAAGGTGGTACGTAGGCACTAAAGGTTCACAACCACGGCGGGTGCGAAAATTATAAAAAATACTTCTTTTATCATCTCCACCATGTATTATTTTATACAACATTTATAGCCAAAATACACAGATTTACAAAGAGGTTCCTACGGAGTACCATAGATGTTTAGGGTTCCAATACCTTCCCTTTGCATAACCAACCCCCAAACTTAGATTCTCTCCCCATCTTTTTGGGTTATTCTCTCTTTTCCCATTCCTTTGGAAACAATAAAACACGGTGGCGATTTTTATTTTGATTTGTGCGAGTCAAGTCAATCCAATGGCTTAGTTTAAACATTTCTACTGCTACAGGAGGTAGCATACCTCAACCTGATCATGGAAGCACCCCGTATATGGAAGGTCAACATCATGCTGGGAAATAACATTGGGGCTTGGTGTAACTATCACCGACTCTGAAGGCATCACACTAACGATTTCCTACATATGAAGAAGGAAATCGAGTAATTGATACATAGAGGGTACTTGATGACTTATGGCAAAGGTGGCAAAACTCCAACTGGAAAAAGAGATACTCGGAAAAAGGATACAGACCTATAAGAGCCTTCCCAGAAGAAGGGGAAAGGTGTTAAAGAAGTGCACAAGACCAAGACAACTCTCCACACACTTAACACCATCTTCGGAGGATTCTCTGACGATGGCGAAACTAGTTCAGCCAGAAAGAAGTATTCATGCACCGTGATACACATAGCCGAGGACATCGACAAAGTCCGGGAACAAGACCTCTAACCAGTTAGCTTCTCCAAGAGGGATGTGATTGACATTATGGACCACGAAGACGACCCTATGGTCATCAAAGTACAAATCCGGAACTTGAGTGTGAAAAGAGTACTGGTGGACCCTATGAGCTCGACCGATGTACTATACTAAGAAGCCTTCAAGAGAATGGAGTTCGATACGTACAAGCTACTACCTTTCAAAGGCACCCTATTCGAGTTCTTCGGAGAATAAGTACAAGTATTATGACATCTCTTGGTACTCATTACCTTCGGAAGCAGGGAGAATGCCAAAACTGTCGGAGTAAGGTACTTGATCGTCAATGTTGCCTCCTCCTACAACATCATCATAGGGAGACCTTCCTTGAATGCCTTAGAAGCTGCTTTGTCCACCCTATACCTTACTATGAAATACCCCCTGGAGAAGGGTTGGGTCGGGGTGGTCAAAAGCAACCAAGGATTAGCCAGGAAATGTTATAAGGATAGCTTGAAGTTAAAGAAGATACAACCCAAAGGGCCTGAATGATCCAATAAGCTGAAAATCAACATGATTTACATAGACCCTCAAGATAATACACGGGAATAAAGCCTTTCCCCTCACGATGAAACAAAGAAGGTCCAGATCGGCACCATACCCTCTGAGGTAAGTTACATAGGATGCAACGTTTCCTGAGAAGAAGAAGTGGAGATTGTGGAGCTATTTAAAGAAAACATAGACTTATTTGCTTGGAAGCCTTCAGATATGCCTGGGATAAACCCCAACTTCATGTGCCACCATCTAGCCTTGAACTCAGATACCATACCGTTATCTCAGAGGAAAAGGACAGGGGAGAAGAGAAGAATAGGGCCATAAAAGACAAGGTCGAGAAGTTGCTCGATGTCGGCTTCATCAAGGAATTTAAATATCCTACCTAGCTGGCCAACATGATAATGGTAAAAAAGAAGATAGGAAAGTGGCACATGTGCATTGACTTCAGAAATCTCAACAAAGTGTGTCCCAAGGACCTATACACGTTGCCTCAAATAGACCTTCTCATTGACGAAACCTCAGGGTGCATGCTCCTTAGCTTCATGGATGTCTATTCGGGTTATAATCAAATCTGTATAAGCCCGACAGATGCACAAAAGACTGCGTTCATAATAGATCGGAGCAACTACTATTACGAAGTGGTGCCATTCGGTTTCAAGAACATAGGAGACACCTACCAACGGTTAATGGATAAGGTCTTTTCCACCCAAATCGGCAGGAACCTAGAGGTGTACGTAGACGAAATAGTCGTCAAAACCACTATTAGAAAACAACATGTAACATACTTGAAAGAGACTCTCGCATCCATAAGACAATACGACATGAGACTCAACCCAGACAAATGTATCTTTGGGGTACAAGCCGGCAAGTTCCTGGGGTTCATGCTTACTAACCGTGTGATATAAGTCAATCTAAACAAGTGTCGGGCGATCATAGACATGTGCAGCCTATCTTCAAAAAATGAGGTACAACAACTAACGGGAAGATTAACTGCTTTGTACCGATTCTTATCGTGCTCCAGGGACAGGGCGATCCACTCCTTTGCAGCCCTCAGGAAGTTGGAGGAATTTGAATAGACGGCAGCATGCGAGGAAGCCTTTCAAAGAGTAAAACTCTTCTTGTCCTCTCCGCCAATCTTGACGAGACCGGAAGTGAATGCACCCTTGATATTATACCTGGAGGCTTCTGAGAATGCTATGAGCTCAGTACTCGTCTAGGAAGGGAAAGATGGGGAAAGACCGGTGTACTTCATTAGCAAGGTTCTGAAAGGTGCCGAGATGCGGTACCAGAAGATTGAGAAACTGGCGCTAACACTAATCATGATGGTCCAAAAATTAAAAAAATATTTCCAGGGTCATCCAATAACTGTTAGGACTAATTACCCCATCATGCAGATACTGAAGAAACCGGATCTAGCTGAAAGAATGTTCACGTGGGTTGTAGAGTTGTCAAAATATGACATCGAGTTCACCCCAAGAACCGCCATCAAATTACAAACACTAGACGACTTTGTAGCGGAGCAAAGTGACCCACTTCCTGGAGAAAATACCAGCAAATGGACTCTTCACGTTGACGGTTCATCCAACCTCAAAGGAATCGGGGTCGGGGTCGTCCTCGAAGTACCCGACAACTTTGTACTAGAATACTCCTTGAGCTTCAACTTTCAGGCTTGTAATAACCAGGCGGAATACGAGACCCTTATAGCGGGGATGAAATTGGCTAATGACGTGGGAGTCATCCACCTAACCGCTAACAATGATTCTTAATTAGTTGCAGGGCAAATGAAAGGGGAGTATCAAACAAGGGACTCGACATTGCTGAGATATCTTCAGATGGCACAGGGGCTATCAAAGAACTTCACAAAATTTGAGGTTAATCATATCCCTAGGGAAGAAAACATACGAGACAATGTACTAGCCCGGCTCGCCAGTGCCAAAGGACCAGGGTTAAATAACACAGTAATACATGAAATCTTAGAAAGGCCAAGCATCGAGTAGGAAAGACCATGTAAATCGAGCACATCACTAGCTAGATGGCCCATATAATCCAATACCTAACATAGGGAATCCTGCTCGAAGACACCAACAAAGCTCAGCGTATAAAGAAGGTATCCACTCACTACTTGATAGTGTCTGACAAACTATACAAAATGGGAAGATCCACACCCATGTTAAGATGTGAGACAGAAGTATAGGTTACCTTAGTAATGAAGGAATCCATGAAGGGGCATGTGGAAGCCACACCAGAGGAAGAGCCCTGTCCGGGAAGATACTCCGAGTCAAGTACTATTGGCCTCTAATGTTACAAGATTGCGTCGAATTCGTACGCAAATGTGACAAACGCAGGGTATAATCACCACTTATACATTCCCCGACTGAGTTACTACACTCCATCTTTTCTCTGTGGCCATTCTATAAATGGGGAACATACATACTGGGATAATTCCCCACAGCGCCAAGACATTTAAAATTTCTCATTATGATCATCGACTACTTTACAAAATGGGTGGAAGCCGAGGTTGTGGCACACATTACATCCGAAAGGGTACGTCGCTTCTATTGGAAAAACATTATCAACAGAACACAGTTTGAAAGCTCGGCCATGGTAGAATTTTGCAGTTATTTGGGTATTAAGAACAAGTTCACATCAGTGGAACATCCTCAAGCCAACATTCAAGCTGAAGCAGCCAACAAGATCATCTTGACATGAATGAAAAAGAAGCTAGATGATGCAAAGGGGCTATGGGCCAAATACTTGCCAGAGATCCTTTGGTTATACCATACAACCCCCCATTCCACTAATCGAGAAACGCCTTTCTGAATGGTGTACAGAGTGTTTACCATGATATTGGTCGAGATTAATACCCCTAATTGGAGAAGGGAGCACTTTGACGAAGAAGCCAATAAAGACGACTTGAACAGTTTGGCCGATATGGTAGATGAAATCCGAGAAATGGCACGGGTCAGAGAGTTTGCGGTCAAGTGAAGTCTAGATAAAAAGCTCAACTTGAAAGTCGGGCAGAGAGGTTTTCAACCAAGAGATTTGGTCCTCAAAATGATCATTGATCCGAAGAATAAAGGAAAGTTATATCCAAACTAGGAAGACCCCTACCGACTACTTCATAAATTGAACAATAGGGCTTACAAATTGGAAACTTTGGATGGGTTAGAGATCCTTCGGACTTGGAATGTATCCAATCTCAGGCTTTATTTTAGTTAAAAACTATGTAGCAAGACCATTAAATAAATGTATGGGTTGCAATATTTTCCCATGTAAGGGTAAGGGTTTTTAATGAGGCACCAAAAATAAAAAGAAATGTATGTAATATCTCTCTCGCAAACTCGGCTTAACCTTCGCTAAGGCTCTCGCCTACCAAGGCCAACCTTATAATGGGGCTCTAATTCGGAAAAAAGTCGAAACATACTTTACGCCTCTCGCAAACTAGGCTTCACCCTCGCTAAGGCTCTTGCCTACCACGGCCAACCTTAAAATGCGGCTCTGATCTAACAAAAAGTCGAAGCACGCTTTACATCTCTCGCAAACTCGGTTTCACTCTCACTAAGGTTCTTTCCTACCACAGTGTAATACGGTGGGAGAACTGACTTGGTTTTGCGTTTTATCGCAAAAGTTGATGATAACAAGAGTCGCCATTGACTTTTCTTTTATCCAGTAAGGAAAGTGTGAAAAGAACAGAAAAGACCTTTGAGAATTTTTTTATTCAAGGGGAACATTATGAAAAGGGAAGGTGTTATCATCCTTTTCATCTGTAGTTATCTACGGACTCTTAATTGCTAGCTCACTTTGTTTTTAAAAAATGCTTTGTGTTCGTGTTTGAAAATATTTTGAAAATGCCTAAGTACGGAAACTTTTGTAATGATTCTTGTATCAGTTAAGAATGCGTATAAAGTATTTTTTTTAATATTTTGAAAGTGTAATTATGATAAATGTTTTTGTTTTAAAAAATGTGAGAAAGCGATTAAGAATTATCTATCAACTCAATATCTGACTTGTCACTTTCCTCCTTCTTTAAATAGTAATATCCTACCATTAGTTAGTAGGAAGCCCTGTCGTTGGATGTCAAGGGACATGAGTGGGGCATCGTACATGTTAGAACATAATTTAGTTCTACATTCCAGTAAGAGTTTTGATGATAACAAACACATGATAATAAAGAACAAATATGCTCGCCAATAAAAGTATCATTACATGCAGGAAGTTCTGATGTGAAAAAGATGTTCTGATGCAACTGGAAGTTCTTCCAGAACATCACCAAAAGTTCTGATTATGCGAGCACAGAAGTTGAGAGTACCATGATAAATTCAGACGCATCAAATATGCATGACACGCTTATATGAAGTTCTGTTACAACTTCTGAATGCACCAGCGCTGTGAAACAAAATCTCTGATAGTCTGATTGGAAATATTCTGATCACGCTGTAAAGCACTCTCAACGGTAATATTCCTCCTTTAATGTAAGAAGCTTTGAAGCGTTACAATCTATCAATGCAAGATCATAAGTAACGGCTACAAACAGACAAGGATCTCCTTATTTGGAAAGCTCATTAACTCGTGTTATGGACATACCAAAAGTATCTTCTTATGTAACTATTGCAAGGCCTATATAAAGCTAACAAGAAGAAGGTTTGAAGATGATGAACAACTGCGCACAAAAAGAAGAACTCACGTGAAAAGTCAGTAACGCATCAATCACTATTCATCCTCAACATTCAATATTAAATTGTGTAAAACATCACTATTAGTGATACTGTTTATTAGAAACATCGTTGTACACCTTTATTCAATAAACTGCTTAGTGAATTTCCTTGAGAAAACTGGGTTATTGTTTTGGACTCAAGAAGACTTTGACAGTTGTAAAAGTGGTATTGTAATCAAGTTTGATTAGTGAATTAAGACCTCGTTGGGTGGACTGGAGTAGTTTCAGATCAAGCGAACTAGGATAAAAATCATCGTGTCTATTGCTTTTGATTTTTAAGTTTCAATTCAACACCCCTTCTTGTGTTTTTCACTTCTTCAATTGGAATCAGATCTCCTGGATCTGGGTGCAAACACTTAACCGTGTCAGATAAAGATCCAAAAGGGGGAAAAACACTATGATGGGAACAAATCAGAACATTAGCAGCAGCCCTCCAATTTTTGACGGTGAAATTTTTGACTACTGGAAAGATATGATCAGAAGTTTCTTCCTAGACTATGACGCTGGCCTATGGGATATGGTAACTGATGGATACATACACCCTGTTGTTAAAAGCGGTCATAAAATTGAAAGAAAAAGGATGACAGATCATTAAAAGCAAGACTTTAGAAATCATCACAAGACTAGAACAATTCTCCTGAGTGCCATCTCATATTCAGAGTATGAGAAGATCACAAACAGGGAAACAACTAAGAACATGTTTGATTCTCTGAGAATGACGCATGAAGGAAACATGCAAGTAAAAGAAACTAAAGCCCTTGCGCTCATTCAGAAGTATAAAGCCTCCAAAATGGAAGAAGACGAAACCATTGAATTAATGTTCTCTAGATTTCAAATTCTGGTGGTTGGGCTAAAGGTGCTGGACAAAGGGTACTCAACTGCTGATCATGTCAGCTCAAACTGGAAACTGGAAAAAGATCTGAACATAATATCTCTAGAAGAACCTGTCAGCTCTCTCTCATAAGCCATGAGATAGAGTTAGAAGATGATGAGCCTCAGAAGCAATGTAAGTCTCTCGCTCTGAAATCTAACAAATATGAAACCAAAATTTTGCAGGTAGAAGCAGAAAACTCTGGAGAATCCTCGTCAGAAGAATATGAATTGTTCTTTCTATCCAGAAGAATCAATTAGTTGTGGAAGCACAGGAAGAAGAATTTCAAAAACTCCAGGAGAACAGGAAATGGCTCTAAACAATCTTCTCGATACAGAAAATCCAGTAACAGAATCATTACCTACTATGAATGCAATAAAAAGGTCACTACAAAAGTGATTGCCCAAGTCTTCAGAAGGAGAAACATAAAAGGAAGTTTGTTAAGGAGAAGAAGAAAAATCTTATGGTGACGTGGGATGACTCTGAATCTTCTGAAGACGAAATAGAATCAGAAGATGAACAAGCCAATATAGCTCAAACGGACAACTTATCAGATGTCTCTGAATCCTCAGATTAAGAATCAGAATCAGAGTCTAAAGAGGTATTTTCTAACTTTTCTAGATCCCAATTAGAGTAGAGTTTGTCAGAATTTCTAGAAAGGTATCATAAGCTTCGAGTCATAAACAAGAACTTGAAAAAGGATCTAGTTTCTGACTCTGAAGAAACTAAGATTCTGAGACTAGAAAACTCTGAGTTGAAAGAAAAGGTTTTTAAACTTGAAAATGATTTACTAAATACTCAGAAGGAAACTGTCTCAGAAGTTCCTGGTAATCCTGATACAATCATAAAGGAATATGATCACGACTTTCAGAAATTTCTTGCTAAGAACATAGATAGAAGTAAGATGGCTTCAATGATCTATGGAGTTAGCAGAAACAGAAGAATAGGTACAGGATACAAAGGTAAAGTATCCCAACCTAAGAAAGTTAAAGATCTTATCATCAAACGCAATCCTCTCTATTCTCACTTCACTACTGGGAAAACACATGATATAAAACATATTGGTAATGCGTTTTATGCTAAACTAAAATTCAAGCAGAATTTTGGAAACTCTAATAGTCATGGACCCAAAAGATATGGGTACCAAAAGACAAAATCATCTATGTTGTAGATATTTTTAACAGCAAGGTTGAAACATAAAAGGAAGTTCGTTAAGGAGAAGAAGAAAAATCTTATGGCAACGTGGGATGACTATGAATCTTCTGAAGACGGAATAGAATCAGAAGATGAACAAGCCAATATAGCTCAAACGGACAACTTATCAGATGTTTCTGAATCCTCTGAATCAGAATCAGAATCAGAATTAGAATCAGAGTCTAAGGAGGTATTTTCTAACTTTTGTAGATCCCAATTAGAGGAGAGTTTGTCAGAAATTCTAGAAAGGTATCAGAAGCTTCGAGTCATAAACAAGAACCTGAAAAATGATCCACTTTCTGACTCTGAAGAAACTAAGATTCTGAGACTAGAAAACTATGAGTTGATAGAAAAGGACTTTAAACTTGAAAATGATTTACTAAATACTCAGAAGGAAACTGTCTCAGAAGTTCCTGGTAATCCTGATACAATCATAAAGGAATATGATCACAGCTTTCAAAAATTCCTCGCTAAGAACATAGATAGAAGTAAGATGGCTTCAATGATCTATGGAGTTTGCAGAAACGGCAGAATAGGTATAGGATACAAAGGTAAAGTATCCCAACCTAAGAAAGTTAAAGATCCGATTATCAAACGCACTCCTCTCTATTCTCACTTCACTACTGGGAAAACACATGATATAAAACATATTGGTAAGGTGTTTTATGCTAAACCAAAATTCAAGCAGAATTTTAGAAACTCTAACAGTCATGGACCCAAAAAGATATGGGTACCAAAAGACAAAATCATCTATGTTGCAGATATTTTTAACAACAAGGTTGAAACACCAACATTAAGACCTGGACTCTGGATGCTCTCTATTCATGGAGGAAAGAAAGCATATGTTCCAAAGCCTGGAATTTAAAAGATTCGTAGGTTTCAGAGGCAATCAGAAATGGAAGATTACTGGCTCTGAATCTATTGGAAATAGGAATGGAAATACAACATCAGAAGCTCTCTAAAGTATATCAGATGTATCCAGAAGAGGATGTCACACCTTCTCAAGAAACTTCTGTCAGAGCAAGCCAAACAGAGTCTTTATCACTTTTTGATTCTCGACAAAAAGGGGGAGAATGGAGAATATTTTGACTCATAATCAGAAGGTCGTCAGGGAAGTATTTTATTTTCTTGTTAGCCATGTATTCTACTCAGGGGGGAGCCTTTTAATTATTGTTCTCTATATTCCATCAAAATATACTAGTTTTTGTCATCATCAAAAAGAGGGAGATTGTTAGAACATAATTTAGTTCTATATCCCAGTAAGAGTTTTAATGATAACAAACACATGATAATAAAGAACAAATATGCTCTCTAATAAAAGTATCGTTACATGAAGGCAGTTCTGATGTGAAAAAGATGTCCTGATGCAACTGGAAGTTCTGCCAAAACATCACCAGAAGTTCTGATTATGCGAGCATAGAAGTTGAGAGTACCATGATAAATTCAGGCGCATCAAATATGCATGACACGCTAATATGAAGAAGTTCTGTTACAACTTCTGAATGCACCAGCACTGTGAAACAGAATCTCTGATACTCTGATTGGCAATATTCTGATCAAGCTGTAAAGGACTCTCAATGATAATATTCATACTCTGATGTAAGAAGCTCTGAAGCGTTACAATCTATCAATGCAAGATCATAAGTAACGGCTAGAAACAGACAAGGATCTCCTGATTTGGAAAGCTCATTAACTCGTGTTATGGACATACCAAAAGTATCTTCTTATGTCACTAATGCAAGGCCTATATAAAGCTAAAAAGAAGAAGATTTCAAGATGATGAACAATTGTGCACAAAAAGAAGAACTCACGTGAAAAGTCAGTAACGCAATAATCATTATTCATCCCCAACATTCAATATTAAATTGTGTAAAACATCACTGTTAGTGATACTGTTTGTTAGAAACATCATTGTACACCTTTAGTCAATAAACTGCTTAGTGAATTTCCTTGAGGAAACCCGGTTGTGGTTTTGGACTCAAGAATACTTTGACAGTTGTCAAAGTGGTTTTGTAATCAAGTTTGATTAGTGAATTAAGATCTCGTTGGAGAGAGGAGAAATCACCTTGGCGGGGGGGACTGGAGTAGTTTGAGATCAAGCTAACCAGGATAAAAATCATCGTGTCTATTGCTTTTGATTTTTAAGTTTAAATTCAACCCCCCTTCTTGTGTTTTTCACTTCTTCAATTGGAATCAGAGCTCCTGGATCTGGGTGCAAACACTTAACCGTGTCAGATAAAGATCCAAAAGAGGGGAAAATACTATGATGGGAACAAGTCAGAACATCAGCAATAGCTCTCTAATTTTTTACGGTGAAAATTTTGAATACTGGAAAGATATGATCAGAAGTTTCTTCTTAGCCTATGATGCTGACCTCTGGGATATCGTAACTGATGGATACATACATCCTATTGATGAAAGCGGTCAGAAGATTGACAGAAAAAGGATGACAGATCATCAAAAGAAAGACTTCAGAAATCATCACAAGGCCAGAACAATTCTCCTGAGTGTCATCTCATATTCAGAGTATGAGAAGATCACAAACAGGGAAACAACTAAGAACATGTTTGATTCTCTGAGAATGACGCATGAAGGCAACATGCAAGTAAAAGAAACTAAAGCCCATGCGCTCATTCAGAAGTATGAAGGCTTTAAAATGGAAGAAGACGAAACCATTGAAATAATGTTCTCTAGATTTCAAATTCTGGTGGTTGAGCTAAAGGTGTTGGAGAAAGGGTACTCAACTGCTGATCATGTAAAGAAGATCATTAGAAGTTTACCAAAAAAATGGAGACCATTGTTCACGGCTCTAGAACTGGAAAAAGATCTGAACATAATATCTCTAGAAGAACTTGTCAGCTCTCTCAGAAGCCATGAGATAGAGTTAGAAGATGATGAGCCTTAAAAGCAATGTAAGACTCTCGCTCTGAAATATAACAAATATGAAACCAAAATTTTGCAGGCAGAAGCAGAAGCAGAAAACTATGAAGAATCCTTGTCAGAAGAAGACAAATTGTTCTTTCTATCCAAAAGAATCAATCATCTGTGGAAGCACAGGCAGAAGAATTTCAGAAACTCCAGGAGAACAGGAAATGACTCTAAACAATCTTCTAGATACAGAAAATCTAGTAACAGAATCATTACCTACTATGAATTCAATAAACAAGGTCACTACAAAAGTGATTGTCCAAGGCTTCAGAAGGAGAAACATAAAAGGAAGTTCGTTAAGGAGAAGAAGAAAAATCTTATGGCAACGTGAGATGACTATGAATCTTCTGAAGACGAAATAGAATCAGAAGATGAACAAGCCAATATAGCTCAAACGGACAACTTATCAGATGTTTCTGAATCCTCTGAATCAGAATCAGAATCAGAATCAGAATCAGAGTCTAAAGAGGTATTTTCTAACTTTTCTAGATCCCAATTAGAGTAGAGTTTGTCAGAATTTCTAGAAAGGTATCAGAAGCTTCGAGTCATAAACAAGAACTTGAAAAAGGATCTAGTTTCTGACTCTGAAGAAACTAAGATTCTGAGACTAGAAAACTCTGAGTTGAAAGAAAAGGTTTTTAAACTTGAAAATGATTTACTAAATACTCAGAAGGAAACTGTCTCAGAAGTTCCTGGTAATCCTGATACAATCATAAAGGAATATGATCACGACTTTCAGAAATTTCTTGCTAAGAACATAGATAGAAGTAAGATGGCTTCAATGATCTATGGAGTTAGCAGAAATAGAAGAATAGGTACAGGATACAAAGGTAAAGTATCCCAACCTAAGAAAGTTAAAGATCTTATTATCAAACGCAATCCTCTCTATTCTCACTTCACTACTGGGAAAACACATGATATAAAACATATTGGTAAGGCGTTTTATGCTAAACTAAAATCCAAGCAGAATTTTGGAAACTCTAATAGTCATGGACCCAAAAGATATGGGTACCAAAAGACAAAATCATCTATGTTGTAGATATTTTTAACACCAAGGTTGAAACACTAGCATTAACACCTGGACTCTGGATGCTCTATATTCATGGAGGAAAGAAAGCATATGTTCCAAAGCCTGGAATTTAAAAGATTCACAGGTTTTAGAGGCAATCAGAAATGGAAGATTACTGGCTCTGAAACTATTGGAAACAAGAATGGAAATACAGCATCAGAAGCTCTCTAAAGTATCTCAGATGTATCCAGAAGAGGATGTCACACCTTCTCAAGCAGCTTCTGTCAGAGCAAGCCAAACAGACTCTTTACCACTTTTTGATTCTTGACAAAAAGGGGGAGAATGGATAATATTTTGA
The DNA here is from genome assembly GCA_948472305.1 of Vicia faba. NCBI lineage: Eukaryota > Viridiplantae > Streptophyta > Magnoliopsida > Fabales > Fabaceae > Vicia > Vicia faba. Next base: position 1,329,504,481 of record OX451741.1, on the reverse strand, counting down.
CTCATAATCAGAAGATCGCCATGGAAGTATTTTATTTTCATGTTAGCCGAGTATTCTACTAAGGGAGAGCCTTTTAATTATTATTCTCTATATTCCATCAAAATATACTAGTTTTTGTCATCAACAAAATAGGGGAGATTGTTAGAACATAATTTAGTTCTACATCCTAGTAAGAGTTTTGATGATAACAAACACATGATAATAAATAACAAATATGCTCGCTAATAAAAGTATCGTTACATGCAGGAATTTTTTATGTGAAAAAGATGTTCTTATTGCTACTGGAAGTTCTTCCCGAACATCACCAGAAGTTCTGATTATGCGAGCACAGAAGTTGAGATTACCATGATAAATTCAGGCGCATCAAATATGCATGACACGTTTATATGAAGAAGTTTTGTTACAACTTCTGAATGCACCAGTGTTGTGAAACAGAATCTCTGATACTCTAATTGGCAATATTCTGATCAAGTTGTAAAGGACTCTCAACGGTAATATTCATCTTCTGATGTAAGAAGCTCTGAAGCGTTACAATCTATCAATGCAATATCATAAGTAACGGCTACAAACAGACAAGGATCTCCTGATTTGGAAAGCTCATTAACTCGTGTTATGGACATACCAAAAGTATCTTCTTTTGTCACTATTGCAAGGCCTATATAAAGCTAACAAGAAGAAGATTTCAAAATGATGAACAATTACACACAAAAAGAAGAACTCACGTGAAAAGTCAGTAACGCAGCAATCACTATTCATCCTCAACATTCAATATTAAATTGTGTAAAACATTACTATTAGTGATACTGTTTATTAGAAACATCACTGTACACCTTTATTCAATAAACTGCTTAGTGAATTTCCTTGAGAAAATCGGCTTGTGGTTTTGGACTCAAGAAGACTTTGACAGTTGTCAAAGTGGTTTTGTAATCAAGTTTGATTAGTGAATTAAGACATCATTGGAGAGAGGCGAAATCACCTTGGCGAGTGGACTGGAGTAGTTTGAGATCAAGCGAACCAGGATAAAAATCATCGTGTCTATTGCTTTAGATTTTTAAGTTTCAATTTAACCCCCCTTCTTGTGTTTTTCACTTCTTCAGTACAGTCATAAAGGCAACTCGTAGGGGCGCTTTAGCATTTTTATCGTAAGGGACTAGGTCGTTTATCGAAGGCAGCATTAAAAGGGTCATCGAGGGACTACGATCTTTTTAATCGAGGGACAATCCTAAAGCGTCCCACGTTCGAAGGACATGACTGTTTCCCAAGGCAACAAGTGAGGTTACCCTAGAGGTGCAAGTGTGAAGAGTTATTCATGTTCAGTTATTTTAGTCTGGTAATTAGGGTTTTCTATGATTGTTTTTATTCTTTCCATACAAACCCTAATTACAAGCAAAATAATATAGCAATAATGAAAAGCGGTAAAGTGCGGGAAATAAAATTCTAAGTTATTACAAGGCTTCGGGAATGGGGGTACAAAATAGTAAAAATAGGGGGGAGATAGTAAAACCCTAATTAAACTACTACATATTGTAAGCAGATACATAATTGAAAAAAATAATTAAACACGCACGCGACAGTAATAAAATATGCGAACTTGTAAAATAAAACAAAATGGGAAAATAAATTATTATGATTTTTTGATAGAAAAAAGGTTGGATGGTTAACCTAAAAACTAATTGATTTTAATTAATTAAAATAAAAATCATAAAACCCTGAGTTGATTTTAATTAATAAAAATATTTAATTAGTGAAAAACTAAAAATTAATTAAGGTTAATTATGTGAAAACCTAAAAATTAACTAGGTTTTATAGAAAAATTAAAGGTTTTGAAAAGGTTTTGTAAAAAGAAAGTTTTAAGAGAAGGATAGAGAATTGTAAGAAAATAAACCCAAAAGTGGTAGGGGTGGGTGTTGAACCCATGCCCTCATCAACTTCCAACCAACCCCTTCACCACGGTGCCACGCGCGCCTTGGTGATAGGAAACAGGTTCAGCGTGTTTTGTAATTAACCCTGTAAAATATGGAAATGTTAGGAAAATAAGGGGCAAAAGGTTGGATCGAACCTATGACCTTTGACACTAATGACTTAACGCGCGCTGCTACCGCTGGGGCGGTTGTACATCCATTAACTTATATCATTCAATAAATATATAATATAAATAAAATGCTTGAACCGGAGAGGCGTCGGAGCCCTAGCTCCGGTCTTCTTCTCCGATGGCCTGTTTATTCAACCTGCCAAAATACAAAGAATTAGTAATCCAAAAGCATCCTAGCCCCCTAAATAGATGGTTTCGTGTTTGATGGGATGATTATTTGGAGCTAAAAATTAATGGTTTTTGAGTTATGAAGAAAAACGCATGGATCGGTGCAACAATTGTTGCTCACGATTTAACATGCATGGGATCATTATGATGATCCAAACCTATCCAAATACATCTCAGAAGTATGTCAGTAGCATCAGTATGGCTTAAAATGAAACAAAAATTAAAATATAAATATTGCAAAGTTTATGAAATCAGAGATGCATGTATGATGTTCTCATGAGCTTTGGAACATAAAAATCGATCCAACCTTACTTTGTATGATTGCTAGGAGTGAATGAAATGATTATTTTATAGTGAGAGGGTTTGTGATAAGGGTTTCAATATTTTAGGGTTCTTTTAAAAAATTAATCTTTTTTTGACAAGTTTGTGAGGCAAGGTTTCGTTTCTTGCTTTTATGAAGAGAATGAGATTATATAATGTGGAATTAGGTCAAAGATTTGCGGACTTGGACCTTGTAAGAAAGGCCTTGTATTATTTCATTTGATTTTGACTTAAATTAACAAAAAAATTATAAAAAAAATAAACAGGTTAAAGGGTGCATGAGTAAAAACTGTGGTTGTGAGAAGTATAACACACGCTTGGACTTCAAAACAATGGCCCAAAATTCCAAAATATCAAATTTGCTCAGTTAGAACTTCATGTATTCGCTCAAAATTTCCCAACTTTCACTGGTCATAACTCACTCAATTTTCATCTTTTGAAGGTGATCTTTGACTTTTTGGAAATCTCAAGATGTCCTGCATAATCTCTCTTTTGTTCATTTTTGCATTTGGAGAATTTATCTTGATGTAAGTTGCCTTGACAAAAAGTGTCTTTTTGTTGACTTTTGAAATGTGACCTGTAATGTATTGGCTTATATCTCTCAAATGATGCACTTTTTGGACTTGAGCTTATATATACATAGTTGTAGCGAATTGAATTTCCTTCAAAATAAGCTTTGGTTGGGGAAAAGATGATGAATCATGTGAAAATTATGCTTGGTTAAAGTTTAGTTGACTTCTCCTAAGGAAACCGTAATTTAGCAGCTTTTGACTTTTGATGATTTAACGTCTTTTCTTGAGGAATCATGATCAACCCTTGATCAAATGATGAATATCACTTCAAAATATTGATGTTCACCAAAAATCTTGAAGTTTAACTGTATGTTGACCATATTTGACTTTTTGTCCAATACAGTTGATTTTCAGTCATCTGAGCAATTGACTGGGAAAACTTGTGATGCAAGGCTTGAAATTTGGTATGAGAATCCTTGAAGACATATAAGAAACCAAGAATTCCATTTAATACCTTATAAACACAAATATCCTTGTGAAAAGTGAAACCCTAGTTGTGAACCCCTTGCTTAGGAGAAGAATTTGTTGACCAACTCTTCAGCATCCTTGAGAATGTTGAGAACCCTAGGAGAATGCCTTGAAGAAATGGGAGGGAAAATTTTGGGGTACAATAGCTGCCCCTGTTCAATCTTCTTAAACCTGAAGAGTTAGATTGGCATGTTCTCCATTCGTGACTTGAAGGTAAAAGATGATTGAACACTTAAGTGCCCATAAATTTGCACTCGCATGTGCATGCAGTAACACTATTGGTTGATAATATTGCTTGAACGGGCTTAAAGATGCCATTTAGAGAGGTGGAGGAGAGTCGTCAGACATGGGCTTATAGATTCCATCCAAAGTAACTGTTGATAGAAGTATCAGAATGAGTCTACGCTTGGTTGTATCTGATGAATGCTTTTTAGAATGAATCTATTCGATTATATCTGAAGGAACTGTTTTTCAGAATAAATCTCTGAAAGAAGATGTTTTTTTCAGAATAAATATCTGAAGGAAGATGCTTTTTCAAAATTCAGTCTCTGAAGGGAAGTCTTTGTCATGTAGATAGTCACCACATCATGTTTTGGGAATTGATCTACAATCTATTTTTGTTGGTAAACCCGTCCTATTTCGGGAATTCATACCACCTGGTGATAAAGATAGTCGCCCCGTCCTGTTTCGGGAATTGATCTTCACTTGGTCATAAAGATAGAAAGTTAGTTTCCCCGTCCTGTTTCGGGATTTAATCTTTGCTCAGTCATATAGATAGTTTCCTCGTCCTGTTTCAGAAGTTAATCTTCAACTTGTTCATGTAGATAATCTCCCCGTCCTGTTTTTAGGAATTGATCTACAATTTATTTTCATATATAGTTGCCCTATCTTATTTCAGGAATTAACACGTTTCTTGTCATACAGATAGTTGTTGTGTATTGTTTCAGGAATTAATCAGCAACCTATTTTGAAAATTGTTAATGATATTCGTCTGTTTGTAGACTTTACCTGAAAAGATAAAGAGTTAGTTATATGCAATGTCAAGATATATGAAATATGTTCCATAATGATGTTCTCAAAGTAAAAAAGGGTGTTCTATATGTGTTTCGTATGCACATGCTATGATGTTTGTAAATGATGTATGAATTTGAAGTGTCGTTATGGCATATTGGTAGCTTCGTATAACATTTCTGACTGAGGAAAATAAACCCATGACTGTTGTTGGGGATGAAGAATATGTGTAATATTCAACCTTTTCTTAGAATGTCTCTGTTGGGAATTCCCGCTTTTTGTTTTGAGGATACTCAGCTGGAGAATGTTGACTTCTGCTTAGGGAGAAGAGTTTAAGAACATTGGTCATTCACCGCTCAACTGGGGAATTAAATTCTTATATATACTGACTGGGGATAAAAGAGATGGATAACCTTCTTAGGTATTGTCTAACCGAATTTCCGATATGGATGTCGAATCGTCTGGGGGGGATAGAGTTAAACGATATCTAGTTCAGTTTCAGATTTAGTAGCAGGTCTCTAGGGATAGCAGTATGGATTGCCCTTCGCTGGTGACTTGTAGTAGTCAAAGGGATAAACTTAAGCTGGGGAGGCTGTATTTTGGTGGGGAAATAAACCCTTATGGGGAAATAAACCCTACTGGGGAAATAATCCCTTCTGGGGAAATGAGCCTTGCTAGGGAAAATAATTCTGCAGGGAATTTTATAGTTTCGGAGAAATGAACTCAGCTAGGGAAGAGAATTTTTGTGAATTGTGTTGAGGACGTAATCTACGATGAGGATTGGGATTTCATAGGTTGGCGACATTGTAGGTGAAAAGATCACACTCCTTTATCCGCTAGGAGATCTATTGGGGAGTGTGATTGGTTTATTGTTGGAAAATGTCCCAATTCCTGTCTTAAGGCATTTCAGACTTGTGAGGCATGTATCTTTGTTGATGATGAGCTTGTGAAGATGACTTAGCGGGGGATGATCTTATGGAAACTCCTCTATGGGGACTTTGTGGATGACTTGAGTGTTATCCTAAATTTTAGAGTCTTGAGTAAATGCTTATTCTTGTTTTGCATATATTTGTTAACAGTAATCATATTCATATGCATATGTTCATTTCAATTTAATCATTGGACGTTTTTGCAAACAAAACAGAAAAAGTAAAACGAAAATTTGAATTTTTAAACAATATTTGTATTGATAATTTTCCTATAAACATGTGATTTTGTACAAAGAGACACAAATCCTAGTAATAGTAGATCGTCGTGAAGTATAAATAAAAACAAATAAAAATAGCTATGTGGAAATAATCTCGTCGGGTTTCAACTTTGCTATTGCCCCTATGTCTTTGAGCATCTCGTCCCTTGTTGTCGGAAGAAGTTGACTGAATTGATTTGTACCCTTCGAACTTGACATTTGGTAATAAAGCTTGCTATAAGTGATCCAACAGGATATATTCGTACGCTTGAAACCCTAACTTTTTCCTAGACGGTCCTTTCTGGTTTTCAGTCCACCGGGATACCCTTTTTTGCCCAAGCCGCCTTTTCAGGTTTTCGACTTATCAGGTGTACAATCTTTATATATATATATATATATATATATATATATATATATATATATATATATATATATATATATATATATATATCCTTGATTTTTGGCCAAACCCTTTTGGTTCACCGAGATGCCCTTATTTTTGTCTAGGCCAGTCAACCTAGTGGGCCATTTTCATGCGTAGTATCTTTTGATTATGTCTGCATTCACAGGGTGCAGAAAATTTTAACCGTCCATGGTGGTAAGTATCATAGTGCCGCCCGAAAATATATTCTTGATTACAAATAGACCTTTGTAGGTGGGAGTCCATTTTCCCCTGGGATCACCTTGCGGTAGGATGATGCTCTTTATTACCAAGTCCCCAGCCTGATATACTCGATACTTGAATTTCTTGTTGAAAGCTTTGATCATATGTTTCTGGTACATCTGACCATGACAGACAGTCGCAAGCCTTTTCTCGTCAATTAGATTCATTTGGTCCAACCTAGTCTGAATCAATTCATCTTCGTCTAAATTTTCCTCCTTCATAATTGTCAGAGAAGGAATCTAAACTTCGACCGATAGGACAACTTCCATACCATAGACCAGAGAGAATGGGGTTGCCCCAGTTGATGTTCATGCCGAAGTGCGGTAGCCATGAAGAGAAAATGGCAACATCTTGTTTCAATCTTTATATGTCATCGTCATCTTCTGTATAATCTTCTTAATATTCTTATTGGCGGCTTCCACTCCATAATTCATCTTCGGTCTATACGGAGAAGAATTGTGGTGCTTGATCTTGAACTTCGTGCAGAGTTCCGTGATAATAATGTTGTTGAGATTGGTACCATTGTCTGTGATAATCCTTTCGAGGATGCCATACCGACATATAAGGTTATGCTTAATGAACAGGGCGATAACATTCTTAATAACGCAGGCAAACAAGGCTGCTTCAACCCACTTTGTGAAGTAATTGATAGCAACGAGGATGAACCAATGTCTGTTAGAAGCAGTAAGGTTGATCTCTCCAATCATATAAATTCCCCACATTGCAAATGGACAAGGAGCAGTCAAGACATTCAGAGGTACGAGAGGCACATGTAGTTTGTCAGCATATATCTGGAACGTGTGACAAGTTCTTGAGTGGTGATGGCGGTCAGTTCCCATAGTCGACCAATAATATCCTACTCTCAGAATCATCTTAGCCATAGTATGTCCACTGGAGTGAGTACTGAAGATAACTTCGTGCATATCTTCCATAATTTTCTCTGCTTCCTTTTCTACACAGCGAAGCAGAGTCGAATAATGATTGTGTTTGTACATAACCCCATTACTCAGAAAGAACTTGGCTGAGAACCTCCATAGGAATTTCTTGTCGTTGATAGATTCCCCCTTGGGGTAATCTTGAGCCACAAGGTATCTTTTCACTTCATGAAACTATGGCTTCTCTTTTACTCCATCAATGTCAACTTCATAGAAATGTGCAGGTTCGTCTAGTCTCTCAATGGTAATTCTGGGAGCCTCAATGTCCCATCTGACTTTAAACATAGACGACATGGTTTCTAATGCGTCTGCCAACTGATTCTCTTCTCGTGGGATGTGCTCAAAAGTGATTTCCTTGAAGTACGGGATTAAGGTAAGCACATGTTCTCTATAAGGAATGATATTCGGGTGCTTAGTATCCCATTCTCCCTTGATTTGACTGAGTACCAGGGGTGAGTCCCCATATACATTCAAGATTTTAATCCTCAAGTTAATAGTAGCTCTGATGCCCATGATGCACGCTTCGTATTCGGCCATGTTATTGGTATAGTCAAAGCATAATCTGGGGGTGAAGGGTGTATGGAAACCCTAGGAAGAGATAATTAAAGCATTGATTCAGTTACCAAGTGTGTTATAAGCTCTGTCGAAAACCATAATCCATCTGGATCCTGGCTTAGGTCCTTCTTACAGTCCAGGTTCTTCATAATTTATAACTTGCATGATGTTCTTGTATGGGACCTCAAAATTCATAGACTGATAGTCTTCTATGGCTTGATGAGCCAAATGATCTTCCTGTACACTTCCTGTGATTGCTTTCTGAGTGGTGTACTTATAATACGGTGGCAGAATCGACTGTTGTACTGGTTTTGCGTTTGTATTCACAAATGTTGCGGTAAGAAAGAGTTGCCACTGACTTTTCTTTTATCCAAATTAAGGAAAGGGTGAAAAGAAGAGAAAAAGACCTTATCGAGAATTTTCTGAGTAAGGGGGGTAAATTATGGAAAGGGAAGGTGTTAGCACCCTTTCCATCCGTAGTTATCTACGGGCTCTTAGATGCTTAGATAATTTTAAAAGTACCTTGTGCTTTGTGTGTTTTGAAAAATGTTTTTAAATGCCTTAGTGTGGCGATTTGCTTTGCGTTAACTCTTGTATCATTCCTCAAGAGTGTTGAAAAAGAAAATTTTTTTAAAGTTGTTTTTGAAATGTGTAAGTGTGAAAAGTTTGTTTTATTTGAGCAAGCATCTAACAGCTATCTACTTGTACTCGAAAAGTTCGTTCTTTTCCTCATATCCTTTAGACAGTGATATCCTACTATCAATGAGTAGGTAGCCCTATCGTTAGATATATGAGGGACATTCGAAGGGACGTAGAGTCATAAAGGAAACATGTAGAGATGCTTTAGCAATTTTTTTTAGGGACTAGATCATTTACTGAAAGGCAACTGTAGGGTCATCGGGGGACTATGATCTTTTGATTTATGGGTCTTTCCTAAAGCATCCCTGTCTCGAGGGACATGACTGTTTTTCCGAAGGAAACCAAAGTGGGAGTACCTTAGAGGTTCATGGGTGCAATGATTCAATTCAGTTCATTTATCTCTTGTTATTAGGTTTGCTAGTGCTTTGTTTTCAGTCTTTCCATACAATCCTATTTACTAACAGTAATATTGTATAGAAAATATAAAGTGCGGAAAGTAAATCCTACTCTATTACATCCCATGAGCAGTTATAATATTTAGAAGAAAAAAATGCGAAAAGATAAACTAACTATTACAAATTCAAATGTGCGACCTATACATTCTTTCTAGAATTTAAATAACAAAAGAAAAATAGAATGAAAAAAAAGAAGAAGAAGAGATTGTTTAGAAAGAAAATCAAATGTCCTAAAAAAGCCTAAGTATGAAGAAAAATATTTTTGGTATTTTTGTGATTTGATTTTAATATTTAAGAACTAAGTCTAAATTAATTACAAATTAACTATGAAATAAATACTAAAACATGATTAAGTTAAATTAAATTTATTTATGAAAATTAAATTAATTAAAAGAAAAGAACTAAATCTATTCTTTTGTGATTTTATGATTTTATGAGTTTTTTGATAAAAAAGAATTAATTGAAATGAAAAGAAAATAAATAATTAAAGCAAAAAAAACAAAAGAATGGGCCATGTTGTAAAGAAAATGGGGGGATGCTCTAAGAAAAATCCCATGTCCATTAGCAAGAGAGCCTAGGCGCTGAAGAAAAGTCTTTAGAAACATGTGTATCTCTCCCATGAGGCCTATCGTGGGTTTGGATTGAAAGTCCTCGTATCACAGAATCTGAAGCTCAAAAAGCTTATAGCCCTAACCATGCATCTTGTGCATAGGGTGTTCATCTGCACATGTGATCGTCCTAACATGTTCTAAATGGTATCAAAAACACATATCATGCACAAAAATAATTTATATGACATGAATAGACAATTTGAGATTCAATAAATTTTACCAAAACATGTACAATTGGATGTGAGAGTTCTAGATGTGGAAGGGCTTGGTTATGAGCCTAGTTCAACTCTTGGGAGCCTCGGGAAGATGAACAGATCCTTTGTTTTGCTTGAGAGCACCTGGAAGTGTGGTTAAGAATTTTGCAACTTTGAGAAATTTCTGAGAATTTTGTAGAGTTTTGTTATGCAATGGTTTTTTTTGTCATTCTTATGCCTCTGTTTGCCTTTATAGAGAGAATGAAATAGGAGCCAACAAGTATGGAAAGGGACAAGGTAATCATGTCCATAAAATCAATATTCCAACATATTGAAAACATGCCTTCTTTGTATGATTCTTGTCTCTTGGATCCCTTGCACAAATCTGGACATGTTGATGGCTTGTATTTGGGCTGACAAATAAGGAATGGAATCAAGGTAATCATGCCATGGTTTAAACAAGAAAACAACTTTAAAACTTTCCAAATTTGCAATGTTTCTTCCTTTCAGGAGTCCCCACAAAATGGAAAAGGTTGTAATGAGTTGTCATGAGTTGTCTTGGGCCTTTAGATGATTGAAACAAAAAGCCAGAGCCTTTATACCATTGTTTCATGTTTTATTTGATTTTATTTGCATTTAAATGAATAAAAATTCAAATAAAAGAAATAAAAATCATAAAATATGTGAATGTATTTATAGGTCCTCTAACACCTTATGAACATTTTTGAACATCAAAATTTAAGCCCACTATTTCAAAACTTCAAGTTCTCTCACTTTGCATTTCACGCATTTCTTGAAAATTTCCCAACTTGTGAACCTTATAACTTGCTCAATTTTCATCTTTTTAATGTGTTATTGAACTTTTTGGAAAGCTCAAGATGTCCTCTACACTTTATCTCTTAATCATTTTTTCATTTGGAGACATTATCTTGATGTAAGTTGCCTTGACAAAAAGTGTCTTATGTTGACTTTCTGAAAATTACATGTAATGTATGAGCTTGTATCTTTCAAATGGTGCATCTCTTAAACATTAGGAAAAAAGAGAAGTTGTAGGTAACTAGATTCTCTTCAAAATGAGCTTTTGTTGGGGAAAAATGGATGAAGTATATGAAAGTTATGCTTGGTCAAATTTCAGTTGAATTTTCCTATAGAAACCCTAATTTAGCAATTCTTGACTTTTGATAGAGTAGGAGCATTTCTTGAGGAATCATGATCAACCCTTGATCAAATGATGGATAAAACTTAAAAATGTTTATGTTGACAAAAAATCATGAAGTTTGACTGTATTTGGGCCACAATTGACTTTTGACCTAGTATAGTTAATTTTCAAACATTTGAGCCATTGACAGAGCAAACTTGTAGTGCAAGGCATGAAAATTGGCATGGGCCATATTGAAGGCATATTAGGAAAATGGAAAACATTAGAGATCTTTGGAGATCACACATGTTGGTCAACCTTGAGAAATTGGGGACCTCTAGGAGCATGTTTTGAGTAAAAATGGGAGGGCAAATTTTTGGGTACAACACCAGCCCCTGTTCAATCTTCTTAAACCTGAGGATTTAGATTGGATTGTCTTCCTTTCATGATCTGAAGGTGGAAGATGATTGAACACTAAAGTGCCCAGAAATTTTCACTCACATGAAGTAACACTGATGGTTGATGATGTCAGGAATGGGCTTATAGATGCCATTTAGAGAAGATGACAGAGAGTCGTCAGAGATGGGCTTAAATATGCCATCCAAAGTAGATGTTGACTTCATAAGAGGTCTCTTTGTGGATAATTCATATTCCTGCTGTCTGAGGAGGAGTCCGATGGGGAATATGGGTTTCTATTATTCTCCTGCTTGAGGAAAACTCTGTGGGGAATAAAGTCTAGGAACTTCAGTTGTCCAAGGCTTTGTTGAAGAGTTATCTCTGTACTGGAGAGATGAAAGTTTGTTGTTTTATGGTTGAAATCCAGGATTCACATTAACTTGCTGGGGATAATGGAATTAACTATTATCTAAAAATGTATTAGAAAGAACCTGTGTAGGGTTATTTCAGGATGAGTCAGTGTTAGTATGCATCTGGAGATATATGATAATGAGCATGTGTGGGGCTGCTTCAGGATGAGTCCGTGTTAGACTGCATCTGGAAAGTTGAGAAGTAATCCGTGTAAGATTTCTTCGTCTGGTCGTGTAGATAGTTTTCCTGTTTGGTTTCATGTGTTAATCTACAAATCATTTGTTCACAGATAGTTGTCCTGTTTGGTTTCAGGTATTAATCTAGAACTTGAAAATTGTCGGTCGCTGAGATAGTTGTCCTGGATGGTTTCAGGTATTAATCTCTGACCTGAGAAAGAAAGATAGTTTTCCTGGCTTGTTACAGGTATTAATCTTCAATCTCCTTATGTAGATAATTTTCCTAGCCTGTTACAGGTATTAACCTACAATCGGTCATCCACAGATAGTTCTTCTGGCTTGTTACAGGTATTAATCTGGAACTTGAAAATTGTCGATTGCTGAGATAGTTGTCCTGGCTGGTTTCAGGTATTAATCTCTGACCTGATAAAGAAAGATAGTTTTCCTGGCTTGTTACAGGTATTAATCTTCAATCTCTTTATGTAGATAGTTTTTCTGGCTTGGTACAGGTATTAACCTACAATCGATCATCCACAAATAGTTTTCCTGGCTTGTTACAGGTATTAATCTGGATCTTGAAAATTGTCGGTCGCTGAGATAGTTGTCCTGACTGGCTTCAGGTATTATTCTCTGACTTAAGAAAGAAAGATAGTTTTACTGGCTTGTTAGAGGTATTAATCTTCAATCTCCTTATGTAGATAGTTTTCCTGGCTTGTTACAGGTATTAACCTACAATCGATCGTCCACAGATAGTTTTCCTGGCTTATTACATGTATTAATCTGGAACTTGAAAATTGTCGGTCGCTGAGATCGTTGTCCTGGCTGGCTTCAGGTATTAATCTCTGACCTGAGAAAGAAAGATAGTTTTCCTAGCTTGTTACAGGTATTAATCTTCAATCTCCTTATGTAGATAGTTTTCCTGGCTTGTTACAGGTATTAACCTACAATTGGTCATCCACAGATAGTTCTCCTGGCTTATTACAGGTATTAATCTAGAACTTGAAAATTGTCGGTCGCTGAGATAGTTGTCCTGGCTGGCTTCAGGTATTAATCTCTGAACTGAGAAAGAAAGATAGTTTTCATGGCTTGTTACAGGTATTAATCTTCAATCTCCTTATGTAGATAGTTTTCCTAGCTTGTTATAGGTATTAACCTACAATCGATCATCCGCAGATATTTCTCCTGGATTGTTACATGTATTAATCTGGAACTTGAAAATTTCCGGTCACTGAGATAGTTTTCCTAGCTTGTTTCAGGTATTAACCTCTGACCTGAGAAAGAAAGATAGTTTTCCTGGCTTGTTATAGGTATTAATCTTCAATATCTTTACGTAGATAGTTTTCTTAGCTTGTTACAAGTATTAATCTACAATCAGTCGTCCACAGATAGTTTTCCTGGCTTGTTAAAGGTATTAATCTGGAACTTGAAAATTAGTCACATAGATAGTTCCCCGTCTGGTTTCGGGTATTAATTTATGGCCTGCTGTATTTGTTGGTAAACCCGTCTTGCTTCGGGAGTTCATACCACTTTGGTCGTGTAGATAGTTTCCCCGTCTGGTTCTGGGCATTAATCTTGGACCTGCTGTATAGGTTGACAGTGTTTGTATTTCTGCGAACTCAACCTGGAAAGGCAAAGTCAATTTCATGTGATGCCATGATGTATGAATTGCATTATGCTCTCAAAATAAATGAGATTATGGTATCGTTTTCGTCATCCTCCCTCTAAAGGCTTAGAGCTTTTAATCGAGAGTTGAATATCATAAAAAGGAAGTAAAATGAAGTTTGAATATAGTGAATACGAATGAATTGATTCAAGACAAACATATGCAACGCATTAATGAAATAACAAAGTTTGATATAAAACAAATGTTCGAACAATCAAAAGAAAATTACAAATTGAGAATTCAAATGAACGAAAAGCGTCTTTGTCTTAATTTGTCACTTCAGATGGTGTGCCTTTGTGGAATGGTAGAAGAACTCCAGTTGACCATCTTGTGCAAATTCCAGTGCTCCTTCATCGATCAGGTATTGAATTTTATTTCTCACATCCAATAGCTATTAGTGTCATGTCCAGGACTGTTGGAGTGGTACGCATACATTGCATTTGGATTGTACATTGGGGAAGCAGTGTTGGGATTCTGAGGAGGATCCTTCAACGCAATCAGCTTGGCCTCTAACACGTGTTGCAATGCTTGAGAGAATGACATGTTGATTTCGGTAAAGCGTCTTTTATATATATTCCGCTTACGCTGATTACATTGTCATTGTTGGCGAGGTTGTGATTGGGTTCGTGACGTAGTAGCAATTTGGAAAGGTCTACTCTCCACCCAGCCAACTTCTTGTCTCATTAGAGGCTGATTAATAACCTGATCCCCAGTCTCGGCTGTTTTCTTCATACGGTTGTATTCATCTTGATGAAGCTTGCTGATGAGAAAACTCAACTCTTATTGTTCCCAAGCTAAACTTTGGATAAGAGCCCTTTGATTACTCATCTGGATTCTCATCCTTTCCATTTTAGCTTGCAGTTGTTCGAACTGCTCATCCTTAATGTTATCAGGATGTTTCTTGGTAAGATTCCTATTGAGGAGTGCTTTCGAATATTCCTGCCCCTTGGATATGTTGAGGAAAATTTCCATGAACTGAACCTCATGAGTTTGAAACTTCTGTCATTCTGTTTGAGAGCCATTTTCTTTGCTGAAATAAACAGCTTGAAAATGAGAAACATGTACTGGAAGACCTGTTATGTAATGACATGCATGATGTGTAAATGTTTTCAAGGGTCTCGTGGGGTAAACACAAGGAGATGTTAGGAGTCGACTGCAGCTTTGATAGAAGAACTTCGTATCGTTGAGTGTCCTTCTACGAGAATCAGGCTCACCATATCGAGTGGATCATGGCCCCTAACTCAAGTTATCTTGCTTTGGTCTTTTGACGGTGTTGGCTAGAGGAAAATAAATCCCCTTTCCTCTTGCTAGACGTCTGGCTCATCATAACCTGCATCACATGCCCTTGAAATCCTTGAAATGGTTAAGGGAATGCTATGGTATAATGCTATGATGTGTATGTTATGCATCAAGCAAAAAATATAGGGTGATGAAGACAAGTATGTCTTACAGGAAATCTGAATTCTTGGGCAATAACTCATATTATCAGATAATAAATAAAACCCTGCAAAGAGTTCAAGTCGTTAGATAATGAAAGCAAACAAATCACACAAGTAGCCTTAGGTTCTGGCTTGCATGGATTCCATAGGTAAGTACCCTCTTGAAGTTTAGTTGGCTCAACCTGTCCTATTAATAGTAACCAGGTTCTAAGGAGTTTCATATCACTAACCTTCCTTTTAGGCATTGTTCTAGCTCAAGCTATGAAGTATTTCCGCCAGAATATCCCAAAAGTCCAATCTCAATGAGTGTAGCATCGAGTATCAACCAATCTTCAGTCAGAACCAAATCCGACCATCTCATTACTTTCTAATGGCTTAGGATGAGTCAATTAAATGTTCTAAAGGCCAGTTAGCGCTTAATGACACTATAAGGAAGTCTAATGTTATCCTTGACTGACTCAAGGAACATTAGTACAAGCCAGAGTATCACGCTAACATAGCCATCACTTCGTTCATATCGTTCTATGCCATACAACCTTCAAGATTTATTTCTACTTACCTAATAAGGTGCCCCAGGTCCAGGTGTAAGATCTTTAATAATTACCCAAGCAACCCTTTTAAAAATAAAGCAAGTAAAACACACAAGGAAAGCAATTAAAATGATCTAAACTCTAAGGTAATCCCAATTTTTATATTTCCCCAACAGAGTCGCTAGTTCTGTAATATGGTGGCAGAACCGACTGTTGTACTGGTTTTGTGTTTGTATTCTCAAATGTTGCGGTAAACAAGAGTCACCACCGACTTTTCTTTTATCCAAATTAAGGAAAGGGTGAAAAGAACAGAAAAAGACCTTTTCGAGAATTTTCTGAGTAAGGGGGGTAGATTATGGAAAGGGAAGTTGTTAGCACCCTTTCCATCCGTAGTTATCTACGGGCTCTTATATGCTTAGCTCATTTTAAAAGTACCTTGTGCTTTTTGTGTTTGGAAAAATATTTTAAAATGCCTTAGTGCGGCGATTTGCTTTGCGTTAAATCTTGTATCAGTCCTCAAGAGTGTTGATAAAGCAGATGTTTTTGAAAGTTGTTTTTCAAATGTGTAAGTGTGAAAAGTTTGTTTTATTTGAGCAAGCATCTAACAACTATCTACTTGTACTCAAAAATGTCGTTCTTTTCCTCATATCCTTTAGACAGTGTTATCCTACAATTAGTGAGTGGGTAGCCCTATTGTTGGATGTATGAGGAACATTCGAAGGGACATAGAGTCATAAAGGCAACATGTAGAGACGCTTTAGCAATTTTTGTTTTGGGACTAGATCATTTACGAAAGGCAACTGTAGGGTCATCGAGGGACTATGATCTTTTGATTTATGGGTCTTTGCTAAAGCGTCCCTGTGTCGAGGGACATGACTGTTTTTCCGAAGGCAACCAAAGTGAGCGTACCTTAGAGGTGTATGGGTGCAATGATTCAATTTAGTTCATTTATCTCTTGTTATTAGGTTTGCTAGCGTTTTGTTTTCAGTCTTTCCATACAATCCTATTTACTAACACTAATATTGTACAGAAAATATAAAATATGGAAAGTAAATCCCACGCTATTACATCCCATGAGTAGTTACAATATTTAGGAAAAAATGTGAAAAGATAAACTAACTATTACAAAATTAAATGTGATACCTATACATTATTTCTAGAATTTAAATAACAAAATAAAAATAGAAAAAAAATGAGATTGTTTAGAAAGAAAATCAAATGTCTTAAAAAAGCCTAAGTATTAAGAAAAATATTTTTTGCATTTTTGTGATTTTATTTTAATATTTAAGACCTAAGGCTAAATTAATTACAAATTAACTATGAAATAAATACTAAAACATGATTAAGGTAAATTAAATTTATTTGTGAAAATTAAATTAATTAAAAGAAAAGAACTAAATCTATTCTTTTAGGATTTTATGATTTTTTTGATAAAAAAGAATTAATTGAAATGAAAAGAAAATAAATAATTAAAGCAAAAAAAAACAAAAGAATGGGCCATGTTGTAAAGAAAATGGGGGGATGTGTAGCGGTAGAAATGCTTAAGACTAAGCCATTGGATTAATTTGACTTATACAGATCAAAATAAAAATCGCCACCGCGCTTTATTGTTTCCAAAGGAATGGGAAAAGAGCGAAAAACCCAAAAGAGGGGGAAATCTGTATATTTTGGCTATGAAATGTTGTGTAAAAAATGGATGGTGGAGGTGAGAAAAGAAATATATTTTTATGATTTTTTCACCCGCCGCGGTTGCAAACCTTTAGTGCCTACGTACCACCTTACGTGCAATAGAGGATCAGGATACATGTAATTCCTCTTTAAAAAAATTTAAAATGTAAGTGTGTTGGTTTATTTTATGAGATAAGACATCATCGTCATTGTCCGTGTGGAAAACATACTTACTACCCACAATCATGAGAAAGGGAGAATTTGCACCATCTCAAAGTGGAGGACATGACTTGGATTTTAAAATCAACAATGCCTCACTCAACACCCAAGTGGAAAATATCTCTCTTCACTACATATTGTAGAAGTATAGTTGTTTGCATCACTACAAGGATTGACAAGAGTCCAATCTTTTGAGAAAAGTTTTTAAAGTAAAAAGCTAAAGTGGGAAAATGGCTTGAAATGAGATTGATTAACTTTAAGTCTTCTCACAAAAAATTCCAAAGTATTATTAAGTTGATTGAAGTTTATTTATGAAAAAAATTTCAAAATGCGTGGACATAAGTCCAATTTTATTATGAAAGTGGTTCAAGTTTAAAAACAAGAAGAGTTTTCAAAAGGAGGGAGAAGATTTTTGAAATTAAAGAAAATGGTAGGAGAAGAAGAGACTATCCTAAAGCATAAGATAAAAGCTAAGGATAGGAACCATCTAACCCACAAGAAGCCAATACTTGACATTATGAGCCAAGATAGAATTCTCATTCTTTGGATTGAAATCAAGCAAGCAAAGATACTAGACCTCTTGAAAGAACCAAACTTTAAGTGTATTAAGTCTTCACAAAAATTGGGCAGAGTAACAGTTGTATACGGGTGAATTCCAGATTACAAACAAAGAGTGTAATCACAATAACATGCACACAAAATAAAAAAACAACCCAATGTCTTGAGGTAACCCTCAAGAGCTCCAGACAAAATAATCAGATAAGGTCACAAAGTCTCCAATCATAGGCCAAGGTTTCTAATCATAAGTCCAAGAAGTCCAATGCTCCATAATGCCAAGGATAGTAGCCAAATAGTCCAAGTATCATTAAGGATTTTATGGTTCATATTGATTATTAAGTATCTTAAGAAAATAAAATAAAAGCTCAAGTGAGCAAAATAAAAATGACAATAAAGTAAATGCTCAAATGAGCAAAGATGAAAATAGCATGAAATGTAAATGCTAAAAGTAAATAGTGCATAAAAATAAAAGGGTCATATAATAAAAATGCAGGATAAAGTCTATTATTAGTGATTAGTGGTTAGTTGGATGATCATCTCGAAACTTTCATTTGGAACTTATTAGAGGATTGGTATAACCTAATCCTCCACACAACAAGTTGTATTTGCTTTTTGTCAAGTATATCATCCATTTGGAATCTTCATAAGTATCATTTAATGATCAACGATGTTTAAGTGATTCGCGTTGACCAAAGGTGTTGTAGATCCATTAAAGGATTGGTAGAACCAAAGCCTCCACACAATGAATCTCAAGGTTATTGGATCAAAGAAATCAAATTAATATACTTGGGCACAAATATAAGTTTCGGCCACGAATGATCATTTATTCGAATCGGGATAAAATTTAGCGCTATGTTAAGCAATCGTAAGTGGACTTATATAGAAGTCGCACCTATTTTGAGGTCGGTTAATAGCAATCTATGCACCATTTGTTTTGATACATGATATAGAGATCATGCTCCAATAACACTTAGTACAATAAGAAAGGGATTACATGAAGAGTGGTGGGAGAGAATATACAAACCACTTTTGAATTAAATTTAATCAAACTTTTATTAAAATCACTCATCCATTTTTGTGGAGTTAGAATCAACACCATATATCCAATGATGTTAATAAAGTTCATGATCAAAAATTTAACCCAAGATCAGCAAGAAAATATTCACAAAATAATATAACATTTAATATATACAAAAAAAAAGTTTAAAAAAATGTTTTAAAATAGAAATAAAAGAGAAAAATATCAACTATGTTCAAATTAATCAAGAAAAAAAGTAAGACCATAGAAAAATCAGAAAAGGACTCAAATGATTTTATAAATTTTTTTGGTAATTTTTTTAAAGTCAGAAACTATTTTTAAAATTAAAAGAAATGAGTGAAATAAACCAAAAATGATAAAAAAAATAACAAAGTCAAAAAAAAAAATCAAATGAGGTCACCAATATTTGTCACAGTGTCATTGGATCATTCCATAATTTTTTCAGAATTTAAAAATGCATAAAAATATTTTTAAACATTTAAAACAATTCAAATAAAGTGAAAATTTATAAAAAATACCAAAACACAAAATTAAATTGTGAAAAAATAAAAATCAGAAAGAGGATAATCAAAAATATTTTTCATAATTTTTTCAGATTTTTTGGACTAAAAATGAATTTTCTATGATTTTTTGAAGTTTAAAACAATTAAATGTAAAAATCAGAAAAAGAAAATAAAAACCAAAAAAATATGGGTCATCTAATCAATATCAAAACACGTTAGTAAACAGATCAAGTGGACCTGGCGTGTTGTGCATGTTATGGACTTTAGTGAATAATGCATAAGATCATTAATTAAATCAGATTTTTGAAAAACATATGGCGCGCCTTCATTGGTTGGAAGATGACATGTTGGTCATCTTTAACCTCCAGCCTGTCCCAAAACTAGGTTGCTCAATCTGTAAAATTAGAGCACAAGACCTATGTCATTCACTTTGTCTCTTCAAGACGAAGACAACCACACCTTCGCGACAAATTTATATAAATTGTAGCTCAAGCAATTTGGAAGGAAAGTTTTGAAAAGGGATTTGAAATTTCATGGTCAAAACGTGTTTCTAGTAAAAAGCAAGTGTTGCGACTAGAACCAGGGAAATGAGAGCATCATAATGATATCAAAGTTTTGAAGAATTGGTGAAGGAATATACCTATTGAAGTTTAGTTGTAGAGCTCTGAAACTAAACTTCTATGGAGCAATATAGGGCACGATTCTTAAATGTAATTATATGGTTAGCTTCAGGGAATATCGAGGAAGGTAAATTGACGGAAAATTGGATTGAAAAAGGCTTGTGAATAGATTTCGAAGTTGCTGAATTTTGAGTTATGGAACAAGTTTGGTAGGGTGATTTTGGCTATCTAAGCTTGAGGAAATAAATGGGGGATGACCCTCTATTTATAGGGAACCAAATGGAATGTCCAAGCGTGTGAAATGATGAAGTATAGAGGGAAATTGTGTGAAGTTACAAACAAGAAAAGTGTGACTTCTAATTTGATTAAAACTCATCCAAAATGCACGTTTTGTTGTGCTAGTCAATGATGGAAGTTCACTAAACATGTTTAGAGGCAAAAACGCGTGGAAAACTTGTAATTAGACGCTAAAACAAAGATTTCAAAATCTGACTTGTGATGAAACTTTAGTTCCAAGTTACCAACTTCAAAATCATGGCATTCTCACCTCAAGGGGTCTTAGGGCATGATTCTTGATGCTTTAGAAATATGAGGTTACAAGCTTTGCAATGGAAAAATAATGGAATTAAATGGATGCTTTTTACATTGAGTCAAAGTTGGAGAAAAAAGGTTGACTTTCCATACTTAGAAATATTTCATGTTTTTCTTCAAAAGTGGCCTATAATGTCTTGCATCCAAACATGGCCTTCCACTTGGAATTTGCTCTTGACTAAAAAAAGATGGCATGACATAGACCTCTTGAATGACATTTTGGGACTCGAACCATTCAAAATCTCCAAAAATTGAGAGAGTTATGAATTGTTGAAGTTGGCAAAACATCATGAAATGACCTATAATTTTTTGTATCCTTAAGGCAACTAACATCCATTTTCTCACTTTTCACATAGAAGAAGTCATAAAGTTCACATCTTCAAGATCATTATGGAAAAGTAATTGGCTCAAGGTGATATAAATTGACCAAGTTATGATCATTTGAAGTCACACATGGAAAATTGGGGATTCATCTGGAGGACTTGTAATCTTTCTTCTTCATCAAGTTTCTTCCACATGAAAACTCCTTGGAACTTTTGAAGTGATTTGTTGGTAACCCTTTAAAGAGAATGATGTATTTGTAATCACTACAAAATACCAAAAGATGAGCAAGATATGCTTCTTTGAAGTTCAAAACCCTAGCTCCTAGATCAAGAAAAATGCCTTGAGGAACTTTGACAATTTTGAACAAACTTCTTGTACCAACACAAATGCTTTGTAAATATAAATTGTTGAGGATGATAATGAGAACTCATAGAAACCAAAACCACTTCCATATCTTGAGAATTGAGATAAATATGCACTTGTGTCTAATGGGAACAAGGCCTTGTCCAAGCATGACAACTTCTCCAATCAATCCCTTGTGCTTTTGAACCAAATTTGATAATCTTGAAATATGGTGAACCAAAATAACCTTGACATGCAATTTCTTCCAAAACAAATCCAATGGCGAGGTTTGAACTTCTCAATCTTTATTAACTAGGGCATGGAAATAAACTCATGAACCCATGGATCAACTTGCTAAGCCACATTGCTTTTACCTACATTATTAACAGGTAAGACAAACCCAAATTGCATTTTATTAATTAAGAGAAGAAATAAAGACAAAAATATTCATGATCACAAAAGAACACAAGTCAAGGTGCTTGGTGATTCCTCAAAGAGCAAAGCTAAACATAGGGAGGGGAACTAAGAATCCTAATGTGATCTTGTTGTGATGGAATCAACATGGTATGATGAAGGGATCTTAAGGGGGAAATTTGGGGTACAACAACTTCCCTTTTTTAAGTTTCTTCTATCCGGAGATACGAAGGTTAAAAATCTTCGTGTCGACACGATCGAAGATACTTAAATATAAAACAAACCCTATTTTTGGCCCTAAGATGACATGCAATGCTTATGAGCATGAATGCATATGAACAAGACCAAGGAGGCGCAAAACACCCTTGGGGATGTAACAAAAAATAAAGAAACAAGAGAGTAACCTAACCAGGAAAATAAATCACTGGTGGATCAAAAAGACCTGAATTAGAGAGGATGGTAAAATGTTCAAAGGATATACCGGCTCCTACTGAAGGCGAAACTACCAACGTCTACTGAAGGCGGAGAGAAAGAATCATCGTCGTTCACTGCCGATGACCTACTAACTTTCACTGAAGGTAACAAGAGAATATATCATGGCATCACCGTTCACTGACGATGAACTACCAACATTCACTGAGGGTAGCAAAAAGATAACAATCATCGAAGTTCACTTCCAATGGCTTACCAACTTTCACTAAAGGTGGGAATAAAATATATCATAGCATCGCCGTTCACTGACAATGAACTACCAACGTAAACTAAAGATAGCAAAAAGATAACAATCATCGACGTTCACTGTTGATGACCTATTAACTTTCACTGAAGGTAGGAAGAAAATATATCATAGCACCTCTGTTCACTGACGATGAACTACCAACGTTCACTGAGGGTAGAAAAAAGATGACAATCATCGATGTTCACTGCCGATGACCTACCAACTTTCACTGAAGGTAGGAAGAAAATATATCATAGCCCCATCGTTCACTGACGATGAACTACCAATGTTCACTGAGGGTAGAAAAAAGATAACAATCATCGACGTTCACTATCGATGACCTACCAACTTTCACTGAAGGTAGGAAGAAAATATATCATAGCACCTCTGTTCACTGATGATGAACTACCAACATTCACTGAGGGTAGCAAAAAGATAACAATCACCAACTTTCACTAAAATTGACCTACCAACTTTCATTGAAGGTAGAGAGAAAATATATCATAGCACCGCCATTCACTGATGGTGAACTACCAATGTTCATTGAAGGTAGCAAAAAGATAACATTCACCAACTTTCACTGAAGGTGACCTACCAACTTTCACTGAAGGTAGAGATAAAATATATCATAGCACCGCC
Organism: Vicia faba; assembly: GCA_948472305.1. Lineage (NCBI taxonomy): Eukaryota > Viridiplantae > Streptophyta > Magnoliopsida > Fabales > Fabaceae > Vicia > Vicia faba. The sequence continues at coordinate 1,329,481,222 of OX451741.1, read as the reverse complement.
ATTCACTAACGATAAACTACCAACATTCACTGAGGGTAGCAAAAAGATAACAATCACCAACTTTCTCTGAAGGTGACCTACCAGCTTTCACTGAAGGAAGAAAGAGAAAATATAAGTTTCCCCAAAATTATGGCATTTCACCTAGAAAGGGTCTCAACTTCTTCTTTAACCGAGGCACTCTGCCTGGAAAGGATAATATATAAACTGTCTCAAATAAAGAGACTATTACCTGTAAAGATTTACAACGAACTGTCTCTGCGAATTTGAAAGTCTTGCCATCCACTAGCGTAAACTTACGACTCATAAGTTGCTCAAATAAAGAGATCTGCTACTTGTTGTCATGGAGGATTGTAAAAATAAATGACTTTCTGGGGAGAACAGTATGGCTTCCTGGGGAAAAGACACGATATTCCTGGTGAGTAATCCAAAGTAAATAATATTGTTGTGGAACCAAAGATTCAAACCAGAAATAAACTGGAATGAAATAGTCAACCAAAATACATCCTTTGAGAAATAAACTCAAGATGGAAAACAAAATCCATCCAAACAAGGAGTTGTACAGGAAGTCTAAAGAAAAAATCTTCCACGAGGGATAACTCAGTGGGGAAATTGAAAGAATATATGCTTTCTGCTTAAGGCCAACACTCTATTGAAGAGAGGATAACGTAACTCTGCAAAACAGGGCGATATGTCAACAAAAGTATTAACAAATGTTAATGAACAATGATTTGCCAATTTTAGCTATGCATGATGTATGTATGAGTATTATCGTGCGTATGCTGACAAAACAAATATACAACACTGGGAGTAACTAGGAAAAACCACCTCGGGCACAAACAACACTCGGCTAAATCACATCCAAGATGATCATTCCAAGGAAAAGTAGATGCCAATTGAGGAAACAAAACCTAATTCCTGCTTTAACTTTACTGGGGAGAAACATAATCTGGAAGTAAACAAAACAAAGTGACATAATAGTACAGATATAGGGATAGAACATCCTTCTCCAGGCTTCGCCGGGGAAACAAATGTTTTCAAACGTAACACTTCTACTGGGGATTTCAAAACCAATCTCAAGTAAAGCAGATGGACACCAAATCATCAAAATATTCACTGGGGGATTCAGGCCCACTTTATTGGGGAGGTTAACACCATATCCTCAAAGGGAAAACCACAATACGTTCTTCACTAGAGAAACCAGGGACCTGCATTCTTCAAGAGTGATTATGGTACCAACTTCTCTTGAAAAGGAACTTCCATTAGACCGAACGAAAACTTCACTGGAGAAATCTCAGATTGAAACTTCACATCATGAAAACACAGAAAAGAGGAGAAATGAATCCAAACTTGACCGAGGATACCGGAGTCACGAACCCAATACGGAGAATCATCCTGAGTAAATCTTCCCGAGGGGAACATAAACTTCCTAAAAACAACTGGAGTTTGTCCATTCATAGGATCACCATTTTTGTTGTTGTTTTTTTTTTCGCATCACAAATTCTAAAGTAAAAGAAAATTGTAAATTCTTTTTGAAAAATCGATTTTGTTATTTAATCTTTTTGCTTTGAAAGTTATTATCAATAATAAATAGAGTCTTTGCAAGCTAAATAAAATAAGAAACACAAAGAATTGGGTAACAACTCAAACTTTATTAATAGAATGGTAGTCTGCGAATGGAGAGACTCCATAGATGATTACAAAGTTCAGAAAATGATAATATATAATGGAAAAGATACATTGCGATACAATGACCACTATCCCCTCTAACAATTTTTGAAATCCTGAGCAGCAGCTTCCGTTGAAGTATGATGAGGATTCAAGATTGTTGCTTCAATGATCAAATCTTGCATGATGCAGTTACTTGCCAAGAAAGTCCCTAACTTTTGCCTAAGCTGCCCCTGCAGGTTTTCAACTTAGCGGGAAATTTATTCTTTTCATGTCTCTAACTTTTTCCTAGACCGCCCTTTCGGGTTTTCAGCCTACCGAGACGCTATTTTTTTCCTAAGCCGTCCTTTTGGGTTTTCAACTTAGAGAGTTGTTCTTTTATTTCTTTAGGTGAAGTATTTCTTGACTACATCATCATTCATGGGACGTGGGAACTCCTCGCTGTCCATAGTTTTAAGAATTAATGCACCGCCAGAGAAGGCTTTCTTGACAACATATGGGCCTTCAAAATTGGGAGTCCAGTTGCCCCTAGAATCAGTGTTGAAAGACATGATCTTCCTGAGCACGAGGTCACCTTCTCTGAAATCACGAGGTTTGACCTTTTTATCGAAATCTTTCTTCATTCTTTTATGATATAACTGTCCATGACACAAAGCTGTCATCCTCTTCTCTTCGATCAGGTTCAATTGGTCAAACCGGTTTTGGGCCCATTCAGCCTCTGTCAACCTGGTTTCCATTATCACACGTAAAGAGGGAATCTCAACCTCAATTGGGAGTACAACTTCCATTCCATACACCAGGGAGAACGGGGTTGCTCCTGTTGAAGTGCGGACAAATGTTTGATATCCATGCAAAGCAAAAGGGAGAATTTCATGCCAATCTTTATAAGTAACAACCATCTTCTAGATGATCTTCTTGATATTCTTATTAGCAGCTTCAAAAACCCCATTCATATTTGGCCTGTATGGAGAGGAATTATGATGGACAATCTTGAATTCTTCGCACATTTCTATCATCATTTTATTATTCAGATTCGAGTCATTATCGATGATAATTCTGCTCGGCACACCATACCGACATATCAAATTATTCTTAATGAAGCGCACAACCACCTGCTTAGTGACATTAGCATATGAAGCAACTTCCACCCACTTGGTGAAGTAATCAATAGCTACCAAGATAAAGCAGTGTCCATTCGAAGCTTTGGGTTCTATCATCCCAATCATGTCAACAGCCCACATAGAGAAAGGCCACGGGGAAGAAATGACATTGAGAAGTTTCGGAGGCACATGAACCTTTTCTGCATAAATCTGACACTTATGGCACTTCTTTGCAAATTTATAACAATTAGATTCCATTGTCATCTAATAGTAACCTTCCCTTAGCATCTTTTTAGCCATCAAATATCCATTGGAATGAGTGCCAAATGAATCTTCATGAACCTCGTGCATCAACATACCTGCTTCGTGTCTATCCACGCATCTAAGCAAGACCATGTCATAATTTCTTTTATATAACACATTTTCAATGAGGAAGAAACTGCCATCCAATCTTCTCAATGTCTTTCTATCTTTATTCGATGCACCAATCGGGTATTCCTGAGTCTGGAGAAAATGCTTGATATCATAATACCAAGGCTTCTCATCTGCTACCTCCTCTATTTTAAACACATGAGCAAACCTATCCAGTCGCCGAACCATAATTTGAGGTATAACATTCCAAGTATTCACTTGATACATAGAAGCCAGAGTTTCTAGAGCATCTTCCATCTGATTTTCATCTCTTGGAATATGATGGAATTCAACTTTGTTAAAGAAGAGTAACAATCTTCTAGCATAATCTTTGTAACGGATCAAGCCAGGGTGACGAGTATCCCATTCTCCTTTAATCTGATTTATTACCAAAGTTGAATCGACGTATACATCAAGAATTTTAATTCTAATATCAATAGCTTCCTTGAGACCCATGATGCAAGCCTCATATTTTGCCATATTATTAGTACAATCAAAGGTCAACCTTGCAGTAAAAGGAATGTGCCATCCATGTGGAGTGACAATCACAGCTCCAATTCCTTTACCATAAGCATTCACAGCTCTATCAAATATCATACTCCAGCGAGATTCAGGGTCAGGACCTTCCTCAGGCAATGGTTCATCACAATCTTTCACTTTCAGTAACATCACATCCTCATCGGGAAATTCATACTCTACAGACTGATGATCCTCCACTGGTTGGTGAGCAAGATAATTTTCCAACACATTGCTTTTAATAGATTTTTGAGTGCGGTATACGATATCATATTCAAATAGCAACATCTGCCAGCGGGCAATTCTCCCAGTAAGAGCAGGCTTTTCAAAAATGTACTTGATTGGATCCATTTTGGAGATCAACCAAGTAGTGTGATTCAACACATACTGCCGCAAACGTTTCGCCTCCCAGGCTAGAGAATAACATGTCTTTTCCAACATGAATACCGCAACTCACAATCAGTGAACTTTTTACTGAGGTAATAAATGGCAAACTCTTTCTTCCCTGTTTCATCCTATTGTCCCATAATACAACCCATGGAATTATCTAACATTGTCAGATACATAATCAACGGTCTTCCTTCGACAGGATATGGCAAGATAGGAGGTTCAAGCAGATATTCTTTAATACTTTCAAATGCCCTTTGGCAGTCATCCATCCATACACAACCTTGATCTTTCTTTAATAACTTAAAGATTGGTTCACATGTTGCAGTCACGTGGGAAATGAATCTGGAAATATAATTCAAACGCCCGAGGAACCCTCTGACTTGATTTTCAGTTCTTGGCGCTGGCATCTCTTGAATTTCTTTGACTTTATTAGGTTCAACTTCAATTCCTTTCTAGCTAACAATGAAACCTAACAATTTTCCTGACCGAACACCGAATGTGCATTTATTTGGATTCAAGCGGAGACTATACTTACTCAAACTTTGAAATAACATCAACAAATATTCTACATGCCCTTCTTCAGTTTGGGATTTAGAAATCATATCATCAACATATACCTCGATTTCCTTGTGCATCAGATCATGGAATAGGGTTGTCATAGCCCTCTGGTACGTTGCACCAGTGTTCTTCAACCCGAAGGGCATCACTCTGTAACAGAATGTTCCCCAGGGTGTGATAAACGTTGTTTTTTCCATGTCCTCCGGAGCCATCCTTATTTGATTATAACCGCAAAATCTGTCCATGAACGAGAAAATTTTGAATTTTGTTGTGCTATCCACTAACATATCAATGTGTGGCAATGGTAAATCATCTTTTGGACTAGCTTTATTTAGATCTCTGTAATCTACGCACATGCGGACTTTTCCGTCTTTTTTCGGTACTGGGACAATATTGGCAATCCATTGAGGATACACTGACGTCACAAGAAAATCAGAATTAATCTGCTTTAGAACCTCCTCTTTGATCTATACTGCCATATTTGGGTGAGTTCTTATCAACTTCTGTTTGATTGGCGGACACTGTGTTTTCAACGGTAAACGGTGCTCCACAATATCTGTATCTAGACCAGTCATATCTTGGTAAGACCAAGCAAAATTATCCACATACTCTTTCAATGGCTCAATCAACCTGCTCTTCACATCAGGATACAACTATGCTCCAATCTTGACTTCTTTCGGATCTTCTTCTAAACCTAAATTGATCACTTGTAATGGCTCTTTATATGGCTGAATGGTATTTTCCTCGTGCTCAAGAAACTGTGATACCTCTTCTGGAATCTCATCATAGTCTTCTTCTTCGGCCCCATACACAAGATATTCAAAGTTGGGAGAGGGTGCAGGGTCATTGTATTCAACGGGTTTTTTTAATTAATCTGCACATATGATTTATGATTGATTTTAGAAACTGACACGTATAACAAGTGATCATGCGGATTGAATTTCATTTATTATTTATTTTGAAAGGTTTTTTTTCTGATTAGCATTTTCCAAGAAAAAGCAGAAAATAAAGACACAATTTGGGAAACAAAGACAACTTTTATTATTGATTTTAAAAGTCACAACAAACAGATAAGCCCCTACAACATTAATACTTCCACCTTGGGCAGAGTGAAAGCTTTTCAAAAAGATTAACAAAAAATAATAATTTGAAACATGTATGCAAGAGAGAACATCAATGGTAATCCAGCTTGTAACCCTAACTCTGTGCGTCACATAATTTGTCATTTTCTGCTCTGCTTCATCTTCCACAATGGCATTAATCCCGGAAACAGTTAGATGAAGATAACCCCCGCTACAGAAGATGTCTTGATACTTTCTTGCAACATACTTTGGCTTCATGCTCTTACCTTTGTCATTCTTCAAAGAGAACCCCAAACCGGCTCTGTTCTTGTTTACAGGTGGATCCACAATCTGTCCCCATACCTCGCTATGACCCTTTCACACAACTTGTTGTGCATCCTTAAGTGAAACCATGGAATTCTCATTTCCTCTTATGTTATCAATGGATAAGGCTTGGAATTGGGTTCCAACAGTAGCTTCATCCGCCTCCACAATGCTGAAAGAGGACAAATGAGATATCAATAATTCATGTTCCCCATTTATGATCACAACTTCCCCTTCACGTACAAACTTCAGTTTCTGGTGTAAAGTTGAAGTGACAGCCCCTGCCTCATGTATCCACGGTCGTCCTAATAAATAGCTATAAGCGGGAACAATGTCCATGACCTGGAAAGTTATCTGAAACAAATATGGTCATATATGAATAGGCAAGTCCATTTCACCAATAACAGATTTCCTTGATCCATCAAACACTTTCACAATGACGCCACTCAGGCGCATACGCGTTCCTTGATATTTCAACTTCATAAGAGTGCTCCTTGGTATAACGTTCAAAGCGGGTCCATTATCAATCAGCACATTGGATAGTGAATCATTCTTGAAATTCATAGAGATGTGAAGGGCCAGGTTGTGATTCCTTCCTTCATCTGGCAATTCATCATCATGGAAGCTCAAGTTATTACATGATGTAAAGTTCCCTATTACGTTGTTGAATTGGTCTATTGTCATATCACTCTCCACAAAAGCTTGGTCCAATACCCTCATCAAGGATTCTCTATGAGTAGATGAGTTCATCAATAAAGCCAATATAGATATTTTTGAAGGAGTCTTCAGTAGCTGATCTACAATTCTGTAGTCGCTCATCTTGATTATCTTCAAAATTTCATCCACTTATTTCTCTAACGTAGCCCCACTAGTCTCACCTATAACCTTCTTGGGTTCAACATTCTCGACAATTTTCTTTCCAACACTAACATCTCCTCGAACAACTGGTGCAAACACACGACCGCTGCGGGTCACTCTGCTATTTTCAGCAATATTTCCAACATCAGGCATTGTCTGGATGGGAACTTCCACTCCATCCTCTAAGATTGTAGCGTTGTATTTGTAGGGCACAGCCTTATCTGACTTGTAGGTAATAGGACCCGGCAAACTAATTACCAATGGGGTAACAGTCGGCTTGCTATAATATTCAACTCAAGATGGGCGGGTTCCCCAAAATAAGGTACAATGAAGTTTACCCCTTCTTCAACATAATCACTCATTATTGAGTCATTTTTGGAAAACAAATCCTCCTCTAAGGAGAAATACTCATTTGCGGAGGCATACTCTTTCATCTGACTCATCTTCAGCCAAACAAACCTCAATCAAACCAACTTCATGGTAATCATCCCTTTGACCTTTAATCTTGATGGTTCTATTGTCCAACAACAACTGAACACCTTTCTTCACGATTGAACATCCTCGAGAGTCCCTGCAGCAAATTCGGCAAGACCCATACTGGTGTTCTACCTGACCAGCCATATGGCAGAAAGTAGCATGCAATTGCACAAGGTCCTCATTCATATATTCTACATCAAAAATTCTGAATTCTCCCATACATCCAGGAAACCATATTCATCTCCTCTTCATACTCTACCCTAGGCCTGATTATGTGGATGAGGCCCTCATCCATCATCTCTTGTAAAGCAGCCTTTATCTTATCACAACCCTGTATGTTTGTACTGCAAATAGCACAACCAGAATGGTCATGCGTATAGTAGCTAAATTCATAGAGGTCTGTATGCATTTTCATCAAATCTCCTCTAACCAGATTAATATCAAAAATCTGGAAGTCGCCTGGACAACCGACCACCATATTCACAGCATTTACTCCTTCATGCTTGGGTAGAGGATTGTCTTTCACATTAGGGCCCACGTCCTTGAAAGATAGAATACCAGACTTCACCAATTTCTGCACCTTAGTCTTCAAAGGATAATAATTCTCAACATTATGCCATGTTGCTCCCTGATGAAAAGCACATGTTTGGTTTGCCTTGTAATACCAAGGAAATGGTGATGGTACAACAGGAGGTGGTTGGGTCTGAACCAACTTCTTCTGAATCAATGCCGGTAGTAACTCTGTATAGCTCATAGGAATAGGGTCATAATTCTACCTTCTCTGATTATACCCTTGATTCCCCTGCTGGAACGGTCTCTGATAAGCAACGGTAGTTGGAGCTGCACCCACAACTGGAGTAACTGAGGTGACTTGTGATGACGTTGATAATTCCTTCTAGGAGTATTAACCCTCTTCTCTTGCATAACAGCATTTGCATCCCCTTCCTTCTTCTTGGTAAACCCATAATATGGCTTCTTCACACCTCCAGATCCTTCACTTCTCGTTAAACAACCCTCTCTTACATCCTCTTCTAAGAGGATACCCATTCCTACCATTTCAGTAAAGTCACTCGGCGCACTTGCTACCATTCTCTCGTAGTAGAAAACACCCAGAGTCTTCAAGAAAATCTTAGTCATCTCCTTCTCTTCCATGGGAGGAATCACTTAGGCGGCTACCTCACGCCATCTCTGTGCATATTCTTTGATTGATTCCCTGTCTTTCTAAACCATGTCCCTGGGTTGATCATGGTCAGGCTCCATATCCATGTTGTACTTGTATTGTTTGATGAACGCTTCTCCCAAATCATTGAAAGTACAGATCTTAACACTGTCCAAACTCATATACCACTTCAGCGCAACACCGGTCAAACTATCCTGAAAAAAGTGAATCAGCAGATGCTGATCATCAGTATGGGTAGACATTCTCCTTATATACATCACCATATGAGCACAAGGGCAGGTGTTGCCCTTGTACTTCTCAAACTCCAGGACCTTAAACTTCATAGGTATCTTAACATTCGGGACCAAGCATAATTCATTCACATTCTGCCCAAATAGCTCTTTTCCCTTGAGGGCCTTCATCTCTCTCTGCATCTTGTCAAACTGTTCTTGAAAATCATCCATTCTATCATAAAGACCCAAGTCTTCACTCGATGGAGGGAAAGTAAGACACACATCATTGTTAATAAATGGAACCATATTCACCGAAGGAGGTGCAGCAGGAGTAGCATGCACCACAGGAGGTTCAGGAGTAACAATAGTCTGAACAATTGGAGTATTTTGAGGACCAAGATGAAACTTTCAGGCATAAAATTCTCTGGCATTCCCTCTGGATAACCTTGAGGTATGCGACTCTGAACAACAGCTGGAGTGGCAGATACGGGAACAGTCGGAGCTTCAGTAGTTGCCCTTGTTGGCTTAGGTTGAACACTCAGTGGCTGATTCTGAGAAGCCACCAGAGATTCCATCAGAGTAGTAATATTGGTCATGCCAGCCTTCAAAGCATAAACCTCCTCACACAGCTCGTGATTCTCTTGTTCTAAGTTGTCCATCTTCTTTCTGAAATTAGCCCGAGTGTTGTAGTGGTGAGTCAGCTTGCTGAACGAAGTAAATAAGCTTGGTAAGACACCTGGATATGCATAACAAATGCAAGAAATATGTGCAATATGATGCATGGTATGCAATGTACATGATTTTATTTTATTATTCAATATTTCAAGGGATTTAAAATATATGGACATATTGCAAATATCAAAGTAATAACGCATCTGAAATACTGAAAACATTTATTATAACAACTCCAAAATGGATTACAAGTTTCAATGATCCCAAGTATAAGATGAAAATAAAATCTAAAACCTTGAGAAGTAAAGCTGATGGAGATCACTCTATACGCTGGTGCTTCCCTGTGAGCATGGCAATCTGAGCCTTCAACCTCTGGTTTTCTTCCGCGTATCTGGTGGAAACCTTCTTCCAATCACCTCAATCAGGGAATGAGCAAAAGGCATCTGACTAAGGCTTATGAGAAGATAAGTCCCCTTTCCTCTCCGTGGTCTCTACAGCCTGTATCTGAAGAATCTCAATCAAGTCGTATATCTCCTTCAAATCCGCTCAATAGGAAATCTCTAAAGTTTGGCACTTATTCTTCCAAGCGTCCTTCTCCTGTTGAATCTTGACCAAAGCAAGCTGCAACTCTTCTAGATCATCTAATAAGGGAGGAGTGGTCTTCACAAACAAATCAGGCATAGGTGTTTCCCGGGAATACAGAATCTTCAAATGAATAACTCTCGTTTGGACCCACTGAAGATATGGCTTCAAAGAAACAACACCCCCAAGTCCCAAATCCTTTCTACTCTTCTTATTAATGTGACGTCATGCCTTTGCAATCTGCTCCCTAGCTTCCCTATGGTCTTCTCCCTCCTTCATAAAGAAACTACTCAAATGAATACTATTTGGTTTATCCCTCATCGAATAACCAAGTTGTCATCATGCAAGAACAGGGTTATAGTTAATTCCTCCCTTTGTACCAAGAAGAGGTACATTGGGGAAACTACCACAATTGTCAATAATCTCCATATCCTGGTAAGCTCGATGATACCAATCAATATCCGAGTGAGTAAGTGCCATGATCTTAAGAGCCCAACTGGGTTCCTTCTTGACATCCCAAAAAGCATCAGACTGAGGCATATGAGAGATAAACCATCGGTACAACAGAGGCGTGCAACAGATAATCATCCCTCCATGGTAAGAATTCTGAAGATGAATAGAGTAATAAGCATCACCCAACAAGGTAGGAACTGGGTTTCTAATCATGAAGATCCTAATAGCATTAATGTCAACAAACTTTTCCATATTAGGAAATAAGAACAACCCGTAAGCAAGTAGAGCAAAGATGGCCTCAAAAGCGACTGCACTCTTCATCCTGGAAAAGTAGCGAGCTTTCTCCAATAATAACTGATCTGGTAATCCTCTAACCCCTCCTTTATTAGTCATATGGGCTTCAACCTCAGACTTCCTCAGATGGATCAAAGCAGCAATCTCATGTGATTTTGGCTCACCCTCCAAACCAGTAAAAGGGACACAATCGGTAACGGGTAAATCCAACAGATAAGAATACTCCTCCAGTGTAGGCATCAACTGATAGTTGGGAAAATTAAAGCAATGATACATCAGATCATAGAACTGGACCAAGGTCGAGAGAATACCCTCATTCATCTTTAGCTTCATGAGAGGAATGATGGATCCATACTTCTTTCGAAAATCTGCAGAACACTCGATCTCGAGAATTAGATTGATCAACTCATCTATCTTAGGATCCTTGAAATTGTACTTCCCGTTCTTTCTTTTTCCAGAATTCATGGTTAAAAGGCACCTGACATATTCACAAATGGCCAACTTTTAAATCCCTTGAAATAAGATCTCTTCAAAAGATGTTTATGAGTGCATGGATTCATGATGCAGCAATCACACACAAGATCACACATATAGGGTTCATAGGTTCAACGTCACGAGCATGAGGTAGAAGGTACTACCCATAAGGTGTTGGTCTAAAAGTTATCACCTCCCGAACAAGGTTCTAGAGGTTCCCAGAGTCTACATCCTTCCTTCGGATAATACCAACTTCCCGATTAACTCGGTAATTAGTAATATTCTCAAGAAAAACTCATCCGAGCATAGTATCGCGTGACAACTATATCCTAATTACTCCTTCATAGCTTCCGCACTACACCTAAAAGGCCAAGAATGTTTAGGTATTCTACGGTTCTCAGCTTCAGCAGTCTCCCAGGTCAAAAGCAGTACGTCTTCCCGATTACTCGGTAAATGACACTACAGTCAAAGGGGCCTCCACTTAGTGGAGGATCTCATGCCTCCTTTTTTGGGATTACTCCCTCAAAGTTAACATGACTATACCTCTCGTCCTATATTAAAGTTTTCCTAAGTCCGGGTATAGGACTTATAATTAATCACCAAGCACCCTGAAAACCAGGAAAATCCAGGAAAACATATATACAACATATAACAGATAAAGAACAATAGCATATACACAGATATAAACAAAGATAGGCTCAACCCACTTAGGGATAGACCAGCAAGAGGTCAATCTTTCCCCAGTGAAGTCTCCATTTTTCTGTTGCGGTAGAAATGCTTAAGACTAAGCCATTGGATTGACTTGACTTATACAGATCAAAATAAAAATTGCCACCGCGCTTTATTATTTCCAAAGGAATGGGAAAAGAGTGAATAACCCAAAAGAGGGGGAAAGATTAAAGGGAAGGGGGTTGGTTATGTAAAGGGGAGATATTAGCACCCTAAACACCTACGGTACTCTGTAGGAACCTCTTTGTAAAATCTATATATTTTGGCTATGAAATGTTGTGTAAAAAATGGATGGTGGAGGTGAGAAAAGAAATATATTTTTATGGTTTTGGCACCCGCCACGGTTGTGAACCTTTAGTGCCTACGTACCACCTTCTGTGCAATAGGGGATCAGGGTACACATAGTTCCTCTTTAAAAAAATTTAAAATGTAAGTGTGTTGGTTAATTTTATGAGATAAGACATCATCGTTATTGTCCGTGTGGAAAACATACTTACTACCCACAATCATGAGAAAGGGAAAATTTGCATAATCTCAAAGTGGAGGATATGGCTTGGATTTTAAAATCAACAATGCCTCACTCAACACCCAAGTGGAAAATATCTCTCTTCACTACATATTGTAGAAGTATAATTGTTTGCATCACTACAAGGATTAACAAGAGTCCAATCTTTTGAGAAAAGTTTTTAAAGTAAGAAGCCAAAGTGGCAAAATGGCTTTGAAATGAGATTGATTGACTTTTAGTCTCCTCACAAAAAATTCCAAAGTATTATTAAGTTGATTGAAGTTTATTTATGAAAATGTTTTGAAAATGCGTGGACATAAGTCCAAGTTTATTATGAAAGTGTTTCAAGTTTAAAAACAAGAAGATTTTTCAAAAGGAGGGAGAATATTTTTGAAATTAAAGAAAATGGGAGGAGAAGAAGAGACTATCCTAAAGCATGAGGTAAAAGCTAGGGATAGGAACCATCTAACTCACAAGAAGCCAATACTTGACATTATGAGCCCAGATAGAATTCCCATTCTTTGGATTGAAACCAAGCAAGAAAAGATACTAGACCTCTTGAAAGAACCAAACTTCAAGTGTATTAAGTCTTCACAAAAATTGGACAGAGTAACAGCTGTATACAAGTGAATTCCAGATTACAAACAAAGAGTGTAATAACAATAACCTACACACAAACCAAATGAACAACCCAATGTCTTGAGGTAAACCTCAAGAGCTCCAGACAAAATAATCAGATAAGGTCACAAAGTCTCCAATCATAGGCCAAGGTTTCTAATCCTAAGTCCAAGAAGTCCAATGCTCCATAATGCCAAGGATAGTATCCAAATAGTCCAAGTATCATTAAGTATTTTATGGTTCATATTGATTATTAAGTATCTTAAGAAAAGAAAATAAAAGCTCAAGTGAGCAAAATAAAAATGACAAGAAAGTAAATGCTCAAATGAGCAAAGATAAAAATGGCATGAAATGTAAATGCTAAAAGTAAATAGTGCATAAAAATAAAAGGGGCATATAATAAAAATGCAGGATAAAGTCAATTATTAGTGATTAGTGGTTAGTTGGATGATCATCTTGAAACTTGCATTTGGAACTCATTAGAGAATTGGTAGAACCAAAGCCTCAACACAACAAGTTGCATTTTATTTTTGTCAAGTATATCATCCATTTAGAATCCTCATAAGTACCATTTAATGATCAACGATGTTTAAGTGATCTGCGTTGACCAAAGGTGTTGTAGATCCATTAGAGGATTGGTAGAACCAAAACCTCCACACAATGAATCTCAAGGTTATTGTATCAAAGAAATCAAATTAACATACTTGGGCTTGCAAACATAAGTTTGGGCCACGAATGATCATTTATTCGAATCGGGACTAAATTTAGCGCTATGTTAAGCAATCATAAGTGGAATTATATAGAAGTCGCACCTATTTTGAGGTCGGTCAATAGCAATCTATGCACCATTTGTTTTGAGACATGATATAGAGATCATGCTCCAATAACACTTAGTGCAATAAGAAAGGGATGAGATTAAGAAGGGCTTGAGAGAATACACAAACCACTTTTGAATTAAATTTATTCAAATTTTTATTAAAATCATTCATCCATTTTTGTGGAGTTAGACTCAACACCATAGATCCAATGATGTTAATAGAGTTCATGATCAAAAATTTAACCCGAGGTCAGTCAGAAAATAGTCACAAAATAATATTACATTTAATATATACAAAGAAAGGTTTAAAAAAATATTTTAAAATAGAAATACAAGAGAAAAATATCAACTATGTTCAAATTAATCAAGAAATAAAAAGTAAGACCATAGAAAAATCATAAAATGACTCAAATGATTTTATAAATTTTTTTGGTAATTTTTTTAAAGTCAGAAACTATTTTTAAAATTAAAAGAAATGAGTGAAATAAACCAAAAATGATAAAAAAAATAACAAAGTCATAAAAAAAAATAAAATGAGGTCACCAATATTTCTTACAATGTCATTGGATCATTCCATAATTTTTTCAGAATTTAAAAATGCATAAAAGTATTTTTAAACATTTAAAACAATTCAAATAAAGTGAAAATTTATAAAAATAACAAAACAAAAAATTAAATTGTGAAAAATTAAAAATCTGAAAGAGGATAATCAAAAATTATTTTCATAATTTTTTCAGATTTTTTGGACTAAAAATGAATTTTCTATGATTTTTTGAAGTTTAAAATAATTAAATATAAAAATCAGAAAAGAAAATAAAAACCAAAAAAATATGGGTCATCTGATCAATGTCGAAACGCGTTAGTAAATAGATCAAGTGGACCTGGCACGCTGTGCATGTTATAGACTTTAGTGAATAATGCATAGGATCATTAATTATATCAGATTTTTTAAAAACACAGATGGTGCGCCTTCATTGGTTGGAAGATGACACGTTGGTCATCTTTAACCTCCAGCCAGTCCCAAAACCAGGTTGCTCAATCTGTAAAATTAGAGTATGAGACCTAATCCATTCGCTTCGTCTCTTCAAGACGAAGATAACCACACCTTCGCGACAAATTTATATAAATTGTAGCTCAAGCAATTTGTAAGGAAAGTTTTGAAAAGGGATTTCAAATTTCATGGTCAAAATGTGTTTCCAGTAAAAAAGAAAGTGTTGCGACTAGAACCAGGGCAATGAGAGCATCACAATGATATCAAAGTTTTGAAGAATTGGTGAAGGAATCTACCTATTGAAGTTGAGTTGCAGAGCTCTGAAACTGGACTTCTATGGAGCAATATAGGGCACGATTCTTGAATGTAATTATATGGTTAGCTTCAGGGAATATCAAGGAAGGTGAATTAATGGAAAAATTGGGTTGAAAAAGGCTTGTGAATAGATTTCAAAGTTGCTGAATTTTGAGTTATGGAACAAGTTTGGCAGGGTGATTCTGGCTAACTAAGCTTGAGGAAATGAATGGGGGATGACCCTCTATTTATAGGGAATCAAATTAAATGTCCAAGCGTATGAAATGATGAAGCTTGGAGGGAAATCCTGTGATGTTGCAAACAAGAAAAGTGTGACTTCTAATTTGATCAAAACTCATCCAAAACGCGTGTTTTGTTGTGCTAATCAATTCTGGAAGTTCACTAAACATGTTTAGAGGCAAAAACGGGTGGAAAACTTGTGATTAGAAGCCAAAACAAAGATTTCAAAATCTGACTTGTGATGAAACTTCAGTTCCAAGTTACCAACTTCAAAATCATGGCATTCTCAGCTTAAGGGGTCTTAGGGCGTGATTCTTGATTCTTTAGAAAGATGAGGTTACAAAATTTGTAATGGAAAAAGAATGGAATAAAATGGATGCTTGAGCTGAAAGTTACATTGAGTCAAAGTTGGAGAAAAAAGGTTGACTTTCCATACTTAGAAATATTTCAATTTTTTCTTCAAAGTGACCTATAATGTCTTGCATCCAAACATGGCCATCCACTTGCATTTTGCTGTTGACCAAAACAAGATGGCATGAAATAGACCTCTTGAATGACATTTTGGGACTTGAACCATTCCAAATCTCCAAAAATTGAGAGAGTTATGAATTGTTGAAGTTGGCAAAAAATCATGAAATGACCTATAATATTTTGTATCCCTAAGGAAACTTACATCCATTTTCTCACTTTTCACATAGAATAAGGCATAAAGTTCACATCCTCAAGATCATTAGGGGAAAATAATAGGCTCAAGGTGATAAAAATTGACCAAGTTATGATCATTTAAAGTCAGACATGGAAAATTGGGGATTCATCTAGAGGACTTGTAATCTTTATTCTTCATCAAGTTTCTTCCACATGAAAACTCCTTGGAACTTTTGAAGTGATTTGTTGGTAACCCTTTGAAGAGAAGGATGTCTTTGGAATCACTCCAAAATACCAAAATATGAGCAAGATATGCTTCTTTGAAGTTCAGAACCCTAGCTCCTAGATCAAGAAAAATGCCTTGAGGAACTTTGACAATTTTGAACAAACTTCTTGTACCAAAACAAATGATTTGTAAATATAAGTTGTTGAGGATGATAATTAGAACTCATAGCAACCAAAACCACTTCCATATCTTGAGAATTGAGAGAAATATGCACTTGTGTCTAATGGGAACAAGGTCTTGTCCAAGCATGACAACTTCTCCAATCAATCCCTTGTGCTTTTGAACCAAATTTGATAATCTTGAGATACGGTGAACCAAAATAACCTTGCCATGCCATTTCCTCCAAAAAAACCAATGGGGAGGTTTGAACTTCTCAATAATTATTAACTAGGGATGGAAATAAACTCATGAACCCATGGA
This sequence comes from Vicia faba, assembly GCA_948472305.1. Classification (NCBI taxonomy): domain Eukaryota; kingdom Viridiplantae; phylum Streptophyta; class Magnoliopsida; order Fabales; family Fabaceae; genus Vicia; species Vicia faba. The sequence goes on along the minus strand of OX451741.1, from coordinate 1,329,464,450 downwards.
TCAACTTGCTAAGCCATATTGCTTTTACCTACATTATTAACAGGTAAGACAAACCCAAATTTTATTTTATTAATTAATAGAAGAAATTAAGACAAAAATATTCATGGTCACAAAAGAACACAAGTCAAGGTTCTTGGTGATTCCTCAAAGAGCAAAGCTAAACACAGGGAGGGGAACTAAGAATCCTAATGTGATCTTGTTGTGATGGAATCAACATGGTATGATGAAGGGATCTTAGGGGGGAAATTGGGGTACAACCGGATGCGCTAAGAAAAATCTCAGGCCCATTAACAAGAGAGTCCAGGCGCTGGAGAAAAGTCTTCAGAAACATGTGTATCTCTCTCATGAGGGCTATCATGGGTTTGGATTGAAAGTCCTCGTATCACAGAATCTGAAGCTCAAAAAGCTTATAGTCCTAACCATGGCATCTTGCGCATAGGGTGTTCATCTGCACATGCGATCATCCTAACGTGTTCTAAATGGTCTCACAAACACATATCAATACACAAAAAAATTTATATGACATGAATAGACAGTTTGAGATTCAATAAATTTTACCAAAACTGGTACAATTGGATGTGAGAGTTCTAGACATGGAAGGGCTTGGTTATGAGCCTATTTCAAATCTTGGGAGCCTTGGGGAGATGAACGGATCCTTTTTTTTTCTTGAGAGCACCTGGAAGTATGGTTAAGAATTTTGCAACTTTGAGAAATTTTTGAGAAATTTGTAGCGCTTTGTTATGCAATGGTTTTTCTGGTCATTCTTCCGCCTTTGTTTGCCTTTACATAGAGAATGAAATAGGAGCCAACAAGTATGGAAATGGACAAGGTAATATTGCCCATAAAATCAATATTCCAACATATTGAAAACTTGCCTTCTTTGCATGATTCTTGTCTTTTGGATGCCTTGGACGAATCTGGACATGTTGCTGGCTTGTATTTGGGCTGACAAATAAGGAATGGAATCAAGGTAATCATGCCATGGTTTAAACAAGAAAACAACTTTAAAACTTGCCAAATTTGCAATGTTTATTCCTTTCTTGAGTCCCCACGAAATTTACAAAGTTGTAATGAGTTGTCATGATTTGTCTTGGGCCTTTAGATGATTGAAACAAAAAGCCCAAGCCTTTATACCATTGTTTCATATTTTATTTGATTTAATTTGCATTTAAATGAATAAAAATTCAAATAAAATAAATAAAAATCATAAAAATATGTGAATGTATTTATAGGTCCTCTAACACCTTATGAACATGTTTGAACATCAAAAGTTAGGCCCATTATTTCAAAACTTCAAGTTCGCTCACTTTTCATTTCACGCATTTCTTTAAAATTTCCCAACTTGTGTACCTCATAACTTGCTCAATTTTCATATTTTGAATGTGATATTAAACTTTTTGGAAATATCAAGATGTCCTCTACACTTTCTCTTTTAATCATTTTTGCATTTGGAGACATTATCTTGATGTAAGTTGCCTTGATAAAAAGTGTCTTATGTTGACTTTCTGAAAATGACATGTAATGTATGAGTTTGTATCTTTCAAATGGTGCATCTCTTGAACTTTAGGACAAAAGAGAAGTTTTAAGGAATTATGTTGTCTTCAAAATTAGCTTTGGTTGGGGAAAAATGGGTGAAGTATGCTAAAGTTATGTCTGGTCAAAGTTCAGTTGACTTTTCCTATAGAAATCCTAATTTAACAATTCTTGACTTTTGATAGATTAGGAGCATTTCTTGAGGAATTATGAACCCTTGATAAACTGACGGATATCACTTCAAAATGTTGATGTTGACCAGAAATCATGAAGTTTGACTTTATTTGGGCCACAATTGACTTTTGACCTAATATAGTTGATTTTCAAACATTTGAGCCATTGACTGAGCAAACTTGTAGTGCAAGGCATGAAACTTGGCATGGGAAATCTTGAAGGCATATTAGGAAGATGGAAAAAATTAGAGACCTTTGGAACTCACATATCTTGGTCAACCTTGAGCAATTGAGGACCTCTAGGAGCATGTTTTGAGTAAAAATAGGAGGACAAATTTTTGGGTACAACAGTACTGAATGTCGTATTCTGTCAAGACTATTTGCCATCTGGCCATTCTTCCAGAGAGAGAGGGATTCTCGAATATGTATTTGATGGGATACATTTTAGAGATTAATAGAGTAGTATGAGTCAACATATACTGTCTTAATCGGCGAGCAGCCCATGCCAAAGCACGGCAAGTTTTCTCGAGTAGTGAGTATCTTGTTTCACAGTCGGAAAACTTTTTTCTAAGGTAGTATATTGCATGATATTTTCAACCACGCTCGTCATACTGGCCCAGTATACACTCGATTGAATTCTCTAGCACTGTTAGGTACATGATTAGAGGTATTTCTTCAACTGGTGGCATCAAAATCAGAGCATCTTGTAGGTACTCCTTGATTTTGTCAAAAGTTGTTTGGAAATTGTCGTTCCGTTTCACTACCTGATCCTTCTTCGGTAACTTAAAGATTGGCTCACGAGTAGCAGCCAAATGAGAAATGAATTAGACAATAAAATTCAGTCGTCCCATGAAACCTCTGACTTCCTTCTCAGTACGGGGAGCAGGAATTTCTTGAATGGCTTTGACTTTGGCGGGGTCAACTTTAATACCTTTACTGCTGACAACAAAACCCAGGAGCTTACCAGATCTCACCCCAAAGGTACACTTGTTCGGATTCAATCTCAACTTGTACTTTTTCAGCCTCTCAAATAACTTGTGTAGATGGTCAAGATGCTCTTCTTCAGTCTGAGATCTAGCTATCATATCATCAACATATACCTCTATCTCTTGATGAATCATGTAATGGAATAAAGATACCATAACACGCTGGTATGTGGCGCCGATATTCTTCAACCCAAAAGGCATAACCTTGTAGCAGAAAGTGTCCCACTGTGTGACAAAGCTAGTTTTCTCCATGTCTTCCGGTGCCATCTTGATCTTATTATAACTTGAGAAGCCATCCATGAAGGAGAATACCTTGTATTGAGCTGTATTTTTGACCAAAACATCGATATGTAGAAGTGGGCAATCATCTTTGGGGCTTGCCCTGTTCAGATCCCTGTAGTCTACACACATACGTGCCTTGCGGTCTTTCTTTGGTACCAGGATCATGTTTTCAACCCATTGAGGATAGGATGTCACTGTTAAGAAACTTGCATTGAATTACTTCATAACTTCAGCCTTGATCTTCTTTGACATCTCGGGACGCATGCGACGAACCTTCTATTTTATCGGAGAACAACCCTCTTTCATCGGTAGACAGTGAACCATAATATCAGTATCGAGCCCTGGCATGTCTTCGTATGACCAAGAGAAGATCTTAACATATTCATGAAACATCTGAATCAATCTGTTCTTGACACTGTCCTTTAGGTTGGTTCCTATCTTGACTTCTTTCTTGTCTGCTTCAGTACCCAATTTTACAACTTCAACTGGCTCTTCATGTGGTTGAATATCCTTTTCCTCTTGCACTAATAGTCTGGAAAGTTCTCCAGGTATTTCACAATATTCCTCACCTTCGTCCTCGGCTTGGTAGATCATATTTTCAAAGTCATAGGTGGCAATAGCAGAGTCGTTATCAACGGGATCCAAAGTGGATGTGGATCTGCAATGTATTGTATGGGTGTGTGTAAGAACACATAGCTATTTGAAAGTGATAAAAGTAAGACAAAGAACATAAAAATTTTATGCAAAACATCCAATTCTTTTATTAAATGAAAATATGTTTATGAAATGACAACCCTTAACAAATGGACCATTGTGCCCCGGGTAAGACATAAGGTTTAAAGTCATTGTTTAAAAATTACATAACCGAAACTTTGAAAGCAATAAAAATAGAAATGTAGCTATTAATCCTTACTAAAGGAGATAAAGATAATGTCTTCGGCCTTCCAGTTGCTGAGCCTATTGCTAATGGTAGGAAAGATCCAGCTGTCAAGGTCAAAATAACTGTCAGTATCTTCTATCACATTAACTCCATTGTTGCTGACACTGAATGGTGGTCTTCCAGCACGACCATGACAAACAGCCCTCTGACCCTCTATAGTGAAACCCAAACCAAATTTGTCATATTTATGTGGAATTTCAGGAAGCTGACACCAAGTAGTACAACCACCTTCTTCTACAACAGCTTTAGCATCTTTCAAGGAAGCCATTCTGGGCGGAACCCTGGTAACTTTAGGAATGGCATAGACGTCTTCAGTAGCAGCAGGAGGGATGATCTCAAAAGTCTGATAGGGATTCTCGATGAATTCTTCTTCCATTTATACTTACCAGAATGAATTCAGGTGGCTAACCATATATTCTTCTTCACCACAGACTTTAACAACCTTTCCCTTCACGGGATACTTCATCTTCTGGTGTAGGGTTGAAGTAACAGCACTTGTCCCATAGATCTAGGGGCGTCCCATTAAGGAAGAATAACTTGGCCGAATATCCATTACATAGAAGGTAAACTCAAAGACCTTCGAACCCACCTTGATCGGAAGATCCACTTCTTTGCGTACCATCCTTTTTGATCTGTCAAAGGCTCAGACTATAATATCACTAGGCTTCAGTATAACCTCTACACAATCAAGTCTGTCATGAGCGCCCTTCGGTAGAACATTTAATGAGGAACAAGTATCAACCAATACATGAGCCAAAGTAGTGCCCTTGCATTTAATAGAGACATACAGGGCCTGTTTGTGGTTTCTTCCTTCCGGAGACAGGTCGACATCAGAAAAACCTAATCCATTGTCAGTCATTAATCTAGCAACATAGTTCTCAAATTGATCGACAAGAATCTATTGTGGCACGTGAGCAGTCTTCAAAAAATTTCACGAAAGCCTGTGCATGGGCTTCAGAATACAGTAATATGGATAACAAAGAGATATTGGATGGGGTCTGCTCCAGCTATTCGACAATCTTGTAATCGCTCTTACGGATTATTTTCAAAACCTCCTCCAACACTTGCCTAGATGTGTCTTCAACTGTAACACTTTAGACGCCTCGGTCAGGGCAGGCTCTATTATTCTCTCTTTTCCCTGAGCCTCAACACTTGACTCAGTAGCATAAACTCAAACAGGTGTAGCAACAGTCTTCAGAGAGATTTCCTGGGAGAAAACTCTTCCGCTTCTAGTAACCTTACTGGTCCCAGCAATATTATCAATGTTGGAATCAATATTTTTAACACTTTCACCTTCAATAGTTGGTAGTTCTTGCTTGATGCCATGGTAGTAGAAGTTGGATCCAAAATTCCAAGGGATAGCTTTATCCGAGGAATGTGGAATAGGTCCAGGTGTAGTGATGATTAAAGGAGCATATTTTGGATTGGCAATAATCCTTCCAGGACCTTTGGAGGTGATCCTGACAGGAGGGCCAGATATTACAGATAAGTCTTGAAATAGATTCTCAGCAAACAAAATCTTCTCAACCAAAATTATGTGATTGTCCATTAGGCGTTGAATGCCTTCTTTTAGTAACCTACAACAATTGGGTTGGGCTGCATAGCAGTAACATATGTCAATACATCCCAGAAATAAACTGGTCTGCAATAGATTCTCCTTCATAACTGGGAGGGGAGTAACCAATTCACTTATAGTAGCAACATAAATAACATCATCAATAACACTTATACCTTTGTCATGCTTCGGCATTGGTGCAGTAATTGAATTCGAAATCTTTGGAGGATCAAACTCAATCTCTTTGTTATCAATCATATCCAAAATCTTATTTTTCAGGGCCCAGTAGTTATTGGTATCGTGCCCAGGACTATTGGAATGATATGCATACTTCGCATTAGGATTGTAGAAAGGAGAGGAGGTGTTGGGATTTTGAGGAGGGTTTCTTAAAGTTATCAGCTCCACTTTCAGTAAATGTTGTAATGCCTGAGATAATGGCATATTGATCTTCATAAACTGTCTTCTCAGAGCGTCTGATCTTCGCTGATTTCCCAGTTGTTATTGTTGAACAGGTGCAGGATTAGAAATTAGCACCACTCCTACATACTGATTACGGTCACTTTTAACACAGCCCTTCTGGCTATAAACAACATTAGTCTCCTTCTTACCACTGAATGTCTTATTCACAGAACTTGAAGACACAACCACTAGAATTTTTCCGCTCTTGATACCACCTTCGACACGTTCCCCAGTTAGTATCAGCTCGGTAAAACCAGATGAAGAACTTCCGATCAGATGATTAAAGAAGGGACCTGTCAGAGTTCCCATGAACATCTCAACCAGCTCCCTATCAGATAAAGGAGGTTACACTCTTCCATCCAGATCTCTCCACTTTTGGGAATACTCTTTAAACCCTTTATTCGAGCCCATAGTCATACTTTGTAGTTGCACACGAATTGGTGCAAGGTCAACACTATATTGATACTGCTTGTAAGAAGCAGCAACCAAGTCTTCCCAAGTATGTATGTTGGTCCCTTCCAGCTGATAGAACCATTCCAGTTGTGTCCCTGATAAGCTCTCTTGAAACAAGTGAACCCATAACTTTCTGTTAGTAGTATGGGGTTGGATTTTCCGGACATAAGACCTCAGATGCAGCTTAGGACAGGAAACACCGTCATATTTGGAAAAAGTAGGGACTTTGAATTTGTGAGGGATAACAACCCTCGAGATAAGATCCAGCTCTTTAAAATCTAGCCTAGGAACTTTCTAGATTTCCATGGAATTCAGACGATCTTCAAATTGTTTGTATTTGTCGTCAGCGGGAGAATATTGTTCATCTGAGTAGTCTTCTTCATCAGGAATTTTACCAGAACTAAGGTTGCTACCTCTCTCAGCCTTCACACTCTTATCTTCCTCATCCTGATTGTCATCTTCATATGATGGGGTGTCAGAAGCTTGAACATGTTTGGCGGGGCCTTTGAATCTTCTCCCCATGTCGAGGATCCCAGCTGGTTTCCTAGTCTTTTCTTCTTGGTGATAAGCGTCATCAGTTCTTGCTCCCCCTTGGCTAAGTTCAGGAGCGTCTCTTGGAATTGGGAATTTTGAGCTTGAAGGTCTTTTATAGTTTGTTCGAGGGCCATATTTCACTGAAACAAACAACAACAAGATGAGAAAACCTGCTTATAGAGTACATGTTATGTGATGATATGCATGATATGAAAATGCAAGTGCAATGTTTTCAAGGAACATTGTGGGATTTAAATTTGTTTAAACAAAAGGAAACAAAAGAAATTTTAGTAACAATCTCAAATTATAATTTCTTTCAATAAAAAGAGTTACAAAACAGCAAAATATGAATTCAAGTCTCCCATTGACGCTTCCTCTTTGTGTTGACATATACATTAAGGCTTTGTTCTTCGTGGAGTCGTTTCGTCAGCTCCAGTACTTTCTTCTCACTAGAATAGAACTGATCCTCGAAGGTATCTCTGTCTTCCTTGAGCTGAATCCAGGCCTTCTGTAGTTCTTTGAAGTCAGTAGGCACATCGGGATGTAGAATAGTATGAGAAACATCCCCTTCAACAACAGGCTCTACGATCACTGGTAGGATAACAAGATATGGCATTTTAAGATTCTGAGCATGAGATGCACCCATCTGAGGTAAGGCTCTAGAGGAATGGAATTCTTGTGTCCTAAAGTCTCCCTATCAATCTTATTGACCGTGCCCCAAGCACATATAAATCTTTGACGGTAATTTTGAGGATCGTTCTTATAGTCGAACACAATACCCTAGATGATAATATCATGAGGATCGTCCCTTCGAGCAAAACCAAACAGACGCAAAGCTAGAGAAGGTTTGTAAGTGATGCCCCCTCTAAAACCAAGGAGTGGTTCATTAGGGAATTCCCCACAGCGATCAATAATAGTGACATCTGCCATAGATCAAGAATACCAATGGATATCTACATGAGTGAGTAACATTAACCTTTGAGACCACCTCAAAACTTGTTCGTTCTTTATCACTGATTGTGGCAGGTGCGAATTAAACCACCTGGACACTAGAAGTATGCAACACATAAGAGTTCCTCACCTCTTCTTATTATGAGTATGGAGGGAATGCAGGACACCTCCAAGCAAAGTAGGTATCTAATTATGGGTGAGGAATATTTTGATGGCATTAACATCTATGAATTGGTCCAGATTAGGGAACAGTACCAAACCATAGATCAGCAAAGCCAAAATATCCTCAAAAGCACAAAAATTCATGGCATATAGAAACCCCTTAGCCTTCTCTATCATAAATTTAGGAGAAAAACCCTTGACTCCATTCCTTATTTCCGAATTAGATATAATGTTCGATCATTTCAGATGTAAGGCTAGTGCAACGTCTTAAGGTTTCAGAACTTGCTTTAAACTGGTGAAGGGTATCTGATCAAGAATAGAAACTTCAAGCAACTTATAGAATTCTTCCATTGTGGGAACCAATTGATAATCTGGGAAGGTAAAACAGTGATGCTTCGGATCAAATAACTGGAAAAGAACGCTCATCATGTCTTCTTGGAAGCCAGTAGTAACCAAACTAAGTAGATGACCATATCTCTTGGTGAATTGAGAATTATCGGGAACCTTTAAGACTAATTCCTCAAGCTTGGAAGGTATCCTTATGAAGTTGATCCGGATGGTATTCCTACGACTGGAAACCATGACCCTGCAACACAGAGTAAAGATAAATTCCCTAGATCCTTGAAATGGTCAATCATGATATGATGTTATGATCTTATGATGTCATGTTCAAATAGATAATCAAACACAAGCAAAGCACGCCAAGGCCTTAGGTTTAAGGCTTGCATTGGGTTTGTAGGTAAGTACCCTCTTGAAGTTTATTTGGCTCAACTTGTCCTAAAGAAGTAACTGGGTTCTAGGGATCTCAATATCACTGATTTTTCCCACAAGTTTTATCTACCATGACAACTGACTTGTCATCAAACAAAACTCGAGAGTCGAATCTCAATGAGCGTAGCATCGAGTATCAACCAACTTCAGATTGCACCAAAGTCGGCTATCTCACTACCTTCTAATGGCTAAGTTGGGTCAATTAAGGTTCTAAAGGTCAATTAGTCCTTATGACACCACGCAGCAGCCTAGTATTCTCCCCGACTGACTCGAGGGACACCAGTACAAACCAATGTGTCACACTAACGTAGCCATCACTTCAACCATATCGGTATACGTCGTATAGTTTCCATGATTTATCTTACCTAAAATGCAACCAGATCTGGGTGTAGGCTATTTGTAAGAAAATAAACCCGGGCAAGCCCTAAAATTTAAAGCACACAAGACAAACAAGGAAATAATTTAAAAAAAATATAACTCTAAAGGTAACCCCACTTTTAGTTAGTCCCCAGAAGAGTGGCCAGTTCTGTAATACGGTGGGAGAACTGACTTGGTTTTGCGTTTTATTGTAAACGTTGTGGATAACAAGAGTCGCCATCGACTTTTCTTTTATCCAACAAAGAAAGGGTGAAAATAATAGGAAAGACCTTTGAAATTTTTTGAGTTCGGGGGGTAGGTTATGAAAAGGGAAGGTGTTAGCACCCGTTTCATCAATAGTTATCTATGGGCTCTTAATTGCTAGCTCACTTTCTTTTTAAAAAATGTGATTTGTGTTCGTGTTTGAAAATATTTTGAAAATGCCTAAGTAGGGAAACTTTGTAATGATTCTTGTATCAGTTAAGAATGCGTACAAAGTGTTTGTTTTTGAAAATATTTTGAAAGTGTAATTGTGAGAAATGTTTTTGTTCTTAAAATTGTGAGCAAGCAATTACTACCTACTGAAGGTCTGACTTGTTATTTTCCTCCTCCTTTAGATAATGTTATCCTACCATTAGTTAGTAGGAAGCCCTATCGTTGGATGTGAAGGGACAGGCGTGGGTCAACGTACAGTCATAAAGGCAACTCGTAAGGGCGCTTTATCATTTTTATTGTAAGGGACAAGATTTTTTTACCGAAGGCAGCATCGAAAGGGTCATCGAGGGACTACGATATTTTTAATTGAGGGGCAGTGCTAAAGCATCCCTATGTTCGAGGGACATGACTGCTTCCCGAGGCAATAAGTGAAGTTACCCTAGAGGTGCATGTGTGAAGAGTGGTTCATGTTTAGTTATTTTAGTCTTGTAGTTAGGGTTTTCTATGATTGTTTTTAATCTTTCCATACAAACCCTAATTACCAGCAAAATAATATAGCAATAATGAAAAGCAGTAAATTGTGTGAAATAAAATTCAACGTTATTACAAGACTTCGGGAGTAGGGGTACAAAAGAGGGGGGGGGATAGTAAAACCCTAATTAAACTATTACAAACTGTAAGCAGATACATAATTGGAAAAAATAATGAAACACACGACAGTAATAAAATATGCAAACTTGTAAAATAAAAAGAAACGAGAAAAATAATTGTTGTGATTTTTTTATAGAAAAAAGGTTGGATGATTAACCTAAAAACTAATTGATTTTAATTAATTAAAAGAAAAAAAACTAAAACCCTAAGTTGATTTTAATTAATAAAAAAAAGTTAATTAGTGAAAACCTAAAAATTAGTTAAGGTTAATTAAGTGAAAACCTAAGAATTAATTAGGTTTTATAGAAAAATTAAAGGTTTTGAAAAGGTTTTGTAAAAAGAAGGTTTTAAGAGAAGGATAGAGAATTGTAAGAAAATAAACCCAAAAGTTGTAGGGGTAGGTGTTGAAACCACGTCCTCAGCAACTTTCAACCAACCCCTTCTCCACTGGGCCAAGCGCACCTTGGTGATAGGAAAAAGGTTCAGCGTGTTTTGTAATTAACCCTGCAAAATATGGAAATGTTAGGAAAATAAGGGGCAAAAGGATGAATCGAACCCAGGCCCTTTGACACCAATGACTTAATGTGCACTGCTGCCGCTAGGGAATTTATACATCCATTAACTTATATCATTCAATAAATATATAATATAAATAAAATGCTTGAACCGGAGAGGCGTTGGAGCCCTAGCTCCGGTCGTCTCTCTGGTGGCCTGTTTATTCAACCTGCCAAAATACAAATAATTAGTAATCCAAAAACATCTTACCCCCTAAATCGAGGGCTGCGAGTTTGATGAGATTATTATTTGGAGCTAAAAATCAATGGTTTTTGAGATATGAAGAAAAACGCATGGATCGGTGTAACGATGGTGGCTCACGATTTAACATGCATGGGATTATTATGATGATCCAAACCTGTCCAAATACATCTCAGAAGTATGTTAGTAGCATCAATATGGCTTAAAACGAAACAAAAATTAAAATATGAATATTGTAAAGTTTATGAAATTAGAGATGCATGTATGGTGTTTTCATGAGCTTTGGAACATCAAAGTTGATCCAACCTTACTCTGTATGATTTCTAGGAGTGAATGGAATGGTTATTTTGTATTGAGTGGGTTTGTGATAAGGGTTTTAAGATTTTAGGGTTCTTGAAAAAATTTGATCTTTTTTTGACAAGTTTGTAAGGCCAGGTTTTATGTATTTCTTGTATGAAGAGAATAAGATTATATAATATGGAATTAGGTCAAATATTTGTGGACTTGGACCTTGTAAGAAAGGCCTTGTATTATTTCATATAATTTTAAATTAAATTAATAAAAATAAATAAATAAATAAATAAAGAGGTCAAAGGGTGCATGAGTAAAAAGTGAGGTTTATGAGAAGTATAACACACACTTGGACTTCAAAATAATGGCCCAAAAATCCAAAATATCAAAATTGCTCAATTTAAACTTAATGTATTTGCTCAAAATTTCCCAACTTGCACTGATCAAAGCTAACTCAATTTTCATCTTTATAAGGTGATTTTTGACTTTTTGGAAAGTTCAAGATGTCCTCTACAATCTCTATTTTGATCATTTTTGAATTTGGAGACTTTATCTTGATGTAAGTTTCCTTGACAAAAAGTGTCTTTTTGTTGACTTTTGAAATGACTTGTAATGTATTGGCTTATATCTCTCAAATGATGCACTTTTTGGACTTGAGCTTAGATATACAAAGTTTTATAAAATTGAATTTCCTTAAAAATGAGCTATTGTTGGGGAAAAGATAAGCATGTGAAAGTTATGCTTGGACAAAGTTCAGTTGACTTCTCCTAAGGAAACCCTAATTTAGCAACTTTTGACTTTTGATGATTTGAGAGTTTTTCTTGAGGAATCATGATCAACCCTTGATCAAATGATGAATATCAATTCAAAATGTTAATGTTGACCAAAAATCTTGCAGTTTGATTATATGTTGACCATAGTTCACTTTTTGTCCAATATAGTTGATTTTCAGTCATCTAAGCAATTGACTGGGAAAACTTATGATGCAAGGCTTGAAATTTGGTATGAGCATTCTTGAAGACATATAAGAAACCATGAATTCCATTTAATACCTTAGAAACCAAAATATCCTTGTGAAAAGTGAAACCCTAGTTGTGAACCCTTTGCTTAGGAGAAGAATTTGTTGACCAACTCTTGAGCATCCTTGAGCATTTTGAGAACCCTAGGAGAATGCCTTGAAGAAATGGGAGGGAAAATTTTGGGTTACAACACACAGCCAACCTTATAATGGGGCTCTGATCCATAAAAAGTTGAAGCACACTTTACGCCTCTTGCAAACTCGACTTCACCCTCACTGAGGCTATCTTCTACTCCTGCGAACCTTACAATGGGGCTCTGATCCGGCAAAAAGTCGAAGCACACTTTATGCCTCTCGCAAACTCGGCTTCACCCTTGATAAGGCTCTCTCCTACCATGGCCAACCTTAAAATGAGGCTCTTATCCGACAAAAATTCGAAGCATACTTTACTCCTCTTGCAAACTCGACTTCACCCTTGCTAAGGCTCTCGCCTACCACGACCAACCTTACAATGGGGCTCTGATTTGGCAAAAAGTCGAAGCACACTTTACGCCTCTCGCAAACTGACTCACCCTCATTAGACTCTGATTTAGAAGAATATGAAGCGCACTTCATGCCTCTCACTAAACTCTGTTTAAACACTCCCATCATCAAGGTCGAGTTCTACAACTAACTCCCTTTATCAGGGATGAGTTCTACAAACTTACTCCCCTCACATGGGTTGAGTTCTATAAACTTACTCCCCTCATCTGGGTCGAGTTCTATAACTTACACCCCTCACCTGGGTTAAGTTCTATTAACTTACTCCCATCATATGGGTCGAGTTCTATAGCTTACTCCCCTCATCAGGTTCGAGTTCTATAACTTACTCCCCTCATCTAGGTCGAGTTCTACAAACTTACTCCCCTCATATGAGTAAATTTCTATAAATTACTCCCCTCATCTGGGTCGAGTTCTATAAACTTACTCCATTCATCAGGGTCGAGTTATATATCTTACTCTCCTTATCATGGCTGAAATCTATAAACTTACTCCCCTCACTCGGGCCGAGTTCTATAAATTACTCCCCTCATCTGGGTCAAGTTCTATAAACTTACTCCCCTCATCAAGTTCGAGTTCATAAAAACGATAAAAATATCAAATTGGGTATGACCTTATTTCAAATGGTACCCATTAAATGACATAGAAAGTGACTAAGAAAACTTGTAAAGATAATACCTGACACTACATGATCGGACACGTTCAACCTTATGGACTTTGTATCCGAGGGGCTTATACATATATCGGATTACTTAAAAAAACACATACAATACATAAAAGTTAAAATACAGATCCACGAAAAGCAACGATTACATAAAAAGCCATAAAGGGCCATCCAAAGTACAAAGCCCGTAGGAGATAAGCCCAGAGGCGATAAGCCTATAGGAGGTAGTTCAAAAGTAAAAAAAAGGATGGCAAAACCACTCCTTATAAAAAATAATTACATAAATGCATCCTTATCAGATGACTAATAGAACCAACAAAACATCATGCATTAAGGGTCTTCCTTCTTGGTATCATCATTGTTGATATTCCCCTCGATAGAAGGATCCTCAGGATTCGGCTAAGGAGAGAGAGAGAGTCTTTCCCGCATCTTTAAGATCAACTAGGTGGCCATCCTACACCACATTGAAAAACTCCATCTCCGATATGGCCAAATCAGGATGAAGGAACATTACCTGATCTTTAGCCGGCTCAAAAGCTTCATCACCAGCAGAAAGAACGTCCACCTGAGACTTCTTAAGAGCTTACCTCAACTCAGCAGTAGTAGCCTTTAACTAGTCATTGGTGGCCTTCTCTTCCTTAAACTTCTCATTAAGCTAGGTAAGAGTGGCTTTGTTCTTAGACTCCAGAGTCTCTCGACGCTCTTTCTCCTTAACCAGGCCTTATCCACTTCAGACAACTTCTCGAACTGAGCCTTATGGGCCTCCCTCGACCGAGTTATCTCTTCTTTCAGCTTCATCTTTGTCTCCTCATGATCATCTGTAAATTCAAAGATACCCCATGTCAGAACTGCACACCTCATAAAATAGGAACTGATATTCTGTGTCATTTTCCGACGGCCAACAGAGTTAACATTGTTAACATCCTCGGTGGCATTGATATGATCATACAGAAACCGGAGCCCATCGAAGGTGTTGAACTAAAACTTGAACTACCCAGAAGCATGGATATTCCTGGGTTTTCCCATCAGAGAAGTGATCTCCATGCCAGCTCGATAAACTTTGTCACTCATCAGGGTCTTCATCCTTTTGGGAGTGCTTTGCTGAACCTCCTCTTGGATAGCCAGGACGGAGAATTGGGGCATAGGAATGCTTTAGGGCCTAAGAGCTTCCCCATTTATGCTTTTTTGATGTTCGAGTCTCCAGCCAAGATAAGTCCCACTTGATCACAAAGGCCCCACCTGCAGCCCTCCGGGAAGCCCTTGCCTCCATCATCAACCTCTTTTGCTCATCCACAAAAAGATCTGTCATCTTATCTGCAAAGAAAGAAAGAGACGATGTAAGTATTCCATAAAAAGTGTGTGGTGGTTAAAACAAAAACAAAGACTATTACCAAGGAAGTAGGGGATTTGTTCAACGGTTAGAGACTAAATCTTTGACCTTCATTATATAGAAGGAATCAACAACAGTTAAAGCTTGGACTTCCAAGTCGCTCAACTTCTCAAATGTAAAATCCGATATAGGAGTAGAATCTCAGGTCCAGTAGAAGAGAAAGCGAGGCTGCCCGCCCAAATAGTATAATACTTGGGGGCACCTCAACCCACATTTCACCTTCAGAAACAGATCCTTGAAACCGTTGTAGTTAGAGGTATATACCTGAAGGAAGCTTTTGTGAGGAAGGCCATTAACCTGGATCCACGAAAGTTTCTCAACTCCCTTTACCTCATATAAGGAGAAGAACGGACCGACTGTAGGAATGATATCCATCGCCTCACAAAAAAAATCCAAAATCCTTTATAAAGCCCCAACTGTTGGGGCGAAACTATGAGGGCGCGAAATTCATGGCCTTCAGAACATCGGCTTCAAACTCGGAAAAGGGTATACGGACTTGGAAACCGTCTAAAACCCCATCATAGAAGCAAAAGAAATCTTCATCGGTATCCTTCCGATGAAGTACACACACGCGATCCCCTGAGATACACGGTTCCAGGATGACATTGCTTTCCTCCCTGCCGAGGAGACCCTCATCAATGACCTAATTTTTGCAATCTCTGTGTCGTCGAGTACACTATTTTTGTAACCCATGACTTCAACGACAAAACCGGCAGAAGCAGCCATCAAAGACTCTACAGAACCTGAAGAGGAAGAATCGTGGTAAGAATCACTCAAAGAAGAGAGGGTAAAACCATAAACCTCCTGGGTGGTCCGACTAAACTCCTCCTGACCTAGAACATCCTTCATCTTTCGCATGCATTGGTCCCATAACTCTCTCCTTTCTTCAATGCTAGAGGGTTTCACAGATTTTCCCTCATCGTAACACTCTCTCAAGACAACCATGACCTAAGAGGGAAAAAACGTAAATAGAAGAGTAAAGAGGAAATACTTGGAGAATGGAGAAACACTTGATGGAGATTAAAATGCTCACTTGAAAGAATAACCGTCTTCTGCAATTACCAAAATAGAAAAGGAAATAAGAAAGTAGGGTCTTTAATAGAGTCCAGTGAACAATGACTAGACATGGAAAGCATCTCCCAATGAACATGGGTTTAGGTGGAAGTAATCATTACCTCAGGAAAGAGAAAATGGTGACTCTTCACTCGACGACACATGGGTCAGGAAAGAGCGGAAACCCGATGACGCCTGTATTACCTTTTGTGACTACGTGAGTGAATACGGCATCCTCATAAAGAGAGGACTTGAACTCGGGGGGATTATGTACATCCCGAAAATCACAGGGTCGACTGGGTATTGTAATCGGCAAGGAGAAAGGATAAAGTAGTAGTCGGCTCAGTGTGAAGGTACCTGGGGTGTAACTAGGATAAGGGAGTGTCCGATGACCCATGAATCTGGGTAGCAACTTGCCGTCACCATCGACCCAAATAGAGTAGGTAGTCGGCAGGCACCTTCTTGTAACCTATCATCATCTCGGCTCATTAAAGCCAGTATCCTCCAACGCCACATTCATTACTACATTACACATCACTAATCATCTTCATTCATGGAGACAACGAATGTTACATATGTGTGGAACTCAAGAGTCACTCATCAACCGAGGTTCTTGATGAATCGAAGATACTCACTATATAAAGGGGCTCCCGACAGAGGGATAAAGAATACATTCATCTTGGGACACACACATCACGACCGTAGCTCTCAAATCCCCCAATCATCTCATAAACTCACTCCAGTAGGCTCTCCCTAGCAACCTCCTGGGAAGTCGGCCAGATATTTGTTCCATACAAGACCAGAAACATATGCTGAGTTGGTTGTGTAATGGTCCATTCAAATTTGTGAATACAATCCTCAACTTTATACTATAATTTAGGAATAAAATGATGAGGCAAGTTGTAAAAATCCACCAGATTCTCAACTCCAGTCCAACGATGAGACCAAAAATTAATTTAACAACTATTACCTATCAGCAACCTAGAATTAGACATCAAAATTTTGAATAGAGGCTTAATACCATTCCAAATAGAAGAAAAAGTGGTATTTGATACAAGTGGAGTTTCTAGTGACGTTTTGCTTGAGGAGAACTGGCCATTGGTTATTATAATTGTACATTTCACAACCCAACTTAAGCATTGCAACATCATTCAGGAGAGATAAGGATCTTATCCCAATGCCTCCAATAAAAATTAGAGAGCACACAATTTTCCAAGCAACTGTAACAACTTTCTTGCATTGCAGGTCACCACTCCAAGCAAAATTTCTAAACATTGCATCAATCTCCTTTAACAAGGCTTTAGGCTAGACATAAAAGATTATAGAGTATATAAGCATTCTTTGGAGGACACTTTTGATGAGCTATATTCTTCGTGAAAAAGACAAAAGATACGTTGTCCACCCCGCCAATTTCAACTTGATCTTGTCTATAATAGGTTGAAAATGAAGCTTCTTGGGCCTTCCTTTAAATATTGGAACACCAAGATAAGAGAAAGGAAGAGAATAAACATTGAAGCCTAAGAAGGAAGCAATATGATTTAATCTAGTGTTAGATATGAAGCTACCAGAAATTGTAGATTTTAAGGGTTTATGAAATGCCCAAATTTTTTTAGCATATCTAGAAAAAAAGTGAGTGAGAATTTATATGTTACTATGGAAGATGGTGCAGAATAACATGATATCATCAACATATAGGGAATGAAATGGAATAAAATGTTCTCTGTTGGATTTTATTAACTGAAGCTTTTTCTGAGAAACCAAAAGACACAACCCTCTACTCAATACTTCTTCAGCAATACAAAAAAGAAGAGGAGATAGAGGGTCTCCCTTCCTAACACCTCTAGAACTGGAGAAGAATCCCTAAAGCTTGTCATTGACACAAATAAAGAGCTTTGTAGAATGTAGTATATTAAGAATCCAGTTGGTTGAATTGGAACAATAGGCAAAAGTCTTTAAAACTTTGATGAGAAAGTTTCAGACAATAGTATTAAAAGCTTTTAAATTATTAATTTTGATAGCAAGATTGTCATAAGGAGATTTGTGATGAAGCATATTTATGGCTTCAGAAATAAACATGATACAATCCTTGATTTGTCTTTGATGAATAAAATCCCTTTACTCAAGGGA